>JAOTQQ010000023.1:17446511-17478041 GCA_026546715.1 Gallinago undulata | reverse complement strand
GAGAGTGGTGGAGCCCTGGAAGAGGCTGCCCAGAGAGGTGGTGGAGTCTCCTTCTCTGGAGACATTCAAAACCCGCCAGGACATGTTCCTGAGCAACGTGCTCTTGGTAGACCCACTCCGGTGGGGGGGTTGGACTAGATGATCTCTAGAGGTCCATTCCAACCCCATATGATTCTATGAAATCCTGGCAGATGCTGGTGGGGTCCGTGGTTTGTGCTGGGGTGGCTCAGTCAAGAGAACCTGTGTCAGACAAAGCCCGTCAGCCTTGCTGTTCAACTCGGGGAAGAAATTGGGCAAAGTGTAGGCAAAGTGTGTAACCTTCTACTGCCCCCCACTTTACACCCTGTCCCACCTCGGAGTCTCTAGGCTGATGCGCTTATTGAAGCACCACAAGTTGTGCTGCTGGACGACTCTCCTGGCTGAGGCAACCATGGGCTCTGCCCGAGTAGCCCATCATTGTATTTTGTCATATTGGTTTTCAGCTGGCTCAGGTTCCTCAGCCACGCAGCCGTACGAGCTCTGTGGCTGAGGAGAGACCCACGAGCTGTCGGGGGACACCCAGACATCCAAGTAAAACCAGAGGAAGACCCCACACGTCCTCAGCATCATCGCTATTGCAAAGGCCAGGAGATACCTGCTCCTGTAGTACTTAGGCAGCTCAAGTCCACACGCAAGAAAGACAGCTTTTCCTTAATTCTTTCTGATTTTTCTTTTCTCCTCCTTAATGTCATTAATTGATTTTCTGTCACTGCGGCTGAGGGCCTGGATTACCAAGTTCCCTCTGAGCCTGAAGGTACAGGCTACTTCTGAAGTCTCGGGGCGATGTAATTAGCGAGCTCTAAGGAGAGACGTTGAACCTTCAGCCACTCCTGGACATTTGCGGTGGAGCCTTGCTGGTCCTGCGGCACGTGAGGCAGAGAAGGCACCTGATGCTGCTGAGGAGAAGAGGTACATCTTGTGCTTAGTGCATCCAACGGGGATCCAGGAGGCGGGAACCACATTCCTGCTTTCCCAAATTCCCTGCCCCAGCCTCGCTGCCTGCCCCTAGGGCTGCCACTCACTCTCTGAGCACAGTCTCCGGGTGCCTGCAGGTACCTGGTTTTTCTTAGAAAGGCAAGATGAGCCCTGCTCCCCGAGTCGGAATAAAGTATCACAGTTAGAGTTGGCTGGATATTTACCCTTGAGTAACAACTTTTGTTTCTTGGGCTAATCCACAATGGGGAAGTGTTTTGGGCTTGTTGACTTGCTGCCATGCTAATGCTCCTTCCCATGCTTCGTTTCTTTTTTTTTTTTTTTTTTTTTCTGTGTGCGTGTCACTCCGTTTATGTGAAAATCTGCATTTTGCCATTTGCAGTGAAAGTCTGGTCCGGACCGAGTTAACATAAAGCTCCGTGGAGAAACAAAGGGACAGGCTAGTGTTAAAAGGAAGGGAAGCAGAGGTGACTCAAAGTTTAGAGAGCCTTAGAGAAAGTTTACTGTCTCCCGTTGCTTTCCCTTCGACAGAGTTGGCCCATCTAAAACCAACACTGGCCAGCAGCAGTGGGAATCCTTTTCAATCACCATTAGCAACACTTTTATTTCCATCATACTTGACCACAGCAGGCTGCATCCCAGTGAAGAGCATTCCTTTCAGAAAGCCAGCAGACATTCAAGTGCAGCGGATTTACTGTGTGAAAACGGCATTTTTAGGGGCTTCTGAAAATGTTTAAATGAATGCTCTTTTTTCTTTTTTTTTTTTATTCTTTCTCACAGCTTGATTCTCAGCTTAGAAAGCCCTTCTTGCTAAACAATTTTAGAGTTTCCTACAGGAGCTCAGGAGTTAGGTTAACGTTCCCAATATAAATGTTCTGTTGCCGCTGTGAAATTCCACATTTCTTAAGGCCAGTATTTTGGCAAAACGAATGTTTGTAGCTATTTTGTTCGGGGTGAATGAGTTGGGGTTACTGTTGCATATTTTCGAGTTGACAAAAGAATTCTGCACAGTCTTTTAGTTTTGATGAAACTCAGCAGTAACGTTTGCTCAGCCCTCCGTGATACAGCCCTGCGCGAATTGAAAAAAGCCAAAAAGAAAAATCTACCCCCCTTCAACTTAAAGATGATTTTTTTTGAGAGAACAAATAGGAATAAAGTCAGTCTCCATTACAAATCTTAGCTAAAGCCGAGTTAGAAGGAGGTGGATAAATTCAACTGGCAGTGTGACGGGGTGGTGGGACTTCCCCTCGCTCCCCAGACCAGATTAAAGTGGCTTTGGGCTTGGTGCCTTCCCTGTGCAGAAACACCTGGGCTCACACCAGTTCTGACTGGAATCAAAGAGAATCTCTCTTCTGCAGTGAATTATGTGATGGGTAATTATGTGCAAGTAACTAAAAAAATATGGGGTTTGTCAAGTTCCCGTAAAGTCCCTGTTTATATTCACAAACTTTTACTGTCTTCTTCCCTGAGGCTGGAGATTTCAGGAGCAGCTTGTGAACTTTAGGCCCCTCGTAATTATTTTTTTTCTTCTGAGCCCAGTTTTGGGGGGTATAGCTGCACCAGCAGCTGCTCCCACAATGGCATTTCCACACGCCGATTCCCCGCGCCTCTCCCTACGCAACCTGTAGCTGCGTCCCAGCTTAATCCCACCTCGCTAAATTAATAGCCCAGTCAACAAAGACACAATCATTTTACAGTTACCAGAGAAAAATGAGTGTATTTAGGCAGTTTTTTCAGCCCACCTGTGGGATGAATCATCTCCTAAAGGGCTTGTGGCCCGTTGTTAATTATGGAGCACGGGTGAGTCATCTCCTGACTGAGATGCCACCGGTGAGATCGGGTGAATCCAGCCCTGCGGAGCTCCTGCCTGAAGCCCTCAGAAGTGGTGGGAGCAAATTTGGTTTGGGTTAGCATGAAAACATGTAAAATGCAGTCTGAAAACCCACTGTGGAGTGGAACAGGTCGACGCAGTCCCGTTATTCTCAGGGAATAAGCGCGGCACCGCTTTGGGAGTCGAGCACATAATTTGAATATCGGGCCTTCTAATTGATCCCAGTCCCGACGAAGACAGACCCGACATTACATCGTATATGATCACTGACACAGCGGGGGCAGTTCGACAGAGGGGATCGAGCGGTGTGTTCATGAAAGAACCTAATGGAAATCAAAGACAAAATGTTGCCTCCAGGAAATTACGCTTCCCCACGCATGTGGTCTGTGCTTTCTTACACCAAGAATATAGGGAATATTTAATGAACTGGAGTTTAAGTGAGTAGAGAGTCTTTCCCACTGCAACTATGTGGTCTCCGTTAAATGCAATCCGGTATTTTTGATGGGCAAGCAAATTGGTTTCTTTTGTTTTGTTTTGTTTTGCTGAGATTAGCCAAGAGCTCACATTTTCAATTTCCTACAGTAAATTGTGCTTGTCCACTTTTGAAGAGTACAGGACAAAGGTGTGTAAATGGGGGGGGGGGGGGGGCTGGCGGGGTGGAAGATGGAGTTCAATAGTGCAGGTTCTCCTGGTTTTAATCTAGATTGAGGCGAGACTGTCAGATATTTTCTTTCCAGAAACCACGGCCCTACTAACAGTTCTCATGTCCTTGTGTGCTCCCTAGATCATAATAACATTCGGTAAAAATGTGTTTGGACTGCAATACTGCATTTAAATGACTGACTCATTCGAGTCCTCTACAAGCTGTGAGTTAGACCTTCATTATAGATTGACCAACGCAGACCTACGGTGAGATGTGCTCAACGAACATGGGTTTCTCTTGTTTCTGCCAAGTAAACCCATTCGTGTTTTGGTGGTATTTTTCGGTGTAATCTCTGTTATTAGGGTGCAGGTGGGAAAGTGTTCGCCTCTTCTCTTTTGGAAACAAAATTGGTAGCGGCTGGGTGCTGGGATGATTTGAAAGTGTGGCGTTCACAGCGATCAAACTGAAGCTATTGCTGCCAAAGATAACATAGTTAGAGACTTCATTCAGGGAGAATGAGGAAAATTCATAGTCCCATCACATTAAATAAAGAAAACAGCCAAAGCCCTTGTTATGTATTTCCTTTTCCTATTTCTTTGTGTGCATTTTCACCCTCCTCTACATCTCTGTGTCTTGGAAAGGTTCTTGTTTAAAAGGTTTTGTAGGTGTTGGGAACAAAAGAGCTGAAGTTGTAGTCTGATCCATCCAACTGGCTCCTCCTGCCATAGACAGCTGTTCTTTCCTTTCAAGCCTCCAAAACCACTCAGAGATAAATGTTTCATTTTTAAAAAATGAATCATCAATCATAACCCTTCTAGTAAGGAGAAGAAGATCCTTCTGAACAATAGCTATAAAATTTCCTTGCATTCTTTTCAAGACGGTGTCTGTTGCTCTTCCTGTAATAACTGTCCTTCCTCTGCACCTCCCCGTCCTCCTCACTGAGTGTTTCTTCTTCTCCCTCCTCTCCGAAAACCTGCTGCCCGCTCTGTCTTCCCACTTGTATCACATTCCCTGACTTTTAGCCTTTCCATCTCACTTCCATGGGCCTAGTCTGGTACCACTGAAGTTAATGGATATTTTGGCAATTTCTCTGTCTGTAACAAAGCTGGATGCTGTCTAAGTGCTTCTGCACTTGGACCAGTGGCAAATGTATCAGATTGCCTATGAAACTCCATCACGCTGGTGCTCTACAGGAAAACCAGCGTCCCTTTTGTCAGGCCGGCCAGGATGTACATCATTACTGAAGCAGCAGTCAGGCCGTACGGAAAATTAAATCGAATTCTGAGACCCTAAGATGAATTGGAGGTTGGCTTCCTCCCGGTTCTGTTCCTCAGGCTGAGATCTTTAGCAGAGGTGTGCTGGTGGAGGGATCAGGGAAGAAGGGAAAAGATGAAGCGGGAGACAGGGAAGTTTTAAATGCCTTGAGGCAAAAGCGTAGCTGTCCTTCTCTCCAATGGTTTGTAGCTTTCTGGTAAACTTCTTACGCTCAGCTACTGAATGAGTACTCACAGTTCCAATTTCTATTTTCTTTTTCCTTCTCGCCGTAAAAGAATAAATAACAGCCTGTGCTAGTAGGGTAGTTTGGCTTTTGGATCAGACAAAGGTTAAAAAGTTGTTTGGGAGACTTTACAGTAGTATATAAAAAGTGTGTCACCTGCCTTCTTTCCCCACTGGAGAGCTGTGTTACAAAACCTCTGGAACTGGTGACTCAAGGTTCTTTTTTAGTTAGAATAAGATTGTCCGTGTAATCCAGACACGGCAAAGCAACTGGAAACAGGCGTTGAGAGAGGAAGAATCACAAATCAGGGAGTGGAAAAATGTCTATACTTTGTCCTGGACCCATCCCCTGTAGGCACTTTATTAGATACATTAGAAAGCCAGTAACTCTGAGCTTTCTTACGCCTGGAGAAACCAGGAGGTATCTCCAAAGAGCAGTTCTGCTCAGCTAAACCCAAATCAGCCTGTCAACATACCGTCTCTCTTCGTGGGTGATGAAGGAAGCAAAGGGCGACTCGTTTTCTACTTTTGGTATCTCAAGTAAATTGTTCAATTTGAAAAAGAGGAAGTTGGTCCTTTGTACATACTTAAAGGGATACAGTGTGCATGAATCTGCAGGAGTGGCAGAGAGAAAAAGGGACATGAGGAGGCTTAGGAGGCACCAGGAGGCCTGGTGTCGGGCAGACAGACTACATGCAGCCCCGTTTCCAATAAACTCAACCTATCTGGGATTTTATGCTTAAGTCACCTCATTGACTGCCTTTAATAATTTGCGGCAAAACTAGACAAAAATTAAAATAACTTTTCCATGTTAAAAAAAACCTGCCCTGAACAATTTTTGTCTCAGCTACATGTGTAGGACCAGCACGGTCATAGCAATCCTTGAGAGGTGAGAGAAGCTGCTTTCTAAGAGACTGCTCCTCTCCCATGTGTTTATTGCTTCATTTGACTTATGCTCTACCCACGTTGCCGAGGGTTGTCTATAAATCTTGTCCCTTGTACCAAATTAAGACGGCCATCTGTTGAAGAAAGCCCGTGTAAGGAGGTTTCCTGGAAGATGGCACTGATGAAACTGCACCTATACACCACCATTTGAACCCTGCTTTCTCTGCAGAAAAGGGGGCAGAACTGGTTTTCTGGTGAGCAGCACACAGCTCCAGTGAATCTGTAATTTCCAAATGTCTGTTGATTGAATTTGTGTATTAATGGTTATAAGGCTCTTCCTCCTTAAGCTATAAATCACATTTTATGGTATTAATTCATAGGAAATGATTAAAGCATCCTAAATAGGTAAAGATTTACAGGTTTAATATTAGCTGCTTGACTGGCATCTCCCCTTGATGTTGTAGCACCAGAAGAGTAATTGGAGTGGGTTTGTTTTTATGGAGTTATTCTTCATTAAGAACCTGTTTCTGACTCCATCAAACATGTGCGAGGGACACAGAGTTATTTGTTCTGCATATGAGGGACTGTAGGTTAAATGTTTTCCTTCATTTCAGATTAGTTACAGCAGCGCCTTCTCTGCCTTAAAGCAGCAACTCGCTGCTGGGAGACGTCTGAAAGAGGAAAGTGGTGAGGTTATACCCTTCACGAGGAGAGTTTCTGAGAAGTCAAGGAGGTCTGTTGTGAAGAGTCCACCGACTTTTGGCTTTGTTTCCATCTGATCATGCAAAAGTTTTCCATTTCGAAGAGCGCACAATCCTGTAAAAAAACCAAACTTGCTGGAAGATGTGACAGAACAGATGTCTGGGAGATCAGGTCAGGAAATGTTTTCCTAGGTAAATTTCCCTAGGAGATGTTTTCCTAGGGAGCGGCAAAGGAGAAACAAAATGTTGTGAGAATGGTTTGTCTGTTAGTACTTGAGTATTGGAGAGAGTAGAGGGCAAGGTGGAGAGGATCAGAGACGTAGTAATTGGGTCTGAGAAGGTCCTGGATGGTCAGGAGAATATGGTTGATTTGTGTGGCATGAAATAGGAAGATCTTTGCTGAATGACAGGTTGAATTTCAGTCTGTTGGTGCCTGGATGTGCATAACTTGAATAGTGCTAAATTGCCACGTTTCTATAGCAAACCACTCTGGGTTGGCATCTCAGCTTTTAAATCCTCTTAAAAAGAAACATTACTTTAATGCAGAAGTCTCTCCATGTTTAATCAAACTCTTCAGGCTAAATAACAAACAGAAACTTGAGGAGGCTTCCTTTTATATTGATACAACCCTTTTACTTTTGTGGATAGCATTGTACCTTTGGATCTCCCAAAAATGAGACACTTTTTTTGATGTTGTCCAAATCGTATGTATCGCGCTGCTTTTTGGTAAATGGTAAGTTCTTGGTACCACTCACCCTTCACGTTGCCCAAACCTATTTCATTAGTCCTCTCAGGGATGAGATATGGTCGGTTGTTATCCGTTCTGACGGAAGATGGATTAAATCTGTGGCTTCCAAATTGGGATCCACGGACCTGAAGGTCCTCCGAGATTTAGCTGATCTTGGAAATCTTTTGTGCTTTGATTCAGCTATTAAATCATGTTCAGAGAAGTTTTCTGCCTGAAAAACTGTCCCTTTTAGAATCATAGAATCCTAGAATCGTTTGAGTTGGAAGGGACCTTAGAGATCATCGAGTTCCAACCCCCCTGCCCTGGGAGTTGTTCAGCATGGCTTTCTGTGAAAGCCGGGAGCAGTTGTTGTTAATCACCAAAGGGAGGGAAGGAGTCTTCACGATCGGCTTTAAGACATCTATATGGTATAAAAAGTTTTGGACACTTCTGGCTTTTCCTGTCAGGAAGTTGTTGTGAAAGTCAGTTATTACTACCACAGAGAAAGAGAAGTAGCATATTAGGATGTTTATATTTTAGAGGTGGTCCATGCACAATGCCTGGAGGATCCTGTGATGACATGTCACATCAAATAAGAAACCCAATACTCAAATTCAGTTGTCATAAAAAGAAGGTTTTACTTTGACTCTGACTCCGTTCCAGGGGAAGAAAGGACTCAGAATGATTTTTATTTTTCTTTGAACATTGTTCACATACAGTAAATGAAAAAGAACTTTCATGTTCTGGTTAAAGAAATTAGCTCTCATTTTAATGCTACTTGCTCTTATTTTTGATTTCATGTTCCAGAAATGTCTGTGGTGTTTGCTGAAGATCATAAAGCATCATCAGCCTCTCCTTTGCTGCGCATAATGAAAGCCAGCATTTCAACAACACTGGGAAGAAGCTTTATTTACACAGCACAAAAGAAGGCAGTTTTTTGAAAGGCCAACATTAATCATGGACAGTAAAGCAAACCACAGTGTACTCGCAGCAAAACACAATCAAATCTTTTCATTCCTGCCAAAGAACAGGTTTCTCATTCTGAGAATAACGCTGTGCTCCACTCCAAAGGGATACAAAAAGCGCTTCTCCAGCCCTGTGCCTGTGGGGAGACCCCACCTGGAGTATTGCCTCCAGCTCTGCGCCCCCAGCATCAGAAGGACGTGGACCTGTTGGAACAGGGCCAGAGGAGGCCACCAAGACGCTGGGAGAGCTGGAGCCCCTCTGCTGGGAGGACAGGCTGAGACAGGTTCAGCCTGGAGAAGAGAAGGCTCCAGGGAGACCTTTCTGCCCCTTCCAGTCCCTAAAAGGGGCTCCAGGAGAGATGGGGAGGGACTCTGGATCAGGGAGGGGAGCAACAGGATGAGGAGGAACAGTTTTACATTGAAAGAGGGGAGGTTTAGAAGAAATTCTTTCCTGTGGGGGTTGTGAGGCACTGGAACAGGTTGCCCAGAGAAGTTGTGGTTTTTTCTATGATACTATTTAATGCCACCCAGATTCTTACTTCTTGTCTTCACTCCTTTGAGAAAATTATTTTTCTTATAGTCTGAATACAGGGTGCAAAATGTGTGAGATTCCCAAGGATTTCCCCTGACTCGTATCAGATACTTGCAGCCCTTTTCTTATCAATTGATTCCAGTTTTTAAATCATCAAAAGCAGCTTGATGCAAAAGTTGCATCTTCATGTCTTGGAACCCTACATTTCCTTCTCAAACTGCTTCCTTCACTGTTCCAAAGAGGGCACAGCTCCCATTTTACTAACAATACTAATATAAATCCTTAAATACATTAGTTCTAACAGCTCCTGGGACATCTTCCTGGTGATTCCCTTCTGATTTGATCTGCAGGTATTTACATTAAGAATCTGTGACTGCTGGAAAAAAAAAAAGGGATCACTATCGCACCACTCCTGTAGTGTTTGGATATTTTTCTTCTGTTTTCTGGCCTTCTGTTTTCCATATTCCTAGGAAAATCCCATCCAGCCTAGCACTGATCTTTTTGGCACTGCCCTTTAATAGCTGCCGCCTATCCGGTCAAAGCAGGGCAGAAACTGCCAGCCTCTACTATTTCTTTGCTTTATTCCTTGAAGAATGTTCTTGCCTCCTCTTTCTTGGTTGTTTTCTGTACCACGTTTGTGACTTTCTCTCTCTCTATTCCCAAAGATCACGTTTGCTTGCAATTAGTGGAGCTTTTGAGCGGATTTGGGCCACAGGTACATGGCTCAATAATCACCGCTTTTCCACTCTTTCCAGTCACTCTTTTGTGATGGGCAAATATTTTTCACGACATAATAATGTCCCTTGGCAGATTTGATCTCACTCTCATAATGCGCATGTTTGTAGACAATGGGCTCAATATGCCAGTTAAAACAGATTTTGATTTTGCTTATCTTACAGCCAAAGTTCTCGGCCCCTGGTGCGCAACCAAGCCATGTGTTGAAGGTACTCAGCTCTGAATGAGATCACGAACAGCTGTTGCTGCACATAACATTTAATCTTCAAACGCCGTCAACAACAACAAAAATCAAATCGGTTCAGAACACCAAAGTGGAGAAACGTGGGCACCGTGAGAGCGAGCTCCGGTTCCTCTGAATTGCTGCCATGCCTTAGGGGTGCTGTCCTCAGTGATCCCTGAGGATTGTACCAGCTTTTTTGTAAAAAAACAAACAAAAAAAACCCAAAAAAAAAACCCAACCAAACTACTTTCTGAGAAGAGCAGCCCAAAATGCAGCCACTGCCTACCCATCCCATCCCCTGGCCAGCTGGGTTCTCGGTCAAAGCAGGTGCTGAAGAGTGGTAAATGGGAGAGGTGCTGAAGTGCTCAAGAGTGTTTATTAATGTAGTATCTGATCGGCAGAGATTAGCCTGACCTTTATGGTAAAATTAGCTCATAATCCTCCTGGTTGCTCTTGGTAGTCTATAAACGCAATTTTGAGACTCCTCTTCTTTGTGGTATTCCTGAGAGATGAAATATGGTGACGGTTTTCCAGTTGTCCAAAAGTATCAGCCACCCTTCAGGGTGCTCTTTCCATTTGTCATTGAGATACCTTTTGACAAGTTTGTATTTCTCCTCCCTTCTCTGTTCCTCAGAGCTGTGGCGTCTCCTGGATCAGGAGCTAAAATAGGGTCTCTGTGTGCTTTACACAACCCTTCTAAGTGCTTGGACTCCACCTTGGAGCTTTGTCAGAAAGCTCCTAAAGAACCCTGCTTCTGGATAGGTGTATTTTTTCTCTTCGTGGATGGCAGGTGTTGTTGGCTTCTTCATGGGCACTGTCCAACGCGCCTGGAGTCATAACCTCGGCCACCTGAATCACACCCGTGTGTAGTCGTGAATTCTTGATAGTGTTGCTGAAGCTTCACATACTCTCCTTATTGTTTTTCTTAATCATAAGGAGTCTCCCATCATTCACTGAGTGCTCTCTTAAACCTATATTTGTTGTGCTTTGTGGGTATGTGTCTTCAAGCTGTGTGTTTTTTTAAATACAGGGGTGAGGGGGGCAATACTGTGGCAATGATGATGGGAATAATATAAGAGAGTGATGAAATAGAGTAAATTAAAGTTTAATGCTAGCAGTGCAAGTTAGTTTGGCATTTTAGTTATATTGTTGTGTCTTCTGAAGACGTGGTTTGGAGTCCTTGAGGAAGGAAAAGTTTATTGGATTTGGTCATATAATGTTGGTGTTGCAAACGTTCCTGCTCGTTCCGTTCCCCATCTCCTTAACCGCTCCGAATTTTCTCTGACTCAGGGATTTCACAGGAAGTTCATCACAGCATCGCAGGGGCCAAAAGTCCATTCCATTAAACAGAAATTCAGGTCTCTGGTCCTCTCCAGGGGTTGCGGTTGAGGAACCCGCACCAAGATTCCCTCCGTGATTCGCGTTGGGTACCTTGGGGTTAGACCCTCGCGTTCCTCGCCGCCCCACAGATGTTTGTCATATGGGTCCTAAACATAACGCATCGGCCCGGTCTTTCCAAGAGGTTTGCGTGCCAAAGAATTCAGTTATGGCTCTGAATGGTCCTGGGCCATAAGGCTGTGAGAGGAGCTTATTTAAGAGAAATTCTAGAGCGTTTGGCACGGGATGAGTACCAGGGTGAGGCGAGCAGGAATGAAATGCAGCCCTGGAAAGAGGAGCGTCGTGCGAGATGACTCACTGCAACCAAACACTTTGGAGCAAAATATGGTCTCTAAATGTTATGTCTACAACTAATTAACTGTATTTATTGTGAGACCTGTAGAAATACAGAAACTGTGAAGTTTAGGGGAAATTAAATTAGGTTTTCAAACAAATGCCAGGCTGCCCGGTGTTCTTTTTTTTTTTTTTTTTGGAAAAAAAACAGCAATCTCTTTGCCAAGTAAACTGAAATATGCAAATATGCTGAAATGCAAATGTTGATGTGTTTCAACAAGGAAATTTAATCGCTGAATGCAAACTTTGTTTTCAAAAATTGAAATGTTGAAATCATCCAGGTTTCAAACCGAAAAGTAGGGTTGTATATACACGTTTTTTGTTTAATCAGCAGCTTTGACGTTTTGACGTTAATTCTTTTCTTCAGATACTGTATTTTCCTCCATTGAAATATGCCCAATCCACACACAGTGTACTCACACTCAAATAGACACCCTTGCAGTAGAGCTGATGGGTTTAGCCCCAGATGTGTATATATATATATGTATATACATAGGTGGTCTAGAGTAAATATTGATTTTTTTTCCCCCCTTTTTTTGTTACTAATGCCTCAAAATGATTAGAGTATACTTGCATAAGAATTGATAGCACTGGAGATGTGGTGGTATGTGCTCTCTGTTTTAAGGGAGGGCAGGACAAGGTTCAGTAATCACATTCCTGAATGAAAATGTTGTGATCTTGAGTGCGGCGGGCGCATGGTCAACAACTAAAATCAGGTGGGACCTCATGCTGGTGGAACAGGACGTGTGTTCTGTGTGTAAGCATTTTGGTGGCTTGTTAATGGCATCGAAAGACAAGGGAGAGTAGAGAGGAGATGGATGTTCTCTGACTTTACAGTGGGTGGGTATCTGAAAGGCAAATCCTCTACTGGACCACAAAAATAATGCCTTTCCAAGTAGGTCTTAGGAAACAGTTTTTATCTGCAAAAGCTCCCATTCCTCAAACAGTGCTGAGAAAATAGATGGAGTAGTCAGGAGATTAGTGACCTTAGGCAAATCAGCACCATATTCCACAACCCATTTAAACTTCAGATCTTGGAAGAGCTGTTTGAAGAGTGGCTTCGTGAGCCAGCAGTAGGCTGGCACCTTTTTTTTTTCTTTTTTTTTTTTCTCATCAGGATAATGATCCCTCCTCTTGGCAAGGGAGAACTTGCTCCGTGAGCCTCAGCGTCCATGCCTGGGTTGGAGAGCAGCCCACTGGCCAGCCAGCGTGGCAGTGGGGACATCTGGGAAGCAAGGACATCTTTCCTCAGGCTGGTCAGGAGGGTGCTGGTGCAGCACTGAGTCTAAGTTCATGGGGAGCCCCGCCAAGCACCTTCTGGCTCTGGACTAGAAGAATGATGTGCAGGAGCCAAGACAGGGAAGCCCTGAGGAAGGGCTGGGGCCAAAACTGGAGAAAGCAAATCTAGGTCGGAATAGAGGACTTTGCTGACCAAATTTGGATTATCACCAATTGCTTCTATTTAATGAGACACTGTGGAAAGCAGGACCTTGCGCTGTAAACGAGAGGGGGAGCAGAGCATCTAGATGGGTGATTAACCAACTAGAATAATCAGTTGTGTGCGAGATGCTTTGGGGGATAGCTGTGATGCAGTTTGTGGAAAGAACGAGGTGTCATTTCAGTTTTTTAGGGATGTAAGTTTGTAACTAATTTTTGTCTCTCCTTGCCAGCGTAACGGTTTGAATGTTAATTTAATTTTGCAGAATATCATTTATGTAAATGTAATTAGAAGGGAAACATGATCGGGAGATGCACAGCACCAAAGAAAATTTATTACTCCAAGGGGTATTGCTCTAATCATTCAACTGCAATATTGAGTTTCCCCAGATTTAATCTAAAAGCAATAAATTACAAAAGGCTAATGTCCTGCCCAACAAAAAGCTGTCATGAACCCAAGTTTCTGTGGGGAAAAAATTCAACTTCATTTCAGCAACAGGCTCTCCTCGTTTACACATTCCTTTTATGATTCCAGTCAAGTCAAAGTAAAATGAATACAAATGTGTGAGTTCGAACACTTTCCCTGAATATGTATGTGTGTCTGTGGGTGATTGTAATAATCAGCAAATCCGAGGTGCTGGGACTCTGTTATCTTGGGTCGAATTAGGAATGCAGTCCTGCAAAGATACAACTGCGAGTTCTCCTCCCCACCTTCGCGTGACCCTGTGATTTAAGGGAAGGCAAACTTGAGTCTGATTAATTCCAGCGTCCATGTGAAAGTCTGTGGCTAAGGTGCCGCCGTTTCTGCCCTGCTGACGAAAGGAAGGAGAAGAAACGAGAGGTCCTTTTGGCCGGGTTGGTGACTGGAGCTCCATGGGAAGCACCTCCTGCGTGGGGAAGTTGCCCTCTTGCTGCTGCTCGTCTGCCTTTGCTAAAGGGACCCCTTCGAAAAACAAACAAAAAAAAAAGATAATCAAATCATTTCACTTGGCTACTTCTCAAAGCCCTTGAATTCTGCTATTCAAGGTGCATCTCTCCGCTTGATGAAGCCTGCAATGAAAATTTTTCTGCAAATAAACAACAGCTAGGCAAAATAAGGATTGGCAAACGCCTGCCTAATGTGTAGGCTAAAAACCCTGCTAAATGTTGGGGTTTTGTGGTGCAATTCAGTATGAAGGCTGATGCCAACATTACACTTCTCTAAGAAGCAGAGTAATTAGTACAGGAAATAGGTTTCTTATGTTTTATTTAGCCAAATTCATCTCTGGTTTAACTCCGCTGTAGCCTGTATTACATTTGTTCTCATTTCCCAGTGTTCCTCTACGCACTTCTTTATACCATGACCTTTAATTCCCCATGATTGTCTTTTATTTTAGGTAGGGGCCGTAGCTCCTTTCTCAATTTGTTAGCATCAATTATGCTGTAAGCCTGGGTTTCTTGGCTTGCAAAACGAAGCCCATCAGATCTGCAACAAGTCTTTACAAGGTGCAAATTGGCAGGTTTACAGGTTCCCACGGCTGTACATGGGGAGAAGCGCAGGTTGAAGCCTCAGAGGCCTGGAGAAACAGAACTGGGAGAGGACCAGGGGAAAACACAAGGAAGAGAGGAAAAAAAAAGATGTTTTGAGAAAGCAGGGGAGGAGGTGCTCAACATAGGAATGAGGCATGTCCTTGAGGTGGGAAAAACAAGTCTTAGGAGGATGGCTGACAGCAGTAACCAGCAGTCTGGAGAATGAGAGAAGGTGACTGGGCTTGTTGGGGACATATGAACGAGCTGGTGAGGCTCAGGATGTGCTGCTGACCAAGAAAGTCAAGCCAATTATGAAGACACTTACTGAATTCAAATCAGTACCTTCCTCCTTGTCCCAACTGAGCTCTGGAGATAAGGTCCAAGGGCTCCTTGTGAATGACTTTGGCCGAGGGCAGGGGATGTGTGCGCGCAGGTCTGTGCTGGGCTCCCATGCTATGGTGGCACCGATGGGGCAGGGAGGCAGCTTCCTCCTCCTCCTCTTCCTTCTTCTTCTCCTCCTCCTCCTCTTACTCCTCATCCTTCTCTTCCTCCTCCTCCTCCCGACTCTTGTGTGTGTTGCAAGGATGAGTTCTTTCACTCTTCAATCTGGCAGGCATCCCAACTTCTGTTTCCTTTCGGCCAACCCTCAGTTAAACTGAAAGGAGGAGAAGGTGATGGGGAGATTGGTACCTTGTACAAACTGCCTCGGCTTTTGGTAGGGCGCGGGTGCAAAGCCCTTCTGGCTGAACTTCTCCACCCACGGCTTTTTTTCGCAGGCAAATCAGTAGAGAACGACACAACCACAGAGCAACAGTGGGAAAGGTCTTACCTTAGTGATCTATGGTGTACAGGGATTGCAAGGTGCAGCCCTAAAAGACCCGAGATGTAGTTTTCATTTCACAAGATGCGATGTAGTTGTGAAATAGCACTTAAGATATATATTTTTTTTTCCTCTCTCTGTTTTTGCATAATGCAAGAAGGGGAATCCTGCATCATGGAAATTTTTTTCTGCCCCAAACGAAGGCAACCGTTCTAAAATTCCGTAAGATGCATACATGAAGATTTTATTAGTCAATGAAGCCTTCCAAGATCATCATCATTTATTACAGTTCCTGTGTTTTTCATTCCAATGAGATTTATAATTATAAACTGGTAATTAAAGAGGCTCCACTATGTAATTCCATAAGAATTCCACTGTGATCTGACATTAATTAACAACCAATTATAAATTATGATATAACTTTTAAAAAACCCACCAGTGTCTGGATGCCTTCTTTCAGTTACAGTGAAAGCTCAGCAGGAATTTAGATTTTGTCCGCCGGAGCCCTGCTGCAGACTGGTGGGAACTACTGGGCGTTACGGGTTGTGTTTCCACCACGCAACAACTACATGGATGGGCAGGTTCGACCTACTGAGGATTTGAAAGAATTTTTATCCTCATCTGTGTTTTAAGAGGCATCTGTCTCGCAGGATTGCAACCTTCTGTCATGTCAACAAGTGCGCACGCTGTAACGCTTAGATTTTATCTGACTAGTTATGTAAATTAGGCTGATGCGATGCATCGCTTGTCTGCCCCTTGCAAGCTTTCTCTGGCTTGGAAGCGTATTCTCAAAAATCACAGCCCATCAGGAAAAACAGAAAAATAGTTACTGGCTCCAGTGACAATGTCTCCGGGATAGAGAAGACTTGACAGCAGGCTAAGGGGATAAACTGTTAAAATTCTGGCATTATTTAGCCATCTGTATTAGAAATCTTCTGTTTAATGGAATTTTTGTGTCCCCAAAATCTGAGGGGTAGAATGCTGCCTAGAGATATGTGGGCAATAAAACGCCAAGTACATGTGGATAATCAATACTTAACGTCTCTCTTTCCTTTTTTCTCTTTTTCTTTATTTCTTTTACTTCTTTTTATTATTATTATTATTTGTGACCTCAGGTCAGTAATCATCATTAAGTTTTTCGGAAAAAGGGAGGAAGTGGGATAATACGGAAATCCATTACTTACAAAACCCACGTAGAGAACAAGAGACATAAAAGGGGACAACAGATTCTTTTCGCATGGGTGAAATCACGAGGTAAGTTTTCAAAGCCTTGCCCCGCAGATTAATTTCCACCATCTCCATTAAGCCAAAATGAAAATCACGTGTGTGTCTCTGAGTATTCCTCAGCACGTTCCTCCTTTGCCCCTCCTGTGGCTCCTCCCTGGGACCTTCCACTGCTCCTTTCATCAGACCTCCAAGACCTCTCCCGTGAAGTGCAGCTTCTGGTCTGATCAAAGTCAGTTGGGGCAACGGAGTGAAGAGAAGCGTGGCCCTTTCCCTCATCCCCACATCCAGCTTTCATTAGAAAGCAACACTCATCTGAGCATAAAGTTATTCAGGAAGGTAATAGTGTGGCTTAACTTTTGTTGGCTGTGGAGTCCTCCCTGTTTCTCTGGGTCGGTGTGGTTGCATGGATGTATGTCACTTGTTGTAATTTTTTGGCCTTTTACAATAGGGGAAATCTCTGGGAGCAATCCTCTTATTTAAACTTGGACAAGTCTGACCGTCTTGACCAAGAGATAGTCCTGCCTGTTGCTTTCTCCATCCTTCATGTGACTATAAGCTGTTCTCCTTTAAAACAGAGAAGATTTCAGCTGAGAAATTCCCATAAAAGCCTCCTCCCGTTATGTTCCATCTCGCTTGTTATCAGGGCATCTCTGAGCAGCTTTGCCAGCTAGCCAGAGATGTGTCACTGACAGCAAGGAACAAAATGCAGCTTTGGCACAGGGAAACATTATAAACGTGCTAGATCAGATCGGCATCAGCGGCGAATCAGCCCGCTCCTATTGGACCCAGAGAGTGTACAGAAACTAAACTCGTTGCTTTTACTCATAACTATCCCTAGAAGGTATTAAGTTTTTAAGATCTGGCTACGCGCATTTCAGATCTGAATACGTTCTTTTGGTTCTGTGCCTGAATAAGATTTAGGGGAATTTGGAGAGCAGCTGGACGCTAGAGCTTCAGGAGATCCAGCGTCAAAGCAGGGCTCATAGTAACCAACATCCTGTCAGCAAATCCTAACGTTCTATATTTAACCTCCTATTAAAATGATGTTTTCTTATTTTTTTGCCTACCTTCAGCTCCAAAGTTTGGTTCCTGTAAGACTGCAGAACAAGGCAAGCTCAGTCAAAGCTATAAAAATTATCTCCCTGCTATCTTTTTAGCCCGCTGTTGGTCTGAGGGCAGCTGAAAGGGCAGACGGGAAAGGCAGGTATTATGTTTCAAGGGGAGAGTTATAAAAGTCTAAACTGCATCCAACGTATATTTTACTCCTAATAATGAGAACTGGATGAACAGCCTTTAAAAAAAATATGAACCTACCCCAACTACATTGGTTCAGAACTAACTGATCTAATGCAGTTTTCCAAAGAATAATTGATATTATATAATCATAACTGGCAGTTTATGTCGTGAAAGTGACACTTGACACTTTCCTGCTAACCAGTTTAACATCATCAATTAGAACATCACTTGTGTAATGACATTTTAGTAACCAGTTTAATATCATAAATTATGACATCACCTTCTTTTATGGCATCGGGGTTGAATAAAAGGTTTTCTTTAGAAAAGAGAAAAAGGAAAAGAAGTAGGAAACCTTAATATAGCCCCTCATTTTTTCCTTATAAAAGTTACGTATGTTTTAGCCCTCTGATCCCCATCCTCGTTAGGGAGGATCTGAGAGCTGAGAAGCTACAAACAATTGAAATAAACAATTTAAAAGAACATGCCCTGGGTTAGCACAGACAACCTCCCAGTAGACGGTAGTGTCCTTTGCATAGCACCAGTGGAAGTCATCCAGAAATGGAGAAGACAGTATGGGCATGCTCGTGGAACCTGATGAACTCAATTATAGAGCAGTAATATTTACAGAGATACGGTGTGAGAGTTCAAGATTGCATCATTACCCACCAGCGAGTGTTCTTTTTCTTCCTGGTCAATGGCTTTTAAAGTAATCTTTTATATCTTATTCTTCACTGAATGGTCAAATTTGGGTGCTGGAGTCTGGTGTTTTAGATCTCAGACTCTTGAGGGCACTGGATTTTCTGGTGATTGCTGGTGATTTGAGTCCTGAGTTGGCGAATGGCCCCATTAATTTGTATCTATTTAGCCTCGTGGAACCAGACAGGAGCCAGACATGAATTGAGTTCAGAGTATTCTCAATTAAAGAAAGGCCTATGCATGTGTGTCTTTGTAGGATTAACTGCAAGGAGTCAAATATTTTAAGTATATTGTGTTTTCAGAGCTGGCCTTCTAATGGCACATGGCATCAGCTTCCTTCTCTTCCTACCAAGGTCAATGGAAGTGTTATCAGGGACCACAGCCACAGGCAGAACAAGCCATAATGTAGCATTTTCAAAATTCTTCCTGCGATTTTTTTCTCTGGAAACTGAATCATTACCATATTAAGCTGTGCTAAACTCCACTGGGTCTCTACCCTGAGGTAAAGCCCCTACGTCTTCTAGCGCTTGTGCAGAAAACTTAACCTTGTACTTGCAGATGGTTGCTGCAATTGCATGTGATTCCTCCATGGCTTGGTTTACAAAGTGGGGAAGGAATCCTTGGTAGGAAGACAAATTGACATTTTACAAACTGCTGTGTTTTCAATGAGGCATAAGCAGGTCCCCGAGTAATCCTAAATACTTTCCTTTGCTAATTCCCAGGCTGTAAATTGGGGATATGATGAATGGGTGCCACGTGCCACCGAGGCAACTGTTCTGTCCTCGACCGAGTGTCCAGTGCTCAACAGATGCCCAAATACTGGCAAGAAGGTGGTAAGTCGATAAGTATGATAACAGTTCTTAAATTACGGACAAAATTTTAAGCAAATCCATGTAAATTGTCAGTGCATGTCTTAGTGGTCTCCTGAGGATACCATGATTTACCTACTCTCTTTTCTCAACATTTTTTCAAAAGTTTTTTTCCCCCATGAATATTTATGTCAATGCCTCATTTGCTGACTGAATTTCCACTCTGCTGGAATTATGCTTCCCCATAGTGCACCCAGGAAAGGTGAGCCGTTAGAGGTGAGAAAAAGAGATTCCGTGACCTTTAGGAAATAGCAAGTGGCACTAGATAAAACCTATTCTGTGAGGGGTTACTTATGGATTGGTTGGACATAATTACCAAAAAATTATTGTCTCTCTGAAACAATTAACTTCTGGTAGATCAGAGTCCGAACCTCCAGAAGCTCTGAACTTTTGCAAATTGGCTTTGGCTATTGTCACTCTTAGGCAATGAGTAATTCTTAAAATAGGCATGAGTGATGGATACCACATATTTCTAGTTATGAGTATGGACTTATTTACAGCTGACATTTTTTTTAAAGTGAGTTGTAAATGTTAAGGTGCTAGATTCAATGCTTATGATTGTGTTTCCTTGGTGATAAAGCTTTTGCTAAGCACGTTATCTATCTGTGCTATCTTATATGCAGACAAGAGATGATTCACACTGCGTGTTATAGGTCTTGTGCTTTAAAATTGAATTCTCTATTGACTTATGGCTGAGAAACATGGAAATCAAATCCACAGCTGGTTCTTCTTAAAAGTGAAGTTCTGGCAAAAGCAATGAAGGCTTTAATGCATTACAAAAGTGTGCATTTTTTAAAGTTGTTTCACTTCCTATTTTCTCTCTACAAAACTCCCTGAAGTTAGGAGTGCTCTTGTGTTTCATCTTGCATTTTCAGCAGAACCCAGCCTTGATTTTCCATGCCCTGCTACTGCCTATGAAATGCAAAGAAGATGTTATTTCATGGGGGTGCACAGATTAAATAAACAAATACATAGAATGAAATCTTTCTGGCACAAAGAAGCAATTAATCTAATGATGAAGCAGTTGTGAATCATAGAATGGTTTGTGTTGGAAGACACCTTAGAGATCATCAAATTTCAACCCCCCTGCCACGGGCAGGGACACCTCCCACCAGACCAGGCTGCTCAAAGCCCCCTCCAGTACCTTAACACCACATCCACAAACGCAGATTGGAAACAGAAATGGCTTTGGAAAAGGTGAGGTGGAACAGAAAGACTAAGCAAAACCCTCCCTGCCCTGACAAATAATGTCACTTAAATTCAAGTGAGAAGTGCTGGCCCAGTTGAGGTCAATAGGGGGTTCTACTTAACCTTCCTTTGTCAGTAAAATAAGGGAGAGCTGACCCGGAGGATGTCTGTGAGTAGTTTCCTGGTGCATCTCTGCTCTCCTCTGCCCTCCTGTGAAAAGATGCTCTTGCTTTTTATCAACTCCAGCACTCAGGGGCTTAGAGGGGTTATAGCCCAGAAAAATGGGTAGATGCAAAGGGAAAGGAGGCCGGCACCAGGGAGACACTGCTGAACACAAAAAGCCACCGTCCCAGCACACGTTGCACGTTAAGGTTGGAGAACTATAACTGGCATAGGGTTATGTGCATTAATTGCATCATAAAGTGGAGGGGCCCCAAAGGAGGTCTGGTCTCAGCTGTGCTGTGACTGGGACAAACAATTAATGAGACATCTCACAGACTCATTAGGCAGGACAGAAGTGGAGAGTATTAATCTCCTGTTCTCTGTGTTTGAGACCCGAGTTTAAATATTCCCCATGTTTACACAAACAATCTGTGGAGTAGAGGGGAATGGACCTGGCTTTTTTTGAGCCCTATTCCCAATTTCAGGGACTGGCTTTTCCTTCCTTCCTGTATCCAGCAGCATGAGCTCTTACTGCGCATCAGTCGTCAAAGACATTTTGATTTGCTTTTTGTCTCCAATTCCGACTTCTGTTTCTATGGTTTACCTTTTGGACAGCTGCAGTGTCCTACGGTAAACAGCAAACTGTTCTATTCCCAATGATTTTCTCTTAATTTGTTAAGTAGCTCACTGCTGTCCTTGCACGCACGAAACTGTCCTACATGTTTTTGAGAATGATATTTTGGAGGAAAGGTAAATCAAGAATGAAGTCAAGTGGCATTGCATTTCTGAAGCAGAGTGGGGAGAGAGACTCTCTGACCCCTGCAGGTTTTAAAACCTCTTTTTGGCCACTCTAGGAGAAACGAAACAGATGTTGACCCCCTTTGCTATCCGTTTAGCAAGCTGTAGCCCAGGTTGTAGCAACTTCGTGGAAAAATGGGTTCCCTGGTATGTGGTAATGCCCCCACAGAGGTCTGAGCACTACTATTGGAACCAGTACAGGCTTTCTGGCATCCCTAGATAAACTCTTCTATCATTTACCAAAGCTGTCAAGGGCTGGCATTGGCTTTGGAGACACCTTAGAGATGGAGCACAGAGCTACCACCCCATGGGCCACCCCTGTAGAAACCTGCATGGAGACTACCAAGGTTGTAGGTATGGCTTCATGTGCACCTTGCCTCAGGGGCACGAGTTGTGTAGGACTGCTCTGGAGAAATTCATTCTTTGCTGGGTGGGCATGAATAAAAATGTAATAATTATTCACATCAGCCACGCAGTGGACTAACACCCTGCAGTGGTTCTGATTGGAGGCCAGAAGCAAGAAAGAAGGTCCAGTGCCTCCTAGAGCCTGTGTTTCCTGCTTTTGGGTTTGCTGCCATTGTTGCCTTGGCTCTGGGACAGCTTTTGCTGGAGCTCTTGCCTAGATCCTGATTTTTGGCATTGTTTTGTCTTTTCTTGTACTGTTTTGTCCCAGTTTGTCTTTGGAAATGTCCAAAAATGGAAGAGGCGCCACTTTGTCAATAGTGGAGAGGGCAGAGAGTTTGTCTCCTTCGCTCTTGCTTGGCCTTGAAATTCCCCTTAATTAGTATTATCATTAGATTTTCACTCATATCACCCACTCTGTCTACTCTGCTTAAATATACTACCTCCAAACACAACAAATCTGAAAAAATGCGCGTATTATTTTTCTTTCTAAATCAAGTCCAAAAAAAATGAACCAGCAATATAGTTCTGCTATAGTAACTGCTGATTTTGCTGCTTAATTTTTTTTCCCTCTTTCTTTCCTATTTCCCTTTGTTTTTCTCCACATCTCCAGGATACATAAACTCCCTGTCACTCTCACAGCCCTTTCCAGCTCTTCAGCCTGCCCATCAAGGAATACATGGTGAAATTCCTATCACTACCCATTCCTTACATTCAGACAAGTCCAAGATCCACAAAAGCAATTTGGTTGCTGGGATTTTACCCATTCCATGAAGAAGTTTGCAATTTAACAGGAAGCAACACAAAGCAAACAAACTGTCCTCTAACCCAGGACGTTTCCTCTAGAACATCTCCCATGGAAAACCCCTGCATTAAGACAATCAAATATAAGGGGATTTGGAAAAAATTTGGTTTTCACCTAAACTTTGGCTGGATAACGCATATTCTAAAGAGCAGGTTCCTTTGTGAAAACTGTCTGAAAATGGAGTGAAATGAAAATTAGTATTTCTCCTATTTCATCCTTCTCCTATGTTACTGAATAATGCTACCAATCAAAAGGGATAAAAGGACTTTGTAGGCTGCTGAAGGTTGTTCAAGATGGACCCTTGTGAGAGCAGGGCAAAGAGTTTGAAGGAGGCAGGTCCTGTGTCTTTTTACTTGGTGCCACAATTAAAGAAATGCAGGAACTAAAGCGTACATTGTTGTCAGCTTTGCCAGTATTGTCATATGTATCCTCAGTTACAAAACTGACATGTTTTTCAGGTAATAAATATTTTCATTAGTGTCCTTTCCTTCCTCCAGGTTGAAACATTTTAGGAAAAGTTACAGATGTGACAGACAAAATAATAAACGAAGACAAACAAGGTAATGTTTGCTTTTCCAGTAGTACGCTTTTGTAGTCACTATTGATATTTTTAGTTTTCTGATGATGGAGCTATTTACTAAGTCCCGTTAAATTCTTTCCCTGCCAGAGCTGAAGTCATCTTGCGAGCAACTTCCTCTTTACAGTCGCAGCATGATGCTTCATACCTGGTATATCTGATGATGGAGGAGGGATTATAAACTAGTTATACTTAAGACTGTAATTTGTTTTTTAAAATTCCTCTTTGTCATTCCCCAATTTTTGATCTCCCTACAAATATCTTTTCGGTGCACCTGAAATCCCACCAGATCCCAGAGGACAAAGGCGAGCACGTGGGTCTCACAGATACCTGGCGGTTCCACTAACGGGTGCACATTATGCCATTTTTTATAAATATCCATTGGACTTGTATGGATTCTCATTAATTAGTTGATGTATCAAGCCTTCACTAACTACAAGATAGATAAGCTAATAGATACATCAGTTAAGCCAAGTTGAGCTTAAGTGTCTTAGATAATAAAGCTTGGCATAAATTCTAATTCAAGCCATTTCGGCAAAAAAGCATAACAAGTAGCCAATCTGGGATAAAAATGTTTTTATTTCAGTACCTTGTTCTTCATAACATCCTTCACAGATGCTATAACATTATTTTAGTCTTTAGAAAAATATCTAACAACATGATTGTCTCACACCAGGCATAATCCCAGTGGAAATTAAAATTGCATGCATTTTCTCATCACTCTTTATTTAACAACTGGGAGAGTTTTAATATTTGAAACTCAGCAAGAAAATTGTCTTGAAACACAGAGATTCCTTTGGGGTAATTTCACTTTTGTTTTGTGTGAACTTTAGCTGAGCAATTTTTTTACAGTAATATGGATCTATGGATTATAAAATGGTTAACAGGACTTTCTATATGTGCTTCTCACTTAGCATATAACGAAAAATAGTTAAAAACATTTTAATAAAATCATTTTTCAGTTGGCTTTAGTAATAAAGATACCCTGTTTCAGGCTTCGTAATAGTTTCTTTTAAACCCATCTCGCTGGGTTTAAAAGTGGACCTGAAAGTTGAAAAGTGAATCTGTACTCCTGCATGACAGGCAACACAACTGTAGCACTTCTTCATTTTTCACAACAATAGCATCACACAAAAGAGGGTGAAAGAAAAAAACACCACTCTGCTGTGAATATCCAATGCCACGAACAAGTGAAGACAGAAAGAATGCTTTAGAGTCTAGTAACAACTAAAGTTACAGCATCTTATCCAGATGTTGGATGAAAACAGCAAAAGTTGGTTTTAGGAGAAAAGATAACAGAGAAGAATACACCAAGACCTCTGCTTTGTTTGCATGGAGAATCGTGGAGGAGCTTTTGCACCATTACTGCCCCAGCTCACCCTGGGGTACGACAGCGGGTTAGGCTGGGCTAACGACAGAAAATAGCATTTTTGACCTGCTGATACAAAATTGAGGTGATATCCCTGCTGTAAAGTCAGTAAGAAGACGGGGTTTTTTTATGACTCCTAAGTATATACTTGGCCCCAGTGCAAATCAGCTAGCAATTTCCATGGTGCTTTTGAGGACACTGGTTTTTGTTAATTTATTATTTTTTTTCTGTGAGAGGACATCTGGCACGCCCAAGAAATCTAGCGTTGATGGGACTCGGTAATGCGGTTTGCTTGACTCAGAGCAGCAGTATCCAGAAACTGATGGCTCATCTAGAAAATGAGCTGGTTGTTTCCCTTCAGCAACTACAGGACAAATGCTTGCAGTGCAAAAATAACGTTACAATAGGCTTTTGCACGTGGCCATGGAAAAGTGACAGTGGATTTAGTAAGGTTGATTGTATCAGCTGATTTCCATTAGAAGCGTTTCCTTTTTGCCCGCAGTGGACCCTCGGGAGAGAGGCTTGCTAGCGAGGCACCGTGACTGCAGTGTAGGGGCTTCCTATATTCATTAGAGCTGAGATCTCTTCTGCAAATTGAAGATTCGGAGGTCAATAATCACCTTTCAGACCCACTCCATTCACACCCGGAGGATGTAGTTATCTGCTGCCTTGCACCAGGCATCGTCGCTCGCTTTCACAAGCGTCCAGCCGAATAATAGTAGCTCTCCTATCATTTTGCTCATGCTCTTGATGTTTCCATCTTCCTCATTTCCGAGGCAGAGAGAGACCTGCCAGTACCTGTCAGGAATTTGGGGCTCTTCCCTCAAGTGTTTCCAGCAAAGTCAAAACAGCGACATCCAAGGCCTCTCTTTTAGACTGGAACTAGTATTGGTGCCACCACCTTCAAACCCAGTTTGCTTGTCATCTGGGATGGTTGCACACCGAAATGGATGCTCAGATGTATATTTCTTTGGATTTCACTCTTACTGTAATATTTTAATCCTTTTCTGGGGATCTTAATTGCAACGTTCTTTTTTCCCGTTAATTGTCTTACAGGGATTTTACGAATTCTTCAGCTAACAAAGGAATACCTCAGGCCTCCAAGTTGTTTCAGCAAAAAAAGAGACATCAGATCTACCCCTCCGGTGCAGCATCAGCAAGACCAAACAGAAGCAGAAAGTGCTTTGTGTGCTCTTCCTTGCATCAGTCCTGTGAAGCGTGCAAATATTCATACAGCTGAATATTTGCCAGGCCAGAACATTGATCAGCGGACTCCGTTTCGGTAGCACAATACCTGTGGGTAAGTCTGTAAGAGAAGGGAGCTCACTGAAGATGGCTATTCCCAGGCAGCTCTGCCAATCACACGCAGCATAAGACCTCGGGAATCTTAATAGCGTGGTCCAAATGGGCTTTGTGGAATCTGGGTAGCCAACGGCAATTTGGTGTTGAAGGGAGTCCACTGTATCTCAGGGTTTTTCACGAAACCCTCAGATCACTGTCAGAACCTCTAAAAAGCCAGAAGTTCCACTTTTTTTTTTCTTTTTTTCCTCTGCACCTAAGCTGAATACTAGGAATTCAGTGCCCCGGTGGAGGGTGGAAAGCCCATGTTTCTGAAGCAGGAAGGCTCTAGGTAAGCTCAGGGTATGCTCTGACTGCCCTTGCCATCTCTGCGCCAGGAAAAGGGACAGTGAGGTTGTTAACAGCCAGAGTTACCTGTGTGCAAGCCCAGTGGATCAGGAGGACAACTTTGGAACAGTTATTATCAAAGCTATCTGTCGGGTCCCATCCTATTCAGCCCGCACGGTCACATTTTCGAGTTGGGCCTGTGGAGCATAATTATTTCTATCTTCTGCCCAGGCAGCAGGCTCGTCTAAGCCAGGGGCTGATTTTGCATTCTAAACCTTGGAAATCAAGTTTAAATCGTTTGGGCAGAGCCTAGCACGGTAAACACCAGCCTGTCATCTGATTCTTATGTGCAGCGCTGCTGTGGAAGGCCAGATACCCCTGTCAAAAATTAACTTTATTTCCTACTGAAAAGCCCTGTCATCGCCTTGTCCGTGCTCAGGTACTGAAGAGATTTGGGTTTGTGTCAGTCACGGGTGACTCTTCGGAGTGTGCACAGCTCTCACCAGGTTATTCACCCAGGGCTGCTGCCAGTTATTTGTTTGCAGACCATCTCAGTTATCCTTTTAAATACTGCGCCTCTCGTTATCCCAGTCTGTCAACCCTATGGAAGCAATCCTGATTATTTCCTAGAGTCTGTTTTTTCTTTATTAATGTGACAGATCCAAGTACATTAAAAGGACGTCCCTTTTATATTCCAGCTTAAATATCAGTTTTTGAGGAGCAAACAGGTCGTCTTACTGACAGAAGTTGTTGGTGCACAGAAGGAATTTTATTTCTAATTCTCTTTGGTATTTTAACAAGGGCAATCAACTTAATTCCATGGTCTCTTGTGAGATTCTGCCTTCTGGGTAAAGAATATCCTTTATGTCCCCTTCTTCCCCTTTTCCCAAACAATCTTCTGCTGTGCTGGGAAGATGGAATGTATAGGTGATACCCCTCTCAGAAAATATATCCATAATATATCATGAGTATTGTCATTATGATGTATTAATGCAATGCATCATCAGAGAGCTGTCAGGGTGAAGATTTATTACTCCGAAATAAGTTATGGTGAGACACTGGGGAATGGGTTGACAGAGTTTTTGTTTATTTTTCTAAATTAAGGATTTTTCAAGTAGGTTTAAAAATCTCTTACCTTCATGAAGTAGTAGGGGTGGGAGGGTCACAGAAAAGAGGACTTGAATCAAAAACACTGGGAGGACTCAGGAGGCCTCACAGAATAAGAATGTCATATTTTTTCCCCCAGGTAGTTTCCATAAGGGGTGCAAAGTTTAGGTTTCCAGCTTAGATGAGAGCTACAGCGGGCAAAGTCATTTTTACACTTTGTTGTTTCTCCGTTAAAGGAAAACAGTCTCCAAAGCGTGAAGATTTGGGCTAAAAAAAAAAAAAAAAGGCAAACCAGGCTAAAAATGGTCAAAAAATAATAGCATTTTAGTACAAAAGGCTACTCCTTTTTCCAGGTGTGTCCAGTGGATTTATCCTGAGCCTGATACAAATGCACTGAAATCAGTGAGAGCTTTATAGCAGGTTTGCGCAGGCTTTGGATCAAGCCCCTTCCCTGCCTCATGTGGTGAAGCCATGAAACTTGGCACATTTATAGCATTGTAACATAAAGCCATCTGTGTACAAGTACAAACTTTTCCTTATTGCCAAAGTGCTTAATGTAATTACAATCAGGCTTGCTTCTCCTGGGCTGCTCCGCTCCTCCGAACGCTGGGACGGATGAAAGCTTGCACTGGTTTTTGCGCCCGCTACAGCAGGGTAGATGGCTGACCTTGTAAATCTTAGGCACTTCTACATTTCAAGGAACATGCATGAAGCTACGGACCATCTCACAGGGAAACTGGTAGCAGAAATACACCAAAAAGTACAGCCTGGATTCTTTTCTTGAGAACCTGACTTCGGAGCTCAGTTGCCCTCGCTTCCCCGAATAGTCGATGAAGAGTCAGAGGTGTCACAGAGTTTGGATGCTCCCTTCTGGAGGTGGCTTTTACTCTTCTGCTGGCTAGAAAATGAACACAGAGCTCCTCTCTAACTTGTTCACCACCTCAAGAAGGTGGTGTTAATCCTGAGCGTCAGTTCCCCAGGCTGTCCCTGTCCGTAAGCAGCTGCAAAGTGCTTGTTTCATCTTATGATCCACTCTTTCTGTTGACATCAACTGTTTCCAAATATGATGTTACCCCATGGCATCGATTGTATTTCCTGTATCGTGGTGCTTGCATGCAGTTTCTTTGATACAGAATATAACATTGGTCAGTCTGAGTTAAATACCAAGGTTGGTTATAGGTTAATGAATGCACCGTGCTTGCTGCTGACTGATGTAATTACTGATAGGTGGGACACTGAACTTGACCCTACAGCCCATAGACGTGGACTTGACTTTATCAGTGGGGATGGTATATTTGAAAGGAATGTTAACATTGAAAAGAAACACACGCGCAGTAGATGCAGGAGCAGGGAATAAGTTTTCAGGGAAAAAAAAATAGCTGAAGGCAAAAGGTGGTAATGCCAGAAAAGTCTACAGATTTCTCTTCCTGAAGGGACATAATGATAAGCCGCTTAATTTTTGCCAGTTTTAGGAAGACAGTTTAATTAATCACCTAAAACGTAGGTGTGAAATGAGTGCTAAAGTTATGCAGATTACCTCTACCCAAAGTCCTTTATAAACTGTGCTGTTATCAGTCTAGGAAAAACCTTTCCTCCTCAATAAACCTCAGAATGGTTTAATCATCTATAGTGACGTAGATACATTGGCTCAGGCCAAATTTATTTTGAGATATTATCAGAAATGGGTATATACAGATGCTTATAAAGCACCTGCACTTTGCAGATGCCAAAAAACCTGTTTCTGTACATACAGAAAGCTCCAGCAGGCTGTGTAGGTACGTGCTTGTGGTTAAAAATGTGCTATGGTCTATGGACCTTAGTCTATGGCTCTACATCCATCTCAAATATAGCAGGGATTTTAAGAAGGGCACCATTTATTTATTTTGTTGTTTTAATTGTTGTAACTAGTCAAAAAGTTTCTTAGCGTGTTCTTGTCATCACCTAATCTGCTTCATGGAAGAAGATGGGCCTGCTCCTCTGTGGGGTCAGGAGGCTGAGCTTGTAGGATCACCTTATGAAGCACGGTAATTGAAGGAAGGTTTGTGTTGGGATCTATAGTCTGCTGCCAACAGTTTCTTTCCTAATTTTGTGATGCCAAAGGAAAGGACTTCTGAACCATGCTGCACGTGTTAAGAGGCAAATAAGTCTTTTTAGTTGAAGGTTTCTATGGAAGGTTGTCACATATGCTACAAATCAGAAGCTTAAGTGCTTGTGTTGCAGAAAGGTTGGAGTTACACGGGTTTTGCCCAAATTCCTGTCCCCTCTGCGAGTGGAGTTTCACTGACATTTAGTATCTGGTGGTTGCTGCTCAGATGGCCAGTTAACACAGTCCTAGGTCAGGGAGTTTTAAAGGAGGTAAAACATCTTGGAGAGACCATATGAAATCCATCATGGCAAACCACTGATAACTCCACATCTTATTAGCTTCAATTAAGTATTTCCATGGGGAACTGTGGAACTGTTTAAAGTCATGATGACACATACACACACTTTGTTCCATCCAAAGAAATAATCTGTTTTCCAGATTTCCAAAAAGCCAAGCTATTTTGTTATTGTTTTTTTCTTTTCCTCCTTTTAAAAGAAATAATTTATAAGAATTTATCTTGGGCTTGCTACAGATTTAAAAGGAGAAAAAAAGATTTCTTCTGTCCGACTTTTAAATTATATGCATGACCAAAGATAAATATGTTTTTTATTTATAACTGTGGATAGATGCCAAACAAAGCCTTTCATATGATGCACCGCTGCTGTAGTGGAGAAGTACTTAAAACAGTTCCAGTCAAGTTAGGCCCCAAGACTTTTCATGCAACTTCATGCAAAATGGTTAAGACCTTTCATTTTTTTATTTTTTTTTCCTTTTCTTTTGAACATCTTCAAAGATTACAAGTGCAACGCACTTAGAGGATGCCAGGCTTCTTCCTGTCGGGCTGAGATGGTCTGAAAACCACATTGAGATGGTCTGAAAACCACATTGGGACGTGGGAAAGTGCAGCTCCCACGGATTGCAGATGAAGGGGTTGGGGTTTCTGTGCAGGCTGTAGATCTCCCCTGCCCTTCCCCGCCTGGTGGGTAACAGTTGGGTGAAGGTTATGGATGGAGGCTGGCACAGCCCAGGATTGGTGTGCTGTTAGGAGACTGGGATGAATGGGCTTTGACAATACTGCTGAATAGGGATACTTGTGGAGCTAATACAAACAATTTGTAATTGTCAGGGCTGAAAAGTAAAAACATGATTATAAACTGTGCCTAGGATCAGCTTATGTCAGCTCTAAGTGATTTAAAAGTCTAGCGTCTGGAGCTGCATCTTAGTTGCCTGTAAAACTCCTTAAAGAAGACTTACACAACCCTACAAGCATGTCTCTCCCTTCTTGTGTATTTATTGTGAAAAGTAACCCTTTGTCTAGCTGACAGGACACAGGGGTTTAGGACAGATGCGAAACAAAGCCTTGCAGATAAATCAGAAAATACGGATTTTCTCTATTTAAATGAAATGAGACAATTGCCTGGTAACAGTAACTCCTCTGGAAACTACTGGTGGTCCTTGTTTTGTGTGCAAGGAGAGGCTCTGAATGGTAAGGTGCCAGTGCACCTTGGTCACCTGGTGGCTTTGTGCCGTGCCAGGCTTGAAAACTGTTTCCACGTGGATGTGAAGGAAGCCTGTAAAGGATGCAGACTTCTCCAAGAGAAAGGAAGGAGCACAAGAAAGCATCCTCTGTTACCTGGAGCCTACCATCATTACGCCTGACCCTGGCTCATTATCCCTTGGTATCTGCAGCAGACGGTGACCTTTGATGACACCGCACAACAGAACGCAGAGGAGATGCCTGCCTTTTCATTTTGGCTCCGGAATGCCAGGGGTGGTAGTAGCTTCTTCCCCACACTGTGTCCAGCCTTACTTCACTCAAACACATGTAAGAAAATTAAAATGCTCTCTAAATAGTACTAAGCAACACTGTTTAGGTACTGGGTTACATTGCTGATTTTTCTAGGAGCGCCTCTGCCTTCCCGTCCCCGAAGAGCCTGGAGTAGGCTGGAAGCAACTAATCTACCATGTAATGAGATAGGTTCCTGTTGACACAAGTCAAGGGCAAAACTATTAAGTCATTAGGGCTAATGTTGTAACATTCTGATACAAAGGCAGGGCCTGGGCCTTTCAGATGTACCTCTGACCTTTAAGGATTAAGTTTCTTCGCAGCTTATTTTTGCTGCTCAAAATCTGTCTTTTTTTTTTTCTCTTTTTTTTTTTTTTTTTTTTTTTTT
>JAOTQQ010000023.1:17427990-17439234 GCA_026546715.1 Gallinago undulata | reverse complement strand
GTCTTACGCTTAAAAGCCAGTTCTCTGATTTTTTTGATGTGCTGGCTTGGGGTTTGTGAGTCCTTTGTCTTTCCATGCGACGGTCACCTGCCAGTTCCCCGGATGATTTGGGGAGGTGAACAAAATGCAGGTGTAGGTAATGGAAGACGTGTTTGCCCCGAGTCCCATACTCTGTAGTCATCTGGGCCTTGGCATTAGGGCATGAAGAGGGCTTATGGTGGACAGGACTGCTGATGTAGCGTTGGAGAACTTAAGAACACCAAACCTGGTGTGGTTTTGACCTAAAAAAAGTAGTCCTGGGGCAGAGTTACCTGGTGAACATCTTTCAGCTCAGAGGAATGCAGTTGGCTTCTTCCAGCAGAGACTCTGGGAGTGATTTGACGTGAGGTATGGATAATCAGGAGAGAAGTGGGGGATATAACCCAGCTGACAATGTAAATAAAGCCTGTACTCACCTTATGGGTGAGCTTCACGGAGGGCTTGGCACCAAGCAGGATCATGTTCCTTGATGCTGAACTATTGTATGAGCCACTGACTGTGAAGGAAAGATGGTCCTGAGGAAAGAGAGGAAATGTGAATGTTTGTGTCATATACAGAAAATTCAGCCTGGCCTGCGTGCCAGATGGTATCCTTCCATCTGGTGAAGCTGAAGATGCTGAGAACCAGGATAGAAGGAAGGGGACCATACCCCAGTTAGAGCTAGGCAAAATATGTAGTTGAATGAAATAAAATATTTCATGAAAAATGATTGATGAAGACTAGAGCTCATAACTCCTGGGTTAATTTTGTCACTTTTATCTCCAGGGTGGAGATCACTACATGCCAGGCTGCATTCCTTCATAGCATCTGAATCATTCTTATTGTCTCCACAAGCTGAAAATGAGAAACAGACTGGCAGGAAAGTTAAAATTTTCAAGGTGGAATAGCCGGATTTTTTTATTTATTTATTTATTTATTAGGTTATAAGTTCCTGTTGCATTTTTGAAGACAATAATACACTGGATTTTATGATTCCTCTCTTTAAAACAAGACAAGAGTTTCCTATATTTTGAAGATAAATAAGAGCACCTGAAAAAAAAAAAGGGCTTGCTCCAGTGCTGTCTGTATCCAGCCTGGCTTTCTGTGAGCTGCACGGGGAAGAAATATTTCCAAGGCACCAGTGGTTGCCATATCCTGTATGCAAAAAGATTCCATAAATGTCTGAAAACAGATGGAATGCAACTTTGGAGGAATAAATGGATTTTTAATTTTCTGAACATTTTGGATTCCATCTGGTTGAAGTAACTAAGTGACCTAGTAGAATACTTTTACCTTTCTTGTAGAATAGATAGAAACACAGCTTGCATTGCTATTGACTGACACGTTCCTCATTGATATATGGGTTTTACTTGCTCGTACATTTGCTTATTTTTATCTCTTTTGATTGCAGGACAAGGGATACCTGATGCCCCTCTTCCTGCCTGTCAGATCTCAATGTCAGCCCTCACTCAGTTCATGATTTGGCCTTGGGGCCAGAAAGGAGGAACCCTAAACCACCTGCATAAACCCACCTGACAGTAGTGGGAGCCTAAAGAGGTACCTTAGATTTACCTCCTTATTTTTTATATATTTTTTTTTGCTACAAGCATTGGCACACGTTGAAAAGAATATAAAATGCACTTAATTTTCTGTCGTGTTTAAAGGCAAAGAGTAAGAAGGAGTAGAGGTTTTGTGTACAGGTACCAATAAGGTGGATTATTTCTGTTTACTGCTCTTTTTGTTGCTGCCATTAAGAATGTTGTTAAACAAATAAGAATAAATACATGTGTGTTTTTAAACAGGAAATGAGCATTTCTCTATGAAAAGGAAATTCAGGCAACTTGAACTCACAAGAAAGAAGTCATAAACTATACTACTCTCTATAAAAAATGGGAGACCTGGGTTTATGGAAAAGACACCATTTTTGTGCCTGCCTCAGTGAAAGCTAAAAAACAAATCTGTTCACCCTCCTTGAAAGAGGTGAGTCTTTTGATTTACTAATATCAAGCCTGTACTTACGAGTTGCACTATTTATGAAGCCCATTATTTATGATTGCCATTCAGAAAGTTCTACTGAGAATAACAATTTCCATGCTGATAAGTTCATAAGCAATAGTTAGTAGGATATTGACAATGTGTTTGGTATTAGTTTTCGTTCTTTTTGGCACTTTGGAACATTTCTCAGGGTTCTTGCTATGAATACGGATGAAACATTCCAAAGAATGAGGAATAACAGCCCTTGTTTTTTTATTTATTTTAAGGGACAGTAGTGAGGCTGTTTTCCACTTCTGGAAGCAAGTATAATTGTGCTTCATTAAAAGCCATTGCATTTTAGGATCACAGGTTTCAGTATAGCAGAAAGCCTGAAATCATTGAAAGATTTCACTTTTGCCTGACACATTAATGCTATGTAAAAAGTGTGTTTGCTCAGTCCTTGGTTGGAAAAAATACAGCATTTCCACCGCAAATAACTTTTATATAAATCTCTGGTCACAGTAACCCCGTAATTCAAACTGGACTTCTTTCTTTTCCCTGAAATTTGTGATTATGAACTTCTGACGGCTGGCAGGAGCACACACCGACGCTGCCAGCAAAACTCTGGACACAGTGCAGTTGTGTTTTGAGTGTCTTTTCCTGGGATCCTGTAATAAGCTTGCCTTGTATGGCATTGAGACAATTGAATTCTCTTTTGCATTATATACTTACATAATTGCATTACTGTCTCTGAAGCCTTTTTGCCCCCATCAATGATTAAAACTATTGTTACACGAATTTGGACTTGGGAGAGATATTTAGACCTCCTTATACAGAATATAAGGGGCTGAAAGGCTGCAAGCGTGGAGGGTTTGCTGTTTTGTGATTTTCTAAGAGTTTAGAGTTTTGTAAAAGAGAAGTCTGTATCCTACTAATAGTACTGATCACGTGTTCTCTCATTTGTATAATTGAGAAAACTACCAATATAATGAAAATGGCTCCATCTAAATAAGTTCTCTCTCCGCAGTTAATAAAAGAGCATCTACCCTCAGAGACCTGGAATTTCCCTGCTAACGCTTTTAGTTAAACAGAGCATTTTTGTGTACCTACAGTGAATGCGATATTTATTTTTTCATTATTCATGAAACAACTTTAATGTCACCGCCGATTTTCCTGGTAGGATGTTCAGCTCCAGCATACCGGAGCTCATGCTGAGTTGTAGCTGAAGATGTCATTCACAATAAACATGAGCTGCTGTGACAATACGATGGCAGAAGGTGAAGAATCTCTTTTCTTGTGCAAGGGCGTGCATGTGTCTCTCTCTGTGTGTGAGAGGGAGAGAAAGGGAGAGATTCGATTGTGTTTACAGGATTCATTCGCGGCACAGCAGGCAGTAGTCACATTGTAATATTCACCTTAACACAGATAATTTGATTTTCAACCTGGTTATCATGCATTTAGACATAACGATACATGAAAATATATGCTTTAGCAGTGCATTTTAAACAAGGTTGCGCACTTTAAGTCGGAATATATTAGAGGTGAGCGTTGATTTTTGCAATTTCGGAAGTCCTGGAAAGCACCGTTCGGCCAAGGGTACAGAATTACTAAGAAGAAAGCAAATTCTAGTGGGTGAGTCTCAAGGACTGCTACCTTTTCTGGGCTGAACTCCACAGGACGGGCTTCCCCAGACTTGACATCTCTAAAGGTTTACAAGTTTTTCCCTTTTGAGAGCCTCAGGCGCTAAAGGTATTTCTTTTCTGAGTCCCAGGTTGTCTCCTGACTGGAAAATGAAGAGTCGAAAAGTCCCAGGGCCTTTCTGCCCCTTACACTGGAGGGAAAATGAACCGCCTGGTCAGAGGACAAATGTTGTCTTGGGTCACCAGCAAGATCCCGACCTGCCTAACTGTTGTGACACGGGGGGGAAGGAGGTACGTCGATGCTCGTCAAGAGCAGAACCTCATTACTGCAGCCTGGAGAAGCCTGAGAGGCAAGGGGATCTCTCAGCAATTTAATTGTAGCCGTAACACGCCAGCCTCCGTGCAAGGCAGAAAGGAATCTGCTGCTCGCGCTCTGAGATTTCAAGCTCGACTTAAATCTACGGAGTGGGGACGTGGTTGGGCATGATTTTGTGAATCACCTCCAGCACATTTGCAACAAACAAAAACAGGGCATAATTCTCCTGAAGTCAAGAGGGCTGAGCGTGTTTATACGAGCCGGGGCATTTGGCCCAACTCCAGTTGGAGTCTTTGCAGTATCGCACCTCCGAATCTTCAGAGGTTTTCTTAGAGTCATTAATATTGAGGCTGTATGGTACCCAAGGTAATTATCCATTACTGCTTGGGCCTGGCCCAGGAATTATTCCACAACATGTTGCCTCATTAGTATAATATAATGGAGAGAACAGAGACAAACTAGAAACTAGGAAAATAAGGGTGCTAAGAGGAGAAGAGTGTGAAGAAAACAAACGCAGCAGGGTGAGGTCCTCCGATGGTGTAAATCAGTGCAGCTCTATCACCTTCCCGTGGGGCTCTGCCAGTTTACACCCTGTGATGCTCTGGCCCGTGGTTATTAGGAAAGTATGTTGTTGATATGCTCTATAATGGCTTCCATTACCAGCCCATGCTAAAAGAAGCAGCTGGTGAAAGTTATGTTTATGTTCCACAGATGGATCGGCAACGGCAGAGACATAGCTCTGTGTCTGGTAAACAGGTGTTTGACTTTGCTGGCTAGCCAGGAGAAGGCAGATTCTTGGTGAGGGGTAGGCAAAGGAGATCAGTTTAGTTGCTGAAAAGGAGGAAACAATTCTTTTGGGTTGCACTTTACTTTCTTTTTAAATGGTGAATAGTGTCCTGAAACGAATCCTGCCTTTTATCGGCATAGTCTGAGTGACCAGGAAGAAAAATTAACGGAGGGGAAAAAATCCCCAAACTGATGGGGATATTCAAATGATATTGTCTCACCTCCTTCCTTGCTTGCTCATTTTAAGCAGGAGGAGGAAGGGCTTTGGCTTCAGAGAAAGTGAAAGATGCCTATACTGGACTCAAAACTTGCCATGCCGGAGCAGCAACTTCACCAGCTGCTGGATTGCAGAAGAGGACTAGTTAAAATTGCAGTAGAGTTTAGCTATGCCTTTGCTGGGAGGTGGAAATATAATAATCTTTTTAATAAGAAATGTTTTGCAAACCAATTCCAACACCTGTATATTTTAATACTTACGGGTGCACAGCCAGTGCAGAAAGAGAACAATTGCTTTTCAGCTTACTCAAAACAAACCATTTATTTTGACTGTGTTTATTCATTTCTGATTGCTCAGAAAACAAAAAAGCAGCTGGGATTTTTTCTGGTCTCTGGATGACAAATACTTCTAGATGGAAGAATGACAACATGTAAATTCCTGGGTGAATATCATTCAGGCTAAAATTCCTTAAACTCTGAGGGTTTGGGAGCATTTTCATGGATACCCAGCAGTAGGCTGAATCCTCATTAATAACTAATATTATGACTTGTGAATCATAGTGATCCAGATTCAGCACTTCCAGTTGCAAATCAGGTTATTATTTTACTCTTTGACCAGCTCTAGGGAAAGCTCCTTAATATGTAATGCAAAGAAGTAGCCTAAGGGAATAGAGCAGGCTGGCAGCATTTGCCTACAACTTTCCCACACTGCTACCGGGTGTTGATCCTTCTGGCAGAAGGTTAAATGCATCCTGCTGAGTCCTTGAAACCAGTGGCCAAGGTGGCCACAAGTGGTTCTCCAAAGCAAGAGGTGACCCAAGGGGCAGGAAGACCAGCTGGGACGGCTGGAGAACCCCGGGTAGGTCTGAAGTGAAGTTCACCCTCAGCGTTGTTAACTCATTATCACGCCTGTTTTATTGAAACCAAACTCCTCAAGAGCAGCTTTGGAATTGGCGTGTTACGTCGGGAAGGTAGCTGCTTAAATGAAGTGTGAGCAGCGCGTGTTTTTTGAGCTTCTGTTGTAGATGTAATAATATATGAAGGAATAGTGAGAGCAGCAGGTGTTGTCGAAATTTATGGAGGAGCAGCAAGCCCAGGCAGCAGCCCCACAGGAAGAGCAGCGACAGTTACCGCAGCAGATGGTCTCAAGAATTACGAACGTGGGACCTATCCCCAGCTGCCCCTACAGCCCAGTCCTTGAGCAGGACCCAACAAAACGTTGAGTCCAGGTCTACGTGGTCAACTTGAGCCGCAAGGCTGGTGGCCGTCAGGAGGACCAGCCACTCTCCACGATGAAGAAGCCCAACCCAAGCTGTGCATATCGACCTCAGAGCAGCGGTTCTGCTGCCGACGAGGCGAGGTACATCTTGAACCAGTTGGGAATCCCAGAATAGAAGTACTGATAAAGGCTCATGGAGGAATTTAACTACCCAGACATCTGTTGAGTAACAAATACAGCTGAACATGCATCATCGCAGAGGTTCCTAAATTATAGTGAAGACAACTTTATGATCCAGAAAGTAGAGACTCCTGAGGAGAAGCCATCCTGGATCTACAGGAGTATATTAATGAAATTTGCAGATGAAACTTTGCAAGTGCATTAAAAATCCAGCAGCAGTGTGTTTTAGGATTGACTTTAGCAGAGTATCAAATGTCTTCGGAATGGACTGTCTTCTCATCCATTTATGCTTCACAAAGCAAACGAAAGTTCAAGCCTACCTTCTCCTGTCTTTAAACCTGTTTGCATCATCCTTGCGTGCCAAACATCTGAGATCTGCAGGCTCTAAACTGCTGCACTTTGCAAACATCTCTCTTGGGCAGCACGCAGCTCGTGACAGAGCCTGGGAGAATTAGAAAAAAGGGTGGATAATAGCACTGTGCCCGTTCCCTTCAAAAATGCAAGTGCATACCTTTGCAGAAAAAAAACAAACCACCCATCATTTGAAACAAATGTGGAAGAGGATGAGGAATCTTAAGAAGCAGAAATATTGAAAAGATAATAATGAACGGCAAATAAGGCATGAGTTTTCAATAAGGCACAATAGCAAAAGGGGCCTATAAAATTTTGGAGTACACACAAAGAGATATTACATCACAGAGTAAAGTTCAAATAGGGCTTTTTTCCCCCCTGTTGTTGGTTTCAGGAGATATAAAATAGGCTAGTGCACCAAAACGAGCAACAAAAAGGTTACACTGATTATAATTACGAACTTCTGACAGTAAGACTTACGACTTTTTAAAAAATGTTCTAGAAGTTTTGATTTACAATGGCACTTAGTGGACAAAAGAAAACCAAACAAAAAGCCCACAAAACTTGATTTTTATCCTGAAACAAGGGAATGTGAAATCTTTGGGGGGAAATTTTTTCTTAAAATTTCTCACATAAATCAGCTAATCTTTGCCATCCACAAAGAAAAAGCAGCCCTGAATGAAACCATCTTCATTCCTCAGATTCAGTACAGGGATAATGCCAGGTTTACTCTCTAATGATTCATTTCCTTACATCTGGAGAATGTGTCTTTTGAAAATTTAGGGGGGAAAAAACCCAAGGGGTTTTGGTGGTTTGTTGGTTGGTTGTTTTTTTTTTTTTTCCTCTCTTGCCAAGTTTTAATTTGATGCATCCATTTCTCCATTACTGTTCTGTCCCAAAGTTTATTGTCTCAAACACTACGCAGCAAAATCTTTTTCTCATCGCTTCGGGAAGGTAACGTTTCCATTTACATTTGTAATAGTGAGGTACGATCATCTCAGCGGGACGGTAAGCTTAGCAATCTTCCAGCTAAAAACCTGTTCATTAGCTTTATGATGAAATATGCCTGTGTTATAAATATTTCCAGAAAAGAACAGAACTTTTCACTTGCTTACATTAATGCTGACATCTGCTATAGGTCACATAGAGAAAGAAATCTACCTCCAAAAGTGATTCCAATTCAGCGTTGTATTATGACTATTATCAAATAATTCCCCTCCACCTGATCAAAGGCTTTCTCTGCATCTAACACTAATAACATTCATGGGCTTGAGCCTTTGCTTTTTCGAAGATTTTAGACTCCCCAAAGCATCACCTAAAAGGTCACTGAGGGGTCGGGGAGCGTTCAGCTCTTTGATGAGAAGGAACCAAGAGCTCCTTTTAATCTTAATATTCAGCTCCAGTACACATACATACAAAAGAATAAATAATTTCAGGAAGACTGGTCTCAGTCCAGGCACAAGCAATAGTGGAAGACTTTTTTTTTTTTGTCAAAGGTGTGATCTAAGAACTACCTTTGCAAGCAAGGAATTTGGAAGGAGATGAAAAAATGAACGAGAATCCCTCCCTGGTTATTATTTCTGTCTGAATTCCAGTTGGAATTGGACTCAGACAAAGAAGATTGGAGACAAGCATGCTATCAACAAGATAGCAGCAGTGATATACAAACCACCACTAATGAACTCCCTTTATGTGTCCAGGGAGCCCTCCTAAAGAAAGCCTACAAACACCCCGCCTGAAGGCTCTTCTTGCTTCAGGCCGGATGGATTTGCTGGCTGTTCTTGCTCAAAGTTAATTTGTAATCTACAAAACCAGTCTCCTGTTAAGAGACAGAAACAAAACCTAAAGGTAAGGAAAAAAAAAAAAGAAAGAAACGGTGAGAGAATCTCCATCAACCCGAAGCTTCAATTTTTCTGTCTGCTGCACCTGAGCGGGCGTACGTGGTCACCAAACTGAGTCTCTTCAAGGTCTCATCACTGCGGTGGAAGCAAAGGCCGGTGAGAAGAGTCACTCGTGGATCTCCCTTTCTGTGAGGGAAAGGTATAAAAGGCTCTGAACTGTCCCTGAGCAAGGTTATTAACTTGAAAAGTACTTAGCTGAAACCCTTTCCTGGTGCATTGACTCATGGCCTCCACTTCAGCGAAGCCAGATTACAGTGATTTGCCAACGATTTTGCAGCTGCAAAACGCAGGAAGGTATTTTAATTGCATTTCCCCCCTGTGATCAGTTCTGTTGCCATATTCTGTGGTTGAAATCTTATTGGAATGCTTTAAATAGAACAAAGACTTGGTCGGCTGTTCTGCCCCGTCGCCCTTCCTCTTCCCCAACCGAACTGGTCCAGGTTGTTTGGATGGAAATGCTACTTTTATCTAAGAGGCTTTTTGCCTAGAAAGCGACTGCAGATGAACAGTGCCGACAGGAACTCTTCATAATCACTGGCTGGGCCTTTCACGCTTGACGTACATTTCCCAAAGGAAGTGCACTGAAAAATTGGCCTCCAGTTTGGAAACGGAGTGGCGTGAAGTGACTCAGAGCCATCGAGATGCTGATCTACCCCAGCTGAAGATCCTGAGCTGCGCAAAAATACCCTTCATGTTATATGTGAATCAGCTGTCTAGTATTTCAGCGGGATCCAGCTTCTGGTGGTTTTACTTCCACAAAAGGCAGGAAGAAGGTTTTTATCACGTTTTGCCTTCCGTTCAGCTCTGAAGCTTTACCGCCGGATGAAATTCCAACTATTTGTGTTAATACAAAGGTCGTTAAACTATTTGCTCTCGTCTTGTTCTTCACCCATAGATATACTCACCTTGAGTAGTAAGAGTAGCTATAACTTGTCTCGTTCACCTTACTTGGCCCGTCTGGTGGACATGCAGAGATGGTGGTCTTCAGGTCCAGCCTCTCCAGAGACGTGGCGTCTTCCCTCGCGTCTCCCGAGTTGCCTGGTGGAGCAGCTTTCTGAGCTCTTTCCATCAAAGAAGCCCAACGCTTCTGTTACCTGCCTGAGGTTGACCACTGTTCCTGCAGAGTCCCGGAGAAGCATTTAATATCAGATACCAGTTCCCATGAAATGTTTGCGTGGAAGCAGGATTTCTGCTGAGGAGGAGGAGGAGCGGGGGTGGAAGCACGGGTTGATTAGGTCCCCTCGGTTAGATTGGATCTAGTTCCTATCTTGTGCTAATCCACCCCAGACTCCTGGCGGTAAGATCCAAAGCAGCATAAAGCAGATAACAGGAGAAGGCAGAGGGGGGCTGATCAGGGGTGTTTGTAAATAAATCTGGAACCTGGGATCCGCAGCCTGCTTGGTTATGGTTTTGTGAAAACACAATTACAGCATAAAATGAAAGCAGGCTGTGCAATGAAAACAAGAGGAATGCCATCACCCAGGTTGGCTTGTACTGCAAACCACCCTGGTCAATCATCCGAGATGAATGGAGGTATCCGCTGAATAACCTCACTTTGCAACTTTTATGTGAAGGCTTGATAAATGAAGTCAGGGAGAGGTACAAGAAAGTGATTAAAACCAGCCTGCGCAAAAGGCAATGATAACCTCCCTGAGCTTGAAACTTTTTTTCCCCTTCTGCCTGAGTTTGTTGGATAATTAACCCTTTCATCCTTCGGTCTCTGTACACAAACATTTGTGTATTCCTACAAAGCAGCTGCATCTTGACAGGCAATTTGTCACTGGTACTAAATCAGACCCAGGGGCAAGGCCGTCCCCTTCCATCAGGGATGCTCACATCCAGGTACCGTGATCTGGAGTTTTGTCGTGGCCTCGCTGGAGCAGAAGACCTTTTCCAAAGTTTAGTTTGTTCATTTCTTGTCTCTGGGCTCTCTAGGCTGCCCAGTGGCTCACTTAAGCACCTCCTTTTAGGGACCTTCCTGGAAGAATGTGCCCCCAGGCCATGCTGGCCAAATAGTTCTAGGGCATGACAGTCTGTTGTCATAGTGAGCTTGAATGGGATATTATCAGGAAGAAATTTTTCTGAGGGTGGTGAGAGCCTGGCCCAGATTGCCCAGAGAAGCTGTGGCTGCCCCATCCCTGGGGGTGTTCAAGGGCAGGTTGGATGGGGCTCTGAGCAACCTGCTCTAGTGGGAGGTGTCCTTCCCCATGGCAGGGGGGTTGGAACTTGATGATCTTTAAGGTCCCTTCCAACACAAACCATCCTGTGATTCTATGATTATTGTCACTAAATCAAAAGGCAGTTTTTTTCTAGCATTATTGTCAGGCAGGGGCCAGAATTTCTCGTTGTGGACCTGTAACCATCATCTGTCATCTCTTGCCATAAAATTAGTTACTGACTTTTAGGATGACTAGAGTATATAACAAAGCATTTTACCCACATGCGACATAGTTGGAGACAAACAGATTTCTCATCCCTTGTCCATTATGCTCCTAGATGCAGTGACAAGTGGTGTCCCTCAAGGGTCTGTGCTGGGACCGGGACTGTTTAATGTTTTTATCAATGCCATAGACAGAGGGATTGAGAGCAACATCAGCAAGTTTGCAGATGACACCAAGCTGTGTGGTGTTGTCGATACACCTG
>JAOTQQ010000023.1:17399451-17415948 GCA_026546715.1 Gallinago undulata | reverse complement strand
AAACACTTGCCCAAATAAACATGACATAGTGGTGAAGCACTGTTCTTGAAGTACCAACCCCACAAAGATGCTATTGCTTATATTCTTCTTACATTATCATCTCTCCATGAACAGACAGTTCACTCTAGACTCATATCTATGGGGAAGGTCTATTTTTAGCATGTGTTTGTAGATTGGCCAGTTCAACCAGATGCTGATATCTAATACTTGCCTCTTGAAAGTGAAATGACAGAACTGAATGTAGTTTAACAAAGGAACTCTCTAAAGAGTTTACTGTACAATGCAAAGGGGGGATATTTGGTTCCTAACCTCTACTTCTCTGCAATAAGATGTAGCATTAAAGAGATTACGTGGATGTATTCCTTTTTTTTTTTTTACCTCCTATTGCAACTTTATCTTAGTAACATTCTCCATCTTAATGTTGGCATCAGTCATTTTTGGTACTATGCAAATTCTGTCTAGTACATAACTATGGAGAGCTGCAAATATATCCTCTTCGGTTTTGCATGTGAACCCTGAAGTGAGTACACCTCAAGACCTGTAAAGAGATTAATTGCACCAGGGCCACTTAATTGGGGTGGAATTCTGCACCGAGCTCTATCAGGATGTGGTCTCTCCTGTCTGCAGGATATCGTGTCATCTTCCAGATGTATACATCTATATACATCTCTCTATATCAGAAAACAATTACCACCCCTCCAGCAGCGGTGGCAGAGAGTGGAGGGCAGCGGTGGTGCTCTCAGGGAGGGAAGTGGGGTCAGCTGAAGATGGGCAGTGGAGACTTTCACTCAATTCACAGTTCTTTATGAGCCTCAGAATATCGCTCGATTTAAAACCTTGTCGAACGCAGTGTTCAAAATTGTATTTGTAGGAACAAGGGCTTTGACCAGAAATGGAACTTTTTGTTTCTGAAGAAGCAGTTTTCAAATTTTTATTCGAGAGAGGAAAGTAGCATTTTCAAATGAAAATTCCCAAATTTTTAATGAATTTCTGGGGCATTTTGAAAATTAACTAGGATAAAATCTACCTCACAAGTCATTTATCTGTCCATTACAGCCATCTAATATCCCTAGTGCGTGCAAATCAGTTCCGTTTAGCAATACCAATTAAGCAAAATGTGGCTTTAAAAATCTCACAGTATATTTAAATGAAGTGAAAATATTTTCATTTTTTAAACGAGCAATCTCACATAATTAATTAGTTACAAGTTTTCCATAATCACTGAAACACGGGGCCATAAAGAGGCAACCCTAGTGCGGATGTCAGAATGGGTTTGTGTGTGTGTGTGTGGGCACTCACACGTCTGTGTATGCACAACACACACTTTTGTGTCCCCACGTGTGAAAACACACATGCACGTATATATATGTATATATATATACACACACGCATGCATAAAATCCCTGATTAAACTACTGGTGGCTACCTCTCCAGGCAAATAAGGCTCATAAATTGACACATTTTGCTTAATCTGTATGTAAAGCATGTTACACATCACTGTTATAATGCAGACATCTTAACTTTAAATGAGACGAAAACAAACATAAAATTAGCACTTTAGGGAACCCCCTGCCACTCAATTTGTGTTGGGTTTAACACCTTCTTATTTTATATATCCTTCTACATAAACAGTTTTATATCAGCCCTTGATATGGTGCCTTCAAAGAATTAAATGTTGAGCTGTTTAAAAGCACTAATTAGCAGCTTTAATACAAAGGGGAGCGTAGTTATTAGTAAAATCTTGTAAACCTAGAATACCCTTCGGGCCCAGTCATTTGTGTGTGAAATAACTCAATAAAAATATTATATTGTTAATCACAAAAACCTTCAAGGGAAATGCTAAATCTGGGAAGAAATATAAACTGTACCTTTCCAAACAAAGGAGGAAAAGTGACCGTCCACATTAAAGCCAAGCCATAAAATCCCAAGAAGAATATATTCATTGATAAAACGCAGCTTGTTTCCTCGTAAGGAATCTGTACCCTCATGCGCATACGACAACAAACATACATTAATGGTGTTTAGTTTGAACACAGCTAGCGACATATTTATTAAATTAGCACTTCATTCCTTTCAGCGACGTGCAACAATGGCAGGGCTTTTTCAGAAGGTGGCTTTTTGGCAGTGGTAGGATAGTATTTAAATCTATACAGTTATTTATCTGCAATGGAAATCATACCTATCTATATGTGCACCATTGGAGGTGTTGGAATTGAGCGATTTTCTTTCTAGAAAACTATATATATACGCTTAATTTTGATTGATTAATTTAAATGGATGCTTGACAGTGCTGAGGTCTACTTCTTTCAGTACATCACATGTGGTTTATGTTAATAGTTAATATTTATGATGCAGGTAAATAATTATATTCTTAAACGCTTAAAAATCACACTAATTCCAACGTTATTAAGGAGGTAGTGTTTCTAATTTATACAATGTGGTTTAGCCAAGTGGCACTACATAACAGAAGAAACATGCTTAAGTATGGGGAAAATGAAGTGGCTGACAACTAAAGCTTAAAAATAAACCACTAAGAATCTCAGAATTTGCAGAAGCTAAAAAAAGACCTAAGACATTACTTTTATGGTTTATGAGTTTAAGACTTTCACCCTAAAAAACTAACTTTCTGCCAGTGTTTCAGTGAAAGGTGTTTGAACAGCACTTTTAATTCTAAATTTCAGGGGAAAAATTCTGAGGTGCGTTACCCCTCTGAAATGGTTATAATTATGTGCTTTATATGCCATCATGCAGAATCATTGTTTTCATCTGGTATGATCCTTCTCCTCACCTTTCCCGCAAAAAAGATTGGGGGAAAAAAATGCTGGGCAGGCATATTTCAGCCAGTGTCGTCATAATGACCATTTGCTGGTCTCAGTGCTAGTAGATTTATTTTATTTTTTTTTTTAGGAAAAATAAATAAGGATAGTTTCTAATATTTGCGTAGAATTTTAAATAGAAAATTGTCCATAATGAGCAATATCTATCCTTTCCAGCTAGGGGCTACTATGAGAAACAGATTTATTCTATTTGCTGTGAATATATTTTTAATGTATTTCTCTAACATGAAAGAGCTGGCCAGAGCTTAAACTTTTTTATTTTTTTTTTTGCACGTCACGCTTTACTTTTTATGGTGTTTTATGTTACAACCTAATTAGTATCTTACAGTGCCCTTACATGTACTTAGGGTGTAGGGTTTCGCTAAATACACTGAGCGTTTTATTTTTGGGGGGAGGGGGACACCTCCGTGACACACTCTAAGCAGTTTTAAGCAGACTGGGGATATGTTTCCAGTCAATCAAGCCCCTGGAGATAGGTTCTCCACCTCTGGCTAATGCCCTGCTGTAAAACCTTCACCATACTCTCTGTTTTTTTGGGGTTTTTTTTTGTGGCCACGGGATTCGGGGGTGGGGAGCTGCAGAGAGGGAAGGAGACAATTATTTCCAGGACTTCATAAAGCCTACTTCGACTAATTGCATGAGGATTAACTAACAGCAGCCTTGGCGTTGGATGGCTGGCCAAATTGGGTATGACTTATCAAACTGGTGCTTCCTCGGCCACCTCTGCTGAGGAGGTCTTTGCCGGTGGTTGGTTTGTTAGATGGTGGTGATGACGATGGTGATGGTGAGGAACCAGGTCTGCATCCCAACAGCAGAGAGGAACGTTGGCAGCGGTGCTTTGAGCTCCTCTGAAAAACGGGTTTGGAAGGTCGGCCAGGTCTGGAAGTGTGGGCGGTTTTCCCGCTGGAGGATCACAAAGGGGGCAGATGCCACAAATCAAAAAGCAGGGCATGAGGAAGAAGGGTCGAGCCACGGCAAGCACCGTCCGGAGCGGCGTGATGGATTGGGGAGAGGGCCTCGTGAATGCTCCCCCTTCTGAAGGGGAGACAATCCGTCCATCTCAACGGGGGAAACCTCTCAGAGGGCAGCCCAACGGGGTCCCCTTTGGTTTTTCCTCTGTCCTGTGGAGGGCACCAGCATTCAATGGCAGTGGCTACCCCGCGCCTTTGGTGGGAAGCTGAGGAGAGAGATGTTTGGGAAAGGGGCTGTCTTTTGCCCTCTCTGCAAAAAGGTGGTGTTATCTTTGGAGAGAAGGGAGAAGGCGGGCTAGGATGCTTTGGAAAGGCTAAGACAGCTCTAGTCGTGCAGTAATAAAAGTCAAGATAAATTGTTCATGTTTAAAACATCTTAAGATTCAAAATGGGGCAAGCTTTGTCCAGTACCATGCAGGTAGAGCACTAGCCTGGGGTAGGAGGGCTTCCCAGGAGAAATCCAGCCTTAAACAGAGTTTATGTTTAACCACGAAGGGATCACCCTGCTCTCCCTACAAAGACCTTTCATTTCCATCTGGAATGAGTATACGATAACCTAGTCAGACCAGCCTCTCAGTCACCAATCAAAACACTGACTCTTGACATTTGCCTAATTATCTTTTCTCATCATCAGTCATTTCTTGAAGTCTTTGCTTCATTCAGATGCCAGGTATTTCCGAAATTAATCATGTCATTGAAAGCGGCATCTTTTCATGTAAATGGACTTTATTATCTGGATCGAAAAGCTCTCTCTCCCCTTTCCCCCCCCTCCACCCCCCCTTCCCCTTTCCTCCTTTGAGCTGCAAAAGCCCATTTGTAGGGAAAGTGTCTGAAATCTGACATGCTGCCTCCTCAAGAAAGATTCGTAGTGGTGACCTCCCAGCAAGAGCTAAGCATCCGTCACCGGGAGTGCGTGTGTGTGCTGCGTGCACCCTTGGGCTGGATGCATGCTAATTTGCCCCATTGTTTCGGGGTGAGTGGCTTTCCAGCACTTCCCAACAAAGCCTTTTTTTTTTTTTTTGCATAAGCTTCTGTGTGTACAATTATTTTATGTTCACATCACTCCATCATCCTATCTCTATTCCCGCTCTAAGAGGGGATGGAAGCGTCTTTGTTTTCTTGTTAGACTGGGGATTAACAGGCTGGATTTAGCATGTTAGCAAGGACACTCCTCTTTCATTAAATCCCATTTGACAAATGTTTGGGAGCGTCGGATTGACCAGCCCCTTGCACTGCTCGTCCTGGCTTTAACTTTCAAAGGGGCACTATCTTCAAACCTTGTTGATTCAACAAGAAACCGGTCCTCAGGAAGTGACCGTGCGTGCCCAGTGCTGCAGGGGTGGATGAAGAAGTAAAAACGAGGGGCGTACTCACAGCAATGATGTTATCGAAGCCTTGGTAGAAGAATGCATTCATTTTGCTCATTAGGCCTGTATTTTAATGAATTCTGTGTGAGGAACAGGATTGAGAACAGGTCGGCTCTGATAACGCAGTTCTGCATCTTGGAGAGTTCATTTTTTCAGGTTGGTGGTGGTGCATTTGCAAACTCTTTTCAAAAACACCCCATTATTTTATACCCACTGACCTGTCCCATCTGAGGACAGCAGTATTAATTGCTGGCAAGCTCTATGCTCAAATTAATTTCACTTTGGGCACCTTCTGACTGAAAGGGAGAAGAGGAGCGAGTCATTGTCCTTCTGTGTGCTTACGCTGCAAAATACTCCAAAATTAAGGTCATTGTTTTTAGCATCCTCCAGCCAAGCTTGGTCTGAAAGAAGCAACAAGTATATAGAAACTATGGAAAGTTTTTAGTGTCACGTGAAAGTCATGTTCTGTATTCCCTGGTAACAACTTAAGACCAAAAGTGGGTTTTATTTTAATAACAGGCGCCCTGTTAAACATCAGTGAAGATAGTTGTTAATGTTCAGACATAATGCATAGATCATATATTGTTGGATGCTAAAGGCAGAAGGAAGCGATGCCATTATCTAGTTTGCCTTTCTGCTTAGTAAAGGCCACAGAACCCTGTGAAGGTTTTATGTGACGCTGTATCTTTCGGCAGATCTTCCGAAGCTGACGTTAAAATATCCTGACAGCTAAGCCACACGATATTCAGGCAACTGCTCCCGTGGTTAAAAAACTCCCCTTAATTTCTGGCGTGAATTCGTCTAGCTCCAACCTCCGTACGTAACATCTTGTTTTCTGCACGTCTTTGTTAAGCTGAAGAGCTCTCCATCAAATTTCTGTTTCCTGTGAAGGTTCTTGTATACTGTGGGCGAGTCACTCCTTAACCTTTTCTCTATTAAGCTAAACAGTCTGAGCTTCTTGAGCCTCTCACAATTGTTTTCTAATCCTCCCAGTGTTTTCTAGTCCTTCAGCCATTCTCTTGGCTCTTCTCTCTAATTTATCAACAGCCTCTTGAAACACAGGCGGCGGAATCGGATTCGCTATTCCATTAGTGGCCACACCAGTGCCACAGACAAAGATAATATTACCCTGGGCTTCTAGGCTATATCCCCCTGTTTACATATCCTAAGGACTGAAGTTACCCTTCCAGCTACAGAGCTAATGTGGAGCTGAGCATCCACCACCCTGCCGCGTGGTCTTTCTGCAGCCATTTCTTTCCAGGAGAGAGAGAGAGAGAGAGAGAGAGAGAGAGAGAGAGTCCCCTTCTCGAAGTATTCCCTACAATCTGTTTGCCCAAAAATATCTTTTTAAATTTTCCCCTGGCTTATTGTTTGCTTTGTGCCTCGGTGGCACCGCTGTCGCTATTTACCACCTGCCCAATCCGTGCCAGCAGCACCTTCGTGTTTTCCACCGGGCACTGGAGACACTGAACAGCACCCATCCATCCAAGAAACGATGCTCCTTTCCCAAATCCTCCATGAGGATCCTCCAGACGGCGTGAAAGATTACGGGCTGCCCTCCCCCTCCTTCCTTGCTAAGAAGGTGGCGCACAATCAACCCCAGAGAAGACAAGGTACCCTTAGCTCTGCCCAACATGGGGTTGTTATTGACCAATAATTCCATTTATTGCTGTGGTACCTTGGCACTGAAGTGATGAGCAGAACCCATTTGTGCAAGTAACCCTATGGGCTTGTCCCTAGGAATTGTGGGAGGGCTTTTATTTTTTTCCCCCAAAGTAAAAATAATAAAAAACCCTCACCAGTTTTAAATTATTTATGGCTATGAATGCATGTAAATGGATTTCTCTGTAGTAGCCGTAACTTTTCTTTTTCTCGATAGTTTTCAGTAGTTCTGGGAACTGTTTTTCACAGAAACGTCTAATTATTATCACTGGCAATTAAATTTATTTATTATGTTTTGCTGTTGCTGAAGGAGCTTCTCATGCCATTGACATGCTCTCTTGTACACTCTCACCAAAGATGAATGGAGGTATAATTACACTGCAAAATAAAATTGTCAATGTTGACATTTTTTCTCTTTCGTAGGGCAATTTGTAACCATCTCTGCTTTTTTCCAGTTTGGAATTATTTCACTTGTTTTCTGTTTTGTAGGTTTTGTACAGACACTTTTTGGCCTTGGTCCCTTGGTCCCTTCTGACCCCCACTTTTTTTTTTCCATTCCTTCCCATCCACAAAAAGTCACTTGTATTCCTGTAACTTTTCAAGAAGCTTGCAGAAGATGTAGAGACTTGGTCCTAGCCTCTCTAGCCAGATTTTGTCCTTTCCATGTGGCAATTTGGAAAAATTGGTGCAGTGGAAAAAGAGAAAGAAAAATGAGCAAGTGGAAAAGAATTCTCCACCCCAAAGAAAAAGTAAAACTTATCCCTTTCGGTAGCAAAATATAAAAGTTTTTTTAAAGAAAAAGAAGAGAGAGAGGGAAAGAGAATTTTAAATTTTACATTTTGATGGGAAAAAAAAAAAAGGAGAAGTTTGGAACAACTTGGAGGGGAAAAAAAAAAAGCTTTTAATGGCAATTCTTTTTTTTTCTTTTTTCCCAGGGCTTGCTTTCTGCCCTTCTTTCCGAGAGCGTCAGGACACAGAAGGGGTTAAAGGTCTAGGAAGAGAGCTGGGGAAGAAAAATCCCTCTGTTAATTGATCTGCCTGTCTGGTGACGAGGGCCAGCTGAAGCTTGTCAGGAGCTGTAGGAGCTGAACCAAGCTTGGGGCCCTGAGTAAAACACAGACACCTGGAGCGAGGAGGGGCTGGCGCGCTCTGCGTGGGGCTATTTCAGCTCTGCTTCTAACGCAGGCAGGGAAGGGAGAAAGGCTCGAGGGGTGCCCAGCCTGGGCTTGGAGGGGCGTCCAAATGGTTTTACCCCCTGAAAAGGAGCTAAGGCTTAAAGCCTCTTTAATGGTTATGGAATTCGTGCGGGGGGCTGCGGGGACGCCCGGGCGGTGTGTGCTGGGAGGCAGGTTGGGGCGGCCGAGGAGGCTTTACCTTCTGCCCTCCCCTTGCCGAAGGACGCAGCGATCCGGAGTACGCGGCCCTAAAAGAGCATTTTTCTTCCTCCTTTTGGGCTCTGCCTCCAGACCCCTCCGCCGGTGCAATCTGGCTACGATTCTGCACGCCACTCTGTTTGACCCTGATGACATAAGTTGACGCGTGTACTTTTGAACCTCCCCAAGAATGAATAATATCCCCGCAATAAAACGAAATCCTAGCGTTTTTAGACCCGCCGAGCCCCCCCCTACCCTGTGATTGTCGGGGCCAGGCGTGTCAAATGGGTGGCTCGGCCCGTGGCCGCCCTGAAAATGGAAGCGGATAGATTTCAGCCCCCACAACAAACAAGCCATTGAGACCTGGCTCCGCTCCGCTCCTCACAGGAGACCTGGGATGAGTATGTTGGAAACACTGGAAGCTTTTTTTTTTTTGGTGGGTAGTGGGAGAAGAGAGGACTGAAGACGGTGCAAAAGCCTAGAGAGACTCGTGGCTTAGATTTTAAAGTTGGCAAAGGAGCCTTGGAAAGGTCAGGGGCTGGGGAAGGCTCCCTGACTCTAAAGCTGTGGGCTGTCAGGGTTGCTTTGGTTCTTGTGGATTAGCTTGGAATAGATCTGTCCTTTCCCTTCATCCCGAGTTCCCAAAACTACTGTGCTTTAATTAAAGGTGGGCATGGAGGTTGCACCAAGTTCAAACTTCTGCCAGGTTTTGCAAGGCCAAACCCACAACTTCAGTTGGGGATTTCCACACTTTTTGAAGACTTCCCCACACCTGGCTGGGGCCAGGCCCTATAAAGGAGGACCGAGACACAGCTGAAGGGTGTCATGGTAATTAACATTAGATCTTAATCCTTAGCAGTGTGGTCCCCGCACCTTTCCCATTTGCTGCCCAGAGGTGCCAAGAGAGCAGACCAGAAGTGTGACCTGAGCAGAGCCTTCTTCTCCGAGAGGAGCTGCCAACCTTCTCCTTAAGGTACTTAAACCCTGATAAGGCAGTGTGGAAATGCTGAAATCATTTGTGCAGAAGGAGGACTGTGCCCGAATTGGGGTGCAAGGATTAGCGTGGTAACCCTGCGTGACCGAAATGGAAGCTTCCAGTATTTTCTTGTGTGTGTTATTCGTTAGATGCCATGAATCCTTTTTTTTTTAACTGCTCTTCTAGTATTATGTCCTAGAGCAGAGCAGAAGGTTTGCCTAACTGTGATAAATTTACATATTTGTGCATAAATATTGCATTGAAAAGGCAGGAGCAAATAAACACATGAATTGGCAGGAGATTAGGCCTCTGTCTGATTAGGTCATCATCTTAATATAAAAAAAAAGTCAGGTTTCACTTTTTTCGTTCACTTAAGGAGATAAGACTGCCTTGGATCTGTCTTTCACACTGCAATTTTGTTTTGTTTCTTGAAGAGAGGCACTGAGGAGAACTGATTGCAGTTATTCTTGACATTTTAAATGGCCGTGCTTTTCCTCTTGGATATGGTACCCAGATGTATAGTTAGAAAGTTAAAGTGGCTCGGCTAAAGATAAGGATGCTGTGAACTTTGGTTTTACAACTCCTGCCTTGGCCTCCCAGCCCAGCTGATTTAGTAGGAATGAGCTTGCCCTGGCTCACAGAAATTCAACTGGAGGGGAGGGTTAAAAAAAAAAAAAGAAGGGGGAGAAAAAGTCCTCCACTCCGAAAATGGGAGTGATCCCGGCTCTACAGCCCCCAGCAGGGAAGGTGGCTTCTGCCCGGGCAGGAGCTGGGGTTGCCCAGGTCAAGAAATGCAGGAGATGGAAAGATAATAAAAGGAAAGAGTAAAAGAATATCTTAGCTTCATAGAAAAAAAGAAAAAAAAAAAAAAGCCTACAGACAACCCTCCCCCCCCCCAAGCCTCCAGTCCTCTGTATGAGGCTGATGAAATTCATAGGAGAGAGAGAGACATAACGAAAGAAATTGTTTATTTGTTTGTTTGCCTTTATAAAACCCATTTGGGAGGAACATCAACGAATATACCATACATCAGTTATCTGCCGTATACCAGTTACACTGATGCGGGAGACGTCTTTTGTTAGAAATTAATGTATGTAATAAAGTTTTACATTTTTCATATGTTTTGAAGTATGTGGACCATAATTCTTTTGACTGCATAATTACTTTTTGTACACAAGAAAAATGAGGTGCTTAGTCCTAAGTAAATAACCTCAAAACAAACCAAGAAAAACAGTTGCATCTTTTTTATCTTCTGGGTCTTGCACAATAAATATTTTGTTAGAAAGTTAAAAAAAAAAAAAAAGAAGTTATATATCCTCAATATAATTTCACTTAAAAAAAAAAAAAAAAAGAAACCAAGCCCTTCTAGGATCACATTGAAAAATACGCCGAAGTTATTGAGGAAAAGAAATGTATTTGTGACATTTTTAGGCACAGATGAAAATAATAGTTTCTGGAAGGGTTTGCCTGGTTATTAATTTTAGCTGAGTTTTTCCTTCTCTTTGCTTCCGGACCATCAGAAAGCCCTAGTAAATGAATTTCGGTGGATCCGAGATCATTTAGTGCTCTCTCTTTTCTGCCGCCGTTGCCTTTAACAGAGCCCGGAGCCGCGGCTGACGAGGCGGCGTGATGCTCAGCGGCGGGAGAAGGGCAGTTGGGTTGGAGAAGCTATCGCTGCAAACCAAATTGCCTTTATTTTGATTGCTAATGGCAGGCCAAACACAAACAAACAAACAAAAAAACCAACCAAAAAAAACCAAAACCCTGGTGAGATAACCTCCTAAAAAGTCTTGTATATCGTGCCAGGATGAGAGAAGGGTTTGCGTTAGAAACCTTTTTTCCATGGGGTTTCTCCATAGTTCAGGACTCTTTTTGTTTTCGGAGCTTTCTGGATGATGTTGGTTTGGATTTGTGAGGCTGACGCTTTTTTTCCTCAGGACATGAAGATTTTTTTAAAGAAAAAAACCCATGTTTTGCAGGGATGGCAGCAGCAGCTTGGGTTCTCCAACCTGTAAGCAGCTGTATTTAAGGGGTGCAAATGGTTGCTCTGGCCGTGGACCACTGGCAGCAGCTCGGTCCCCCAAGGAAAGGAGCCCTGGAAGAGGTCTCAGCCCATTTACCTCTTCTAATCCTTAAGCACTGAACTAATGTCAACTCAGGGTCACGTAAATACAGATAGGAAGAGAGGAGGAAGGAATGTTTTTTGGGGGAAAAAAAAAATAATAATCAAGATATACTTTTTAAACTAAACTGAACTAAGCGACTCTTTGGCAGAAATCAGGGAGTCACACCGGGGTTTGGCACTGGCTTAAATAAATCAATTAAAGTACTGATTTAAGTTAAACCAATATGCTAGCAAGGCCTTAGGTTTTCATCTTCCAAAGACTTATGTGCATGCTTGGCTGAACAGTGGGAGTGATTATCTGTATAATTCATGATAGGAATACGGCCTTATTATTTAAGGATTCGGCTTTATAATATAGACTGTGTTTGCAGATCGTTGCCTCTGTACAGGGTTTCTGTGGGTTTGGAGCCACTTGCTCCCTGTGAAATGTGTTTCCAACCCTTACTTTTGACTTTCCTTCCTCGTCCCCGTGAGTTGCTGGTGGTGCTGGGGAGGGACGTGCCGCTTCCGCGGAGCCAGGCCGTTTTTTATAAATATGTAAATAAAATTTACCTCCTTTCGCTGACCCTTCCAAGGGCCATTTTTGGCCTGCAGCAAATATTTATGTGTGAGCTGTAAACCCCTGAAACTGAGGGGTTATAGTGGGAATGCTGACAGAGTATTAAGAGACCTTTAACCCTTGGTTTAGCTGGCCCTGCTATAATTACAGGGTCTGGCTGTTATTTTCAATAGCACTCGTCGTGACCTTGCCTCTATTTTTTAATTATAGTAGAACTTGTGAAGGGAATTATTACGAAGTTGGGGGTTCCCCCCTCTCTCTAAATTCAATCTTTATTAAACATGTAAACTGCTGAAGAGGCAGGATTGGGCTAATAGCCTTTTCCCTCCCTTCCCCTCCCTCCCTCCTGGACCGTGGTTCAAGTTCTGCCGAAGCCCTGAGTAAAATGAATGCTGTGATTTGAGCCTCCCGAGTCCCCCGTGAGCGCTGAAACTGGCTCTACAATAAGCATCAAAGGTTAATGAACAAGGGAAAAAAGTTGACATTTCATTTGGTAATGGTACTAGTGCTTGAAATCCGAATGGAAAAGAAGAGATCCAGGAGGAGGCTGCCTTTTCTTTTCTCCTCCCCTCCCTTTTTTCCCCCCAAAACGTCAGTGTCTGGAGGAGGCAGGTCCTATCAGACCCCAGAAATGCCTCTCTAAAGATGTTTGTGATCGCAAAGAACTGGGCCGTAGCTTGGGGGTTAAGTAGAGCAGCTGGAATACTTTTTTTTTTTTTTTTCAAGCAGCACTGTCAGTCCCCGTGCTGGCTTCTTTGTGCTCTCCCCTACTTTGGGGAGGGAGGGAGGGAGGGATGGATGGATGGATGGATGGAGGGACGGAGCTCGCTGGGGTGACAATACCCAGCCCCTTGTGCTGCTGACCCATGGCCATTCAGCAAGGTGGGAAGACGCCCCCTTCTCAACAGCTGCACCATGTCCTCTTGGGTTTTCCCAGCTGGCCCCTCCAGAGGCTCCTTTGGCCCTGGCTGCCAGAGCTTAGTGACACTGAAGTCACCCACTGAGTCAGCAGCACGCAGGGAATCCCGCAGGTGTAGGGTTATTTTCCAGCTCGGTGTACCTTAGCGATGCTGAAGGGGTGATGGAAGGATGTATGCTTCCCTGGTTGATGAACCTCTCCGTGCAGCCCAACCTGTGTATCTCCATCTACTGATGGAGGAGAGAGCAGCCAACATCTCCAGTGTCACCACGGGGCTCTCCTGCGGCTGATGTGTCAGCAGGCTTGGAGCAGTGAAGGGGCCACAGGTCACCTGGAGAAAGGGGAATCCTCCATCCTTAAGTTACAGGTTGGAGAAAAGTCTTTTGGGATGAGTGTTGGCTTTTCCTCTCACAGGGCATATGTAAACTCTGAGTTTGGCATATGTGAGCGCCCCCGGTGCTGAGGGGGGGTGAGCAGAGAGAAAAGTCTCACCCTTGGAAGAGCACAGGGGCTCCTTGCATCGCAGCACTGGTGTGTTAAATGAGATGCACTTCAAGGCAGGAATTTTCCTGGTGTCCTCTGGCTTCCTGCTCGGATCCTCAAAACGAGCCCCGGGAAGGGTAGGGGCTTTGTGCTTCCCCTGGGAGAGGGGACCTTGGCTGTTCTTTCAGTATCTCCCCATCAGATCCACAAATTGAACCTTCGGAGCAGTTTTAGGTATTTTCTTTTTTAATGGGAGTGATGGATTGGCCTTCAGTGGCTGAATGACCTTTCTGTTCCAGTCTAGACAGCTGCGGAGGGTTTGAGAAGCATGACTGGATCAGGCCCTTAGGAAAAGCTTTCACTAAAGCACTTTATGTACATATTGGGAGAGCTCATGAATCACCGGGGCTTTTCAGATAACATTACCCTTAAAATCTAGTAGATTATATTCATTTTAATATTTACCCAGGTAGGATGCAGAGCGTGTGGCCGTGAGGCGTAGCGCGGCGTTGAGCGATGGCTTGTCTGCATTGTTGGTAGGTGAGTAATTGGAGTCGCTGCGCCGAGGCTGTGGGACGGGGACCAAACTGGCTGGATATTTATTTACATGACTCAGTGAATGGAACTGGGTTGGAAGCATAACTCATAGGTGTTATTCTTTCCCCTCCTCTCCCCTCCCTGCCCCGAAAACGCAATTTCGGAGTATCCGTAGCTTCTTTGCGCCGTGTCTTGACGCTGCTTGTTTCGAACGCCATCAGCCTTTACCGAGGTGCAAGGGAAATGGATTAGCACAAGCCCGTGCAGTTAATTAATATTGTGTGGGCGAGAGAGGGAGAGGACTTTTTAAATGGCTTGCAGTACATTTATAAATCTGTCCTACAGCCTTCAGTGCTTGTAGTTATGGCTAAGGATGCTCTGCTGCCCCTCATCTACCTCCTCGTGCCGCTGGCTGCGTTCACTGTAGAGTATCTTACCTGCTGTAAATAATTTTAGAGCTTAAATTATGTGTTTACACTTAAATACTGCTGATACTTAGTCATTAATAGAAGAACTAGCTGCATGTTGACCAAAGGTGTGAGCTTTTGTCTGGGAAAGCTGAGCACTTTGATTGATAGACAAAATTTTACAGTGGAGTCATCTCCGTAGGTTGAACCAATCTTATCAGTGCTTTCCCTAGAATATTCTTAAGAATTCTAAGCAATTCTTCTGCCTTTCCTGCTTTCCATAGGATACCAGGACTGGTGTGGATAGATTTTGACTGCTATGTAGATGTGTACAGAAGCAATACTGGGCTAGATTCTCCAATCTCCTCCTCCTGTGTAAGTCTACCAAAACCCAAACCAAGACTGATTGTACTGACACGTGGGGTAATAGGATCGCAGAATGGTTCAGATTGGAAGGGACCTTAAAGATCATCCAGTTCCAGCCCTCGTGCCCTGGGCAGGGACATCTCCCACCAGACCAGGTTGCTCAAAGCCCCATCCAACCTGGCCTTGAACCCCTCCAGGGATGGGGCAGCCACGACCTCCCTGGGCAACCTGTTCCAGTGTCTCACCACCCTCACTGTAAAGAATTTCTTCCTGAGATCTCATCTCAATCTCCCCTCTTTCACTTTAAAACCTTTTCTCCTCATCTTGTGGCTCCCTTCCCTGACCAAGAGTCCCTCCCCCTGTCTCCTGTAGGCCTTCTTTAGGTACTGGAAGGCTCTGCCTTGCCTTCTTTCTTTCCCGCGGTATCTGTAGTTACCGAATGCTCAGAAGCAGTTCTTTCCTTTCTGGAGGCACTTATTTGCTCTTCTGTAATAATTTGTATATTCCCTAAATGCCAGGGGGACATTCTCCTCGCTAACTCTGCCTAAAATAAAACATAACGGAGGAAACCGCTGGCTGTACTTTAGGGCAGGTCAGGAAAGGGGCAAGTTGATTTATGCTTCCAGATGACCCGATGCCATGAAGCGTTTAAAGGCACGCTTCCTTGCAAGCCCGTGAGGAGTCCCCGGTTGCCACCGCCCACGCACGGCAGAGCCGCGGCCCCCGCGCCGCCCCCGGGGGGAGGAGGAGGGTACCAGCCGCTGCCCGTGCCACCCCGTACCGGGAGATGCTGCTGCCCAAAGGGCAAAAGCCAAGAATCGGGGAAAAAATCCCACCCTCGAGTCATTTAGGTGCTTCCCAAAAATCCTCCCGTGATCCACCGAGGCACCAAAGCCAATCAACAGATTTCTGATGTCCCACGATACGATGGCCAAGCCTGAAATTTCAAGGGGTCCAGAAGTCACTGGGGTGAAAGAGTGACTTTCTGCTGTGTTTTTCCTGTGAGCAAAACGCCCATCTCTAAAGGATTAGGAGCTTTTAGTCAGGGTTTGAACTTTCACATTCCTCAAGCCTCGAATTTTTAATCTTGAAAAGAAAGTAGTCATTTCATGGCGAGTTATGAAACGTGAATTATTTATTCCGCCAGTAAATATGTAATTAGGCATATTTTGAAAATCTGTAATTAATCCCTCACCCCTTAAACCCACAAGAAATGCTAATATGCCTCTGAGGTAAGGCAGGTTTCTATAAAGGGCATTATGTAAGCTGTTCTGATCTGTTGTGTAATTATGTTTGCTGTCTGTAGTGGGGGAAAAAAAAAAAAAAAAACAAACCCTAGTGAGAATTTGCTGTGGAGGAGAGGGAAGAAATGGAAGAAAAAGCTTCGCTCCTCACGGAGGAGGCGGCGATTATTAAATGGCAATAGATCCAAGGCTTTTCATTTGGTCGGGTTGGGTTTCCAAGGGCACGGTGCCGTGCGCTGGGCAACGAAATCAAAGCTGGTTATTTTATTCTTACTCCATGTAGTAAACTATCAGCCCTGCCTCGAGAACCCGAAGCCAAGGAGCTATTTTGGCCCAGCTCATGCACTCACTGCTTAGCACAACTGTTGTTCACCCCCTTATCCTCTTATTCCACCAGCTCCCCCAGCAGATTTTTCCCAATAAAACAGGGAAAATCTTGAATCCGAGTGGTACCTTTTGAACAATTTCCGTAGAAATAAATATGACCCAAAAATGACTTCTCAGCCTGGAGAAGAGAAGGCTCTGGGGAGACCTCATAGCAGCCTATCAATATCTGAAGGGAGCTACAGGACAGCTGGAGAGGCACTCCTTGCAAGGAAGTGTAGCGACAGGACAAGGGGCAACGGTTTTAAACTGGAAGGGGGGAGATTTAGATTAGATATTAGGAAGAA
>JAOTQQ010000023.1:17366475-17390599 GCA_026546715.1 Gallinago undulata | reverse complement strand
AGAGAAGCTGTGGCTGCCCCATCCCCGGAGGGGTTCAAGGCCAGGCTGGATGGGGCTTGGAGCAACCTGGTCTGGTGAGAGGTGTCCCTGCCCAGGACAGGGAAGTTGGAACTCCATGATCTTTAAGGTCCCTTCCAACTCCAACCACCCTGTGATTCTATGATTCTGTCAAGGTGGTTTGAGGCTACTAAAAATGCTAGGAAGACTTGGAATAAGCCAGTCAGGAGTATTTCGCTGAGTTCTGGTGAAGCCATCACACATAGGCTACAGCAGAAACGGCACTGCTGGGCGACGAGGCTGTAGTCGGATGGGAGCAGATGCCAGTTACTGGACTTGATCCCATTGGGAGAGGTGGGCACCAGCCCCAGCCCAAACCTCCAGAAGCTGGAGATTTAGGACAAGCATCGGCTGCCATCTAAGCAGGAGCAAAAGCAGGTGAAGAGTTTTGACGGGGAGAGACAGTGTCTCAGGAGCTCTCTCTTTTTTGCCCTCTGTGCAGAACTGCTGGCATCAAGACCTTAAACCCCCTCCGTAAAAGCTGTTTGCCTGCAAGCAGATGGTATTTCATTGTCTTTTGCTACTGATCTTGAATTATCAGCCTTTATAATGAAAATGCCAATTCAGCCTTGACTGCTCTGCTATAACTCTACCAGGACCACTATAATGCACACACCATATATACTGAATATTTATTATGGTGCCGCGCATATTATTTATTGTATATGCAACATATTTTGTAGGTGAAAAATGATACCTTATCTAAGTCAATGAGCATAACCAGGAAAAAATATGGCAGAGTAATCATGTGATTCATAATTGACATCTGCTCTCGGAAGACTTGGACAGAATCTGAATTTTCAGCGTGTGCTGGGAACGCTCTTCTGTTTGTGCTGGCCTGGGCAGAACCCGTGCCACCGCTCTCCCCGGCAGCTCCATCAGTCTTCCGTGTTTCCATAACTCCCGGGGCGCAGAGGGAAGCTGGGCCAGCACACGCTGAAAATATTTCAAGAAGTTGCAAAAAAACAACAACAACAAAAAGAAGCTGATGTTTTTCCGAGTCCAGAAACAAGGCGAGGAAGCGGGGTTGGGTGTTGGTTTTTTTTCTGTCCAAATGCTAATGAAGACCAGTCCGTGCGCATCCTTAGGGTTTTCTTAGATTCGCAGTGGGTTTTTATACGTGTGTGTGTGCATTCATGTAGATATGAATATTAGGAAGCATCTTCTGTTTCCCATTTCACCACTGTGTTGATATCCACTGTGATGTGGCCAGAGGAACAAAACCTCTGCAGCCTCTCCACCCCTCCAGCATTGACTCTTTGGTTCAATCCTATCTTTAAACATGCCTTTTTCTGACACGGCATACAGGTTCCTCACACCTGTTTGGAACAACATAAGCTCAAATTGCTTAGAAAAGAGAATTTTGGGGGCTGGGAGGCTTTTATCACTTTGGCTCCTGCAGGTCGTGAGAAGCTTATGGTGCGGTGGGTGACCTGGTGGCACCTGGGTTGTCTCATCAAGCTAATTATTGGCCAGATTTCCAGCAGATTTAATGTGTTGATGGGCTACACAGGCGTCAGTGAGCAAACCCCCAGAAGAGAGGGGGGCTGCAGAAAAATCCACAGAAGTTCCATAGTAGGTAAAAAGTCACATCTGGTCTACAGAGAAGGAGAATAGAAGGGAGGTGAAGGTGGAATTGGGAGAAGTGGAGTGGGGACTGGTGTGGTGTCCTCGGGAGGATGGAGAGGAGAGGAGAGGAAGGTTTTATGAGTGTAAACAACAACAGGGATGTAGTGAGAGGTTTGGAACAACCATCCCAGTAACCTTATCACCAGCATCTAGAGACCAGCCCACCTCTTTACTGGCGTTCCTCTCGGCGCAGGAACATGGCCAAGCTTGGTCGGCATCTGAGCTCGTCTTCCTTGTCAAAGCCTTGTATTTCTGGGCAGATAAGGCTCCGTTTATAGCACACTTAAAAGCAATAGCTGCAGAGAACAGAGGCTTCACCACTTTGATATGCAAAAGACAACAGATTTTATGTATATATGGGGGGGGGGGGGAACTAATCCTGCTCTTGCTGAAACCTTTTGGAAGTTTCCCAGTGACTTTGCAGAGATTTTGAATTACGGCCAGCTTTTGCGTTTTTATTTTGTTGTTTGGTGGTTGGTTTGGGTTTTTTTTTTGGTTTGGTTTTTGTTGTTTTGTTGGTTTTGTTTTGTTTTGTTTTGTTTTTTCTCCCTTCCCCTCTTGCAAAATGTCAGGAATAAATATTTCAATTCAAAACTGCCCGGCGGTGCCTCGCAGCGCTGCGGTTCCGGACCCCATTTAATTTTTTTCCTCCTTTTTTCCCCCATTCCCAGCATTACAGTTGGCTCGGGGAACCCGCACGCTGTTTGCCATGTGCCTGCTGGAGAGCGAGGCATAAAAAGTCCTTTTAGAGGTAATTTTAAGGTATTTCAGGTCTTCTGGGAATGCCGGCTCAAGGGAAATAAAGCCAGCAATCAGTGCTTTATTCCAATTAGCCAAATCTGGTTTGGTAATGCCACCCTTGCCCCAGGAGGAGTTCCTGGCCAGGCAGAGGGGCTTTACATATATAGGTACAAATATATACACATATATGCATACATTTTAATGTGTGTGTACACATATATTTATAGACACATTGCATATTATTGAATATACATGCTATACCCATGTATGCATATGTACATATGCATATCTGCTTATGCTTCTGGACATTTTTATGAGATAAATAAGGCATAAAAAAGAAAAATCTATACAGTGTAGGTACATAACAAGGTACAATAAATTTAGGTACATTTGAGGGGGGTCGTATATACAACCGTATATTTAGAGCTAGTCCACCTCTTCAGAGGGGGTTTGCTCACTGATGCCTGTGCAGCCCATCAACACGTTAAATCTGCTGGAAATCTGGCCAATAATAGGGAGAAGCAGATTTTAATATGTTATAGTGGATAATTGCTGCAGAGCACATCAGAGCAAACAAGTTATCCTCCTTGAGGATGGGTGAATTTAAAGAGGCTGCCCTGGTATCGTCGTGACTGGCTTCCCCTGGCTTGGAAATAGAATCATAGAATTGTTTGAGTTGGAAGGGACCTTAAACATCCTTGGAGTCATGGTCTTGGGCTTAAAAAAAGTGGCCAGGCTGCCTGGGTTGGGAGGAAGGAGCTGTTGGGATCAGCCCTTGCAGGGGATGGAGGGACACCCCGGGCATCCCTCACCTCACAGCTCTCTGGCCAGGAGCAGGGTGCCAACCTGTGAACATGGGCTTCAGCGGGAAAGTTTTAAAGGGAATCATCAGCTATTGATATTCCTATCCCCTAAATGCTTCTAATATGCTTTATTCTCACTTCATTTAGGCATCCGGAGTGGTATTGGAGAGCATCAGTCTCCTGCCGAAAGATTCTGAAGTCCATTTTCTGGCTGCAGCTTCCCGGGGCTACTGACCCTTGATGACTCTCTTCCAGGTAAAGCAGAAAGAAATTGCCTCCTCCTGCTGAAAGGGGTAGAGCAGGATTTGTCCTGATTTCTTGGGGGGGGGGGGTGGGGGTGGGGTGTGTATATCAGGAGAAAATCACTAGTGCTTCTGAAAATCGAGTGGGCATCTCTGACTTTGGCTGTGTCACCTGCTGAAAGCTCAGGCTGAGCCGGGTTTTTCCAAGGGATAATCCCAAACCACAAGGCAGCAGCCTGGCCAGAGCCTGGGTTTTGCCAAAGCCCAGGTCGGGCAGGTGCTCCATGCCCTCCCTGCCCCAAAAAATGAAAAGCAGAGGTTGCTTCTTATGTCTTATGGGCTCAGGAAAAAAAAAATAAAAAATGGGAAGGGCGGGAAGGATGATTTGGTGTTTCTCTGGAACCAGCATGATGCTCCTTCCCCATGGTACCCGGCTCCTCCGGCGGGTGCCCATGGGTGCAGCGAGCTGTAGGGTCTCAGCTGTGATGCTTCCTTCACCATGAGGAGCTTTCCTGGGCCCATGTGAAGCAGGAAACTTTCCTTTTCCCCTCTGTTCTTGGTGTTTGAGGTCTTAATTTGTCGAGCCCCTGCTTTGTGGCCGGAGGAAGGCAGAGCCCTGTGAGGGCGATGTGGGATGCCCAGGGCGGGAGCAGCAAGCTGTTGGCTTCCCAATGCTTTTCAGATGCCCTCATTGACTGAGAGAGGGAAGGGGAGGAAAAAAAAAACCAACAACTGGGTATGTCAGAAAATGCCAACACTGAAGGAAAGCAAGAACGAAGGAAAAAGCACACACACATCTGCAGCTGATTTTGACTGTATAAATAAATGGTAGGTTGCTTTGGCACTCCCAGCACAAATAATGAAATGGTGCACTTGGGTTCCAGGACACCATTGACCAAAAATATATAGAGAGATGTGAGAGAGAGTGTGTATATACATATATACTCATGATTTGTCCCAAATCGTATGTTGATCTTTCCCCCCCCCCGGCTGTGCAATTACAAATTCGTTAATAACCTCGCGCCTGAGATGCAAGCAGGGTGTGGGGAGGCTGGCAGGGGTCCCACGTCAGACCTTGCTGGGGGGGGAGTGTCTGGTTTTATTTAGGGCCACGTCTCGGCAAGTTTTAAGACGACACAATGCAGTTACCCCCACCGCAGAGTGTTGGGCGAGAGCCTGACGGTCCCCGGTGCCACCGGGAAGGGGGACGCTGGAAGCTGGCTCTGGGATGGAGCCTCCCCGGTGGGACCACCAGCAGTCATCTCCCCTTCCCACACAAACCCTCAGCGTTCTGCTGAGTCTTAACTCCATCTCCATCTGGGGGAAGGTGCTACCATCTCAACGTGGGGTGGGGAGCGGAGGAGGCACGTCGAGGCTGCCCGGTGTCGGGGAACAATTCCATCCCAAGCCCTGGTGTGGCAGGGGAAACAATTCCCATTCACCAACAGGCCCGCTAGCGTGCTGCCACCACCAGCGGACATCTGTGGCCGAGTTGGGGTTGCACAACGGCCACCGTGGTCCTTTGCCAGAGCCCTGGGCTCCGAGGTGCTGGAAGAGGGAGCGGGGCTCCGTGTGGCACCTGGGTACTGAGATGTCTCCGTGGGGCAGCCAGAGCCCAACCACTCAGCCCCAGGCTCTTATTATTTTGCTGTGGGCATTGGGGGACTGATCCCTGGTGAAATACACCCTCCCCTACTTGCTTTCCCACCCTGTTACATCAATTCGGGGGGAAGGGGGGGTCCTGTAAACACCGTGTGAGGCACAAGCAAGAGGAGGGTCAGAGAGTTTATCATGGATTATTTTTTAGATAGTGTTAATACCAAACCAGAAAGGGATTTGTGGGTTGAGATGGTAAGTGGTGTTAAAAGTGTTTTGGTCTCCTCATCTTTTTCCCACCCCAAGATCTTCGCCCAGAATTTAGATCATCTCGGTGCAAACCCCGGTGCCTTGGGCTTCTTCTTTTTTCCCCCCTCTTCTTCTCATTTGGCCCCATTCACTTTTAAAATGGACATTCAGTATTACTCTGGGGAGCAGCTTTGCAGGGAACATAAAAGCGAGATACGATGCTAATTGTGAAGGTGACACTGAGGGAGGTAGCCCACAAGTACCTCATCTGTGATTTGCACACCCAAACCTTGAACAGAACCCTCAAAACCACCCAGGCTAGGTATGCCGTGCATCCAGACAAGAAATCTGGAGCCAATGCCTAGCCATGATAGTACACTGGGGTCACAGATAGTCAAAGAAGGTTGGAGGGTTGACAAACTCCTTGGTGGCTTCACAGACCCCACTCAGGCCAGCAATGCGTTGTCTGTGGGGCTGTGGCAGCTCCTGAGCACTCCAGGGTGGGTTTGAAGAGGGAAGCAGGCATAACCTTTAATATTACAGGTGTGCCCATGCTCAGGTGGCTAGAGCTCGTGCAGCTAGTCTTTACAGAAGTGGTTTGGGTGCTTCCACCAATGCAGATCTGGTCTAGAGAAAGCTATGGTGATCTAGGACTTAGCGGCATCTCAGGAGGGTTTCATTGCCCGCCTTGAGCTCTATCTACCCATGCTTGAAGCTATTGCAGGTATGTCCCCAGCTGTACAGCAGCAACGTCCTCCTGCTCCTCCAGCACCTAGACCTGTTTGCTTTCCATCCTCCACCTTCCCCACCCACCCCACCTCCCTCCAACAGGGTGCAGTCCATTGGGTTATCATTACTGGTCCTGCACCGGAAGGTGAGAAACGATCTGATTTTTCAACATTTCCTTCAAAAAGATGAAAACAGGGCTACCCAGGAGCTCAGCTGGGCTGCAGCAATGCTGACCAATCTGTCTTTCCCCAATCCCTTAGGACTTCTCTGCATGCAAAGAGAATGGGACAACCCCGGTCCTCTGGGAGGACAAAATAAAGAGCGAAAAGTGCTTTTTAATTTGCTTACTGATAGGGTGTGAGGTCCCCAAGCCAGGCCTGGGAACAGCCCCCAAGCCTTATCATTGTCTCTCCATAAGGGCATTTATTGCATCCCATCCAAGGGGAGCGTGGCACAGGCTCCTCCCACCTCATGCCAGAATTCCTGCAAATTCCACACGTGTGCCGCTTTGTATTTTGTTTTGGGGTCAGTTTTGGGGGTTGTTTTTGTGGGTTTTGGGGGATTATTTTTTTTTTGGTGTGTTTTTCGGTCGTAGGCTGCTGGCAGATCTGGTGTTATTCCCTGAGCCTGTTCGGAGTGTACGCTGAGCCATTCCCAGCCAGTTGGAGCTTTTCCACAAGATGGTACTCAGCCCAGTCTGTAATTGAAACAGGGCAGGGATGCTCCCGGGGAAAGCAGACGTCAGCCAAAAAACCAGGCGGCGATAGGCAGAGATATTTAATATACAAATAAGAAGTTGTTTCATAAATATCTTATAAAAAGTGTAATTTACTTCCCAGTATTTTAGCAGATTATCTTAATGCAAACAGCAGATGCATTTCGGAATGACAAGACAAATGTTTAGCAAAATTAAACTTATTCACGTGCAGTCACACAGGGAATATTTGCATGATATTTAACTAATTGCTGCAAAATCTGACTTGTAGCAAATAAACAAACAGGGGAAAAATAAACCACCAGAAAGATTAGCCCCAGGCCTCTCTTTTTAACTTCTCCAAGTCTTTCTTCAACGGCTCAACTTTTTTCTCTGGCAGTTTGGGGTTCCTCCACCGTCTCCCCATCGCTCTTCTCAGGCCCGTTATCCTTTTGCAGATTCCCAGTTTTCCGCTGGTAGGCAGATTTCTTCCAAAAGGGAAGAAATTTTCTTCTTCCCTTGGAGTCTAAACACCCTTCCTTGGTCTGCAGTTCTGCCTGCTTTCGTTTCTTACTGCTTGGCTGTAGTCAACGAGGCCAGTTTCCAATTGTTAAATTTCCTGAAGCCTTTTGGGGAAAATAATCGCTATTTTACCCAGCTCAGAGGTTGTCCCAAATATGACGAACCGTACAAAAAAAAAAAACCCAATTCAAAAGGAGTGAATGCTTTTTTTAGTGGCCAGGAATTGAGACTTGGGTTACTTTAACCTTCTCTTACGAGTTTCAAGTTACAGCAGTGAGAATTGAGTTGTAGTTGCTGATTGTTATGACATTATTTTATGTCAGGTCTATTTATTTGCCCTCCTGGAAAAGAGAGCGTATTTCGAGACGTCAAAATATTTTGTTCGCCTTCATTCAATTGCAAGAGGAGCCGTAGGTGAAGTAAGAAAAATGTATGTTTATCAAAATGCTGGTGCGTGGTGGATGGTTACACGTTTGTATATATTTCATACTCCCCCATCGAAAAGGAGTGCTGAGGGTGCAAAAAAATCAAGCAGTGGGAAGTTAGCAAAGGTCAGAATTCAAATTGATACGTCTCACGGAGAAACCCCATTGACTGCAGGAGTAAGCGAGCGGCAGCACTGGAAAGAGAAGTCCTTGGTTTCACAGAAGAGGGGCTTTTTCATAGAATCATAGAATCCTATGGGGTTGGAAGGGACCTCTGGAGATCATCTAGTCCAACCCCCCCACCGGAGAGGGTCTACCTAGAGCACATTGCTCAGGAACTTGTCCAGGTGGGTTTTGAATGTCTCCGGAGAAGGAGACTCCACCACCTCTCTGGGCAGCCTTTTCCAGTGCTCTACCACTCTCACAGGAAAGAAGTTCCTCCTCATGTTTAGGTAGAACTTCTTATACTCAAGTTTGTGCCCGTTTCCTCTTGTCCTGTCCCTGGGCACCACTGAGAAAAGACCAGCCCCATCCTCCTGACACCCTCCCTTTAACTATTTATAAGCATTGATCAGATCCCCCCTCAGTCTTCTCTAGAAGCAAAAGGGATTTTTTTTATAAGCATTTGAGCCTTTAAGATCCCAAATCACATTGTAAGTCATGTGCTGAAAATAGTCCTTGTTATGGGTTGGATTCTGGAGGAGGGTCTGGGAGGCTTGGAGGGAGTGTGTGTAGCCGCTGTTGGGGCACTTGGTTGCCCACACAGGCCAGCGATGGCCACGAAAACTCAAGTGCTCGCTCAGTGGTGATGCAAATGCTGCTTTCCTCCAGTGCAAAGCCAGTGCAGAGGGTTTTTAATTTGCAGAGGCAGATTAAGTTGCTGGGCTTTGCTCAAGAATTGCTGCCCATAGGGGAGAGGAGGTCCACGAGCTGCCATTCCCTAGAGTTTGTGCCTGGATAACATCCTGGTTTGGCTGGGGCATTCCTCCAGTCCCGGTGGCCAGCCTGACGTGGAATGTAGACCTCTCCTCTCAGCTCCTATCATGTGCTTTTGCAGCATCCAGCTTTTCATGCTGGCCAGCATTTGCATTTTTGGCTGGCATTTTCTTGGTGGTTGTGAGGTGGATGGAGATGCTGAACTAAACGCACAGGTAGGTGCTGAGGAGTCCATTAACAGTAAGATCAGCTGTACATCCCAGATGGTCCTCTGAGACCTCTAGTATTTCTGTAGGGTCAGTTCTCCTCTAACCTGGTTTTTCAATTATTTATTTATATTTTTTTACTTGGAGCAACTAAGTTAACCCAAGAGGCAACAGGTACATTAGCTGGCTGAATAGAAGAAGTGAAGGGGAAAACAGGGCATTATTGTTATTATTCTTTTTTCGTGCGGGGTTCCATTCCTGAAGTTTACATTTTGAACTCCTAAAGTCTTTCTTTGGCCTCTCCCATCCGCAGGTCACTGCAGGAATATGTAAAAAGGAAATGTTTTATTTTAACAGTTGAACAAAGTACATGAAACACACCCTTGCTACTGCACAACATTCCTGAAGTTAAATCACAGAACCTTAAGCGTAACCTTAACCTTTTTCTTTTTCTTTTTTTTTTTTTTTAATCGTTTTCCCCCTCAGTCTTTTATTTTCAGTGAAAAGAACCCGAAGTATAATATTCTTTCAGGAAGCATAAATCGTATTGCTGGAGGTAATAGCAATCTCCGAAGCGAAATCCCACAGGACTCCGCTTTCTGAAAAGCTGCATTCAGCTACGTTCCCGTGTTGCCTCCTTCCCAGCAGGCATCCCCCATGCTGTGCTCGTGGCCGTGCCCTGGGGACCCGTGGATGACACCGAAGCAACTGGAGCTTCTTGCCCTTAGGGATTTTCCCAGCTTTTTGGCCCTTACGGGCCGCCCTGGGACTTGGGAGAAGCTGCCGGGCTCTTGTCCAACCACCCCGATTTTTGGTGCCTCTCCTTGACTTCCAGCGTGCGCCCCTAACTCCCACCAATCCTGTAAATAAAAGTTATGTACGTGCGTGGAAGGGGGGAAGTAATAGATGGGTTTATCTTGGCTCAGGACAAGCAGCCTGTCCCCAAGGAGCTACTTAGGAGGTTGTTGAGAAGCCAACAGCAAAGCGCGGTGGGCTGTACCTTCCTCCGCGTGTGTTGCAGAAATTACTGGCGTGTTGCTGATGTTTATGGTGAACAAATAGTTTATTTCTGGGCTAAGAAAGATTCCAGTGTAAATACTCTGCTGGCAGCTAGCTGGAAGTTTGCCACTTGAAGTTAAAAGGCCCGTGACCAATGGTGTCAGATGAACATTTCCAAGTTGGACAATGTACAAATGGTGTTCTTGGACCGGGATAGAAATAGATGAAAGTGGTCTACTGCAGTGCAAATAACAAACTGGCAACCAGCTGGTCATTGGAAAGAGAACATGCTATGGGAATATGCTTTCTGCAGAAATACTTTATTTTGGAGATAAGCATTAACAATAGGAAGATGAGGCTCATTTAACAAGAACCATATGGTCTCATCTTGCTTTTATTTCACTTAATGGCAAAGCCCTGATTGTCTTTCGTGGATGAGGGACAGGGATTACTGGTAATAAATAAGTAGAACAATAAGTTGCCTCCTGATCCACCGTTGCTCTTCAAAAGGGGTAAACGCAGTATTTTTAACCCCCGTGTTGGCATTTCAGGAGACAACAGCTGAAAGGAAACGGAATTGCAGGGGCTTCTTGAAAAACAACTTCTTGTGACAAAATAAGCCAAGACGAAGATCCACTCAAGATGAAGTTATCAAACTGTGCGAAACCAATACAGCAGCTTTTCCAAGCTGATAAGTGGAGAAGTTGTGGATGGGTTCATTAAAAAAAAAAAAAGAAAGAAATTTGGATATTTGTGAGGAGGAAACAATAGCCTGTAAAAACGTATAAAGTAGCTTATGCAGAGATGGGGGAGTAAGGCAGGGACTTTGCTGGAGTAGTGGCAATGTCCTAAAAGCTTTTTTAAGAAGCTACACAATCTAGATAATGAAAGATAACAGAATTCAGCATCGTAGTTTCAGTCTGGTCCCCAAATTAATTTGTGCTACAAAAAAAAAAAAAAAAAAAAGGAAAAGCAAGCCAAAGGAGTTGCAGCCTCAGTGGAAAATCCTCTTTTGGGAACTTTTCAAGGATGTAAAACATCATCTTGAATTGTTTACTTTTATGGGTAGGAAGTAAAAAAGAAGTGAAGTAAGAGTGGAAATGGTATTCTTACCACAGTTGGAAGGTCGCAGTAAAACTGATACAACTCAACATTGCAAATTCATTTTTAAAACTGATTTTGTTTGTGGGTTGTTTTGTTGTTGATGGTTTTTTTTTTACAATGGCTAAGGTTTGTTGTTTTGATCACAAAAAGGCAGGAGCATGGAAACTCTATTTATTATCAAGAAAAATCAAGATTTGAACATGAAAAAAATATGGATCCTGGATGCAGAGGCTCACGTCAGCCATCGGATATGGGTACTCACTCCCATGGATTTCCATGTGTCTGGAGACAGCTTATAGCACTCAAGGATATCAACTTTTTATTATGTTACATATTTAGATACATCGTATTTCTAACGCTGCTGGTTTTGCTCCCAAATTTCATTTTTCCTTCTTTTTGCCGTAAAATATAGCAAATACTGGAAACGTAGGGAAATGATAACAGAATTTGGAGCATATGTGGTTTCAGATGTTCAGTTCAAATGTCTTAGTTCGTCTCCTGGTTTCACTTTGAACACCCCTTCCTCTTCCCCTTCCCCAGGACTCATTTCTCATTTCCCCAGCACAGGAAGGACATGGACCTGTTGGAGCAGGTCCAGAGGAGGCCACGAAGATGATCTGAGGGCTGGAGCCCCTCTGCTGGGAGGACAGGCTGAGAGAGTTGGGGGGAGTTCAGCCTGGAGAAGAGAAGGCTCCGGGGAGACCTTAGAGCCCCTTCCAGTCCCTAAAGGGGGTTACAGGAGAGATGGGGAGGGACTCTTGATGAGGGAGGGGAGCCATAGGACAAGGGGAGATTGAGATGAGATCTCAGGAAGAAATTCTTTGCTGTGAGGGTGCTGAGACCCTGGCCCAGGTTGCCCAGAGAAGCTGAAGGTGTTGAAGGCCAGGCTGGATGGGGCTTTGAGCAACCTGGTCTGGTGGAAGGTGTCCCTGCCCATGGCAGGGGGTTGCAACTTGATGATCTTGAAGATCCCTTTCCAACCCAAACCATTGTGTGATTCTCCTGCATGGCTCAGGGCAGGCTGCGCACAGCTGATTCCCTGGTGGAACAGAACTTTGGATGCCAACCCCTTTAGGATCCAGTTTTTCCAGGTTTCCAGCAATTCTCTAACGAAAGAGAACGTGAGGTGGGGGGACACGTAGGCTCGGTGTCCATTTATAGAAGCGGTATTAATTCGGCATCACTACCACTAAATAAACAGCCCCATAAGAGCGGGACCAGCCTCCCCCCAAAGCTGGGGGAGAACCCAACCCTCCCTGGCTCGTCTTTTCCCCGGGGATAGCTGGAGGAGCCCGTCATCGTTTTATTGCTGTTTCTAATAAACACATCTGGCGAGGGGTGTAGAACCCGAGCAGCAGCGAGTCGCTATTGTTCAGCTCACGGCCATATGTGGGCTGTCCAGCGCCTCGGCAGCTGCGGCGTGAGCTCTCAGGAATGTCGAGAGCCCGGAGAGAAAGGAATGGGGTTTGGTGTGGTTTTTTTTTTTGTTTTGTTTTGTTTTTTTTTTTTCAGGGCTCCCAGCCTTCCCAAATAGCGCGCGCCTGCTCCACGCGCCGCCGTTGCTACAACAACTCCTGCCCCCGTGCCCCCTCCGAAAGCATCGACGGGGCCTGAGTCACGGGCAGAGGTTTATAAGGTGATTAAATCGTTAGCGCTGAGGAGTTAGCTGGGGCCGATGGCGAAGGGAGCCTCAACAAACCCCAAATAAGTGTACTGTTTAGATCTATAAATATTGTGTCGGCGTATACAATGCATCCCTATACATGGATTTATACAGTTAGTACATTTTTTTTTTTTTTTTTTTTTTTTTAACATCGGGAACTCGGGCACTTGCACATCTAGCACTCCGTGAAAGATCAACTTTAACCCTGGTGCTAATCCCTATTTATTTTATCCCCGTTGTGCGAGGCTGAGAGGCACGCGATTTGCCAGCCGTTAGCTACGTTCCCCCCACCCCACCCCCCTGCCCCCCCCCGGCCTGGGGTGGCTCTGCTTGGGCTGGATCCTGCGTATTTTTGGGCGCTGCAGAGGCAGCCCAAAAGCGATGGTCGGGATGCACCACGTGCATCTGTGTTTCTAACACTCTTCTTTTCCTGATGCCATATTTACCCAGCAAAACCTGACGGAGAATGAACAGCCCATCTGTACATCCTCGTTTGTTTTTTTTTTTCCGTAAGTGTGTTCGGGGGAGAGAGAAGCTGTGATTGAGGGGAAAGAGAAATAAAACTTAAAGCAGGCAACACTTTTTTTTTTCTTTTTTTTCTTTCAAATTTGGACAATCACAGGCAGGCAACCGTGTCTTTATTTAAGCACTTGAATAATTTAACCGATTTTTTTTTTTCTGTTTGAGATGCTGAGTACCTACTGTAAAAAAAAAAAAAAAAGAGAGAGAGAAAACTGTAAGGGATCCAAAATTCAACTACTTGCACGTGTCTCCGAGCGTGGCTTTTAGAAGCCTGATTTAAATATCAAAGTGTGAATGGTTGTGGTCAGCTCTTCTAAGGCATGGCGGGAAGTCCTCGCTCTCGTAGTCCTCGTGCACACCATCATGGTGGCACACAAATTACCCGTATAATGGGACACGATTCGAGTAACCTATCAAGCCCCAGAAGAACCGCATCCAGGGGTTGACAGAAACCCTAGACCAGCTCAGACTGCCAAAATCCACAACCGGTTTTGCCCGGCGAACAAAACCACAAACATTTGCACACTCAGGTACCCTAACAAAAAGTAAATATTCTGCATGACGTACTTTTCAATATTGTACACAGCAGCGCACACACACACACACAAAAAAAACCCCCAAAACCCACCAAAAAACAGGAAAAAAGAATTTAACTTCTATTTACTCCATCTCAGCCAGTTCTTTACCAGTGGGTCAAGTTGAAATGCCCACACCCACTCTCCTTGAAATAATGAAGGGCTGTATTTTTCCCCCCCGACAGATGAACATGGCTCTCGGTTCCTCCTGAGAGTGGTGACAGGACTTCAAAAAAACGCCGCGCCATGGCCTGGTTTTCAGAGGTCTCCAGCCTCCCCCGGTTCCTGTTGACTTGCAAAGCGACGTGCAGCTTGAGGTTTTGCTTGTTCCTCAGCTGAATCTTTCAAAACTCGTGATTTCTCAGCATGAGTCAGTGTTTTATGTAACCCCAGCTTGCATTCCTCCAAACCCCTCCTGAGCTCGGAGCGCTCCAACAGCCAACCTCAAATTCTTCATCCTTGCAGCTGACAACTTTGGTCCTCCGGCAGCGGCACGACAAGTTCCTCACGCTGCTTCTGGGGGTGGGTTTGGGGCCCCAACGTGGCTCTCCGAGTGCAGGGACCGAGGCTGGAGGAAAGCTGGGCTGGAGGAGGAAGCTCCACTCCACAACAGGCAAGATGTTGGGCTTTCCTGCATCAGAAATGCCCACTGCTGGTTTTGTCCAGCTGTTCAGTTTTATTTTTTCCCTCTTCCTTGCAGCAGCATCAGTGCTATCCAAAAAATAACAAAACAACAAAAATCCCAACAGTTTTCATGTAAAAGTGGTAGGAAGGGAGGACGCTGCTGTGGTGGATCCCGCTCTGTAGGCGCCTTGGATGGCAGCTTCAGTTCCCACCCCTGAAGGCAGTGTCCTGAAGCACCTAAACGAGCTTGAGAGGTGGGTTATTACACCATTTTTCACTATTTTCTGTGAATGCACTGAAATATATTAAAAAAACAATGAGAAAAAGTAAGGAGCAAAACCCCATTTTTTCAATTTTCTCTTGAGAGGTGGAGAATCTCGACCCATGATGGCAGTTTCCCATGCCCGTTTTTTTGGGGGACCTCCTCGTTGGTGGGACAAACCCTCCCCATCCTCTCGGCATCAGCCCAGCTGATAAAGCAGGAAATGCTTTACAATATTTAGAGAAACCCCGCAGGACTGTGAAGATGAAGACAGGGAGAACGTGTGCCAGTCCGCTCCACTAACCTACTCAGATGCAGTATGGTAACAGCAAAACAACCTGCCATCTGATGCTCTGGATGCTGTGACCCACTGCTGGCACCGTGCAGACCTCAGGTATGGAAACCCTCCCCCCCGGCAAAATTTCTTGTCCTCGTTAGTGCAGCAATTCCCAAGACGTGTCTGTAGGGTCATGGCCACGTTTGGCAATTGTAGTGATTGTGTGGAACGCAAGGAACGGGCACCGCAATGGTGGGATCCGTTCTCTTGTCACCCAACAAACCAGCACCTTTCCCACCTTCATTCCTCCAGGAAACCTCTATGTTGAAACATTTTTTCCCCCCCAACGTTATCAGTTGGCCTTATAAAAGATGTAACCTCTTCATACATGGATGCCTGGTCTGGACCAATACGTTCAGCGCTGGCAGCCTACCTTGTGCTTGGGCAGGAGCTAAAAGGTTGGCCATGGTTGGTTTTTCCTGAAGAATTTGGGCAAAATTCTTTTACCGGTGGTTTTGCCTATGGTTTGACTTTGGGTTTTTCTTTTGCTGCAGACCTCAAAAGCAATCCCCTCGGACATGGTTATATATAAATCACTGTAAGTGAAAGAGAAGAAAACAAAAACACAACGAGACTCTTTCTCCACATTGGTACTTTTCTTCAGACCTTCTGCTGAGGATTTCCAAGTGCATTTGTCGTCGTACGGTAAGGGCTCTGAATGAATTTATTGATGGTAGCTGGAAAAAAAAAAAAAAAAGGGGAAGAAATGAATGAAATCCCTCGAGACAGAAGGTATGTCATGAACTTCCCCAAGTTATTTGCCAATGTTTCTGCCAGTATCAATAAATCCCTCAAATTTCAGGATAGGCCACGTTAATTACAGGATGGCATTATGTATTTAAAGGTTGCTGAAAGTTCTATCTGCGATCGGTCGTGTTGGAACTGCGGGTTCGGGGGAAATAGTTGTTATTTTAATACGTAGGCACGCGCGCGAGCGGCGAGAGGGTCCATGATGTTTTAATAGGCTTTTATGAGTTCGTACTCTCCTTGTAATCTTGTTTTACAGTATGTGCGCTCAATGTGTTTGTGTCTGTGCTCTTCACGCACACATCGCAGGATGCCAAAACAGCCTTCTGCTTCCTTGTTTCCAACCACTTAGTCAGGCACTTGAACGCTTTCCAAATCTTGTTAAAAACCAGAAATAGCGCTATCGCGTCTTGCCGGAGCGCGCGGAAGAGATGGAGATGGTGGTGGACGGAGAGGGGGGTGGAAAAGAGGAGGAGGAGGAGGAGGAGGAGGAGGAGGAGGCAGCTGAAGGGTGGGGGAGATCTTCACGGAGCCTCCGTGCCACGACCGCCCAGACCTCATCTGGGGCTTCTTCCCGCTGTCTTGCTGTGGAAAGTGGGAGATTTGGGTCACTTGACGGATGGCAAAAGCCCTGCAAAGATGCTCCTTGTACTTAAAAACTCTGTGCACCGAAAGTTCCCTGGCCCAAAATCACGGGGTATTTGCTTAATGATTTATTTTTATTTATATGCATATATAATTATTATTATTTATTATAAATGTTTAACATCTTAGTTATATTTAAATTTTACACTTTTTTTTTTCCCCAGGAAGATCCGAAGCAGCATGTAAATAGGAGTGGGGTTTTTTTTCTGAGTCAAATAGATTTAAAAATCAACCTAGTTTTATTCACTGTTTTTTTCTGAAACTGAACTAAGCAGGCCAGCTCAATCTAGATTCAATCAATGCTTCAAAAGTGCATTTCTGGCGAGTTAAAAATTGCTCCTGAGACTTCAGAGTCTTTCAGCCAGGTGAGGTCTTGCTGGGGAACAGTGAGATGACGTAATACAGGTGATCCTGGTTTCTCCAGGTTCTCCAGAACATGTGCTCACTGCTGGTACCTCTTTTTTCTGCTTAGACTTTTTTTCTGGTGTGTATCTCTTAGGCAAGGAAGCATCAAATTGGGCTGGTTCCTGGAAGCTGTATTAATTAACTGGACACACAACTTGGGGGCAAGCAGCAGAGAGTATTATTTCCTTCGGATTGCTCTTGCGGGTGTGGATTCTCTGATGTCTACGGGTGGTTGAGTTCACCCCATTCGTTGAGGGAATCAACCGTGGTTGCCTTGGTTCCATGTCTCCATGAGGTGGGAACATCTGTCCAGTTTGACCCCAGCCACCCGATGGGTTTAAAAGCAAGCGCTGACGCAGGCGTGTGCCCACGCACCCACGCATCCACGCAGAACGTGATGAGGAGCCAGTCCCCAGAGCCTCAAAGAAACCCAGATAAAAATAACGTTGCCACGAGAAGCTTATGTCGTGCATGAGTAAGATGAGCGCAAGGCTCCCACTGCCTACTGGAACTTCAGATTCCACTAAGGAACTTACCAAGGAGTCGTGACACAGCCGCTGCTGACTGTCTACGCTACAGCCCACCTTTGTTCATGGTCAGCAAAAGAGCTGGTCAAATAACATTGATCAGATTGTTTCCTTGGCACGTCCCCCACAACCTGAATAACTTATTTTTGCATGGTTTTCTTTTGTTTTGTTTTTTTTCACCCAGGTGACATGCTCGATGCAGCGCTTACTAATATAATTATCAAAATTTGATGGTCTCAAAAAAATTTGAAGTCAAGTGTTGGGTTTTTCAGTGGAGCAGTGTCTGTGGCCCCAACCAGCCATGTACTGAGGAGCGCATGGACATGTGCTGGGACTTCTTCATTGTCGTCTTCTTCTCATGGCCTCCATGAAACATCACGGCAGGTAAGAGCTGTCCAAGCCAAGTTGGGCACCAGGAGTGCATCATCTCCTGGGGGGAGGTTGATGGTGTCTCAGACCACTGAGCCTTCCACCCTGCTACCAAACTGGGGTAAAAGAGCCACTTCTCAGGGAGAAAGAAGCAAGTCGGGTGCTCTTGTGGGATGGGCTGCCCTCCTAGAGGTAGCAAAGTTCAGCTCTAGCCCTTGGGATGTGGAAATGTGTATTTTTTTTATTTGTAGAGGGTATGACTAGCTTGATGTCATGGGTTGGTTCTTCTTGCTCCTCCAAGAGCAAAGGATGTGGGTGAACCTCTCCCAATATCAGCCTGTGCTCGGTGCAGCAAGGATGGAGGTCGTGTAGGCTCACATTAAATCACATTTTTCAAATGAGTGGTGTCTTTTTGATGGCGGGAGGGAAAAATTCTCATTCATAGGAAAACTCAGTACGTAAACGCACAACACAGCCTCATTTCACCCATAAGAGGTTTGTGCAAGTGCAGAAAAGTCCAGTTTTTTTTTGCTCCCCCACCCCAAAGAAACATAATCCAGAGTTTATATCGGATGGTTTATGGGAGTTTATTGGAATATCCAACAGGGTTCATGTAGTGTGTCGTAAGGTAAAGCCTGTTCATTGGTGATTTACAAGCAGTGTGTGCCGGTGTTACTGTAATTTATAGACCACAGATGGCCAGGGGGTGCCCCTGCTGACTTGTAGCTGAATAAGAAGCTGAGCCCTGCGTGTCATCTGCTGCAGGTACCTCCGCCTCGCTTCCCCAAATTAGTGCTGATGGAGACCTGCCTTCAAACCCAGAGGGTCCCGAGACCTCTGCCTTCTAAGCTGGGCCTGTTTCGGGAGGGGAGAGGCCACAAATGATTAAGGCTGGGGGGGGGGGGGGAAATAAAGCCCAAGCGTATCGGAACGGCGCTGAAGGAAAATTGCTTTTTACGATAATAACTTCCCTTCTCAAGGCTGGTAGTTCGTTTGATGGTTTTTTGTCACCTGTTAAATGGAGAAGGAAGAATGTCGATCCCTCCTTTCATACACTGGTCCAAGACAAACATCTCCTCTACAAAAATTTATATATATTCATAAATCTCCCTTGTAATGACCTCTAAGATAGATCCTATCTTTTTTTTTCTTGTAATTTTCCTCTTTTAGGTAATTACTCTTCCACTATATTTTACTATGACTTTCTTTCCTGCCTGAAGTTTACCCAAGTCATTGCTTCTTTAAGTCTTATTAAATAATTATCTCTTTATTCCGGCACATCTTTCTGATCCCCCAGGGATTTCCTCCCGGTGGATGCAGGAGGCAGAGGGAGGACGGGGCTGACAGCACGTCCCACCCCAAATCTTCGGGAGAATTAATATATTTTATTATTATTTTTTTTTTTTAGCCAGGGGATCGGGCCCCCTTTTCGCCTTAAATTTCCCTGGTTGACAAGGTTCCTGGCGTCGCCTCGTATTTCTCCCAGCCCTGTTTTTTGTCTTGCCTTGCCCCTGACGGCAGGAATACCCCGCGGTGGTCTCCGGCACCATCCGACAGCCTTCAGAGGGATGTGCTGGATCCGGATCCGGGGATGCCCAGCTCTCAGCTCTCCTGCTAACGGCAAGGTTATGCATTTTAACAAGGCGCCGCCGCCGATTCCCCCTTTTTTTAAAGGGCATTGATTATGTTTTGTTAAAATGGGCTTTGAACTCGGCTGACCCTTCGCCATGTAGGACGTTTCAGGGGGGTTGGGTTTTTTTTTTTTCCCTGCCTGGACCACACTTGACACCTGTTGGGTAAACACGGCTGCAAACGCTGCTGCGAGACCCCCCTGTCCCAGCTCAAAACTAAGGGGCTTGATTATTATTATTTTTTTCTCTAAAGACCTAAGAGAATTTGGTGGCTTCCTTAGTTAATATAAAGAAAAAATAAAAACAACACACAACTTCGTTATTTCTTATCAAGATGGGGGAAAAAAAACCCCACACGGTAGACAAAAGAAGCAGAAGGAGAGCTGTAATGGAAATAAAATTGACAGCCTCTCAAAACTCAGGTGGCACTTTCCTTTTCCAGTTAATTACAGTTTTAATTACATGGCTTCTTGTGACTCCTTGATACCTAATAAACTAGACTCTGTGGGGCGGCAAAGTTGAGTTTTGCTTGAACTGCAGGTGTAAGGCTCAGCATGAAACATAAATCAACTTCTTAAACATGTTCCCAGGGTGTGTTCAGGCTTTTTTCTTCCTATTCGCTTGTAAAAATCACATCTTTTCACCATTGTTGGGTTAAAAAAAGAAAGAAAAAAAGGACTGAAGGTACAATGCAGTATTACCTTTGTGTCTTTGGATATAGAAGTCCCCTTTTAAGCAGGGAAAAAAAAAGGCTTTTCTTTTAAGCTCAGATCTGATAAATTTTAAAGGAGTGATGCATTATCCGTACAGATCTTCTTGCATTATCATTTTTTCGGTGGGGGTGCCTAGGATAGAAGAGGAAAGTACATCGGCAGTGTGACAGGGAGGGGAGATTGGTAGGTGGAAAACAAAGAGACATTCAGCCTATTGGACCTGCTTCTTCTGAAGGTTCTGAAATCAGAGAGTACCTGTTTATTCTTTGCGCGTTGTGCCCTGGAAGTCCAGGTCTCCAGTCAGGTCCGAGCATGGCGCCGTGCGTTCCCCATCAGCGGGGACCAGCAAAACGCTGGAGGAAAACGTGGTCCAGAAGGTCCCGTTGGTCCCAACCCCGGAACATCTGATGGGACCAAGAACCTCGTGAAGAGGTCTTCCCTCTTCCCCCAAACCAAACAAAACTATTGTAAAAAGAGGGGAGGGGAAGACAAGGAGAAGGAGGGCAAGAGGCAGGAGAGCTTCACCGATAGCCTTTGAATGTTGGCACCAAACACGAGCAGCGAGGTTCAAGTGTGGGACATGAGAGTCCTTCCTCACGGAGCCACAATCTTGGAAGGACTTTTTTTTTGTGTGTGTGTGTCTTCTTACTCGTTTTATCCTCATAATGAGTGGAGAAGGAGAGCTCTGGGACAAACCTGCCTGGTTAGCAGCTTTCCACCCCCAGAAAAGGGAAGGTGGGAGAAATTGCCGTGTCCTGCTTTGCTTTTCAACATGAATTTTTGGTTTCTGGGGTCTTCCCGTTGCTGATTACCTGAAGTAGTGCCATTGTGCTACTCCTTGGCGTGCAGCTGAGGATCTTTCTTGCTCCTCTAAGAGCTTCGTGACCATCCTCTCTGCAGCCCACCCGCCACCTCCCCCTATGGCACATCCCAGCCTCAGGATCTGTCTTGGGAACCTTGGTGAGGTCTTGGTGACACCCACAGTGCGCAGAGCCACCTGAGGCATGGTCAAAGGCATCTTCCTAAATAAAACTGGCATATGGCTTGGACAGAGCAGGCTGATTTCAACCTTAACTTCAGTAGAAGTCTTTCCTGAAAGACAGACGCTTGTAGACTTGCTGTTCTGGCTAAACAAAAATCTTCATTGAAGGCAGACCACAGAAAAGACTAACTTTTTTGGAAGATAAGGAAAGTCTAAATCAGCCCAAAAATCCATCTCTTTTTCAGCCCCACTTGTCACATCACCACTAGAGGAGGTGCAGAGGGAAGGCTGGACTCCACAGCTGGATGATCAAGCACTTCAAGCACTTCTGCAGCCCCCCAGGCAAAAGCCAGCCCCGCTGCCCTTTGTAAAAAACCAGATGGATCCATGAAGCTGTTGCCCTTCTCCTCTTCATCAAAACCTAGCCCTGATTTGACACCTGGAGCAGAAGATCTGCAGAAGCTGAGGGTGGGTGGAGATGCTCAACGTGCAGTTTGGCTGTGGATACCCATGCTGTATAATGAGTATAACGTGGTTTGCGTTGCCTGGTCCACACAAATGACGTGGTGACGTGGACTTCTGTGCCAGCCACAGTCCAGGAGGACCTCAGTGCCGTGGAGCCCCGAGGCTTTGCAGCCTAAATCCTGAAACCGGAGCAGGCACACCTCGGGCAGACAGCTCGGTGTTTTTAAATACCAGTGTTAACTCTGAAAATTAACTGGGAAAGTAAAAAAAAAAAAAACCCAATCCTAATTTGCAAGAGGAGGAAGAGAAGAATTCTTCCTGTCTTCCTCCCAAATGAAGTGTTTCCTCATCATTTTCAATTAGTCTTGGTTTTATTTTCGAAACCACACAGAGAGGCAATTATAGTGTTGTATACACTTTCATATATAGTTTTTCCAGAGTGGGAAAGGCAGGGTAAAATTAAGGGAGCTAGGGAAAGGAAGAGAAATGGGAACAGGACTTTAAAATATAAAAGAAGGTTAAAAAAAAACAAGCAAAAAAATAAATATCTCTCATCCTAGCACTGCAAGTGGGGTTGAGAGTGAGAAGAAAGAGAAGAAAAAAAAATCAAATATACAAAAGGTTTTCGTTCACAACAAAGAAATGAAGCAAGACTTTACAGCTGAAACAGACTATGCTTTTTTATTATTTTTTTTTTAAATGCTTCCTGTGATGGACCAGGAGGCAAAGAGATGCCAGAGCAGGGGAGAGGACACCTTTCTCTCTGTGCGTTGAGCTTGCCCGTAGCTAGAGGTGCAGGCAGCATCTTCCAGCTTGTTGGGAGCTTAACCATGGCGAATGACTGGAGAAAGCTGTGGCATGGAGCTGGAGAAAGCCCAAGGAGATGATAAGGAGCATCCTACAGCAGATACTTCCCTGCAGCATTCCCGGTCCCACCATGGAGGGGGAGGGCAGCAGCAGGGGACCGGCACTAAACCATCTGCCACCAACCCATATGGCAGCGTGGTCTGAAGTCTTTCAAGGCGGTTCCAACTCAGGAAAAGGGCTTGAAAAGTTTTCAAACGGGGTTTTTATGGTCTGCTGAAACACAAATGACTGTTTTTCGTTCTTTGGGGGAAGTTTAGGCGGGCGAGAGGCAGCCACCCTGAGCCTGGTTCCTGCTCCTGAGCTGGACGGAGGAAGCATCACAGTGTGGGGAGCGTATTTCTCCCCAAATTGTCGGGAAGTTGTGCTTGAATAACGGCGTAACAGATAGTGCATGAAAGGAACATGAGCTGCAAAAACCATCCCATTGGGAAGGGAGCTTGGAAGAGGTTTTTCTGTCTGAACTTGACACCAGGGCTGGGGACCCAGTGCACATCTATGCAAACCTGCCCGAGGACAGAAGGGGTCAGACACTTGGAAATCTCATCCTTGTTTGAGGCAGCCCTACCGAGTTGGGGTGGACTTATCTGGGGAGTGGGCTTTTTTCAACCCACATTGTGCTGGGATGAGGTGTGTGGGGCATCGGAGCAACAGCCAGGGATGAGGACTCTCTCTGGGGAGAAACCATGCATGACCATGACTCTGCAAGAGGGTGGACCGAGTGGAGAAATGACCATGAAAGAAGCAGCAGCACCATCCTTGGAGCTGTTGGCCATGCCTTGGTATGAGCAGGGTCACCAGCAACCACAGCCCTCAGCCACTGGGCTCCCAGGCGTATTGCTCCTGTCCCTGTATCACACAGGGGTGGTGGCAGGGGGATGGCTGGAGGAGACTTCATCCCTTCAGTCCTTATTGGGATACCATTCATTGGAACAGCGTATAGAGTGAAGAATCATGGAATCGTTTGGGTTGGAAGGGACCTTAAACATCATCTAGTTCCAACCCCCCCATCATAGGCAGGGACACCTCCCACTAGACCAGGTTGCTCAAAGCACCATTGGCTTGCAACGAAAGATCTAAGAGGCATTGAATAAAATGACTAGGTCCTAAAAATTGCAAAAATAAAGAGAAATAGCAAATAGCATACCCCAAAGGTGCCCTGGATCTTGTCCCCTTTAAGCGCATCGATTTGGAGAGGGCTCTGTGATTCTTGAAGATCCCACCTCTTGAAGATCTTTTTCAAACTTGGGCTGGAAGAGGCATCACAGCAATGGAAAAACGTTCTGGTTGATGGTCACGTACCCGCCTCAGAGCAACTGAAGAGCACAGAGAGAAGAACAGACCATCCAGCAGTGTTCCCACCCATGGAAGACGCTGCAGGAGTCCCCTAGACACCTTAGGGGATCTATTATTTTCTGGTTACACAAGTCTATCTATTGTTTTAACCAGCTTAGCTTTTTTTAACCCAGCCCCTCACAGACTCGGTCCGAGCTCACCTAAACAGTCCTGGTTTTTAACTTTTATGGGGAACGTGACTTACGATTTACTTGATAGCTACAGTGAGCCTAATGAAATAAAAGTCTGCCCCGTGTGATGTGTATAGGCTACTGTATTATAAATATTTAATAAGTTATATGGAAAAAAAAGAAAATATAGGGCTTACAGAAATCATATTAAAGCAACTAAGTAAATACAAAGAAGGTTAAAGTGTCTAAGCCTATACGGTATAAAGGCTAAAGCAAACCAGATCTCTCTTCTAGATACTTTTCCATGTACAGCAGTAACTGGGCTGCATAAAAATAAGGCAAGTATTTAAAGACAGGCAAAAAAAAAAAAAAAAAGAAGCAAAAAAAAAAAGAGA
>JAOTQQ010000023.1:17339187-17351687 GCA_026546715.1 Gallinago undulata | reverse complement strand
GGCCGAGGCCCGATTGGAGGCTCAATTACTTGTTACCTGCTGGCATTTATTTATATGGCATTGAATTATAAAGCTTTGCTATTGTCGTGCCTTGGGCGAATTGTTTATGACACCAGTAATAGGAGTAATTGTTATTGTTGAAATTACCTGTCAGCTACCCATAGCGGTGGCCCTTGTCCCACTGACAAATAGTGACAGGGGAGAGGGATCCTCCGCACGTCCTCCTGATGACTTCTCCTCTGATAATAAGGAGTGCAGGGCCTCTGATAATTTGCCTGTCACTGTTGAGTGCGGCTCGGAGAGAGTTGGCCAAATTGTTGTCATTCACTTTGACAAAAAGACAGCAAAACGCTCCGGAGCAGGAGGGAGGATTATCAAAATAAATGAAAGCCTTCGCCCATCCTTTGTTTTGGGGTTTTTTTGGTGGGTTTTTTGTTTGGGTTTTTTTTTTTTTTTTTTGGGGGGGTGTGTGTGTGTTATTATTTTTTTATATTTTTTTTTTATTTTTTTTTTCCTGCCTTTCCCCCTTCCCAGCCTTTATACCGAGAGTTGTAAAAATGGGAGTGCGCTTCTTAGCGATGCAACTTCAGAGGCACCGGGGGGGGGGAAGGGGGGAGAGATGACGACGCCGACGACACAAGGGCTTATGCAATTTGCTTTCTGTTTGCTTGAAATGTTTGGGGTTCTAAATATTTATATATTTGTTATTTATATATTTCTTTTTAACTCACACACTCCCCCCCCCCCAAAAAAGAAAAAAAAGGCTGGCTGTCTTTCAGCACCAACGGACTGTCATTGCTAGGGAAAGGGCGGTGTTGATGCTGGGGGGGGTGGGGGGGGGTGTTATCTTACTTTATTATTTCATTTTGTGGTCGTCTTCTTTCCACTCTTCTGGTGCTCAGCCCTGTGAGATCCCCCCCTCCGAGTCGGTGATAACCCGCACTGCCCTCCGCCTGCTATGGGGGTCTGCATCCTCTTCCCCCCCCCTCCTCCCCCCCCCATTGCACTCTATCAGCCCCATTATCTGCACCCAAAAATACTGTTTCCTCTAGGAAAGGAGGTTCTGCTGCTGATAAAACCACGCGGAGGTTGGTTTGGTGCTGCCGAGGACCGCTGCTGACCAGGGCTTGCAACGAGGCGGCGTTATTTGTCAGAGCCTATCTGTTTAAAAACAAAAAAAATAATATAAAAAATAAAATTTAAAAATGGCTAAAACTTCCCCCTCCGTGCTCCGTGACTGGCGTGCCACCACCGGGAAAGGGGGATGTTTTTTTTGCCCCATCCCAGGGATGCTCGAAGCGCGTGGGGCGAGAGCAGGCTGATGCTCTGCCGTCGCCGGCCCCGCATCCCTCGCAGCTCAGCTTCTAATAGCAATAATTTCCCTTTTATTGGTCTTTACGCTCAGGTAATGACCACCCAAGGGGCACGAAGAGCCTCGGGGGGGCTGGCTTTAGGCCCCTCGTAGCCGGTCCCTGTCCCGCTGTGTCACCAAGGCATCGTTTTATTAGCTGGAAGGATGGGGTTTGGGCCACCTAAATACCTGCGGGCATCGCCTCACCCCTTGATTTGCTCCCCACATCCCCCCCCCCCCCTCCCCCCAAGGAGTGGGTCCGAAGCATCACACCCCCCCGAGAAATTTTCTCCATCATCGGCGGCGGCGAATAAATCTGCCAAATCCGAGCCTTTCATTTGTAACCATCAGGCTCAAACGCATAATTTAGCCAAATTATCGGCTGCCTCCATCTTCCCGGGGAACGAGTGCAAACAACGTTTTAGGAGCAGACATCTAAATTTAGTGGGGGGCTTGAATAATTGATAGGCTGGCGTGACAGAAGATAGAAACTTATGTTTCTAATCATTCCAAAGCTTTTCTCCTTTCCCTACCCCCCCCCCCCAGTCCTCTTCCCCCCTCCCCTTTCCCGAAATGAAGTCACTTTGTTTGCAGTTAAATATAGGGGGAGATGTCCCCTTAACAAGTATAAAATTGTGATGGCATTAAGAGGTTATCCGCGGTAATAAAAAGCGGGGAACATGCCTGGGAATGTGATCTGTAAGGCAGATAATTTTTAAGGATGGGGCTTGTCGTGGCTTTGTCTGGGGAGAGAGGCACGTTACCGATCCCAGGAGGAGGGGAGGGGGGGGGGGGAAAGGGGGGGTGGGAAATAACACCGGTTTCCAAATGAAGATATTTAAAAGGTGTAATGTATTTCGGCACGTTACCGTAAGCTGCCACTTGATGTTTTTCCTATAAAGCCTAAATTAAGCCTCCTAGGAACGGCCGTGTATCTCCTGCTCCTAGCTGCGTGGAGAAAAAAAAAATAAAAATAAAACCAAAATACATTTTAAATGGCTATATTACCAAGGCTCCGGTAGGTTTGGAGGCGCGAGCGTCATCGCCTGCCTTCCGTCTATTTTTTTCTCTCCTCCGTTCCCAAGCTGGCAGCCCCAGCCTCCAGCCGACCCACCTTGAAATTTCAAGCTCATTATTTGAAACGTAAACTTTTAGCAAATAAGCGCTGGCTTTGGGAGCTGGGTGGCGGCAGCAGCGGATTCCTTTCCCTCCCCTCGGCGTGAGGGGTTTGAAAAACCCATCAGTGTCAAAAGAAACTGCGCAGATTGCTGCTGCTCTAAATAAGGAGGGGGGGGGAGAGAAAAAAAAACCTAAAAAAAAAAAAAAAAAACCCAAACCTCTCGACGGATTAAAATGACATTTCTGTACCGCGTCGGTGGGGATGACGAAGCGTCACGTTTTGCATCGCTTCGAAAAAGAGATTCTTCAAACAAATTCGGTCTCTGAAGAGGCAGAGGGCTTTTGTTTGAAACGCTGGAGATCAAAAGTTAGGGCAAGACCAATTAATATTGCCTATCGAAAGCCCCTGTTATTGTTAGAGATACATTTTGTGGTTACGGACTATAAATAAAAGCAAAGGAACAGAGCCACGGTTTCTCACCACTGCGAATATAAAAAGGCAATTTCCAGCTTTTCCTTTTTTTTTTTTTGCTTTCTTCTCCCCCTCCAAGTTACCCTTAGATGTGTTTGCTGAATAAACGGGATTAACTGTATTTAAAACAAGAGATAAAGAACAGCTTTTTATTACACAGAACAGTCTGCAGGGTTTCCACCCTCCTCCGAATGTACTTTGTGCCTGGAACAAAATACTCATCTTTTACCTTTTTTTTTTTTTTTTTTTAATGACACTGTATATAGAACAAGCAAAACATCCCTTGCCATGATACAAATATGGAATCAATAGGGAATGGTAAAAATTTAAAAAAAAAAAAAAAAAAAAAAGAGCGTTTTTTTACCATTTCTCTTTCTGGCCAAATGCTGGAGTGATTTTTTTTTTTTTTTTTTTTGCTGTTGTTGTTTGGTGGTGGGTTGGTTGTTTTTGGGTGGTTGGTTGTTTGCGGGGTGAGGAGCCAGGAAGGGAAGGATTCCTTGTGCCAAAGGAGCTTTCCCCCTTTTCCTTCGGCTGCGAAAACTCGCCCAGCGCTGTTAATACAAAACTAATGGCCAAGAGCGTGCTCCGAAGAGCCAGGCTGCTATCATCAGCTGAATTTCCAGGGAAGCTTGCTCAAAAAAAAAAAAAAAAATAGGTACAAAGAAAAGAATTTAGACAAATTTGCCTCTTAACCTTTAAAGATTTCCTGCCTATTCCAGTATGTCCTTTATTACATGAATTTTTTATTTAAATTACACCATTAACTGGATATGAATTTATCAAGAATACATATATTGATTTATAAAACAGTATCATTAATTATTATAATAGCTAGATGTAGCTGATATTACAAAGCCATTTAAAGGTTTTTAATATAACTTGGACATACATAGATAGATAGACATTATGGACAAGACTACAATTTAAACTGGCTACCAGCAGTTAATGAAATCCTTGATTTATCTTCTCATTTAGAGATTGATTATATTGTTGCTTTGTAAAACTATTTATTTTATGCCATTTTTCAAAGGACGTCTCAATAAAAGAAAAAGATAAATAAAATATCCAGTCAAGTCTCAAAGCATATTTTGGTTTATACTTTTTTAACGCTGCTGATGATAATTTATTACAAGTTTTGAGTCTTGTCACCTTCACGAAGTGAAGTGGCTTTCTTGATAGTAATTCTGTTTGCAAACGCCCAATTGCATGTTAAAAAAATAAAAGGAGGAGGACAAAAAAAAAAAAAAAAAAAAGAGGCTGTATCCCCAACAACATTGTGTTTATTTCCTAAAAGAAAACCCAACAAAATGCCTTTCTGGCATGGATTTCTCAGGCATATTTCTGTTTAAGCTGTGGAAAAATGGGACTTACCCTAGTGCTGCAAAGCAGTCAGTCATGGAGAACATTTTGATTTAAAATGCAATCTGAAGAGAAGAAAAGAAAAAAAAAAAAAAAGGAGGAGGAATGATATAAACAAACAGTTCACCACTTTCAAGTTACTCCTAAAATGTTCCTGGCTTAACTAATACATTGCAAGTTTAAATCTTTACACATTGTTCTTGAGGGGCTATGTCTCTTGACTCTTTATTTATATCACTTATTCTTGTCTGGCAACATATGTTACCGATTTATTATAGTATTTTATTTTTTTTTTTAACTGTTAGCCAGACAAATGTAAGGGCTAGCTGAGGAGGGGTAGTTGCATCTGATGAGTTTAACAATTGCAGGGCATCCTTTAGGGGTAGCCAATGGGCTCTTTTGAAGCTATAATACTCACCATTAACCATTTTCATGCTGACATATTTTTTATCGTCCAAGTTGGGGCTTCCCCCCCTGCCCCCCCCCATCGTCAGCCTTTTGTTTCCCGTGGCTTCGTGAGGAGATCGACAGGGGTTGGGAGACCTTCCTCCAGCGAAGGCGCCTCAAACCAGGCTCTGAGGGCTTGGCGTCTTCAGTCTGCACCGTGTGCCCCCCCTGCAAATGAAGAAGAAGAATTAATAAAAAAAGTTGTGCGAAAAATAATACTCAAAAAATCTAATTTTATACTGCAGGAAAATTGCAAACAAACAGTAACCATCAACAGTCAGATTTCTCAGTGCCCTTCCTGACACCAAGAGCTAACGGTGAGGAAGACCTTTCCCATGAAAAAAAATCACCACCACCACCCCAAATTTCTTATTTTAAATGGACGCACCAAGAGCGGAGGGAGAAGCTGCCAGGACGGGTGGATGTCACGTTTTACACGTGGCCCGTTCTGGAGTTAGAACTTGGAACTCTTCCCACCTTTTTCTTCCTGCTCATCCTCTCTCCTATCCCCTTGTTCAATGCCAGCAAGGTCCTGCACCTCCACTGGAAACTGTATCCCTGTTTCCCTGATGGAGCCCCAGCTCCAGCTTCTGGGAGCCAACGGGTTCCTACAAGCCATGGGGACGTAATTCCTAATGTGAACATGAAGCCACAATCACAATTTCCAGCCTTTCGGTGAGAGACCAGACCATTACATCTCCCAGCATGTCCTACCGTACATGGGACGCCCAACCTGAGATGCTCTAGAGCCCTGCTCACCAAGGATGGTCACCAAAGCAGCCCGTAGGGCACCCTCCAAATTTTTCTGCTGCTGTTAATTCCGTTGGACCTTTGGGATAGGAAACAGCTCTGAAAAATCTGGTTTAATTTCCCCTGCATCTTCAGGAACCAGGGGAAGGAGACCGTGTAAGGCTAACACAAGACCATGGCTTCAGAGCAGTGACTTTCTACTTGGGGAAAAAGATACAGCAAGCAGTGTTTTGGGTGGAATATGGGGTGTTTCAGGTAGAATAAAACCAGGAATTGCAATTAAACTCAATGGGCTCCCATGAAGAGGGAACCTGGGTTGGTGGATCGGGGCATGTCTCCTGGTAGCACTGGCGGGTGCTTGGCAAGTACCACGCAGTAGAGTTCTTACTGGGAGGAGAGGGAAAAAGAAGTGTTCCCATGGGGTTTGTTGTTTTGACTTAATAACCGTTCAGTTGTCCTGTGAAAATTTGCTTGGATTTTAAATTTTAAAAGTGGCCAAACGTTCCCTCTACTTATTATAGGGGGGCTTTGAGAAGAAAGTGAACTTCCTAAAGTAGGTCTGGATTCAGCAGCGTGCAGAAAACTTACCCGGAAAATGGAGATTTTTCTTTCTTCTACCACTTTTCTATCACGCGAAGCTAGCCTAACTTCTACTTTTTTTATTTCTTTCTCTTTTTTTTTTTTTCAATTTTTATTTTTCAGAGGACGTTTTAATTGTGCTTTGGCTGACCTCCTGCGTCGGTTTGCCCGGAGGGACCCTTTGGAAGCAAACCTTGCCCTCCTAAAAGCCAAAGGAATGGGCACAACGGGTCTTCTATAAGCGAGGGTTTAAGAGTCTTGACTTTTTTCCCACTTGTGGAAAGTTTTCCTGAGGCAGGTGTCACAGGCATCCCGGGCAAACATCAACTATTCTGTGGCATCTCCAAGTATGTGGATGATTTCCTATTTAATTTGCTGTTGTAAGGACACGGCTGGCAACTTCGTAATTAAGCCGGTGAACAAATCTTGTTTATTCCCTTCAAAAAGAAGGTTGTGGGTGGGGAGGGAGGAATGGGGGGGGGGCACGGCTCGGTCTCTCAATCACTCTCTGTTTTGTCCATCACCTTGGTTTCTTTCCCCTGGTTTTGACCTGCACTTTTTCTAGATCAGACACTGGCAGGTTGAGAGGTAATAAGAACCAGATGGACATAGTGCAGAAATTGCCCAAATGGGTACGAGAATGTGGGGAGCTGTCAGGCATGGAGAGAAGCTGGAATTTTTCAGCAATAAAATGGGATTTATCGCCACTCTACCACAGTCGTTGCCGACAACCGTTTACCTTGACAGAAACCCCATTCCAATAGGCCATGCCGATGCAGATTTTTTTTTTATTTATTTTATTATTTCCCCCCCCCCCCCAAAGAGTGATGATTGGTATTTGTTCTAAGGCTCAAATGGCCTGCACTAAAGGTGAAGCATTAGGCCAAAGTCCTGTATTCCCTACTGAGGCAAATGAACCTGCTAAAATAAGTTCCTTCCACAATAGCTGTGTAATTGAAACCAGAAAGTGAGAGAATTTGATAAATTGCTTGACCCTGAAGGAATGTTAAGGTCATAAATTTTCATTGGTTTTTTTTTTTTTTTGCTTCTTTTTTAGAAGAAAAAAAAAAGGCATTATTTTATTTTTTTTTAAATATATATATATTGATTATGTTCAGCATTTGTCTCTGAATTCCAGCTAGCTTCCAGATCATTAGCCATTACTTTGCCAGCCTCTCCCCATAGGCAACTATTCCTACCTACACCTTCCTAGGAAGGCTGAAGGACCCAAAATATTCACAAACGGCACCACTTAACATGCTGTCGCTAAGGAATCCCCCACCTAAAGCACTCACAACCTGAAAAGGAGAGTTTAGCAAGTGCAATCCCTTCAGAAAGATGATATAAATAAGAAAAAGCCCACATGAGCACTGTACTTGAGGAACGATAAAGAAAAAAGGTCTGCAAATCATTTACAGGGAATCAAACATTTGATATTCTTACCTTTTTTTCTTATTTTTTTAAATTTCTTCTGGCTTGCTCTCATTATTTAGGAGTGGTGTTGCCTTTCAGTCGGAAAAAAAAAAGAAAAAAGGATGGTCAGTATGTCATTGAATAATATGTACAGATGTCCCTTCAAGCTCAAAAGACATAAACAAATCCCAAGCCTCACAGTATCTCGTCATAGAAATACACATCTTGAGAATAAATAAATATAGAGATTTTAAAAAAAATGTAAATACAATTAAATAATAAAATAAAACCAAGAAAAAGGATGGGAAGAATTAGGAGAATAACCAGGAAAGGTAAAACATCCAGCCACGCTCCCCTCTCTGTGCTTGCAACCACCGATAAATACAGCCATGCTAAAATAACAGGCTAAGAAGGAATGGAGGGGAAATGTAGAAGTATGTTGGGTTCTGTGTATGGTATTTTTTTTTTTTTTCTTCTTTCCTGCAGTAGCAAAATTTACTACTTTAACCGTAGCAGCTTCTGCTTCTCAACTGCTGTGGTATAGTCACTGCTTTTTATAATCCCGCTGCTTCCCCCCCCCCCCCCTCACCCCGGGCTTGGAATATAAAGATTTCAGAGGCAAAAGTCTCGTTGTCACACTTCAATAAGGTGTTACACTTTCCACAGCCATACATACTTAACCCAACGCGAAGCGAGTTAAATAATCATTAGCACAGTAACCCATTGCTATCAAAAACTTATTGGTCCTCTAAATTTTAAATTAATGGCCTGTCTCCCTTGTTTCCCTCTGTGTGTGTGTGTGTGTGTCTGGTTTTCAGCCCCTTCGGTGTAAAGTCATAGATGTTTTATCAGCACACACTAGGCAATTTGCATTATTGACGTTTTAATTTAATTTAAAAAAATAATAATAAAAAAAAAGCACAGGGAAAAAATAGTTCCTGCTGAGTTGGTTCATCCCTAGACCCCTGATTCTTAAATAACTCTTCTGCGTGTTAATTAGCAGCCGATATTTGACATCTAGCCCCAATAAGTTTCCTTAAGAAAGCACGGAAAAGAGAAGCTAAAGAAAAAAATAAATAAATTGAAACGATGCCTCCATAAAATCCTAGCAAAAAGCTCAATAATTTATACTCACTTTTTCTTTTTGGATAAGTTAAACGGGACGGGTTTTTTTCTTTTTTCTTTTTGAGGCGCTTTTTTTTTCCCCTCCTATAAACTTTCTGGCCCAAATCCCCTCTTTCCTTTTTATTTCTCTGAGTCTCAAAGTAATTGCCGGTCGTTTTAAGACAGTTACTTATCCAGAGAATGAAGGAGTATCGGCTGCATTTCAATTAGAGGAGGGAAAAAAAAGATAAAGACTTGGAACGTAACCGAAAAATGCAAAGTGACATATTAGGATGAGAATTTTCATCTGTTGCCGTATAAATATTTTAATAAAAGTTCTAAAATAATGTGTCTGCCTCCTGCTCTGTAAGAGAGAGGAAGATTATGAAGTGCAAATGATGCAGCTCAGACGTATAGAGCCGGCCGGGATTTTTCACCATTAAAGAGTCTCATCGTGCCTCTCCTCCAAGAAGTTGGTTTTAGGGCTGTTTCAGACCCCCCAAAAAGTATAAATCCCATAAAAGACGACCAACAAGTGGCTACAACCACTGATATTATTATTTTTTTTTGCAAACAGACGTTGAGCTGATGCAACTCGGTTTGGGTTTGCGTTGGCGTCGCAGCGGCAATGACTGGCCTTTATCCCCCAACCCTCTTGAGTCAGCACTTTGGGACATCTTTGGGATGAGGTCATTGCCAGGATTTGCCTCTGCCTCAAAGGTTGATTAAGAGACCCCTCGCAATCTTTAAAGGGATGTCACGTGGGGAGAAGTTAAGGTCTGGAGGATAGTCATGAATTACAGCACGGAGGCAGCGAGATGATGAGCCCTCTTCTCCTCTTCCCGAAAGCCAATCCCCTCCTTTTGATCTTCTCGGGAAAGACCTAGTCCTCCCCCTTCCACCACCAAAGCATCTCAGCTCCTGCTTCCACACACACCCCATCCCCTTCCCCTGCCCATCACGGAGCATCTCCAAGGGACAAGAAGCCCAATTGCCATGTTAAAATTCCCCAGAAGAATCGAAAGGGATGACCAGAAGTGACCAACCAACCACAGTGACCAGGGCCAGGCTCGCAAACGAATTTGAGAGTCCCATTTTAGGCATCTTTATGAAGTGGCCACATTTTATGCCCCCCCCTTAAGAAAACCACAGAGGGAAAGGGCAGCAGCTCTTTCTCACAGGAGAAAGAATCTTGAAGGGAGCTGCCAGGCACTTTTGGGACTCTGTCCACTTCATTTTTGATGGCTAAGTGGGAAGCAAGATGAATAATCTCTTTGAAGGGGAAGGCTGGCATTTTTTTGGGAGGTGGGACCCAAACCTAACATTTTGGTGGCACCCGGGACTTTTTTTTTTTTCTTTGTCATTTTCCAAACTTTCTCTCTTTGCAGGGCAATTAACGACAAACTTGTGAGGAGCTGAGAGTTCCTCTTAATTGGTTGTAAAAGTGGATAAAAGTCAACTTCATTTTGGTTTAAATCTCTGGCCCACTTGACGATGCGAGAAGGTGTTACCAAAGTTGAGTTTGCCCTAATGCGTCGGTGATCAGGATGGGGGAAAAAAAAAAAAAAAAAAGGAAGGATTTTGGCTGAAAGCAACGTTTAACTCCTGCCACTGGATCCAGAGTCCCTCAAGTTATCTTTTCTCCGCTCGGGAATATTACCGTGATTTAAGGGTACGGCAGCAGTGAAATAAAACATAAACAATTTAAAAGCGGAGCCTGAAGAGAGATTTCTCACGGCATGAATAGCCACGAAAGCCAGAAAAATGTTCTGCATTTCCCTGCGTTTCTTTGCGGCGGAGTCCCCCAAACTTCACATTTCTACCCTGGGCAGCTGACTTTTTATTTCATTTCGGTTTTGATGGTACCATCACCTGCAGACCTTCCCGTCCACCCCCCGATGTGTTTCTGGATTCAGTCACTTCACCCCCAGCCCTCCCCTGACAGTCCGACACCTCGAGTCCCCCCCGCCTGGCAAGGTCTATTTTATTCCCAGTCACTTTCAATTTGCCTCCCGTGTTTCTCCAAAGGGTTTAGTTGAATGTGATTTCTAGGACCAAAAGCAAAGGCGGGGGGGGGGGAAAAAGAAAAGGAGAAGGTGGCCTGTGCCACTGCCAGAGTCATCAGGAGTTTCAAAGAGAACTGAAATAGGACCATGAGCTCGATTTTAATATTTTGAGCTACGTTCCCACTTCAGTTCCCTTAGTTCTACGAGGCGAGAGACATTTTGGTATTAAACCATAAAGCCATAAGTTGTAAAAGAGATTTAGAGCTGGGAACATGAGCAACAAAAGGTGTGTGCCCACCACGTCAGCCCAAACCCCTCTGCAGCCCTACTTTGGTAGGTCTATCTACTCCCACCTCCTGCCCTGCAGAGCTCGGCAGGAGCTGGACGGAGGTAGCTGCTGCTTCTGGTCCTCGTGCCCATCTCCAGCATCCATGAATCAGGCAAGAAAAAGGCAATGAACTCCTGCCAGAGCGGTTTAAACCAATTGTGGGAAAACGAATCGGGGGTTCCTTTAAGAAATAAAAAAGAAAAAAAAGAAAAAAAAAGTTCCTACTGCCTTTTGAGTCTTTGTGGGGACACTGAGAACATGCTTCCAAGCTCTTTTGTTCTGCCCTAAGGGATGGAAAGCTGCTCTTAATACAAGAAAACAAAGCCCTCCACTGCCACTACCAAGAAAAAAAAAAAAAAAAAAAAAGGCAAAACAAAAAAAGCTGAAATGCTTATGAACACTTTGCTCCAGGCACCGTGGCAGTAAGGAAGAAATCATTGCAACCATCACAGGACTTGGCAACACCAGGGCCGTGCCAGCAGAGCGCTCTTCCCCATTACTGTAAATCACAGCCTGAGCCCAGATGGTTGCGAAACGGCCAATTGTGGGTCCTTGAATACGATAAATAAAAGCCACCGTTCCTTGGTGCACTTGCCCAGCGCTGGTGGCAGCTTCTGCCCAGGGTCAGGACAAGGGCTGGGTGATGCATCGGGGTGGCCTGGTGGGAGCAATTCGCAACGAGGAGCTGCGAATAAATGTGGGGTTTTCTACACCTCCATCGGCTGAGACAACCCCTTGACTCCATTTAAGCATGGAGGTGACAAGTATTTTGAGAGGCTCGTGTTGGGACGGGGTGTTTTGATGGCAAGGTCCCCACTTGGATCAAAGCTGAACGCACAGAGGCCAAGCAAAGCTCGACGTGGTCCCTGGGCTGGGGTGACGTTCACCTTAAGTCAAGGAGTCAAGTGTCCACCTTACCTTTTCCAGCCGGCTTCAGTGCTGCAGGGCCCCAACTTCTACCTGGCGAGGATGGGATTGCTCAAGCTCTTCCCTCCGGGAATCCTTCAACATTTTTAAAACTCGGCTTCTGCAAGCTATCAGCCACCGGCCCTCGTGCCAGGAAATCTCGGGCGGACACTAATGGAAAGGGGACATGGCCAGGGAGCAGAGCTGGGTGGGTTCAGATGAAACCGTGCCCCTATTTCATAGGGTTGCTCCTGCCCCACCGTTGCTTTTCATAAAATCATAGAATCATAGAATCGTTTGAGTTGGAAGGGACCTTAAAGATCACCCAGTCCGAACCCCCCTGCCCTGGGCAGGGACACCTCCCACCAGACCAGGTTGCTCAAAACCCCATCCAGCCTGGTCTTGAACCCCTCCAAGGATGGGGCATCCACGACTTCCCTGGGCAACCTGTTCCAGTGTCTCACCACCCTCACTGTAAACAATTTCCTTCTGGTGTCTAATCTAAATCTCCCCTCTTCCCATTTAAACCTGTTGCCCCATGTCCTGTCACTGCACTTCCTCGCAAAGAGTCGCTTTCCAGCTCTCCTGGAGCCCCTTCAGATATTGAAAGGCTGCTCTAAGGTCTCCCCGGAGCCTTCTCTTCTCCAGGCTGAACAACCCCAGCTC
>JAOTQQ010000023.1:17325494-17339087 GCA_026546715.1 Gallinago undulata | reverse complement strand
AACAGGTCCATGTCCTTCCTGTGCTGAGGACTCCAAAGCTGGACACAGTGCTCCAGGTGGGGTCTCACAAGCACAGAATAGAGGGGTAGAATCACCTCCCGAGACCTGCTGGCCACACTTCTCTTGATGCAGTCCAGGACGAGGTTGGCTCTCTGGGCTGCCAGCACGTACCACAATTTCTACATTTTCCTCTAATTTCTGCCAGGCAGGGACCCGGCAGAGGGGCAACACAACGGAGCTGGAGCCAAAACCACTCCGTAAATATGACCAGCTCTGAGACCTGCCAAGCAATCCTCGAATCTGGCAGGCAGGGCTCATTTCCTAGGGGGTTTGCCCCAAAATACCCCAAAATAATCCCTTCGAAGCCCTCCCCTTGCTCAGATCCCCCCTTCCTTCGTGCACACCAGACCAGCTGGGTATTTATGGGAGGGGTTGGAGGTCAGACCGTTCCATGGGCTGCTCTGGCCCCCCTTGGCCCGCTTTTGCACAGCCAGGTTGCCAGATGGCAGGTAGCACCTCTCCGTGCCCTCCGGGGGAGCACGGCACCCTCCCTGCGCCAGCTGGCTTTCGGGGGGACACCAGTGGTGACAGACCCCCCGTAAACCAAACCCACCCGGTCACCCGGCTCAAATTAGAAATGGCCTCAGCACAGGGGATGTTTAGGCAGAGCTTTGCTTCATAAAGGATGAAATACATAATTTAAGTCCTTTCCTCCTTCCCCATCAGCTTCACCACCCCAGGTCCCCTGTGGAGGTGCTCTCACCAAGCTATCTAGGCCAGGAAGGACCCCATAGACACACCTGGATGATAAGCTCCACATCTTCACCAGCAGATCTCTCCTGGAAATAAGCTTCAACTTCATGTAAGATGAGGAAGAGCCAAGCAGTGAGGGGCAGCCAGATTGCTCCACCAGCTCCGTTGTTTGAGCAGATGAGAAAAAGCGCCTAATTAGCTGAATTTATTAATATGCTGCCTTTTTTTTTTTTTTGTTCAGAGAGGATACAGCTACATTATAGAGGTGAAACATGACTTTTGATGATCAAGCAAGCAGTGATTAAATAAGGTTAATCCTCATTTTATATGCTAATAGGATATTTATAATCTCAACTGCATATCCAATTTAGCTATTTTATTTTCTGTTGTTAAGAAAGTATTTCTTATTAGCGAAAGAGAATACCCCTACGTTCACTGCAGATGCTATTTTAATTGGGCTCAAGTGCATTGTGTGTAATTAGTCCACTTCTCTAATATTTCATCTATAATTACACCATGAACAATGTGCTTAAATTTCAGAAGGGCTGCCAGGTTTTGGTTTTGCTGCTTTTTTTGTGGATTTATTTTTTAAATAAAACCGCTAATTAATTGGCGGCCCTTCCCACGGACAAATGATCCGAGTTGTAGCCCAGCCCCCAGGGCTCCCAAAGGACCACCTTTTCAGAAGTTTGAACACCTTGCTTTGACACGCCACCTCTGATCCCATGGACCCACCTGGCTTCACCAGGACCACCATCACAAATTTAAAACCGTTGCCCTTTGTCCTGTCCAAGAGTCCCTCTTCCTGACCAAGTCCAAGTCCAACTTCCTGACCAAGAGTCCCTCTCCGGCAATATGCATAAAGTCTTACCTGGTCACACCGAGCATAAAGCATCTTCATCTCATGCTCCTCCTCAGACTTTCCTTCTGGCCAGGCAGCTCCACCTCAGGTAGCCCCAATCCAGCTGAGAGCTATTAGGGAAACTGCAGAGACCTTCAGGTTAGCTGTCCCAGCAAACAGTCACCACTGCCCATGTCCATCCTTGGTTAGCCCACCATGGGGCTTGCACTCAAAGGGACCTCGTTAGTGCCAGAGTTTAATGATTTATGATGACCATGCAGAAAGGAGAGTCCTAGAAAGAAGCAGAGGACAACCACGATTAGCCTTCCTGCCTTCACCTGTCTAAAGACAACCTAAATTCAGGGAGAAAATATATACTGAACCTCACAGAAGACCCTTACCCAAGAAGACAGAAACTTCCCTCATCTTTTCAGGGTTCCCATCCCAGAAGTTTAACCTTTTCATGGGCAGTGGGGCAGGCAACTGCACTGGCAGATGGAAACGGGCAGAGCGTTTGCCACTCAGAAGGCCTAGCGACATGGGGATGAAGGTGGTGGACCAACACATCTCCAGCAGAAGGCAGGGGTGAGGAACAGGGAAAGGGAAAGCCATGCTCCCTGGTGCTGGAGATGATGCTAAGTATGGGATGGACCCCCTTTGAGGTGTCCCAATGAAAAGCCAGTTTGGCTTCAGGCTTTTTTTTTCCCTGGGGGTGTGTGCAATTCTAGCTATTACTTAGGGAAGGGTGAATTGTTGTGGGGTTTTTTTCCCCCAAAAAAGCCTCACTTCTTCCCATCTGCTGGGGAAAGCCAAATGGCTACCAATCTGGCTCCGATGTCAATGAGCGCCTTCTGCGAAGGAGTTTATTTTTCAAAACAAGCCTGCCTGCAAAACACTGTTTATTTAAAACGCAGTATAAATGCCAGTAATCCAACAGGCACAGGGAACAGCACCCGGAGGTCTCCCCTTTAGTGCTTGAGAGCTATTAAGTAAATCAGGGGAAAATTCCTCAGGAAATGATGGGGTTAGGCCTGATGGGCATCCCCGTGTGATTAAATGTAACTTAATGAGGTCACGGGTGAGAGATTTGGGTGCAGAACTGTTTAAAGAGGACAAAAAAAAAAAAAACACACCACATAGATGCTCATAGCAGGCAGGGGATGGGATCAAAGCTGCTTGTGTTATCCCACAAAAAACAAAAACACCCCAAAAAGGGTGGCTTTTGTCCCAGTGAGTGCCCACTCAAAGGCAAGAGGGGATGGGGAACTGCAACCAAAAAAAGATGGCCATGGGGGAGGAACAAGCTCACCTTGGCCAAGACAGAAATAAGCGGTCACTAAAAAGTAAACAATTCTGAGATTTATTTCTTTTTCATTCAGAAAGAGGTTTTTTTGCATCCTTTATCAATTTAATGCCATTGAGCAAATGTTACAGGGGCTCTCGGCCATTAATGGTCTGGATAGTGTCACGAGTCAAGGATGGCCTGGCATCACTTTGATTTCTTAGAGGTTAGAGAGGAGGAATTAGGTCACAACACTTTATTTCCACCCCCCCCACCCCACCCCCAGCATCTCTAATAGAAAATGGTTGCCTTGATCGAAGGAGCTAAATTCTGCTGTCATTCTGCAGGACTGCAGGATAATTACATTGACTTCATCCCAGCACTTCGGTCTTGCTGAAACGCCTGTCAAGGACAGGAGGGGATTCGTGGTGTCTCACAGCCCCTGGAGCACTTGCTCAAGTCTACCCTCAACAATCACACAAGAGGGTCTTCTCACCCACCCTCCCACCCCCCCAAGACTGAATGGCCAGGGAGAAGAGGGTCCAGGTTGGCATCCCACCAGCAACGGGGCAGCTTTGCGGAGCGATGAAAAGGGGATTTTTGCCTTTGTCAGCCTTAGTTCATGGCCAAAAAGGCTTTCCATTGTGCTCTGTTGGCCAAGAGCGACCCACTGTTTCTTCCCAAACAGCAACTGGAAGCCCACAGGTTCTCACGTGTGGTCAACAACGATGCACTATATCCTCCCAGCTGGCAGCAGCCCCCCTTTCTCTATTTATTGTGCTATATTATTAGTCATGCAATTCACCTGGTAGACTGACTTGCATTCACTCGTGAAGAATGAAGATTTTACCAGTTGACTATTTTAAAAAAAAAAAAAAAATCTAGAATCCATATTACTAGGAAAGGGAAAGGCCAAAGGGAAATTATTGCTATTTTAGACAGCAGCATAAATTTTCTTCCTATTTTTAACCTAGCTTTTAATTTAATAAGTTTTATGACCCTTATATTAAGTACATATGTTTTACAAGACATTGTGTCCCTTGAGTCACCCTGAATTTGCTCTACTATAGCAGAGCTAAATGAATGAATACTGTGTTTCTGATTCCAGCTCACCCCCTATTTGATCCTTATATAGTCAATAAACCTTCGTAGGAGCACGGAGCAACTGAATTAAGCAGCGTGCCAAAGCTGCGTTCGGGAACTCTCTGTTAGTCTTTAAAAGGGAATTAGTAAATTGCTCTTCTCTTATTTGGAACCTCCGACATGGCTGCCAGGTTTCCCGTGCTGTTTACGAGGAATAAATGGCGATACCAGTAAGACTCTTGAAGTTATATATATATTTATATATAACCAATTTAATTTTCCATATGATGATTTAAAAGGGGTGGGGAGGGTGTCATGTTTGGTGTTTGGATTTTTTTTTTTGACCCTCCCAGCCCCCAAAACTGATCTGATTTTTTTTCTATCTCTCTCTGGAAACTCTGAAGAGCGAGACACATTTAATCAGACCTCCCCAGGTGATGGGCTATTCCCAAACAAACGCAGTTTTGGGCGGAAGATGGGAAATCTTTTCAGCACGTAAGCATTTAAAACAAAGGCCAACCCCGCTTTCCCAACGTAAGTAATCCTTTCGTGGAAACCGGGGCATCGGGGTTAGTAGGTGACTGCGGAGTCATGCCAAAAAAAAAATTAATGCCTGCTCCAAACGGAGTATAAACAAATTGGAAGATCAATTACATTACCCGGAGTAGATCCCTTTACAAAACTAAGACCCCCCTCCCCACCCCGATACTCGGTGCCTGCAGGGAAAATAAGCACGTACCAAGATTATTCCTGTTTGGGTGCATTTAGACTGTTTAAGTAAAACATGAGGGCAGCTTTTCACAACAGGTTTGCGATGGTGGCGAAGCACGAAGCTTAGAAAGGGATCCTTGATAGTTGCTGCCCAGTGGGGAGCATGAGTTATTGATTGGCTTGGTGATACCAAGCGTTCCTTTTTAATACATTCAGATTAGCTTTGAAGGGTGTTTTATAAATCGGGTTGTTCTAATTTGATTTGAGTACCGGCTCTTAGTGACTTGCCAAAGTTCAGTAAATATGCAGAGTATAGTGTATGCACTTTATCTCTGTGTATTAGCTATGACATAAACACAGAGGGGAGAAGTCAAATTTTATACATCAGAAAATGGGTTTGTTGCCAGACATTATAACATTGCGTATTTAATTTAACTGATGTACGTTAAAATGGGAAACCAAATTCAATGAGCTGTTTGTTTCTTTCTACAAATACACTTACATCAATGACCTCTGAGGACATGACCTTAAAATGTAACTAGATGTTTAAAAGAACCTCAAAGATCTATAGAAGACATTAATGTTTGTGTCAGAGGGCAGCATACAAGCATGTATATACTCAGCTGTCTATATGTCGACTGCTATATTTTTTATTGTTACAGGAAACCAGCCAAAGTCCCAAACAGGAAAATTATCAGCTCCTTTCTTTTTTTTCTTCTTTTTTTTTTTTTCCTCTTTCTTTTGGCACGGTCCTGTTTAAGACTAAAGGCATGACCTTGAGTTAGAACATATTTTAAGCCCTGTTCCCTAACCATTTTGGCACCTTGTGCGTGGTTTTAAATTTTTAAATCCTAGCCCTTCTTGGGGACCACGAAGCCACCCCTCCGAGACCCACAGATGGTCAGGCACGGTGCACGGAGGTGTGCAGCCCCGTGGCTGAGGACGGGTACGTGGCTCCTAAAAAAAAAAGAAGCGACAACCATTTTAGAGGGGCACGGGGGAACTCCTGGTCACCTCCCCGGGGACAGACCCATGTCAAGTTCTGCTGTCTGTCAGGATTAAGTGCCTGTTTGCTTTTTCACTAACATGTGGTTTGAGAACAAAGCAGCTCAAATCTCCCCCCGTTCTTAACAAAGCATCTCAAATTGCTGAGTAAAATTCCTTAATCCCCTCGTCTTAATCTGAAAACACCAAGGCCACATGGTAACACTGAGGTCTCTTTTTGTCCACCACAGAGCACCCTTGACATCCATGTTTGATTTGGAGCTCACTTTTTCTGCCGGCAGCCCCGTTATCAGAGGGGAAACCCCAGGTGCTTTGTTCTCAGGGCAGCTCTGTCCAAGTAAATTTTTCTTCCTCGTCTTTTCATGCCAAATGAGAAACCAAACACGAAGCGAGACAAGAGCAAGGTTTTTTCACTTCCATGAACGCGGGTGGTGGAACGTAAGGTGAGCTTTTCCACCATGAGAACCCAAGAAGACCGGGTCTGGAAAGCTAGAAAGCAAAAACCTCTGATCTGAAGAGGACTCGATAAAGAGGTCTAAGCACCAGGCGACTTGCCCATAATGTAGACATCATTCTTACATAAAACTCAGCTCTCATCAGGGTCAGTGTTTTCCTGCTGTAATTTAATCAGCAACAAAAATCAAGTCCCAGATTCTGCTAGAAAAGTTACGGAACTCTCAACTTCCTCATTCTTCAACCATTCCTCCTACTGTTACTACTGCTCTCCTACCACTTTCTTTTCCCCACTGTCTAGCAGTAGGAATTCCTACCTAATTGCCCCATCCCAACTTCACTGAGTGGTAAAAACACAACCTCAAGGGGGTTAGATCCGAAGTGGGTGGCCAGGGAAGAGCAGAAGTGTAGGACAACGGCAGCACTTTCCCCATGCACTGTCCTGGTCCACCCTCAGTGGTAGACAAGATGTGAGCAAAGTTCTCCTTAAGGCATTAGCCAACCAAAGATGCAGGAGTATAAAACTCAAGAAAATGGTGAACACAAGGGGCAGTTTTCACTCCAGTAGACTTTTTTTCTTTTTCTTTTTCTTCTTGCTGATTTCAATCAATTAATTTGAGGTTTAGCTGCAGAGGTCCATGAATTGGATAGTATGCTCTGTTACCTAGTCCTAACTTTGATCTATATTTGCCAAAAATTAGTTTGTGGTGTCTGTTCTCCTCCGTTTCTGACCTCTGCAATGTGCATGCCTTCGTTCAAGCTTTGCTTCCTGGAAGAGCTCCAGAGAATCCAGAGTAGCCCCTCTAATCAGGGCCAGGTCAGCAGCAGAGTCAGGACTTTTATCCTAAAAGCCATAAGGGCTCCATAAGGAGCAGCAACCGGCTCCCTGTGAGGAAACTTCTAACATGTTTTCTTCCTCCCAATCATCAAGTGAGACACCAAGAGAAGCTTCAGAAGGTCTGGCCGTGAAAAATAACTCAAGGTTTACAAGCAGCAGCAGTCAGCTGGAAAGCATAACTCATTGCTAAGCTGTTTACACGCAGCTGGAACGGACTGGTGGGGAACTGGAAGAGGGTGTGCGGGGCAGGTGGGCACAATATTCCTTTCTACATACCCTTTTGGCCAGCTGCTTGCAGTAGAGCAGAAGGGGTCATCAGGGTAATATCCTTCAAGATGCCAAGGCCAGAGGTTGCAAATATAGCAAGAAAACCACTATCTGGGATACAGCATTCGGGAAAGGGATATGGGGACCATCACAGCCCTGTGCTGCAAAGTTTGGTCCTGTAAGAGGTTTTCCAGGCACAGGAGATGGCTCTTGAGACTAGAGATGGAAAAGCTGCGGGATATTTTCCTCACTTATCACATCTCCCAAAAAAACCCCATTGTTTGAGCTGTCTCAAAAGGCTTCTAACTTTCCTGCTTGCAGGAGACAGCAAGTTAAAAAATACTTAGAGCCTCTGAGGAAAAAAATAATGAATAGCTATGTCCACCAAGGATGCTGGGAAAGGTCCCTGCAACACTCTCTCAGTAAGGATAAAGCTTGAGAATCTCATTTATTGAATTATAACAGTGACTTTGTAGGCAGACAGAAAGAGTCCAGGACAACCTTTTTAACAGAAAAACTCAAAAATGGGGAGTTACAGATGTTCCCCTGAAGAGGTGGCCGCAAATAAAGCAAAGTAGGGTTAAGAAGCGGAGAGTAAGGTGCGTCCGCACAGAGGGAGCTCAGGGACTGGGACTGGTGGGAGCTGACAGAGCTCAGGGAGGACCAAAGACCTCCAAGTATGGATAGGGGTCAATTGACCTGACACAGAGTGAGCACAGGTAGGTCTTGAGAAAAAAAAAAACCACCAAACCCCCCAGATTGTTATGGAACAGAATCCTTCAGAAACACTTCCATGTTACTCCTGCCATCAACGAGACTGCCCACTTGAGCTGTGCGCCCACAGCAGGACTTTAATCAAACCATTCCTACAGAAATGCTAAGACTCTGGAAACACAACTCCTTAGCCAAAGTCCCTCCACAGGGAGGTGGAAAATGAGCCTTGGAAGACATACCCACAATGCGGGCATTTCTCAGCCGATGACAAACAGGGAGCCACCGCTGCCGTGTGCTGCTCTTCACCCAGACGCTGAAGGAACTCATTCAGTGTCTCCACCAAAGTCCATAGAGTTTCACTGGGGTAAGTGAGATCAAATTAGGGCTCAATGTCCACAGGCCTGAGTGTATTACCCACCCCAGGGCAGAGGAATGAGAACAAAGGGCCTGTCCATCGGTATAGGGTCTGGAAACTACCGCTCTCTCTTGCCCACCACGTCTTTCAGCAATGGGCTATGTGGAGTCGCACAATTAAAAAGTCATTTACATTCAAGATTTCCACACTTCCGACAGATGCCTTGTCACAGCAGAAGAGTTTGGCTCGACACCAGAGAGATCTGAGCATCACAAAGAGATGGCTGCCAGCAAAAATCACTCCAAGGTCCACAAAGGAAAGACGAAGAGAGAAACATACACAGAGTAACCTGGAGATGTTATAAGAGGTCCATCAGGGCTGGCTCTGGGTACAAACAAAGCAGGTAGCTGCCCAAAACAACCAAGAGATGGGGCATTTCCCCAGGTGTCTTCCCTCTGCACGGCAGCAGACCCTGGCTGGCAACCCCACTGGTGGCAACTAGCGTGACGGATGTAAAGTGGCAACCTTCAAAGCCACCTCCAGGACTCACTGGTAGCCCCAAACACCAAAGGTTTTCTGTTTGCAGTGCTGGAGCATAAAACCTGCCAGGTGATGCTGGTGCTAGAGGCAGAATCCCAGGAAGAGGCTGCTGAGCCTGAAAGACCACCATCTGCAGGCACCTTGGTACCTGGCCCTGGGAAAAAGACCACCTTCTTCTGGATCTGGATAGTCATCTATTTTCACCACACCATCCCCGGGGCTTGGGGGCAAAGCACAGAGGTGAACTCGTAACTAGAAACACACACACCCCCCTACAAACACGTACCCCTTTTGTCAGCCGTAGCACTTGATAGCCCGTGGGTGAGTAATAAGCCAGGGCTGAGTATCTGCCTCGTGGTATGATACAACTCCCCATCACGTTAATTAAATTAATATGGCCTGTGCTAATGAAAACCACAAAATAACTATTTTGGTGTCCACGAGCACAGACAGTTTGCTAATATCGACTTGTCGGGCTGATGTTCCTTTCTGCACCAAATGCTCGCAATGTAAATATATCCGACAACGCTTTCATCATAACAAAGGAAATTCTGCATCAGCACCAGACTGAACGCAGACAGACTTGTCTAAGCAGCAAGCTCCAGAAATATTCAGCCATATCCTAGGGCTCACTGGGTCTTCTACAAATGCTCCTCCTAGCTAATCTTTTTAATCTACTTTTAAGGTATATCTTTGGCTCATGTTTTGTTTTAGGTTGGGTTGGTTTTTTTTTTTTATTATTATTATTCTTTCCCTGCGTGATTAGCCATCCAGGAAATGTTTAAATTACAAAATCATAAGGTTTAAAAGATTTATAGATCAAATTATATTAACCTAATGCAATAGGCCAGCCATACGGAAATTAGAAGTCTTTATATTATATTTTGGTTATTAAATTGCTCCCTTTATACTGTTTAGCTTGTTTGTAACAGCAAGGTTTTGCTGTCTGATGTCAGAACCCGCAGAGTAACCAAGCAAAAACAAATGACTTAGTCCTTGGTTCAAAGAAATAATAGGTTACCAGCATAATTAATTTTATGTTTAATTACTGCAGAATGAAACAATTCAACAATATCCAATCAATCCTCGGAATGACAGAACAGAAGGTCAGCAGTTGCTAAGTCAATTGTTTTGAAAGAGAAATTTATGTCAGGTTCGCTTTTATGGGCTGGAGAAAGAAATTGGATAAAAGTGGTCAAGCAAACATTAATTAATTGTATAAATGTAATCCTGTTGTCATGCAAAAAAAATCACAGAGACTCCAGGCACAATGTTCCAAAGGCTTGGTACGCATCAGTCAAGAACATCTAGAAATGGCATCCTTGGCTTAAAACAATAATAAGGAAAGAAAGGAGAGCAAACAAGAATGTTTGAAAATCAGATTGGTTTTCCAACTGGAAATTGGCTGTTGGGCTCAGCCCAGTGCCTACAGAGACCTGTCCACGTCACCACAAAGTCTGACCCTGCTCGGCTCCTTGGTGGCAAATCTCAGAGGTTGTTGCTTCTGCTTCCCCTGGCTTTCCTCAGATTAGAGAGCCAAGTCATCCAAAAGAGAATTTAACGTAAACCAAAAGCCCCGTACAAGTTAATAGGGTTCAGAGTTGCCAACTCCTGTGATTATTTTTTTCTCTGAGCCTTCAGGTTTTAATTTTCCTGCAGTACTAGCTTCTCTATGACTGCACATTCCCGTTTCACCTTGAAATATCCCTTCCTGCTCCCTCATTCCCAGGGAAGTTTTGCCTTTCAGAGGCCTCACCTGCAGGTTCCATCATTTTTATGGGTGTTGCTATTCGATGTATTGAAAACCAGGATTGCCCGGTGGGCTTCGCCATCCTCTGACACGAATTGTCATTTTCTTTGTACCACACTCATCTTCAAGCCTTGCTGATGGCACCAGAGACCACGCTACCATCTCCTTCTTCCTCCTTTAAGACCAACTTGTAAAACAGTCTTTAAATCAGCCAATTCGCTTATTTTATGCTGGGGCCTGCAAAGGGAAGACCTGGTGCTGTAACTGGACCTGGTCATGAGGTACAAAGTTGGCCGTGTCGTCTGTGTCAAGGCAGGTCCATACTGGCACCTGATGCTCCTTACACAAGAGGACCTAGGGTATAACTCCAGTTTATTGTAATTAGGGCAACAGAAACATCAGAAATCCTTGACCTATTTGTCACCATGCCATGCTTACTTCCACCCTCCCAGCCTCTTTTAATCCATTTTTTGCACAAAATCCAGCTGAGTAATTGTCCACAGGAGCACCAGGCTTTCTGCCTGTAGGTGACCTCCCTCAGCCCAAGGGCCAAGGACAAGTTACGGCTGGGAGGCAGGGAACTATGGTGCTTTATTGTTGAGCACGGAAGTTAAGATGCTCTCTTGCACTCAAACCAAGCTGAGCTCTGTTATGAACCAACTTTGTCACCTAGAATAGTAGGCAACCCCAAGGCGTGCCCAGCTTTGAGCTCTCCAGCTCACAAAAAAAGCTTTTGAATATGCAACCATGGCATTGTGAAAATGATCTTTTCGGCAGCTCTGCCATGCTTTGAGAGCTTCTTTCTGAGCCACGTTGCTGGTACCAGAAAGGGGACACAGCTAAGGCTCCATCTTGTTCCAGCTCAGCCCAATTCCATGATGGGAAGACAGGGGAGGAGGAGCAACTCATGAACGCCGCAGCACCACACTGGCATTTCTAAGCCTCATCCAGGGCTTGGCCCTTATTTTTCCATGGAAAATGCCAAAACCTTTCCGGATTAGGCAAATATCCGGCTGTACACTTGTTTTAAATGTATGCATTATAGGAGAACCCAAAGGATGGCAACAAGTGGGAAGAGCACGCCATCCAAGAGCCCTGGCACAGCCCCTTGTGATGTTTCTATGGTTCTGCACAGTAAACAACGTTATGGAAAAAGTTACTGAGCTCGAGCAGGGGCTGATTTTTAAGTCTTAGTGGGGTAGGAAGTATAAACTTGAGATGCAAATGCTTTAATGGCGCAATGACAATACAAAGACCTACATACTTTCCTTCTTTTAATGGTAACTTTGCAAGAGAGACTGGACTCAACTGCTTTCTCTACAGAAGGATGCTCAAGACAAAAAAGCGAAGGCATGGAAAACAGCAATTTCAAAATGTGCTCCTAGAAAGGTTATTTTACAGTTTTGCTATGCTCAAGTCTGGACCAATGATGACAGCATTACTAATCTTTGAAATGAGGGGGTTTACATTGGGAGTGTTGACATAACCTCAACTACAGCGGGGGGAGGGGGGGAAAGGGTACGAGAAGATGGAAATGTATATTTTTGGAAATAGATTTCATTCTGACAACCCTATAACAAAAAAGTGAAATTTTAATACCGTGCTTCGATGAAAAATGAGCTGCTGAATAAACACCAGACTAATTCATAAAGAGCAAACTCAGCCTGTTTAATATTTCTTGATCTGTCCCAAAAATTCCATTGATCACTAGTGATGCTGTAAATAGAAAATTCCTGCCATTTTCAAAGGAGCCAGGAGAATCTCATTGGGGTTTGCCTATCAAACTTAGACACTTTTGAAGCTCCCAGGCTAAAACATAATAAATCAAATATGAAATGGTATAGTTTGGGGCTGAGCTGGAACCTATGATTATGTGGTCTATTCCTGGGATTGTTTTATTTTTTGTGAAGTATTTTGTTTCTACTTAATTACCGTGTTCTCCACCAAAAAGTCAAACATCTGTCCCTTGATCAATCAGCCCTTTGGTTAGAAGTGCACAAATACTTCAAATATTAGCAATTAGACCATTCTCCAGTTTAGTACTGATGTATGATACTGCATTTTGCCTCTTGGAAATGCAAACTCAACCCATGTCATGCCCAAATGTGAAAATAAAGTGTCATACTCTTAGGGCTGGGTCCCCCCATGGGGTCCTCCCTTCCCGTCCCCCTGTTATTCTTTGTGATTTCTTAGGCAGAGTTATGAAAGCAGCAAGATATCAGATATACTGCATTAAGTACATTGGAAGGCAAAAGATCAAATGGGTATATACAAGCATTTATATAAGCCTGAAAAAAAAAAAGTATTTTTCAATGTTTTGTTGTTGTTGTTGTTAAAGAATTCCTTTTTCCTTGAAGACTTTCAAGCTGATAATTTTTTGCCTGTTTTCCCTGGTGTCGATCCTTCCTAGCCAAGAGGCACCGAGGCTGCTCGATATCGTCTCCCCCCCAAAAATACCATTTAAAGTACCAATAAAATCAAGGTAACTTTGGCAAGGGGAGCGGTGCGCTTAGACTAGCATCTCGAGTTCAGTCCTGGGTGGAGGGGGGGGGGGAATATTTGGGATAATTTCATGTTAGGCAGAGTTAAAAGCCAGGCTGTCCGGTCGCAGGGCTATTTTAACCCAAGCTGACATCTTTCCCACACTCCTCCCTCGTAGCTTTCAACTGACAAGTTCTCCCTCACGACAAGGTTTTATTCCCATCTTTTTTCATCTGCCTTCCTCTTCCCAGAAAACGCTCTGGTACATAACATCTGTCCTTTCCTCCCTCTTAATTTTTTTTTTCTTTTAAAAAAAGAGCATATAGATCATTTTCCACTGGCCCAGAAGCTGGTGCCCCTCGCTTGCCTCCGTTCTTTACCCTAAATCCCACGCTCCAATACTAAAAGCATCGGTTTACGGCTTTGTAAAAGAAGGAAGGAGAGAAGTGGGGGATGTAGTTGTCTGAACAACTTGCACACACACCAAAAAAAAAAAAAAAAAAAAAAAGCCCTTGCCATG
>JAOTQQ010000023.1:17304076-17314487 GCA_026546715.1 Gallinago undulata | reverse complement strand
GTCTGGTGGGAGGTGTCCCTGCCCATGGCAGGGGGGTTGGAACTCAATGATCTTTAAGGTCCCTTTCCAACCCAAATTATTCTATGATTCTATGAATCATTGGTATTCCAGTTCACATTAACTTAATGGAAAATTCCCAAAGGTAAACCAAAACTAACTTTCTCTGAAAGAAACAAAAACCCAAATTACACCAAAGCAAAGAAGCCTCCAGAGGTAACATGGGAACAATGAAGGATACTGCTGGGCAGCTGGCAACCAAAACAACCACTTTAAACTTCAATAACTCTCTCCCAAGAGCTGTAAGACAGTTTATGCTCACAACATAGGGGAGAACCTGGTTCCCAGGCCTCCTCTACCTTGGACATGGTATGAAGCTGCGGCAAGGGAGATTTAGATTGGATATTAGGAAGAATTACTTTACTGAAAGAGTGGTCAGGCACTGGAACAGCCTGCCCAGGGAGGTGGTGGAGTCACCATCCCTGGAGGTATTTAAGAAGCGTGTGGACGTGGCTCTTCAGGGCATGCTCTAGTGCCTGAGATTGCTGGTTTGTGGTGGGGTGTTGTGTGGGGAGTTTAGTTGGTGGGTGCTTTTTTTGTGTGGTTTTTCTGGGTTTTGTGGGGGTTTTTTGTTTTGTTTTGGGTTGTGGGTGTGGTTTTGTGTTTGTTTGGGTGGTTCTTTGGTTGTTTTTTTGTTTGTTTGTTTGTTTTTTAATGTGTTGTGACTCGATGATCTCAGAGGTCCCTTCCAACCACTAAGATTCTGTGTGTGATTCTGTGTGTATGTTTTCTTACCCCTGGGAAAGAGAAGAACAGTCATGGCATATGTGAGGCTTGGGACAGGTCGGAGTCCTTTTGGGTCAGCTGAGATGGCAGAAAAAACCCAGAGATGGTGGGAATAGGTCTTGGACATTGGCCTCCTTGCACCATTTGGGCTCCACCAGGAGCCCAAATTCACACCCCTGACGAAAGGGAAGAGAAAGGCCATAGAAATGGTCTACTAGATGTGAAAAGGAGCAACAAGCCACAGGGAACAGAAGCTCCACAGTCCCTTACTCCCTCAGTGGCAGCATTGCACTGTCTTAGGGTTGCGTTTTTGAGCTCAGCCAGGGCCACAGTTTAGGATACATATGGGAAGGATCACAGTCAAGGCTGGAGGCAAAAGCATCATTTATTGCCAGCAACTGGGAGCAGTCATCTCCCTTGGTCCCAGCGTGCAGCTATTCAGGGAGGAGCCAGTAGATCTGCCCGACCAGAGGCACCAGGTTTCATTTCACCTCCACCACTAACCAGTGTGACATTTAGAGATCATAGGCTCAGGCAGAGAGTGGCAGAGGTTAAAGGACAAAATAAAGCCATATCCCCACAGTCTTACTTAGATCTCTACTGTCCAGCCGGATTTCCGCAGAGCGAGCAAAATAGTACCACAAAAGAAGGAAAAAACACTGATTAATCTCAGATTTTGGGATTTCTCTTTCTTTGGACAATCTCATAAGCAAATCAGGAAAACACGGTCTTGATAGAACACATTTGGACTAAGTGTAAGAAGATTTCCTCCGGCCATGCCCACAATGGTGTTCTTGATGATTTGGTTTGGTTTTTTTTCTCCATTGGTTGGACTAGATGATCTTAAAAGGTCCCTTCCAACCTAGGTGATTCTGTGGGTTGTCCTCCCTCCATCCTCCACAAGGGCTGGAGGAGCCTTGCTGTATCACTGCTCCCTGGGATTTAAGCGAGTGGTTTTTGATGCGTGTACAAAAGCTCGGTTCTGCTTGGCCGGGGCCCGCGGGCTCGGTGGTTTCCTGGTAGATGGAGACATACCCCAGTCCCTCCGGGTAGGTTTCCTTTGTAGAGCAGGCAAGAGGTAGACTTGTGGCAAACAACATTACCCGTAAGTAATTTTCCCTTACTTTATATAAGCAAATGCCTTTGATATACAACAATCCCCAACGTGTTCAGGTTACATGCTTATTTTAAGATCTTTTGTTTACTTTATGATCTTCATAGGTCATTGACATCCCATTTAGCTCTGGTGACCCTGTTTATACAATCGCAATATACATTAAAAAGCGTTCCTTTGGATAACATTAACATTCTTGATCTTAATCCATCACATGGGCTAACAATAGCTCCGGCTCAAATGTGTACGTAACTGTTAAAAGCTTTAATGTAGAATCCAATACACATATCGAGTGGGAGAGGCCTGATCAAACAGACTGGCTTTCTTTTTTTCCATTCTAAGTGGTGGTAGAGGATCCAGAACTATGTAAACTCCTGTGAAATGCACTGCAGGACCCTTCCAGCCACCCTTCAGCGCAATTAGATTCCCTGGAAAACGCTATTTCTCCCCATGGCTGGAAACCCAAGTCGGTGCCAATCTGGCATTTAACAAGCTCTCCTGAAAGAAGAACACAACTTGCTCGATGCCACCCCAAGGGCTGCTGTTTCTCACACCTGATGGGCCAGGAGCACCTTCCAGCAAATCCATCAGGAAGGTCTGTTGCCTGCTCGGTATTTATTAACTCACCTGATATTTGTCTACCCCTGATTGATTGCCATATCCCACACCTGCTTTGGGGTCGCCTGGAAGGCCACTGCAGGATCTGAGCTGTGAGTAAGCTCTAGGCTTCCCCTAAGGCTGCCATGCTTGAAAGACCAAAAAGTAAAAAAAAAATATCCTTCCATCCCCTGCAAAGTTCTGGCCAGCTCCAGTAGATAGGTGCTCAGCGATAGGAGGTCATTGGTACACGCTGAGTAGCTTCTACAGAGACCAGCAAGTCCAGAGGAAAACCAGCCAGGATGGCTTAAAACCACCCAGAGAACATAGTCTTCTTGAGTGCTGACCTTGGGTGGTATCATGGCAGCAGTGTCAAGCTGTGAAATTGAGAAAGACCATGACGAAGAAGAGTTTTAGATGTTTTTTCCTTTTATGGGGCTTGGTGATGATAACACAACAGATCAATAGACTGTGGGAAGAGCACACCATTCATTAACAATTCTGCTTTTTTTTTTTTCCCAATGTTTGGGTCTCACTGAATTTAGAGGGACCGAGTCCAAACAGGACTGTGCAAACCAGCCTTCAGTCCTCTGATGGTTTTTTTTTTTATCTAGTCCAGAAATGGATACTTCTGTGTAGGTAAAGGGATGGGACATGATGACATTCCAAATCTTCCTCCAGCACTATGTCCTATGACTTCTGTAATGCTGCTCCTGCAGTAGCTTCTATCATTTGAGAAATATCCATCTTATAAACGTGATGAAAGTCACAGAGCGTGGCCATACCTAGGATGGGATGACCCTTCTTTTTGCCTCTCTTGTTTTCCTTTCCTCCATGGGTTCAAGAAAAATGACTTTTTGGCAGGACCATTAATGTCTTTTGGGCTCAGCCCATATTTCCCAGGAGACTGGGTTCAGCCGCAGGGTAAAACAAGAAAAAAAAAAAAGCACTAATAAAACATCTGACCCAGTTGCCATGACACACCAAAGGCAGGATGAATACACTGAAGAAGACATGCCACATGAGGAGAATGGAGAGCAGGAGGCCACGAGAGCATCGGAGAGTGCCAGGCGACACCTCCTTGGGTCAGACGGCCCCTGCGAAAACTCCAGCACCTTTGAGCTGTGCCAGCTGTCCCACTGCCAGACCCTCTGTCGTGTCATGGATTGCTGGGGAAGAGGAGCAAGGTTTGGGAAAGTCAGGGTGAGGGCTGACCGTGGGCACTGGGAGGCTCCCAGCACCCTGAGCACCTCTGTGGCTCCCACCTAAAAATGAGATCCTGGGAGAAGAAAGCAAAAAGGCGGGTGGTATCTCTAACAACCTGGTTTGCTTAAATATGGGTAGTTTTGCTCTGTATTAGAGCGAGCGGCACACGGGCACCACAGTCAGAGCCCCCAAAACTCCAGCACTTCAGGCGCAAAGGTCTCCCTCTTTATAAATGACCAATCGTTTTGTTTTAACCTTATTTGTTGGTTTTATAGGTTTGTCTGAGGTCCATGAGAGGTTCAGGTTTCGGGCAAACCCGGAGCTCGGAGGCAATCTCTGTGGGATGGGAAAAGAACTTGCCAGTTTGGCTTTGCCAAGCCCACATTATGAAAGACTATAAACTGATTCCACACAGCTCTCCTCCACATCGTTGAGCTGCCCGACCCATGATATTATTTAAGATCCTCTCCCCTCCTTTGTGGGCAAGTGCCACCAGATAAAATAAACAACCCAACGTAGAGAGGTCCTGTCCCCCCACCCCTGCTTCAAGAGCAGCAAATCACCGCAGCGTCTGGCTTCTACTCTCTGCTAAGCTCTGGGGCATTTTTACTGACAGCATCTCTCCCAAGGAAGGTGTGAACAGCTATGGAAGAGCTCTTTATAAACCTGGAGAGCTCCCCCTCGAGCCCACCCCCTCGGCGAGCCAAGTTCTCCGAAATCCCCAACTCTTATTTTCCAGCCGCCTGGCTTGGCAGCTATGGATAAACTCAGCTGCTCCTTGAGAGAGGAGGACAGTTACCACGCGAGCGAACGTTCTCCAAGATGTTTTCAGCTGGTTTTTTTTTTTTTGGCTTTCGTTTCAGATATTTCTGCTGGAGCACGATCGTTATCGCTTCCATCCTAGCTTCTCCTTCTGCTCACTTCGAAAGGGAATAGCATGAGGATGGCACTGCACTCCGCTGCCAGAATAATGAAGATGTCACTAATTTACCATTTAGACTTCACTGCCTATAAAACAGGAGGAGGAAACGGGCTGCAAGTGTAATAAGGAGTAAACCCTGGTTTGAACACAAACGTACTTGAGAGCTGGGGAGAGGGAAGGGGAAATTAAAGACAAGCATTAAAGAGCATCTTTCCAGCCATCGGGCATCACAGTGAATGTGTGGGATGGTCCCAGGACCACCAGCTGTAGGAGCAGACCCTGATCCCCCAGAAGCTGGCCAGGCTGGACATGTCTGTGATATTTCTAGGCTCAGCAAGCAGTTCTTAGCAGTACTCTGCCACCGTGTTTCTTTACAAGTCTGTCCATTTTTGCTACTAAGGTCCTGCAAGGCTTCTGAGGTCCCAGTTAAGTTATTGTAGGGAGTATTTAAATCTTAGCCTGTGCTCAAAGCCCTGGTTGAATAGAGACACCTTCCTAAAATTAGACTTTTTCAGAGGATGTGGGTACCCCTGTCAGGGGAAGGGATAGATGAAGAAGAACTCGGATTCACACCAAAGCCAGTTCAACCCTGATGAGAGGGAGGGAGGGAGAGAAAGAAAACCCAGCCCTCAGGTCTCACTCAGGTCAAGCCACAAGCTCAACTCCAGGAGGTGTCCAAGAATTGGTTTCAAGTCGCTGTTGCAACTGATACTGTACAGGGAGAAAGAATTGCATCAGAAAAGAACCACATCTTAAAATATTCAGCAGCCTCCAAGTTAAGATAGACACCTGGAAAGGAGGAGACATGGATTAAAACCCTTGCTCTCAACCAAACAAAGGTCTAGGAAGAGCTCTGCCTGTGGGACTGCTGAAGCCAAGCCCAAGACAACCAACATCCACCCACCTTGGGCTCCACAAGTAAAGCCAGACACAGCTTTTGAGAGCTGGCCACCACCCCAGGGTGCTCAGAGCGGGAGGTCCTATCTTCTATCCCACCTTGGAGGTGTGCTCCAAGAACAACATACCCTCGGAAAAACCTCCAGGGTATTTCCTGAAGCTCCCCAGAACTTGCCAAATTTCCTCAAGATTTTCCAGGGATCCCAAATTCACCCAGGCTGTTTGAGCCTAGGGGTGTGAAATCTTATTTTCCAGTTCCTTGCTCAAATTTAATGAACCATCCCCCGTGTAACCGCCCTTGGAGAACGTTTTGAAGCCCCATGTACTTCCCTCCCCCTCCACGGCCGACACAGCCAGCAGCTGGCAAGAACCCCAGCGTTTTGTCTTTCCAAACTGGGCTTCGGGTTCTTGGTCACGCTACTCAGGCACGAGGTGGGCTGGACCTTTCTTCTGGAGGAGAAGCCACCGAGGAAGGTCACAAGTACGGCGAGGCCACCTCCCCTGCTGCTTCTTGGGGTGGCAATTCCTAGAGAGCGAGGTGAGCCCAATCTGCGCCACCACTTGGGCTGAAGACCCCCCAGGAACCCCAACAAATCTGCCCCTAAAATAATTCTCCATTTTCCCCCCTAACCACCACTGACTGATTAAACGAACCTCAGCCTACAGCAGGTCTTTGCTACTGTTGTTATTTTCTGCTTTACTTGTTTTTTTCGGATCAGATATACTTAGGGAAAACACTAGAGATCTCAATTAAGCAGCTGGGTGACTTATAAATATATATTTATGTTTGAAGCCTAAGTGGCCATTGGCTTCCCTACTGTTTTACTTAGCTAACAAAACAACTCTATCAAAGTAAGTATTATTCCAAAACCCAACTTCCTGAGCAGAATGCTCCCATGTGCTCCATCAGTCTGCTTCTCTGATGAACTACGTCGTTTCTTATAAACTGTCCATGGCCCATAAATTTCCAAGCATAAAGGCTATTACTGTGCTGTGCAAATCTGCTGAGAATTTCACCCTTATAACTTCATTTCATTCGGTGGCAAATGAGTTTGGTAAGAAAGTTAATCTGCAAACTTTTTTTATTTTATTTTATTTTATTTTATTTTATTTTTTCCTCCCCCCGTCTTCTGCCTTTAGGGTTATTTTGATAAGTAACACTTACTTGATTTACTCTGGAGGTAGGCTTTTTTTTTTTTTTGAGGGATTTCAGTCGGACCGCCTCCGCCTCAAATTGGCTTTCTTTAACTCAGGAAAAAACTTCTCAAGTGTTCCTTTCCCCAAAAAGTTAAAAATAAAATTCACAATAAAGGACGGATGAAAATAGAGCCAAAATTGGGTTTGGGGGCCACCTAGTAGATAAATATTGCAAATCTGTTCCGTCCTGTGATCGGAATAGAAGACCCCTGCATATATTCAGGTGTATGGAGCAATAACTACTTTAAAGACAATTTTTTTTCCCCTTTCTGGCCCAAGCCACAGGGCTGGTGGGAAACTGAGGATTTTTTTGCGCACACACGAAAACCTCTTGTGAATATTTGGCTCGTTTTTAGCTCTCACAATTGTCTGTTTACGTTGGGACTCCTGTCGTCAAACGGAACAGACAGAGCCTCAAAGAAATTGTAGTCTCTCCCCCTCCCAGTTCGCCGAGGAGAAAAATGACTGGATTTTGCCATTGGGTGCAGCACGGGGCTTGTGCCTCCCCTGGCTTCATTCCAATTTCCAGAACAATACAAAATTAGACTTGCTCAAGGCCATCGGATAGGTTGGGGTGGTTGGGGGGGTGGTGGTGGTGGGGAGAGATGAAATAAGCCATAACTCTCATGGCTTTCTTCCTCCAAGCCCCCAAAGCATTCAATCAGAAGCAATATGGAAAGAAAATAATGGGAATGAGGAGGTTTTGATATCTTGATTCTGGAGACTTCTCGACTACCTTGTACTAATTTCATTACGCTCAATTTAAGGGGCTTTTTATTGAAGGATACCCCAGGAAATATGACTTGGAAACAGCGTGCTACCTTGGGATATCATCAGCCATTTGACATTGGGGAACTAAAACAAAAACAGATGTTTTAGGAAATAAGCAGCTTGAATATATCACTCATAAACCAATTAAAACTTTCTGTAGCAAGTTGACATTTCCCATGAAGCAAGCAATGGGAGTAAACACAAGTCAGTTGGCTGCGAGCTACGGAGCAATTCCCAGCCACGGGTTTGATTTTATTCTTTATTTATTTTTAATGGCTTGGAAAATGATGCTTGGGCTTAAAAAAAAAAAAGAAAAAAAAAAAAAGAAAAAGAGGTGTGATAAAGAAGCAGTCTCACCTTGTCATTCTCAAACCCAGAATCTGTCTTTTCACCTTCACACTCCCGTTCGTTGCTCATTAAGCAAACAGCAAGATGTTCCCTCTGTGTGGTTTGTCTCTTCAGAGACAAGAGAGCCTCGGAGATTTCGGGTCCAAGTACGCTCCAAAATAAGGCGTGAAAATAATTTCTGATCGTATTTTAGGTATTTAGCTCAAATGGTTTGCGGATTCTTGAGAGCACGGGAGGGAAATGAACAGTCTAGGGGTTTGATTTCTTATTTTAAGCTTTTTAAAACGTCACCCTTTATTGCTTCTTTTTAAGCCAGGTTACTTTTTTTTTTAAAAAAAAAAATTTATTTTGCAGAGCCAAGCAAAAACATCTAAGCACATGCTTAACTTTAAGCATTAAAAAGTCAATGGGATTTAAGCATGTGTTTAAAGGCAAACATATGCTTTAGAGCTCTGCTGAATAGGAACGGTTTATTGAATCAAGGCTATAGACAGGTTAATAAAATGGGTTAATATATGCAATCTGGAAACAAATATTAAACAACATGTTTCTGGAATATTAGCATTATAAGCATTGCCTCATTCTAGCTCAATTCCCTAAATTACTATTGGATTTGTAATGTCCTTGACACCCTCTCTCTCTCTCTCTCTCTCCTTTCTTGAAGAAATGCAGATTATCGTACCAGATTATAATCAGCTGGCTAACGGACAGCTCGGAGCTTATGATTTTATCCAGAGCGATTTGGAAGGATACGATCTTACTTCAAAAGGAGTTTATTCACCAAAATTCATTTTCCAAGAAAATCTGCCAAATCTTTTCCACCGTCACATATCCGTAATTCCCTGCGTATAAATATTCACGCGCTGTGAATAAGATGTAGGAAAACATTGTGTTGTTTTTCAATATTTACTCTTGAATTAGTTCCACAGAGGTGCTTATTGTATGACAAAAGATAAGAGTTTACACTCTCGTCAAAGGCTTCTTTTAAATAGATCATAAAATCCATTGTGAATATTTAAGCCAAGAGTAATAACATGGTGTCACATACTCACACAGGATAATGCAGTAACACTCTGCATTTTGACATCTGCCCAGACAGATGTTTAGAACAAAGTTTCTCAGATTCTTTATTCTAGTTTTTTTTATTATTTTTTTTAAGTTGCGTGGAAAAAAAAAATCTGGGAATCATCTTTTATATCGAAGCTACTTAGTACAATTTAACTGTCAACAGTTTAATTAATTTAAATGTAGACTTACTGTGGAAGCCAACGACTCGCATAAGCCTTCCATGTAAAAAAAAAAAAAAAACAACAAAAAGAGGGAAAAGCATCCCAAAATGTAGCCAGACACATCCTGACCTCAGGAAGGCTGTACATTTACGGGATGCACACAGAGCAAATATCTAAAAATCCCCCAAATTACCTGTAAGAACTTTCTGCTGTTATCTCATCATCTTTAGCACAGACAACCCCAGCGCCGACAGTCAAGAGACATTTTCCCACTATATTCCATCAGAAGGACTAGGCTAATTAGTAGTTACTAATTATTGTGCCTGCAGCAACAGCGCTGATAAATATCAACGCATATATTTACTTTAAGTAGTTGCAGAGGGATCTTTTTTTTTATTTTTTTTTTCATAACTCCACATCTTGTGATTTCTGGGGTTTAGATCCATGTTGAAACACGCACATGACCACATGCTGCCTGCCAAATTCCTTGTGATGTAGAGCATGTTTCAGTCATAGTCCTTTAAACAAAGTTAGCTCTTTTTTTTTTTTTTATTTTTTTTTAAAGGGGCTTGCCGGTTCGTTTATTTATTATGTAGATTTGTCGGGCGGCACAGTTAAGTTAATCAGTAACCAATAAAAGACTTAAGTCCAGTGATATAAACCGGTTGATTTATTGCTCACAAAGGTTTTTGGCTTCTCAACGGGAACTCCTGAAAACATGTTGTTACGGTTACTTTGGAAACTGATACCTTTTTATGCCCTACTAATATATAGGAATTTGGGAGAGGAACCTATGGCTCCCAGGTACCTATACAGTATTTTTTAATTTTTTTTAATTTTATTTTTTTGCTATGCAAATATGTAGATGACCCAAAACTCACTTTGTTTTGAAACCCCTGCACCGGGGGGGGGGTTTCTCCAGTATGTAAATCCGAATGAAGAAAATCAAATACAAGTATCGACAATTGACAAAAAAGTCAAATACAGTTAAAATTGAACAGAAACTGCCCTGCTGTCTTTTGTAGTTTGGTTTGGCTTGGTTTATTTTGGTTTTTTTTTCAAAATCCTACTGAACGTGTTACCCAACCTTATTTGGTAGATTTTCTGGTGAATAATATGCAAGGTTTTGGGTTGTTTTTTGTTTTTTTTTTACTGCACCCATGGTTGTGACCATCTATATGCTGAGAACGTTGATGTTGGCTGGATTGCATATGATTTTCCCAAAGGTCTATGTGACTGGAGGGTCTCGGGGTCCAACAGAGCCACAGCTGAGTTTTCAAAAGCCCCTATGGGCTCCATAGCCTTACCCCTTTATTTTATTTTTTTTGGGGGGGGGGGGGGGGGTTA
>JAOTQQ010000023.1:17281027-17295024 GCA_026546715.1 Gallinago undulata | reverse complement strand
CTTGAACCCCTCCAGGGATGGGGCAGCTACAGCTTCTCTGGGCAACCTGGGCCAGGCTCTCACCACCCTCACAGCAAGGAACTTCTTCTAATATCTCATCTAAATCTCCCCTCTTGCAGTTTAAAACCCTTCCCCCTTGTCCTATGGCTCCCCTCCCTCATCAGGAGTCCTTCCCCAGCTCTCCTGTAGACCCCCTTTAGGGGCTGGAAGGGGCTATCATGTTTGCATGGTGCCCATTCATCTGATCTCCCCCGGCGTCTGACCTTTCTCCCTCCCAAAAAAGCACTTAGGTGAATAAAACGACACTAGTCATTTTATTTTCTAATATATTATATAACGTTATATAATACTATATGTTATATATGATATAATAGATATTATATATCATATTGTTATATATTACATACTATATATGTAGTATTATATATATATTATACTACAATATAGTATATATTATAGTATAACACATTTTCTTGTTTGTTGAATGCTCAGGGCGCCACTAATTAAGCCTGTTGAATTCATGCAAAACGATTCCACGTTTGCTCTTGATGGTGTTTCCTCTGCTGGTTTCTCCCAGCCTGAATGCAGGGGCTGTCAGAGCAATGCTACGGGGAAACATCCTCCCCTGGCGCCCCTGGGCAGGGGGGATCCCTCTTTTTTGGGGGCAATTTGGGGTGCGTGGGGACTGCCAAGGCTGGAGTGAGCAAGAAACCCAGGGTCTATCAGCTCTTTGGGGTGAAAGCCCTTCCTCTGCTCCACCTGAAGTCCTAGAAGGCCAAGGGGGGGCGTTCCAAAAAAAAAAACCCCAACTCTTTATCCACCTCCTCCAAACATCTGTCCCCTTTGGAAAAACACCCACGTTTCACGCCCAAACTATCACTCCTTAAACCCACGCGCCAAAAAACCCCCAAACCCCACACTTTTAAAGCACCGTGCTGTATTTTTAAATGGCTTTACTGAACTTTAAAAAAAAAAAGCCAAAAAAACAACAACAACAAAACAACAACAACCAAAAAAACCACCTAGCCTAAAATCCGGTGATACGATGGTACCTGCTGGCTCTAAATTCACAACTCTTCCCCCTGCAAGCTATTTGCTCAGCTTTCCCAATAATACCTTGGCTGCCTGGCAGCTCTCCAGGGCTGTCTGAGGCACTATGCAAGCTAAACATTTTTTTTTCCTCTGATTTCAACATTTTCTCGGGAGCGACTACACAGGATTTTACCTACCGAGTGTTCCTGGTTGCTGTAATTTAAGGGGAGAGAAACAGGCTACAGATGTAATATTATTATTACAATTGGCGTTCAAGGTGAAAGGCACAATTAACTAAGACTTAGTGAAAACATAAATGTAAAAATCTGCCGGAAAAGCCCGGTGCATGGCACGTTTAGAACAGCTAATTTACCACACATATTCTGAATTGCTTAAACGGTATAACAATTCACCCAGCAAGATTCTTTTTTTTTTTTTTAATAGTTTTCTTGGGTTTTTTTGGAAGGGATTATTTTCACGTTGCAAACACCTACTGTGTCTTATTTTACTCCGGAATGACAAACAATATATGTGTTCGTTAAACCTGGAATATATATTTTTTCTTATTTCTATTTTCCTTCTTTTTGCGTGCATTCCCGTTAACAAAACACGGTTTAAATAACACACATATATGTATTCTTGAATTGCATAGAGTAGCAAAGTAAACAGTTTCCCAAATCCAACGGTTAAGTTCATATTGCTGAGGCTGAGAGGATAATTTGTGAATGTTTTAACATTTACAAGTAAATAAGCACTTGTATTTACTGTATCTGATTACTGAGAAAAGCGTTTGTTGTGTTCTTACACAGATTCAAATTGCATCTTGACCTTTTCTCATTTAATCTGTTTACTGCAACAAAAGCAGCAAGAGATACATCTGAAAACAAGCAGATATTTCACTCGCCTGGGACTAAAGTGGCTCTGCAAAGTGGCAAACCTAATAGCTGGCCCGTTTCTTGTAGCCCGTGGCTCGGTGGGCGGTGGGGGCGAAAACCCACCCCTGCGTGGAGGACCAGCACCTGCTTTTGCTATGCTCCCTCCCTCCCTCCTCCTCCCCCACTTACACCCTAAAAATAGTGCTGAAGTGGGACTAAAGTGGCGCACTGGTCATGTGCTGGCCTTTTGCTGGGGGGGGGGGAGTATCACCCTCGGTGAAGGAACGGAGAGAAGATGATGTCTAGGTGAAATGGCCAGCCCCGTGAAGGAGCCTTTCCATCCCCTCTCCCAGGGGCCAAGGGGTTCAACACGTGGGAATCGCCGGACAACACCATCACTTGGATTTGGGGGGAAGCTGGGATGGGCTTTAGATGTACTGAATCCCAGGCATGCTGTGATAAAAAAAAACTACAGTGGGAAAACAGGGGCCTGGGACTGTTCTCCAAATGTGGTGGGGCTGAGAGCCATGCAGTTGCTCCTCCTTGCCCTGCACCTCAAGCAGGGGCTTTCTACAAATGCCCCATCTGCTTCTTTCCCCGTCAGCATCCCCTCATCTGCCCTGTCTGCATCCTTCTATCTGCCCCATCAGCATCTGTTCCCACCTGCAGCCCTCCAATCCCCCCCCAACAGCATCCCCTCATCTGCCCCATCAGCATCCCCCGACCTGGCCCATCTGCATCCCCCTGTCTGCCCTGTCTGCATCTCTCCATCTGCCCCATCAGCATCCTTCCCTCAGCATCCCTTCACCTGCCCCAGTAGCATCCCCCCATCTCCCGATCTGCATCCACCCCCATCTGCCCCACCACCATCTTCCTCCATGTCCCCCATCTACATCTCCCCATCTGCATCCCCCCATCTGCCCCACCTGCATCTTCCTCCATGTTCTCCTTCTGCATCTCCCAATCTGCATCCCCCCATCTGTCCCATCAGCATCTTCCTCCACGTCCACCATCTGCATGTCCCAATCTGCATCCCCCCACCTGCCCCATCAGCACCTGTCCCCACCTGCATCCCCCCACCAGCTCCCCTCCATCTGCAACTCCCATCTGCCCCACCAGCATCTTCCCCCACATCCCCCATCTGCAGCCCCCCATCTGCTCCATCAATAACCCCGCCACCTGAAGCCAGGCCAGGCATGACCAGTGAGCAGATGGGAAGGTCACCCCTGGCAGTGGTGCTCCCTGCTCATCCCTGGGTGCTGGGGAACAATTTGCAGGGCAAAATCCTCCCATCCTCACACCGTGCCACCCTGCCTGCCCCTGAGGTGCCATGGCACGGCACTTTGTCCCCTGCCCCATGTCACCACCGTAGCAAAGGTCTACCAGTCTACCACTCTGCCTACCCACCAGCAAAGGAATGGAGGCAGGAGAAAATCTCCTGCTGGAGGGGAGTTGTGATGGGGCTAAAAGAGTAATAAAGTGTTTCTGTGTGTCCCTGCCCTGGGCTGGCTGTGGTGGTTTGCTATTTCTACCCCAAACCCACCTCAGATTTTTCAAGCTCCTCTTCAGGCTGGCCTTGGAGCCTTTTTAAAATTCCTTCCTTATAAAGTTTTAGCAAAAATAGCTTCGGCTGTCTCCAAGAATGAGATTAGGGAATTTTACCTTATTTGATCACCTTTTCCAGCGTGTTTGGTTGGGATCTGGTCTTTTTTTTTTTTTTTTTCTTCCCAAGCTTAAGAAATTATACACAAAATTGACATTTAAGGAAGCCAAGGTCATAAACCCAAGAACTAGAGAGTTAGGAAAGCATATTACTAGAGCTGTTTGTACCCTATTTTTTAATCTACTTTATATGGCAACAGGTCAGTTACCAGCTCATGGCAGGATTTTTGATGGGGCCTCAACCATCCCAATGATGATTACATTTGTTATAAGAACAAGCCAGGCCACTATAACGTAGAAAAATTGATTTCTACAGGAAATAAACTTTGTCAAAGTCGAAGAAGCAAGGCAGAAAAACGGCAAGAAAAGTAGACCAGTCGTGGCTGAAGCAGCTGGAGCTGGAGAAGAGGATTCAGCTCTGCTGCTGCCTTGGATGGCTTGGGAACTACTGAATAAATCACACCCAAAGTTTTCACCAGCATTTCTCACCTCTCCTCCGTACCCAACACGGCTGGGTGGCACTCAAAACTCAGAGTTTCCACCGAAACTTGGGAGTTTCGGTGCTCGCTGGACCTTAAACATGGATAATTTGCTATCCTTTCGAGTCACCTACCAGTGCCGGCCCGACCCAAAACCAGTGGCTGTGCTGGACCTGCTTCTGGCTTCTTCACCTGGGAACTGGGACAACGCTATTCTCCCTCTTTGCAGGGAAACTCTAAAAACATCGTGCAGACCCACGTCCTCATATGCACATACAGGCCAAGCAGAGGTCAGGGGAGGACTTGGGCATGGCCGGAAAGCCCAGCAGTAACTCTTAATTCCATTTTCAAGCAGGGTTTGAATAGAGCTCAACAGAGGAAGCACTGAAGAATGAGGGTGAGATAAAATATTGACTAGCTGCTCCATCATTGTCTGGTCTGTGGCCTAGATAGCATGAGGGTATGTTGGAAAAAAAAAAAAAAAAAAAAAGACGAATGGAAAGACACCTAATAAAAGGCTGGAGATTCGAGGAGTTGAATTTTCATACTTAATTTTTAAGATCATTTTAATGCAGTTGTACACAGCGCCATTTACACAGCCATATAGGGAGGTCAGATAGTCAGGTTATTCTACAAACACACAGACATTTATCTGGGTGTACCTAGACTTGGCTAAAAGATAGACAAGCACCTGACACCTCATGCAGCCCTTGATGAGAATTGCTCTCTCTTCTCCGCAGAGTCCCGTCGGTAATTATTTACCATTAGTTCTTAACGGGAAGAGGTTCAGCTGGGACCCGGCAAAGGGTACAGACGGTTCGATACAGCCTGCCTGACTCTGGGCTGAGGTCAAGAAGGAATTGGATCCCACCTCCTGGATATTTCAATCCCTGGGGAAAAGCACCTTATTAACCCCTGCTCGGTCAGGTCCCTTCCACGTCCGTGTATGCGACGCCGTCAGGATCACACAAGCGGCCCTTCTCGCTCACGTTACCCTCCTTCAAACCCCAAATCTCCGTGGGGTTAAATGACTAACAAAGAAGGAGACCTGAAGGGTCCATTTATAGGGACATCTTGAACCTTCCTACCTGCCCCAGGCTTTTGATTTATTTATTTTTTTGTTGCCACAAGGTTCCCTCTTCGCACGAGAGAAGCACCCAACTGTGGCAAAAAAGGTGGGTCTGAAAAGCGATGCAAAATCAGTGCGTGTGGGAAAAAGAAAGAAAAAAAAAAGGGGGGGGGGGAGGGAGGGGAGGAAAACCCTCCACGTGGATTGTTTCATTACTTTAAAAAAAATTAAACAGCCCGAGGGAAAGGGTCGGGTTCGAACTGCGGTATTTTTAAAGACATGTGCCCCACCACTGATAGGTTTCCCGGCACGTCTCACTTCATCACCCCGTTCCTGTGACTCCTCCACCATCAATGGGAGGTTGTGTGCATCAACCCGGGGAGCCCGAACACCGGGCAGAGCCTGTGTGAAAAGCACCATTTTCTCCCTTACGGCCGAGAACTGCAGCATGCAACCAGCCCGTACTGGAAAGGCATTCAAAATATGACAAAAAAAATTGTTCAAATGCTTTCAATCTGCAGAAAACAAATGCTCTCTTCACTGGCTGCTCTGTGGCAAACTTCTAATTCCATCCAGAAAATCCAGCATTCCCAGTCTGGGCTAACGACCATGCTACCAGACATGAGTTTATGTTTTTCATGCACATTTCATGTATTCCCACATGCTGTGTTGCTGCCAATAATTTATGACTGATCTGCACCCAGCCTGCCCTTCAGCGTTTCATTTAATCTCTGCAACAGTGATTTACAGTGACTCATCATTAATACAAAAACGTACATGTGTGTTAACAAGTTTGGAAGAATCTAAGGAGGAAGGTGAAATTTTTTCGCAAGTCGTGGCCGAAGGACTTGGCAGCCCGCTGAAGAAAGGCCAAGCTAACCAGAAAGGATACGTCAGCTCTTCCCCACAGCACACAATTTAGGCAAGAAAGAGTTTCTTCCCAAGCCTTAGAAAAAAAGAGGATTCGGCGAAAGGTTGGGAGAAGGTTGCCCTCTACCCTCCAGGATTCAAGAGGGGGTGAGCAGCTCGTTGGTCACCCCACAGCTGGAGGTTTCCCGAGGATCCACGGGATGCAACCAGCATCCATTACGAAACCCGGGGGCTGAACTCCCAATATTTTGGCATCTCTGCCCACCACCTGTGAGTTAAGAAAGCCCCGACTGCCTCCTCTAGAGCGTTAAATCTCCACGGGGCTGGGGAGGGAAGGGAAATTAACTCAATAATTTATACAATTGTAACACTACAGCAGAATTACCAAACTAGCTCAAGCAGAGGAAGCCTGCCCTATATCCACGAGACTTGAGTTAGAATGTATTTTGACCTACTTTTTTTTTTTTGCTTCTTCTTCTTCCCCTTGCACATAAGGAACTTATAAAAACACATCTGACACCAAGCCAAAGTTAAAACTCCACGAATCTGGGTACTGAAAAACACCCCGGGAGAGAAATCTCACCAGCTTTAGTTCAAAGCATCCCGTGCTCATCATCTCGAAGAAGTTCTCTGGTGGATCGTCATCCATGGCATCCGCCCACGCCGAATCCCAAGCCCCCAGCCCCCTCCAAAGCAGCAGAGGCTTGCTCCACCCATCATCTTGTAAGACCCCTGGTGAACATCACACACCTTCTCAACTGGCCAAAGCGCCCATCCTTAAATTGAAGGACAGCCCTATCAATTAGGTTATCGCCTGGATGAAGGCTGGAGGACCTAAAGCTGAAGCAAACACTAATTTTTCCAGGCTGCGCCAAAATACCCGAGGTTACGTTTCCTTAGGAGATGTATTTTACGTTTAGAGCCTTTTATTCCTCCGTTTTAAAGCAGAGTGTATCTTGGAAGCACACTTTACATACACTAAGTATTTGGCGTTTTCCTTTATTCAGTGTCTTAAAGGGCTTCAAAAAAATTGATCTCCCAGGGCTGCCGTGGGGTCACAGAAATTGATAACCCTTACAAGCTCTGCTTATGTGAGCCCGCCTGCGTCTCCCAGATAGTGCACTTTGTAAATTAATCCTCCAAAGGCAAATATATTGTAAGTAGCTTGTTATCTCTAAAGTACTAAATTGAAGAATACACGGGATTATATTGACAGAAATTACATTTTCTGTAATGGGGTTTAATATATCTGAAATCTCTCCCATAGGCTCCTAGTCTCTCTAAGAGAGGAGGGTTTGTTAATGTAGGTGCAATGGACATCAAGACCAAATTTATTCACTAAAATGGATTAGGCCATGTAATCAGAGCTTCAGTAATATTAATCTCTGACACTTATTGAACGGGGAAAAAAAAAATACTTTTGTCTGCAAACTGGCATTCCTCCCTCCCTTTTCCCCAGCAGGCTCGCTGTTTGCCTTGGCCATTTTCTGGGTATTACTTCAAAGAGGATAAGGTTTCCCATCATAAACACTAATCTAAAAATATTAGGACAATTAATTAGATACACTTAGTTTTACAAGGTATTAGATTGCAATACACTTCAAACGCGACACTTTTTCTGGGATAGCGGGAGAAACCTGCATTTCCATGCAGTAACAAAGGGTAATAAATCAAACTTCTTTTTTTTTTTTTTTTTTTAAGGGTTCACTGTTGTGTTTTTATACTTAAATCATAAGTAATTTTCACTGGTTGCCTTCACCACGTTCCGGACAGTTAGCAACCTGAAATCTACAGCTCGGATCCTGATTTCCTTGAAACAAATCACCACCATAACAGATCGGGGGGCTCCAGCCACCCTTAGCTGGAATAAATAAATAAAATTGCTCCACACTGTACTTTCAGCAGAAAACAAAACAAAACAAAACAAAAAACCAAGCCAGATTGTGCTCCAAAAACTGGACTTTTAGAACGAACCGGTGAAGAGAGAGAAGGTTGCCAGTCAATAAGGAAAACCCCGCTAACGACATTAAAAAAAAGCATGACAGCAGCCCAAAAATAACATTACACTCCGCAGAAACTGGGTCAGCATCCCCCTTTTTTTCCACCCCACCACTCAACCTCTTCCCCGAGCGAAGTCCTCCAGAGGGATGCTGGCTCCCAACTGAAGGAGGAACTGGTACCCAAAGGCGAACCGTCCCGAAATCCACCCGAGGGATGGGAAAATAAACACAGCTCGTTCTCTGCAGCACCAAAACCTCCCATTTTTTTGGCTTTTTTGGCATCCCTAAACTGCCGGGGAGGGTAGCGGATGGAAACACCGAGGAAAATTACCAAATTACTTACCAATTGTTCACTTGAAGTATAGTGAGCCCCGTGTCTTGTGCCAACTGCTTTTTCTGTTCTTCTGAAGGGTAAGGGTGCTATAAGACACCAAAATAAATACATAGATTTAACACAAGGCTTTTTTTTTAATTTTTGGTTGTTTTTTTTTTTTTTGGCCCCGCTTCTTATTTTAAATTCAAAACCACCCAAACAAATGAAAAACATCACAAAAAAAAAACCAACCCACACAAAAAGCAACCCAAAAGCAGAAGCGTGACATCTGTTATTGAAAGGTGAAAATGCTGAGGTGTGTCACTCTTTTATAATTATTAATGGGCTACTACATCACTTAATTAATGGCAGTAAAAGACAAGCCAATTATAAAGATTAGTGAAGTGGAGAAATAACTGCTTAGGATACTGGCAGTACCTTCATACTCAAGAAGGATATTTGTTGCCTTAGCTGAAAGTTTTTGCACTTGTCTCAAATGACTAATTAGAGTCAAATCACGTCTGATTTGTGGGTTTTTTTGGGTTTGGTTGTTGGTTTTTTGTTTGTTTTTATTTATTTCACAGAACAATTCCTCAATGGGCTAAAGCGCTTCTCCCTGACACTAAAACAGGACGAGGTTTTCTAAGCTGGTGAAGACAAATCTTGCCCCAAATCGTGCCCCAAAATAAGTTGCAAATAAGATCAAATAAACAAGCCCCTGGGTTTTGAACCCAGGCCAACGCCAGGTCAATGATCAGCACATTTTTTGCCCGACGTTTAACGGAGCTGTGCTGCCCTAATCCTAGGAGACAGAAAATAAATACTGCTCTAATTGAAGATAATGGTAAAATTCAATCGTAAGTTTGGTTTCTTGTGAGAACTTTAGATCAGACACCGGAAAGAAATTCTTTACGGTGAGGGTGGTGAGGCACTGGAACAGGTTGCCCAGAGAAGTCGTGGATGCCCCATCCCTGGAGGGGTTCAAGACGTGGTTGGAAGGGGCTTGGAGCAACTTGGTCTGGTGGGAGGTGTCCCTGCCCAGGGCAGGGGGGTTGGAACTGGATGATCTTTAAGATCCCTTCCAACCCAAACCATTCCATGATTCTATGATTCTATGAACTTGACAGCTTTCTCAGAAAAGGAGAAATGAATACAGATTGCTTAATAAATCAACAGCAAAGACCACATCCGAGGTTGAAATTTGGAAGTATCATTTCTGCCTTTCCCTAGGTGTAAAAAAAAGTCACTGACGTCCCAAAAGGAAACACCCAAACATTGCAATCCTCACAATTCCCAGGAAACAAGCCTCGGCTCCGAACCTGGAGGACACCCAAGTCTCCGTACACATCGGATTCAGACCTGGGCTGCCCCAAAGTGCTTAAGACCATTTCACTGAAGATAATTTGATAGACCTGGTGAGACCCAGCCCCACCTCCCGTTCAGCAGCCGGTTGTCACGAACTACTTGCTGTTCATACACCCATCCATTTCATCCCCACCTCCCCCGAAACATTCCCATATTCTGTATGTATATTCGGTGTAATATTACACAAGATGTAAAGTGAAACCTTTTAAAGGGTAAGAATTTAAAACCTCATAAAATCGGGCTCGTAACTATTTAGCGGATTTTATATATTCTTGTAAACAGCATAATCTGACATCTGATGGCTACATTACCTGCCTGCCTCGCCTCACCTTACCCAAAAGAGGAATTTTTGTTCTAACCCTGACATCTTCCCTTTGCCCAACGTGCCCGTTTCAGAGCCCACCGCCGTGGCCATCAGCCCCAAAAGATACATTTTCCCCCTCAAAACGGGGGAACTTGCCATTCTTTTGAAAAGGCAAGCCCACAGACGACCTGCACGCCCCTAAACTACCCCCCTGTATTTTCTGCACGTAGGTGAAACTGCTCCAAAGTGGAAGACACAGGGAAGGGGGTTTTACTTCTTTTTTTTTGTTGTTTGTTTTTGGTTTTTTTTTATGGGTAATTTGAATTTTACAACGTAGCAGGACTTTTATAGTCCATCTTGCATACACATTCATCTGCCACAAACACTTGACTTACATCCATCTATCTCAACACGTTTTCCTGCCCTTCAAAAAAAACCCTACAGAGATGATTTGTAACATTTTCATCTTTAGAGCTTACTTCCCATTTCATTACTTCACTATCAAGCAAGGACAAAATTATTCTTTTCTTTTTTTTTTTTTAAATTTTTTTTTCCCTTATTTCACTTTGCCACCTTACATGTGATCTAGTTTTAAGTAATTGAACAAACTGTGTCTAATTTCATGCAGCAAGCAATAATTACTAGACAGCCTCTAGCTATTGGAATTGAGAACTCTGTCTCCATTAAGCCATTTTCAATTGTTCTGGATTTTTTTTTTTTTTCCAAATAGACAAGACTGGATAAAATTAGCCATCAGAGTAAGACGGTCACTGTCAAAATAAGTGCTTTAAAAGTCCCAAACCCCCAAATCCTCAAACAGTGGTATGCTTAAGGTCATCTGATAATTTTTTTTTCATAGCCTAGCACACCATAAACTTTTAATTTCATGATAAATCTATAATTGCCATAATCACATGACTTCACGTAGCTAATCCCTCTTAGCTAAAGGCTCACAATGTGGCAGGCTTTTTTTCACTATGACTCAGTGAGGTTTAAAATCATCTTAAATGCTGGGCATCCTCATTATATAAGCTTTCTGTGGCTTGTACGGCTTGTTCCTTTGTAGGCTTAAATAAAAAATAAAAAAAATATTAAAAAAAAAAATAAAAAAAATAAAAATGACTTGACAAAGAATCAGCATGCCACAGGCTAGGCTGGTATAAAAAAATTCAAAGCCTTGTTGCATTCCCACCCACGGGGTTAGGAAGACCTGGGCTATGGGCAAAGGCAGACATCGCATTGCAAGAGAGAGGGGGAGAGAGAGAGAAAAAGAGGGGGGGGAAACCCCCAAAACTGCCATTTTATGAAGGAATTCAGTTGAAAACGGGTGCTGGTGGTCTTTGTTTCACCCACGTGAGAACGATTCCCAAAAGCTTTCTAATGGTGGTTTAAAGGGATAAAGACACACACACACAGACGTGTTTATATATATATATGTATATTATATTTGGGTGTATATGTATAAAATATCCCAAAAATATATTAAAAATATATTTCTCTCATAGTCAAACGGTTTAGTCCCTTGAGGAGCAGGGAGTTGGACTTGATGGTCCTTCTGGGTCCCTCCCAACTTGAGATATTCTATGAGCCTATGAAATATATATCGAGAGCTCTAGATATATAAATATATATGGAAGTGTATGTCTGGCTCCAGTTGGTAAGTCCACCTATCGCTCCGGATCACTTTGGGGTATCAAAGCAAATTGTACCACCGTTCAATAAAGGGTGACTTGAGACCTTTACTTTGGTGTGTACATTAGCTCCCACCATTATCTCTTAAAAGCTTAATTATTTGCAAACAATTGATCAAGATGGGAACTGGAGAACAAGAGGGGGCGGGGGGGGGGGGACCACCGGGAGAGCTGCAACGCATTAGGAGAGCAAACAGAATTACCTTTAGGTCTTATAATCAGAATTAACGATTGGGACCGTGCGCGGGGCAGCGCGAGAAGCTGTAACGCTCCGGCTTGGAGTGTTTTCCATTTGATCTGCATTAACACCTCCAGTGAAAGCCATAAAACGGTGATTACAGATGGGAAGGCTGGCCCTCCTTCCCAGAACCAGCCCCGCTCCTCTATACTGGGAAGGCTGCAGACTGGTTTTTCTTGCCAAAAACCAAAGCGGGGAAAAGAGAGGGAGGGGAGTAGGAAGCAGGCAGGTTAAAAAAAAAAATATAAAAAAATTGGGAAAAAAAAAAAAAAAGGAAGAATTATTATTTGAAAGAATAAGGTGGAGAAAAGATAAGGGACACTGAATCTGGCTCTGGTATTTTCTCATCACGTCGGCTGCCGCCACAGCACCACGGAGCAGCATCCACCAAACGGTATGAGAGCGAGTGCCTTTTCCCTTCCCATAAATCTCGAGCTGAAAATGCGGATTGTTTGGCACCATTAATGTGTTTTTGAGGCTCTGTGGTATTACTTTTAATAATGACTTAGTACAGAAAAGCGATTGCTTAATAACGCCATCAAAGTCTGCATGCAAATGAAAATTATCCCTGGGGGATTTGCCCAGGGTAATACGAACAGTTGAGGAACATTTGAAAAGGTAAAAATAACTATGCAAAATATGAGTCAGAGCAGTCGTTTTAGCAGTAACAAAGAAATCAAAGTGACAGAGAGAAAAATGTAACTCTCCATCATATTCTCTCGTCACCGTTTTATGAATGGTATTTAGAGAGCAGCAGTCTTAATAAAAGCCCCTTTTTTTTTTTTTAATGCGGCTGAGATAATTTTTAGCAAAACAAACAATAAGTCTTTTTTTTTTTTTTGTATTTTTTTTTTTTTTTTTTACCACCTTTGACTACAGCCGGTGGGTAAAGTCTCCAGCAGAGAGGGATGGAAAGCGGCCAAGTTTGTCTCCCCGTGATATGACACCCCTTGTCCAAACGTACTTCTTTCCTCACATTTTCCACCCGCTGGATGCCAGGGCGAGCGACAGGCTTTATCTTATCTGCAACCCCCTCTCAGTAAGGCTCCCTCCCCTCTCTGCCTTGCCCACTGGAGCGGTGGCATAAAAAAAAAATATAGGAAAATAATCCCGACTGGAGCTCCCCACCCCTTCTCACTGCTCCACACACACAGAGATTTCCAGTTTCTCCTGTCCCCCTGGCACTGGAGGGATGCCCAAGGAGAAAGGTTGCATGTTAGGTTATAAGGACATGGTGGCAACCATCCAGCGTCCTGTGTCACCCCCCCCTCCCCTTATCACTGACCATGCTGGGAGGACCAACTCAGAAGCCCTTTTATCCCCCAACCCTCTGCCTCCTCCAGAGCTCCGCGTCTTGCGTCAAGACGAGATGACCTTGGGCTAAACTCTGGGAGGTGACGGAGAGAAACCACCTCCCCTCGCTCCGTCCCATTCCCACCACCCCCAAAATTATACCCTCGGTCTATTAACTGTTTTCTAACCTCAAAATTAAAAGAAAAAACCCACCTAACACTATGATTTTCATGTTTCTGAAGAGCAACACAGCCTATGCCTAACTCGGCAACCAGACTGAGGCCAAGGTCCGGCCCTCCCGTGCCGCGCTGCACATGGGTTTTCTGCCAAACTCTACATCCTTGCTTTCCCCAGGCTTGCCCAGGGTTAGCTAAGGCGGTGATGGCAGCTCCTGGGATCTCTCCCCTTCCCCTACCTCCTCCGGGTTTGCATTTGAACTGTTTACATTAGCGATCGAGTCGATCTGCCATCATTTATTTTTTTTTAATATTTTTATTTTTCTTTCTTTTCCTCTCCGTAATGCTTTCCTATTGTCCCTCAGCTTTATGAATTAGGTTTTTTTTTTTGTTTTTTTTTTTTTTACTGTTGTGGTGAATGCTTTTTTTGTCTCCCGAGTGCACATTATCAAAGGGACACTTTGTGCCTGCCATTTCCATTACAAAAGCAGCGCGCGGTGCAGCCCAAGAACAGAGCCTGAATTTATAGCAGTCCAGTCCCGGATCCTCACACATGTCGGCCTCCCAAAGAATAACCAAGGAGAGGGGAGGGAGGGGGGGGGGGGGGGGGTGGCCGGGGGGGGGGTTGCC
>JAOTQQ010000023.1:17253579-17265247 GCA_026546715.1 Gallinago undulata | reverse complement strand
TGCTCAAAGCCCCATCCAGCCTGGCCTTGAACCCCTCCAGGGATGGAGCAGCCACAGCTTCTCTGGGCAACCTGGGCTAGTGCCTCACCACCCTCACAGCAAAGAATTTCTTCCTAATATCTCATCTAAATCTCCCCTCTTCCAATTTAAAACCATTACCCCTTGCCCCATCGCTACGCTTCCTAACAAAGGGTCCCTCCCCGGCTCTCCTGTAGGCTTCATGCCGTACCTAAAAATCCAAAAAAAAGTATTTTCCAGGCAGCAGTTTCTGGTTCATAAAGCAGAAGATGCAGCCGTAAGTCTCTTAGACCTTGCCTGAGTGAAATGATGGCCCAGCACTGAAGTGAAACGAGCTCTCCGCGAAACACTACGGGTCTAAATCAGGCAATGATGCAAAAGGCGAGGTAAATTAGATAGCTACATATTAACTTAAACTCTTTTCTGCCCACTTACCTTCCCTCTACACGTATATTTAGCACTGCTGCAGCCTTACAGGGCGAGGGGCTGGAAGGGCAAAGATGAGTCTGACCGATGCCTTTGTTCATCTATTGAAAATGGGATTTTCTGCCGGGCGTTTTGGGGAAAGGGCGGCATTGCCCGTGGAAAAATTTAATTTTCCATCAAGAAACAAAAATATTAAAAATCCCTTCCACAAGAAAAGTTTACTGTGGGCAATTAATTTTGATGGGCAGACAGTAAAAATAACCGGTTAATAGTAGGAATTTGGGCTTCTCGAGTATATGCAATGAGGAAAAAACCACACAAAACCCCAACGTGTAGATTCTGTGTAACTGAAGGCAAATGCAAGAAAAGGGAAACAAAAACTTTTAAAATGGGTAAAAAAACCCAACTCGCTTCTCGTGCCTGACCCGGAACACCGAAGAGGCTGCCGTGGCCGCAGTGCCGCTGCCGCGGTTCGTTCAGGCAAGGGTTAAGTTCACGCACAGCGACAGTGGGGTACCCTCTGCCAGAGGAAGGGAATGCCTCTTGCACAACTCCATGTACCACTTCCAAAAACGCCACCCCGCTTGGAGAGGCGGCTTGTCTTACACCACAGATTAACACATCTCATCAGATACGCGCCCAACTGGGTCGGCGCCTCGTATTTTGGCACTTCACCTGATCTGATTAAGCCGCTCGCTAACTCGCCCCCGGGAGTCAGGAGATTGCCAATAAATAAAATAAAATAATAATAATAATTAAAAAAAAAAATTAACGCTGGCACTTCTATACATAAGCATATCCGAGAATCGGCGTAAACTCTTTTGTGGCAACTGTGTTGGAGGACAAACTAAACAAACTGTAATGAACAACCGAGCCCATCCATTTATTCTCATTTCCTGCTCACCCACCGCTCGCCAAGATCCTCTTGTTGCCTCTGGTGTGCTTCCTATCGCTAATTAATTTGCCAAAATATTCCCACAATTACTTCCAGGTTTACGGACTGGGGTTGGTGGTTCTGCGCCTTGACCGGGAAGGGGCCAATTTCAAAAACGAAGTTGTGGGCACCAAATATCAAATATCAAACCCCAAAAGAAAGGAGAGGGTGGAGAAGAAGGCAAAGTGACTCAAAAAACCCTCGCTACTGCAAATTGGTAAACTCATTTCCCAGCATTTTTATGCAAACAAAAAAGGAGTCTTAGTGCAACCAGAGCAAGTGTAATTTAACATCTGAATTAATGTTTATCATGTTTCAGCTTTTCAGCATTCCCTCGCTCCTGCTCAGATGTGAAAACTCTTCTGGTGTGTAAATACTAATGTGTTTCAGCAGCTTCCACAAACAATCCAAATTCTTTAATGTGCTGGTGGCTTCCACGTCGCTACAACAGTGCCTCCAAGGTGGAAACTGGGGGAAACTGGGAAAAAGGCAAGGTAGCCATTTTGGAATTCTCTAAAATCTAGCTCAGGCTTTTGGCTACCTTCCGATTCCAACCAAAATATCTCCCTGCCCCACTGCTGATCCCGAGGAGCCCGGGATGAGATGCCTCACACCAGGTAGTTGAAGACTACTGGTTGTCCTCATCAGATGGCTGTCCTCATCAGAAACCAGACTGAATCATGGATATGGAAAAAACCCAGATGTTGTAACTACACCACACTTCTGAACGTGGGCAGAGCCCAACTGAGAAACCTGGTTTTCCTCCCTGCTGACTAAAGCACCCTAGATTTTTCCTTTTGGCCTAAACCCAAAGGTTTGTAGCATAGTTGAGTGCTACCAACTTAAACAATCTACAGGACAGCACGACATCTCAGCGCATGGGACAGGCGCTTTCCAAGAAATCATGAAACTGGAACAACAGCAGCATCCCCTCAAAAAACCAACGATTTTCTTTAAAAAAGGCAAAGTTCACCCATGCCAGAAAACGGACCAACCCTTGGAGGCTGGACAGCAGGTCAAAGCAACAAATTTGAGGAAGATTAAAGAAAACGCTGAAGGTTTTGACAGCCAGGTCCTCCACCAAACTCAGGGAGGGCTGAAGGGTTAAGAAGCTAATTCAAACCGAGTTACCTAAATCCTGTTTGTCCTCCTTTCTGGAGCTCTCAATTCGATTCTGACAGAGCCTCGGAATAATTATCTTCTCCCATAATAACATTTCCCATTCCCTCCTGCCGAAGACGACGGCCACAGCGCCTCCACCAGCAGAAGAGGGCTGAAGAACCATCCCCCATCCCCAGCTCCCTGGGGAAATACTGGCGTATTTGGGACGAAGGGGTGGACGTTCCGAGTCCAATATATGGGAATATGACCCCTGGTATGCAGAGGAGCTCCAGGAGCCTGCTGGCATTTTCCAGAGCAAGTATCAGCTGGTGCAGGATGGTCCTCATCACTGCAACTTGTACTTTCAAGAGGGGGTTTGGTTTGTTTTAACGCCTCCGAACCCTTTCTCAAGAGCACAGCAAAGAAAACCCTCACCGTTTTCAATTATTTCCCCCTTTTTTTTTATGATTTCAGCAGCCTAGGTTTGTACTCATCTGCCCTCACGCTATACTCCTTTCCAAAAACCGGACAAGCATCCCTCTTGGAGTAGGGGCAGGGAGCAAAATTAACCCCCACGCTCCTCATCCCAAGGCAACAATCATCTCAGAACGACAGACAGACGGAAAGACAACCCAAAATCCACTCGCTTTAACCTTAAAAAGTTGCTGCTCTGCAAGATATTCACACGTAACCAAAACTTAATAGAATTAAGTGGGGTAATACTATTTTTCTATCAGAATAACACCCTGGAAGCAATGAGGACTCTTTTTCTCAGATCTGTCCCTCCCTTCAAACGCCTATAACCAAACAAATTCATCAAGCAATGAATAAAGATTCAAAATCCAGATACATAATAGAAAAAAGCCTTTCACTTTTACTAAAGTCAACGTCTTTCAGCTACGGCTTTTATTTTCCGCTCAGCCTCCCATTTCAGTAAGACTTAACCTCTTAAGGAAATTGTTTTAAAAGCAGTTAAAAATAATGATTAAATTATGGGATTTACATGAAAAAAAATCCTTGGCCCATTCATTTTTTTTAAATCATGGCAATTTGTTTTTTAAAAGGTGTTTGAAGTCCATGAATCTACCTCTTGGCACCATTAAAAAAAAAATAAGTAGTTTATAATCCCCTAATGTGCTTAAATAAAGCCTTCAATAGTTTAAATTGTTATTAAACATCTTTTGGGATTATAACTTTATGGCTTTTTTTTGCCTGATTAGATGATGAACGCGAAGATCATCAAATACTCATCATATAACAAACCAATTACATCGTATAATCCCCAAAATGAGGTTTGAATCTCAACATTTTAAATTAAGCTGGATTTAAAGGACGCTGAGAATTCACAATGAGCGAACAAAGACGCACCACCCCCCACAAACTCCCTTCATCTAGTTTTGAACCAAAAGGTACCATGGCTGGGACAAAAACGTAGTATGGGTTGAAGCAGAAACTAATCCTGTTGCCACAATTAAATTTACAGAGATCTGGTGGTAGCCAAGGTTATTTTTTTTTTTCCCCTTCCCTGCCTCCAAGCTTTTCCCTTATTTTTCCGTCCCTGCTGGGGGCTGTAGGGCAAGAAGATCTGCTTGAAAAATGGTGGTGAGCTCTGATCCCTGAATGTTAAGTGATCCAAGAAATAATAAATAAAATAAAATAAAATAAAATAAAATAAAATAAAATAAAATAAAATAAAATAAAATAAAATAAAATGAGGGCCTGTAAAATATTGTGCTGCAGCACATCCTGAAATTATCCTTAGGGCAACTTTCTGGAGCTCAGCTCCACCAGAGAACTGGTTCACCCCAGTCCCTCCTGGAGACCCTGCCGTGGCATTTGATGTTCCTCTGATGCCACCTCACAAGCCTCCCATCATTTTTGGCTCAGTTTTTACAGCTTGGGGACGTCCTCACTTCTTCACCAAACTACTAGCAGCCTTATTTTTTATTATTAGTTGTTGTTGTTTCCAAATAGTAACAGGCCATTCCTTCCACCTCAAATTTATACAGAAAATACACAAAAAAATCCCAGATTTCACAAACCTCAACATTCACAGGCTGCTGTCATAATCTACCACCAAAAATTTCTCCAAGCTCCACAGCTACATTTTGCCCAACGAACGGCCAACCCGAGCAGCTCTTCCAACCCGGACATTTAGTCAAAATTAAGTCAGAATAGCAAATAGTTAAAAATAACTCCTGCAAAGTCCCAAGTGTAAATCTGATCACAGCTTTTCCTATTGTTTTTAGCTGATTTTTGTCTTTATTATTCTAAGGGGAAAAAAAAAAAGCCTATGGCCTTGCATTTGATTTTTTTTTTCTTTCTTTTCTTCGATAAAAAAAAAAAAATAATTTCCTCCTGAGTGGGAAACGAGAACTAAGGGACCAACTTTAGGAAATTAAGTCAGTAACCAGAGGAAGACTTAATACTCTTGGAGATGGAAGAACTGCATAGAAGGAATTAAACCAGCTTATATACACTTTTAAAATATTATATTAGTCCAACATTTTATTTTAAGTCTTTCCAACCATTAATCATTAGTATGACAGACACAGCAATTACTGTCTATTTTGCTTCACTCCCTGCCACTGATGTGTATTAATATTACAATTGTAAGGAGAAAAAAAAACATAATTTGGCTTTGAAATGGAGGGCTCTCAACTAACACCCCAATTTGGAAGCACCACCAGTCAAGGGGAAGCTGGATTTTGCATTTTTTCCTGCTTTTTACCTTCCCTGCTGTTTTCCAGATGGGAAAGCAAAGGTACGTTGAGGGCTTGGGGCAAAAGTGGAGGTATGTCTCACCGGGTCCCCTGCCTGAACAGGACCATCTCCTTCTCTCTCCTCACCTCCCGTTTCAGGGAGGACCTCACGTCTACCCTAGGGAAGACCAATTCCACTAATCATGACTAAAAAAGTAAAATGAAAAAAATTGGCTCTTTAGTTTCCTCAGCGGACCACTCCTCAGCGAGGAGACCTGATGGGGACGCTGCCCATGTGTAGGGTTCTAAGAGCAACCATGAGGGCCAGACACTCTCAAAAATGCACTGGAGGTTTAATGCCTTCGGTCTCTCACCCCGCTACCCCTCAGCTATGACGACAGCCATGGTTTGGGCCTGGGCTTTCTTGCAGAGGGGACAGCACCTCAAGCAGCTTGTCATCGTGTCATAATGCTCTAGAGATAACTGTAGCGTTGACTGTTCCCCATATGATCAATGCGCTTGCCTGGAGGACATCTTCCTCCACGCACAAGACTTGCTGCTCTTCTGGATGCAGAGGTTCTCCAGTGCTGTCTCACTCCAGCAAGATCAATCCCAGCTAAGACACATCCTTGGAAGAGCCTAGAACGTTGTCCAGCCATGTTTTAATTTAGGGAAACTGCCCATGACCCCCACCTAGGGTTGGGAAAGTTCTGTCTCAGGGTCCTAGCTGGAGAAGGTTGGACTGGGTAAACCAATTCTGCTTTACTGAATGGATCAGACAAGCCTGGAGCCACCAAGATGCTGCCAGAAGAAGAGAAAGCTGCCCTGCCATAAACCAGCACGCTTCACCTGGCCGGGCTGGATCTGCACAAGGGATGGGTGGATTTTGAAAGCAGCTTCATCGCGTAGGTCCTGGTGGGGTTCTTTCTGTATTTGAGCCTTCCAGAAGAAGACTCCACCTTACAAGCAGATTTCCAGACGTTGTCTTCCAGGGGCAGCTACCAGCACCGCAGCAAGCTCCACAGGCACTCTCACCTTCTCTTTTGCACACCATTACAGAAGAAGAGTGAAAAGCCAGTTGCACCCTACACCTAATGTAGTCAAAGTGGTGACAGGGTCCATTCTCTGGTCCTGAGACTATGCATGAAGCCAACTGCTGGTCAAGCCCAGGAGCCAAACACTCAACATGGGTGGCTCCTGCCATGAGGAGTCACCCCTGCCATCTTTTGGGAGTCTCCCCTGCTATCTTCTGTCGTGGTCCCAGGAATGGGCATGGAAGGTGGTGGTAGCTGGCCCAAGCTACCAGCATGTGGAGACTGCTCAAGAAGTTTAACAGGGTAGACCACCATGTTCCCGTGCCAGGCCTGGGCGACGTTTAATTTACTAGCACAAATGCAGCAACAGGCCACTTCCAGGAAAAAAAAATACTACTATTACTACTAATAATAAAGGTTCCTCAGCTGGGAACTATGGGGACTGACATGCAGTTGGCGGGTGCACCTTCTCCTGCCTATGGAGCTTCCAGGGCACCTCCTCAAACCCAAATCATCAGAATGGTGCGAGCATGACTGCCGGCACGGTGTCCCCGGAACCTCTGGGAGGCAGATGTCCTTAACCTCACATCTACCCCTGCAGAGGGACACCAGCTGTCGGCTCATCTTGGGTGAGGACCTTAGAACTGGGGAGCCACCAAAAGAGACCTCAGGGAAGCACTGAACGCACCCGGGGACAGGGTGAAGGAGCTGGCAAAGCTGGGGCATGGCTGACCTCCTAAATTGGAGATATCCCCTCCGGCCAAGGAGGAAGAAGAGGAGGAGGAGGAGTGCTCCAGCAGGAAGGTTCATTCATAGCCACGCAGACCCGAGCAGGGCAGGATTCCCTGCTGATCCCCGTGCTGACAAGAGTCACGGCAGATATCTGGTTTCTTGGCTCAGCTGGTGGTTTGCGGGGGGGGACGGGACACAGACAACACACACGGAGGGGTGATGTGGCTGAGCTCTTCCTCTGGGTTATGAGTATATACTCTTGGCAGGGCTCCCACCGGGGCCGGGCAAGCTGGCTGGCTTCTGGTTTCATCCTGACCCTAACAACAGGCAACTGCTGGGATTAAAAGGAGAGAGCCCTTCTTCACCAACCTCCTGCAGAACCTCCCCCCGGCTCCCCTGGCCTGGCCCTCATCCTCCTGGCCCAGAAAAGCTCAGCCAGAAAAAACTGGGGCTCGAGGGCCACAACCATCCACAACCCGATGGCCCCAACCTTCCACAACCCGATGAAAAAGGAGAATGGCATTAGAAATGATTTTTTCCAAAAGCTACCATCAGAAGCATAGAATCGTCTAGGTTGGAAGGGACCTTAAAGATCATCTAGTCCAACCATCAACCTAACTTTGACCAAAAAAAAAAAAATAAGAAATAAAAATCACTAAACCATATTCCTGAGGACCATGTCAACCCGTCTTCTGAACACCTCCAGGGATGGGGCCTCAACCACCTCCCTGGGCAGCCCATTCCAAGGCTTGATAACCCTTTGGGTGAAGAAATGTTTCCTAATATCCAACCTGAACCTCCCCTGGCACAACTTGAGGCCATTTCCTTTAGTCCCATTGCCTGTGACTTGGGAGATGAGACCGACCCCCACCTCTCCACACACCTCCTTTCAGGGAGTTGGAGAGAGCGAGAAGATCTCCCCTCAGCCTCCTCTTCTCCAGACTGAACACCCCCAGCTCCCTCAGCCTCTCCTCACAAGACTTACTCTCCAGACCCCTCACCAGCTTCGTCGCCCTTCTCTGGACCCGCTCCAGCCCCTCAATATCTTCATGACATATCAATCAGAAGGTGTGGTACCCAACGTAAAGCCTTGAAAGAAGCTCTGGCATCCAGCTTTGACCCCACACACCTGTCCAGAGCTTTGCTTTCTCATCCCAAAAAGAAAAATACGGGTAGCTGTGGCAACAGAAATAGCTGCGCATCCCCCCACCCCCTTTCTAACATTAAAAACTGAGGTAACTTCACTCTGGGAATGAGACCACCCCAAAGAAAAAGAAAAATCATAATCACACTTTCTATTAAACCAGATACATCCAGACCTTTCATCACGAAACTTCAGATAATCTCTAACAAAACATCAAAACATCCGAATGGGATCTTTGCTTGCTTTTTTTATTATTATTTTTGGCTTTTTTTTTAATCTCCCCAGTTATTTTCACGTGGTTCTCTGGAGCACGAGAACCCCAGGGGCTCGGGAGCAGCCATTCCCAACCTCATCCAAGGGGAGCTGAGCCGCAGCGGGGCAGGACAGGTCTCCAGGGTTATTAGGATAAGCTCAGTCACACTTCGGCGGTGACGTCCCGTTAACAACTGAGACTCGAACCGAAAATATATAAATAAAAAAAAAAAAAAATCAAAAAAATCTCTAAAACCAACAAACACACAAAAAATAAAAACCCTCCCCAAAACCATAAAAACATACACTCCGTGCTCTTCCCCTGGCATCTAGAAAATGAGGCAACAACAACAACTCTGCTCAGAAAAGTTCCCTGAGCTGCCTGTCAGTAACATCATACTTTTTTTGTGTGTTTTTGGTCTTTTTTTTTTATTATTATTATTATTTTGCTTTCTACGACTACTACAACTATGACATTTTTCCATGTTTTATTTCGCATACGTGATCTAGAGTTCACTTACTGTTAGATGCTGGAACAGCCATGCCCTCATGATATTTGTGGCTACTTTGGGAAAGATGCCACGCTTTTTATGTCGCTTTTTGTCCTTATCTGGATCATCATCATCACCTGTGCTGGGGGAAGCTACACTGTTGTCCAAGCCGTCACCTGTAAATATAGTGAATCAAATTTTGACTTATGCTACCTTCAGATACTTCAGCCGAAGCCTGGCTTTGGGTAGAAACTGCATGAATATTTAAATGAGGTATCAATTCTTTAACACCGTAATTCATCAGGGGTCGAGGGGACGGGGAGGGGGAGAGACATGAGAGAGAGGAAGGGTCTCAGGACTGTGTCGGCCCCGTTTGTGACTGTTTCTGCCACCACCGGACTCAACGCTGTAACCCAAAACAAGAAGTGCTTAAAAAAATAAAATAAAATAAAATAAAAAAAAATATATATATTTTTCTTTCTTTTTGGCAAGCATCCAGCTTGCAAAGGTGGAAACGGTGCCTTTTCTTCACACTAGGTCACTTGCTAAAAAAAAATAATTCATCCCAACTGGCTATTTTGGTGGCAATTATTGATGGTGTCCCGTCCCTGTGACGAAGCTGGGGGCCCCATCCCACCCGGGGATGCAAAAAAATAAAGCGGGGTGAATGCAGCTCTCTTGCAGCATCATATCCTCTCCCCGGATTCCCAAACACCCTGAGGATTGTGGTGGGGGGGACATTGCTTATATTAAGTCTTTTATGGGTGTCCGACTTGCCCTGACTTTTGGATGGGGGGTGGGTAGCTAACTGGCCTCCCCTCTTCCCAGCCCCAGCTGGAAGAAATTCATACTGGGGTAAGTAGGTACCAATTTGACGTAAACCCTAGGAATTAACGCCCGGGCATCGCGCTGGCGTGTCACCGCCAGAATGGGTGGCTGCTCCCCCTCCAACAACACCCGACGCCGAATGAATTTCCTTAATTTTTGGTTTCCAGCCCCGGAAGCGGTTTATAAACAAGTCCACGGAGCAAAATCAGCCTTTGCATTCTCCGTGTAGATCCCAACTTCCAAGGACATGGCATTTGTAGCAACGCGGAGTCATGACGTTATTAGGCAAGTGGGGTTTGTTTTTTTTTTACACCCCCCCCCCACCCCAGAATGATCAAGGAAGTCATCTGAATCGGGCTGAATCAAAACTACCTCTGTTAGGATAAAAATAAAAAATATTCTTTCGATTACAAAAAAAAAAAAAAAGAAGGATGCAGACTGTCAAAATTATGATTTGTTAAGCAGCTTTCAGCACCAAAAAAAAAAAAAAAGTTATTATTAGTGCTATATTTTTAGTAGCCTACTGACCGTAGCAAATTTATAATTGTCCTTATGACTTGGCCTGTGTCTTTAATGAAATGGGAACCTTGGGTGGTTATAGAAACAAACAAGATTTTTATGAAGAAATCAGATATCCGACAAATTCTTTGAAAGCCCAGTATGTAAAAAAGGGCTTTTATACAGAGAAGCAATTCACCATCTAAAATAATAATTCATAAAAGAAACATGAGCAAAGGAAACAACTCAACAGCATTTAAAATTCCACGGGCTAATCCACTTTTCTGCCTGCGAGAGGCAAACAAGGAAAAGAAAAGTATTACGCGTTCGTCGATTAAAAATGAAAAGCTTCTAACCTAATGACACCGCCTTTCACCACCTCCCTGCCTTCGTCCACCCGCCCTCTCCGTCCTCCTCCTCCTCCCCCTTTTTTTGCTTTAAAATACACTCTCTCCTCGTTTCAACCCCCCCCCCCTTCGGATTAATTTAGCGGGCATCGCCTCCTGCCCGACGGGAGGAGGACTCATTGATAATTTATGGAAATATCTACTATAATCCAAGGGAGATGACTTTTTTTTTTTTTTCCCCAGCTTTGTGCATCAATAGATAATCAAGGCCTTCAAGCAGCCGTAGCTCCCCATTACCTCGGGCAAGAGAATTCCTGAAAGCATGCCTCGGGGGCACCTGAATTATATCCTCCATTAGGGGAGGAAAAGCTTTCTGCATTCCACCTATAACACTCCCCAGAACCTTTCCTGTTTATTTCTGCTCTATGAAAGCAGAAGCATTAGGAACAGGATTTTTTTTTTTTAAGTGAAGACTTATGTAGATACAATGGAGAAAACCTTTCAAGCGCGAGCCAGATCACCTCCTTCAATCCCCGGCGGTGACCTATCCCAAATAAAAGGTTTCTGTTACATCATTAGCTCAAGCCAAAAACAGCCTCGGCTTAATGCACAGTTTGTTCTTCCTACTGTTTTTAGGCAAATACTGCTACTTTACTCCCATCTGGGAGGGAAATTACACTGCTGGGCTGTAATCTAAGACAAGATTTTCATTGGAAGCAAATGCTTTCAATCCAGTGTAAATACTGGTGCATGTTCAGAAAAGCCTAAAACAATAAACCCTGGCCCCATCCGACACAACTTAGAGAAAGTGAAAGGCAGGGGGGGGAGGATAAGAAAAGTGCCCGTCTATCCGGAGAGCAAACGCCTCGCTGGGTTTTTAGAGATTGTTTAACCTCTTCCACGCATATTATATATATATATATATATATTTAAAAAAAAAAAATTAATTTTTTTTTTTAAAACTGGAAAATTGATCCCGTAAAGACCAAGACCGCAGGGAGAAGTCGAAACGCTCAATTGTGGATTTTAGTATTTCCATCTACTTTGCAATCCGACCCGCTCACCTCTGTGGGGGTCTCCGGAGATTCACACCCCCCCTTTTCTCCCCGGCTTCTTTTTTTTTTTTTTTTTCCTTTTTTTTTTCCTCCCCCTTCCTTCTTC
>JAOTQQ010000023.1:17221749-17239751 GCA_026546715.1 Gallinago undulata | reverse complement strand
TTTAAGCACTGGAAGGGGCTCTGAGGTCACCCTGGAGCCTTCTCTTCTCCAGGCTGAACCTCCCCAACTCTCTCAGCAGAGGGGCTCCAGCCCTCCCAGCATCTTTGTGGCCTCCTCTGGACCCATTCCAACAAGTCCATGTCTTTATCTATGCACATCAAGATGTTTGGACACTTCAGGCCACCCATACAGGTTAGCAAAGACAATAATTTTCCATGAGATGCTCAGGTCAGCGCGGACACAGCCTCATCTGTCTTCAGCGAAACCCCTCTCCACATCTTCAGCAGAAAAATGTACTTTATTCTGCTTCTCCAGGTACAGCAGAATTTTTCTTCCTAAAGAAACTACAAGTTTCAGCACAGATTCATCCCTCCTTACTCCAAGCACTAAAGTCAGGCTGCCAAGCCAAGCGTCAGAGCGAGGTGCTTAGTCCTCCCCCAAGGAATGGAGAGAGACGGAAAAATCTCCGGAGGGAAGTGCAGCATTGGGACAATGAGAAGAATACACGTGCTATTGGCTTCCACCACCGCACAGATCAGTAAAAACTTACAAGAAGGGAGGCTATCGTGGGGAAATGATGGCCATAACCAAGGCTGGCTATGCCCGTCTCTGTTTCTGGAGATCTGGACCAGATCTTGGACCAGATCTAGATGTCGGGACCCCTCCTAAAATTACCCAGGATGGAAAGGCTGAATTTAGATCTCATCCATCACCTTAGGAGGACACAACCTCACGTTTCCTACCACTGAGAATCCAGGAAAATGCAAAATTCTACCTCTTCTCGTCGAATCCGAATTAATTTCTTCTTCCTACTTTGCCTTACTTCAGAGAAAAAAACCAAACCAAACCGAACCTTCCTTGGTAGATGATAGCTAAATTTATGTCTCACCAAAACTGAATGCAAAGGCAAGAAACAGGAAGCTTTTACTCGGGAACTGGAATTCCAAGCACTCAGTGGCAAACAATGAGCCGGAGAGATAAAGACGCAATGGCAATGGTAGGGGACAGACCCACCAAAGCTTCCTGCCCACGCTGACTCAAGAGCGTGTGTCCCACCACGATAGGGACCGGCCCCACCGCTTGCTTTTCTTTTGGTAATTGCTATTTGTTCCTGTGAAAACCCCTATAAAAAAAACCAAGTCGGAAGGCCGGGACAATAGTAGACCCCGCCATCTCTTACAGCCAGGTCTTTTACTTAACGCTTTGCAAAAAAAAAAAAAAACAAACCAAAAAGATGTAATCGGCGGATCTTTGTCCGTTTACACAATCCCCTCCGCTGCGACGCGGATTGTGTTACGCTCTCCAGAGCAGAGCACCCAGCCTTCCCCATCACCTCAAGAGATTGAGCTGATACTTGAAAGCACGTTTGCCATTATCTACTCCAGCCCTTTGGAAATGACATTACACAGATACGGGGAGGGGGGGCGGAAAGGGGGGGGACACACACAGGCAAATATTGCCACTCTTTTATTATTCCAGCCCTTCCCGCGCTTGTAGTATCTGAGAAGTTCCCAGGTCAATGGGATTACTTTATCTCCTTCCCCCGTTCCTTTATCTCCTCCCTCGCCCCACAGGTATCCGTGTCCAAATGGGACTCTTCGGTGGGGGGTTTTGTTTGACCTGGGTCACTTGGAGGTCAAGCTTTTCACCACTTGCTAATGCAAAGCTGCTTTCCCCCAGCCCTTCAAAGCTGCTTCTTCCCCCCAGCCCTCCAAAGGAGCTTCTTGCCCCCAGCCCTTCAAAGTTGCTTCTTGCCCTTAGGCCTCCAAAGTGTCTTGCCTCTAGCCCTCCAAAGCTTATTCTTTCCCTCTAGCCCTCCAAAGCTTCTTTTCCCTAGCCCTCCAAAGATGCTTCTTGCCCCCTAGCCCTCCAAAGCTTCTTCTTGCCCCCTAGCCCTCCAAAGCTTCTTCTTGCCCCCTAGCCCTCCAAAGTTTCTTGTCCCCAACCCTCCAAAGGTGCTTCTTGACCCCAACCCTCCAAAGGTGCTTCTTGCCCCAAGCCCTCCAAAGCTTCACCCGGCATCCCAGGGGCCAGACCACTCTTCTCCCACACATCCTTCTCCTGGCCACGGGTTCAGGAGCTAAACCCTCCCCTTATGGAAACCAGAACACATTTTGCTTTTTTAAATAAAGCAAGCAAAAGGAGAGGCTCCTGAAAAAAAAAAAAATAATCATCTCAGCAGAGACTTTATTCCTGCACTAAACTTGAAGGATGGGAGGCTTAACTAGTCAGGAGCAACTCGGACTATATTTTTGCCTACCAGAACGAAGATCAATTTTTATTTAGATTGATTTTAAGATTTACATGCGAGAAATGGATACAATTGGATCAAATATGTACTAAAACAAATTGTTGACTCCCATGAAAGCCAATAAAACCAAAACAAATTTCTCAGATCTCATCTACCAGCATTTGAGATTTGTTTTATTTCATTATTTTGTCTACATTTACGGGGCAGAAATTTGCTTAACTCTCCCCCACTTTTCTCTTACTGAAACAATAAAGGCTCGTTGCGGAATATTTTGTACTTGAATATTATCACCAGGATAGCATATGGCAAACTAGCAGCAGGCAGTTTATCTTCATCCTCTTTGTAAGCTAAAATTAGCACATCGCTTCTGCGACGGCGTATGATGCATTCAGACCAGCACGATATACCTAATACAACTTCGGGCCCACTCCTGGCTGATCTCCAATATCCAAGCGAATCGATTGCTAATTTTAATTGGGGCGTTGATACGTTTCATATCAGCTGGGCATCTGTCAACCTGAGAGGGACTTTTAAGTTTAACGCCATGGTTTCGCCTACACCAAGAAATAAAACGTGTGCATCGGTGAAAACGCCGAATTTCGCCTCGCCTTGGGGGAGGCGACTCGAATCTGTGTCAGAACATTCCCTACGGAAAGCTATAAGCTAACTCTGCCCATTCTGCTTTTCAGGGATGGAGGTGGAGGGTTGGTACACCCGTCGTTACGAGGACCACCCTCCTCCTCCTCCTCCTCCTCCCGCAGCCTGGTAGCTCCTTACCTCACTGGGATTCAATCCAACCAAGTCGACGACTTTATCTGGGTTAAATCCAACCAAGTCACCGACCTTATAGGCTTCCCGACGAGGTGGCTCACACCAGCCCCCTCTGCTTGCCACTCTGCTGTTCAATGTAAATTATGGCCACCTCAGGGCCTCTTTAGCTGGATTAGAGACACTAATGTTAGCACCCTTTGCTAATTATTATTTTTTCTCATAGCGGTAGGAAAAAAAAAAACAACTGAGCACGACCCTCTTTCTAAAATAAATACTTAAGATTCCCCCCAAAACCACTGCACTTCACAAAGGTGGTTATTTCACCACCTTTCTTGCCAGGTTGATGGAATAAAAATTGTGTAATAGTGGGAGGCAGTCACATCCAAGCATGCATAGGACCCAAGACACACAAAAACTATAAATATTTATATAGTGACATCCAAAGATTCTGTGGCTCGATCTGATCTCCAACTGCCAAAATAACCCCCCTGCATTACCTACAGCCCACCACGAAACTACAACGCCTCTCTGATCGTTATACTGAAATAATCTCACCACAATCCTGGCTTTTACACAGCCAGCTTGACGCCAAATTTGCCTGGGTTATTCCAGAGACTGAAAAAAATAAAAAATAAAAAAAGGAAACTGGGCAGAATCCTGCACCAAAGGCTCTTCTAGGGCATCATCCTCACTGCCACGGCCAGGGAGAGGGGAGGATGAGTAGGAGATGCCCAGCAAGGTGTGCTTTAAGCACAATTTAAATGGTGCAACTTGGGTGTTCAAAGGTAAAGCACAGTTCTTGCTAAAACAGGTTCAGCATGAAAAGAATGTTTTGATCCCACTTTGCTGCTTTGCTGCCTCTTTCCACTCCCCCCCCCCCCATTTACCCCCATCTCTTTTTAGCAAGAGGCTGCCACACTCTGACCTCACGAAAGTCCCCCGAAAGAAATGGAAACCCCATTTTTAAAGGATGACACTTTACTTCAAGCAGTTTAGTTTCCTGCTGGCCTCTTTATCTCTTTGCCCTGCCTTATTAAGGCAGTCGATGAAGAAGTGCACCCCAGGCCTCCAAGCTGGAGTACCACGGTGGGGTTTGTCCCCCAGTGATGCATGGGGAAAGGAGGGATGGATGGATGGATGGATGGATGGATGGATGGATGGATGGATGGAGGGAGGAGATCCTACTGGCACAGCAGCAAGGAGAGCAATCAGAGGTTCTCCAAGCCTTGCTTCCCTGACCTTCACTTGCTGACCAGACAGAGCTAAGATATGCCTTCTTCTGAAATCCATCGGGACGCTACGGGCAGCAGAATATTTTTAGCAGGCATCCATGTGACACAAACTGCTATTCAGAGAGCTGGGGGGGGGAGATTTAAGAATCAGTTTGGTTACGTCCACCACCTTTAACTCTTTTTTTGAGGACATAACTGGTGCCTCCAAGTAGGCCTTTCCCCTCCCCTTCTTCTGCAAAGAATGAATTTACAGCCCTGAGATGACACATGGTCCCAAGGTTGCAAGAGCCACCGTTCTCCAGTGGCACAGGAGCAGCCACAAAAAAAAACAAAGTTGAAAAGGTTGCCCCTGCTATATTTTTATTTAGGAGAGGACTAGATGTGAAGGCACTCTTGATCAGTGATAGGCCACCTTCTAGTGGGAGGTGTCCCTGCCCAGGGCAGGGGGGTTGGAACTGGGTGATCTTTAAGGTCCCTTCCAACTCTGACCATTCTATGATTCTACGACAAAGAGGCAACAGTTTTAAACTGAAAGAGGGGAGATCTAGGTTAGATATTAGGAAGAACTTCTTTGCTGTGAGGGTGGTGAGACACTAGCCCAGGTTGCCCACAGAAGCTGTGGCTGCCCCATCCCCATTCAAGGCCAGGCTGGATGGGGCTTTGAGCAACCTGGTCTGGTGGGAGGTGTCCCTGCCCAGGGCAGGGGGGTTGGAACAAGATGATCTTTAAGATCCCTTCCAACCCAAACCCTTCTGTGATTCTATGATTTATTCATATATTTCTTCTTTCCAACACCTCCACATTACGGTTCTGCAAAGAGCAACCACAATCTCTGTGTGAGATACCCAGAGCTCATGAGGAAGAAAATAAAACCCAGAATCAATCAATCAATCAATCATCCATGGCCATTAGATGCCAGAGATACCACCTGGCGCTGAGGAAGGTCCCAAGCAAGTGGCAGAGGACCCTAAGGAGACAAGGCTTAGCCTGAGGTGACACTGCTCCCTTGGCACATCCTGGGCCTGGCCAGGCTCTCCCATCTCCTTGCCCACCTCCATAACCCGAAGTTGAAGTGTGCCAAACCCAAGATGCCAAGGCTCCCTGGAGGAGGGCACCACGGCTGAAGAGACAAGCCAAGAGACAAAGCAGAAGGTTTTACCAACGACACCCTCATTCGAAGACCCAGCGTGGGGCACCTGCTCAGTCACATCCCTGCCATTCCCCACCAGCTCAGGGAGAAGAGACGTGGGGCCTCTCCCTCCAGAATTTCACGTGGTACCGACTCCTGGGTCACCAGACCAGCGAGACAGTGGTCCCCGATGAATTACAGGGGTGACAGGTGGCCCGGAGAAGGTCCCCATCTCAGTCAGGAATTTAAAGGAATAAAAAAAAAATAAATAAAAAAAATAAAAAAGGCCTGAGCACACCGATGTGCTTAGAAAAAAAAAAAAATGATGTCAGCATCTTACAGCGTTCATCTTATTAATTAATCCCTTGAAGAATGCCCCCCTCGCCCACAAACATATAATGTAATGCCAGCTTAAGTCTTACCTAAAAAAAAAAAAATAAAAAATACAATGCAATGAGATTACTGGTGTGACTCTGCTAGCTGTTACAGCACTGCTTAATCCTCTATTTCGGGTGCTTTAACAAGCTCCTGCAACGCTGCGCGGAGTTTATCAGAGCAGTTGCCAAGACAAGAAGGACTTATGTTTTAAACAATATAATTCCACGGTCTTTTGTTGCTCGTTACGCGTTGTGTTTATACAGTGACTTTCATCCCGGAAGGTCTCCAAGCCCATCGCCTTGTTCCTGCTCCCACTGAAGTCTCCCTTTCAGGTTTCACGTGGGAGCGGGATTAGAAATTGGAGAAGAAATACAGAAATATAAGTAGAAATGTAAATATGGATAGCTGACTATAACTATAAGGGGGGAGGGAGGAGGATACAGGAGCAAGGAGGCTCATTGCAGGTGGGATGGGCGACAGCGAAACGACTCGCTCCTCCCCCCCCCAAAAAAAAAAAATCACAGAATCCACTTGGGATCCTGCCCCAAAAAGTGGGTGCCAAAGTGTGGTCCCTCCATCCCTGCGCTAAACGTGGCCCTCGTCCCCAGCCCGCCCTCCCACCGGCAAAACCGGCGCCCGCAGCCACACGTTGCCCATTTAGAGACCTATTAAAGCTTCCCGCGGAACAGGAGGAGAAAAGCTCCGCTCCCCTCCCTGTAATTATCAAATCAGCCCCAAAAACGAAGGAAGAATTGAGAATCCTCATTATAGCGCCTCATAAACCACGGCGAGGTCGTGGCGCTCGCCGTGCGCCGCCGGTCTGCCAACAAAACTTCCCAAAAGAGCGCAGGGATCCGCGCTCGCAGAGATATTCAAGCCATTAAAAAAAAAAAAAGGAGGGGGAAATTCGTATTTTTTTTTCCCACAGCCTAAATGAAGGTGAACCAAGCGAATTTGGCAAAGAGCGCGAGCCGGATGCCATTTCCCACAGCAGCGTGGTATTTTCCTCTGGGAATAAAACATTTTCCCTCCACTACTTGTTTATAACTCTTATCAGCTCAACAGCAATAGAGCCATCAAGTCCAATATCTCGTGGAAAAAAAAAAAAAAAAAAAGTCAAGGTCAACAAGTACTTGCATTTTCGTTTATCTTTAGCCGCAATTGCTACTGACATTCAATTGGGTAATAAACATGAGGACTGTCAAATGCTCTCAGCAAACAGGTGATCCAAAAAAGCCATCAGAGAGAAGGAGGCTACCGCCAGGTAATCAAACCATCCTGTTGCGACGGTTATGATTTGAGCGCGTTCGTTTTAGGGAAGCAATCACCTGTCAACAAATCCCAACCAATAGCCTCAGCCCGTTCCCACCGCCGGGGTAGATAAATACAAAACTACTGTGACTTTCTTCCCACCAAAAAAATAAAAAAATAAATAAATAAATAAATAAAAAGCGTGGCAGCGTTAGCGAGAGTCGCCAGAAATAGTGTACGTATTAAAAAAAAAATAAAAAAATTCAGCATCTTAGTTCCTGGATTCAATTAAAAAAAAATATATATTTTAACATATTAAAAAAAAAAAAAAAGAAAACAACAGAGGAAATCGATCCAAGGAGCTCGATTTCATGTCAGTCTCTCCCAGGAGCGATACTGGATGTTTTAGAAACCCACAGAGAAAAAGAGGGGGGGGTGGGGGGGTTTGGCCCTGACAATCAGGACTCGGGCAGCTTCCTGAGCCACTGGGTGCAACTGGTTTTTAATAGCTACAGAAGGGCCTATTTTTTTTTTTTCCTCCACGAATGGGTCTAATCTCTCTTTGTCCCCCGCTGACCTCCGCCGCAGGCTGCGGCAATAAATTTAACCCGACGCGTAAAACATTTGTATTTGTTTTAAACCTGCCAAACTCTCGGGAAAAACCTCCCTGCGCCGGTGAGCCTGGTGAGCACCCACCTTCACTTCTCCCATGAGGGGACAATGCTTTCTCCATACACAACTCATCAGTTCCAAGACTCCTCTTTCAACCTTAGTCATCTTTTCCACCCCCTTTCACGTGAGAGGTAGGAGAATGCTGGAGGCCAAGGCGCTCGATGGCACACCCTGTTGCATCACTCATCCAGAAATCCTTCCCGATTGTGGGCTTAGGCTCCTTAGGAGAAAATGTTTCTCAAAAGCAGAGGTCATCTTGGGAATGAGCCTTGGCTTCTTTAACCTCTGATTTGGTGATGCACCCAGGGAAAGTCACACATGGGACGGCAAAAGACTTGGCTGAAGCCCACCAAAGATCTGGAGAGGTTGGCGCCTTCACGGTGGAAAGCATACGGAATCGTGGAATGGTTTGGGTTGGAAGAGACCTTGAAGATCACCTGGTTCCAACCGCTTGAGGGGACACCACCCACCAGACCAGGTTGCTCCAAGCCCCCTCCAACCTGGTCTTGAACCCCTCCAGGGATGGGGCAGCCACAGCTTCTCCGGGCAACTTGGGCCAGGCTCTCACCACCCTCACAGCAAAGAATTTCTTCCTAATATGGGCAGCTCATTGTCTTCAACAAGCCACTGCAACCTAAAGGTGCATGCCCAAGATATGTAGCTGGCAGGGAGGGGAGGGAAACCACCAAAACCCCCACCAGAATAAAGCAACAACTTTTCTAAATCAGATCCTACCAGCGACCGTCAAAACACAAGGCTCGAGTACCACCACAAAGGGGTAGCTTGGACACCAAACCCTTCAAACCTAGTCTCACAACGAAGCCTCGCGATGAAGATGCTCTCTGCCCCATCCAAGGAGGAAAGCAAGATGGCCCTTCAGTCCCTCCACCTCAGTATTGAGGCAACGGCCCAAGATGAGATTTGGCCACATGGTATTTTCCACTGCTCCTCAGCGTATCGGAGATCTCCCCCTCCGTAAGGTTCTCGGGGCCGTGCAGACACACTTTGGGGCCCTCAAAAAAGCCCCACATGGCTCAGGGCATGCTGGGTTGGGGGTCAGGGCCACCTCCTTACACACATGGGGTATGTAGACACAGATATTTGCGCACGGCCACACAGATGTTTGATGGGCGAGACGTTTCTAAGTTTAGAAAAACTTGCCAAGAAAAAGGAGAAAAAAAAAAAAAAAAGGATTCCAGCACATGAATTTTGCTGCTTGATTACAGACGGGCCGAGAAGTCAGGAATATTTGTATTTCCATAGCCACTTTTTAAAGGTAAACAGTTCCCAAAGTCTTTTTTTTCCCCTTCTCCCCTCCTCCTCCTTTCCCTCTGCCAAGGATGGCAGCCACTTCAGCCTGAGGGACCTGCCTCCTGACGTGGTGGCCTCTCTGCTCCTCTCCCAGCTCTAAGCTTCTCCTCAGCAAAGGCTGAAAGTCCCATTAAGCCCCGTTGTGCTGGTTTTGAACTGCTTCATTATCTGGGGGGGGGGGCTGACCCAAAAAAACCAAGTTGGTACTTAGATGGAGAAATTCAGGTTTTCCCTGGAAGGCAAAATGGAAGGAAGGAAGGGAGGGTGGGGGTTTTTTGGTTGGTTTTTTTGTTGTTGTTGTGTTTTTTTTTTTTTTACAAGGAAAAGAATTCGTTTTACGAGTGCGTTACCCACAATTTAGGCAAAACGAGCAACATTTATAAGTATTTAAGTCAGCTTGGCCAAATCCAAAAGAAAACCGCCTGGTAATAACAGACGTTGGGAGCTCAGGCGAACAATTAAAATAAATCCTGGCACCGGGAACGGATTGATGCTCGAATCACAACAGACACCCCCCCTCCTCCCCGTTTCCAAGCAAGGGCTGTCTCCCCTGCACCATACTGGAAGCATAACCCTGCCTAGCTGAGGTACAGAGGCTTTAATGCTGCCCAAATCTAACTTTAACGGGTGAATCAGGCTGATGAGATCAAATTTTTTTTAAAAAAAAAAAAACAAAACCAAACCAAAAACCAACCAGAAGGAGGAAAAAAACCCAGTTTCACGCCCTCCGGCTTTGGAGCAGAATGATAAATTGACATCGTGTTGTTATGAGCATAATCCTCAACTACTCAATCACTGTTAAAAAAATAAAACATGATTCTGGGGAGATAAAAAATAATTAATGCCGGTGCCGCCGAAGAATACGCGCCTCCACGCGAAGGGTTTCAGGTAAATATGGGGTGGTTTTAAATCTCTCCAAGGGAGGGGGCCCAGGGGCCGACGCTGATTTAAAGCAAACCGAGGCTTTGATGGAAAAGCCCAAAAAGAAGAAGAGATGGCAGAGCTTCGGGCAAGAAAAAAAAAAAAAAGTGCCGCCGCTCCGTTTCCGAAACAAAAAAGCAACAACCAGAAAACCAAACCAAACCAACAACAAAACAAAACAAAAAAAAAACAAACAAAAAAAACCAACCCGGGAGCAGCCCCTGTTGACTAATGCCCTGTCTTTTCCAATCGAGGGTCACATCCAGTCTAACCGATCGCATGATAATGGCATCAGAAAAGGTCAATCAAAGACAAGCCGAAGCTTCCACCGCCTGGCTGACCTTCGGAGCTTGTGACAAATTGCTATCAGTCAATGTCAACTAATGACAGCGGCTCTTTGGCTAATCAATTGTTCTAAAAATGATCAAGAAAACTACTCGCAGGACAGCTCATTTTCACATCAATGCCTGTGAAGTATGAAAAGCTCATTTTTTAATTTTTTTTTTTTTTTGGTTGAGTTTTTAATAAGCTCATAAGTAAAGCAGTTACTTGGTAACAGGGGTCACCTTAGTGAAAAGACAGAACCTTTGTCTGCCTTTTACAGATTCTTTTATTACCATATTATAGTAAAAATATGCCATGCCATTACCATGCCACAGGGCTACATAATAAAGTAGGTAATACTTCATACTTCTTTCTTCTTTTTTTTTTTTTTTTTTTTTTTTTGGAGATAAATAATTCTGTGGTTTAGGGGCCTCTGTTTGGATGTAAATAATTGTCGATATACTCGAAGTCGGCGCGCGGGTGACGTGCCCCCTCGTTACTCACCCAAACTTCTTCACGTGACCAGAGCCCAGAGAGAAAGCCACGCTGCGAAATCCAGGGCTAACAGCAGCTTATTTTGTTCTTAAAGCCCCCCACCCCATGCAAGAGCCACTTGATGCCGACAGGTTTCCGACAGAATTTACGTTGGGTAGGAAAACCGCACGCTCTGAAAGCCCCCAAAAGCCCTCCAAAAGCAAACAGATGTTTCCGCCCTGGAAGGATCACCATTCTCTGTATGGAAACACACCAAGCTTTGGGCTGTAGGACACAGATCAACCGTTCTCCCTGTGGGAACGCACCCAGGCTTGGGCTGTAGGACACAGATCACCATTCTCCCTATGGAAACTCAACCAGGCTTGGGCTGTAGGACACAGATCTACCGTTCTCCCCATGGGAACGCACCAAGGCTTGGGTTGTAGGACGCAGATCACCATCCTCCCTATGGAAACTCACCCAGGCTTGGGCTGTAGGACACAGAGAAACTGTTCTCCCCATGGGAACCCAACCAGGCTTGGGCTGTAGGACACACATCAACTGTTCTCCCCATGGAAATGCACCCACACTTGGCATGTAGGTAACACATCAACCGTTCTCCCTATGGAAATACACCCAGCCTTAGGGTGTAGGACACAGATCAACTGTTCGCCCCATGGGAACCCAACCAGGCTTGGGCTGTAGGGTACACATCAACTGTTCTCCCTATGGAATCACATCCAGGCTTGGGCTGTAGGACACAGATCAACCAGTCTCCCTATGGAAATGCACCCAGACTTGGGCTGTAGGAAACACATCAACCGTTCTCCCTATGGAAATACACCCAGGCTTAGGGTGTAGGACACAGATCTACCATTCTCTCTATGGAAACACAACCAGGCTTGGGCTGTAGGACACAGAGAAACTGGTCTCCCTATGGAAACACACCCAGGCTTGGGCTGTAGGCCACAGATCTACCGTTCTGTCTATGGAAATCCACCCAGGCTTGGGCTGTAGGCCACAGATCAACTGTTCTCCCTATGGAAACAGACCCAGATTTGGGCAGTAGGACCCAGATCACCATCCTCCCCATGCAGCAAAGAGGTGACTGCCGACCAGAGATTCCTCCATCCCTTCGACCATACCCTCCTCTCCCACCATCATCTTCAGCCGCTTACGGCACAGCCAGGCCACGCTCGAAGCCGCCTTCAACGCCTTAAATATTGCCAAAACACCAAATCCACACCGGTCTGAGAAACACAAGTGAAATTACACTTCGCTCTTCCACAAGGAGGGCGTTGGGCGACGCACGGCGCAGAGCATCCCACCACGAGAAGCCTCCTTAAGGAGAGGCCACGTCGAGAAGGGACAAGGAGCCACCGTTTGAGCAGCGGCACTGATTTTTTTATTTTTTTTTTAATTACTTTAACTGGGGTTTACCTCTTTACTGGGCTGACTCCCACCACCCACGCCACCTGTACTGCCCAAAAAGAGACGGAAAACACCAACCCGGAGAACGGGGAAGGAGGGACGGCGGGGAAAAGCGCGAACCAAGAACCATTAAAACTTTTTGTTTTCCCGGGAGAAACGGGCCAAGTGACAGCAGTTTCGGGTTGCACCCTAAACCTGCCTCCCCACGGTACTTTTTTCAAATTAAAATATTCTTCGGCGGCCTGAGCCGAAGAAGGCGAGGAAGAAAGGAGGGAGGGCAACACTTAAGCCCAGCCATAATTGGAAGTATGTGAAAAATGAAGTGTCGCTTCGGTCAATAAAGGGCAAAGGTGAAGGGGGAGCTGGAGCCCAAACTCGGTGCGAAACGGGCTCATTAAGACACCCAATCCGCGGGCTCCTGCCCACCTATCCCATTAGTCACCGGCCATCTGACCGCTCCAAACGCCTCGCCTACCCAGCTCTTATTACTTTTCTTCTCCCGTGTCACACACAAACACACACCCACCAAAAAAAAAAAAAAAAAAAAAAAAAAGCAAAAAAAAAAAATCTGAGCTGGTATATAAATCCTTACTCGGTCATCTGGAACATAATGTGGCCCTTCTCTCCCCCCATCCGCAGCCTCCAAACAACCACCTGGAGATTCCCAGCGATAATAAACGCGATCGCCTCGTTGCCTATAGGTTGCCCGAGCTCCTACAAAAAGCCTGAAATCAAAAAAAAAAACAAACCCCAAAACCAAAACCCAAAAAAACCCAGAACCAACCAACCATTGCAGCCAGCGATACGGTTTCAGAAAGAAATATCGCCGCTTTCGACTCCCGGCTTGAAAGAGCAACAATTATTTGGAGGTTTAAAAAAAAAAATAAAAATGTTTTGAACCCTGGCCAAGGCTTGGATGAAAAACAAAAAAAAAAAAAAAAAGAAAAAAAAGGGGAAAGAAACGATACGCACAAAAAGTAGAAGATACTGATGGATTATTTTTCTTTTCAGGTGTGCAGGAGGGCTAAACGTGGGAATTTAAGAGCCCCGCTCTGGATTCAAAGTGACTGTACCAGGACTGTGTTCAGCATCCTCCTGGCCTGACTACTTGAAAAACAAATGAAACAGATCTGTTCATACCCTAAAACGGGAATCTTGTAAAGACAGAATATGCAATAAGATAAAAGAGTGTTGCCGTGAGCTCAGCATCACCTGCCTGTACCTAAGAACTTTTTCTTTTCCTTTTCTTTTTCTTTTCCCTTTCCTTTTCTTTTCCCTTTCCTTTTCTTTTCCCTTCCCTTCCCCTTCCCTTTCCTTTCCCCTTCCTTTTCTTTTCCCTTCCCTTTCCTTTCCGTTCCCCTTCCTTTCCCTTCCGTTTTCTTTTCCCTTCCCCTTCCTTTTCTTTTCCCTTCCCTTTCCTTTCCCTTCCCCTTCCTTTTCTTTTCCCTTCCCTGCCCTTTCCTTTCCCTTCCCTTTTCTTTTCCCTTCCCTTTCCTTTTCTTTTCCCTTCCCTGCCCTTTCCCTTCCCTGCCCTTTCCTTTTCCCTTCCCTTTTCCCTTCCCTTTGCTTGCTTTCCCTTTCCTTTCCTTTTCCCTTCCCTCTCCTTTCCCTTCCTTTTCCCTTCCCTCTCCCTTCCCTTTCCTTTTCCCTTCCTTTTCCCTTCCCTTCCCTTCCCTTTCCCTTCCCTTTCCCTTCCCTTCCCTTTCCCTTCCCTTTCCCTTCCCTTCCTTTTCCCTTCCCTTTCCCTTCCTTTTCCTTTCCCTTCCTTTTCTTTTCCCTTCCCCTTCCCTTTCCTTTTCCCTTTCCCCTTTCCTATTCCTTTCCCTTCCCTATTCCCTTCCCTTCCCTTCCCAGAATTTACCAAGTTATTCCTCCACCGTGTAAACTCCGCTCTCTTCGCGCCGTTGGGAGACAGACCTCCTCCACCGCCAAGTTCAAGAGCAAGGGGAGAACAGCCGGGGAAACTTTTCCATAATATTATTCTGCATTCCTGTGCTCCAACTTATCCCCTACCACGGCACAAAGCCGGAGCTTCACGAGGGGTTGTGTCAACGTGCCACGCAATAACACACCCCGCTGTTCGGAGACCCCCCAACAGCCCCCTCGCAGGCAAAATATGGATTTCTCCAATAGATCGAAGCAGCTGGGAGTGGTTACTATTTGCTAAGCAAATAAATTTATAGGTTAAAAAAAAAAAAAAAAAAAAAAAAGAGGCTTCAAAGCATTTACGGGAAAGAAAATATCCTGTTTTCAAAGGTAAGCATCCCACGTGCGCTGGGCGCAGGGACATGAGCAGGTTCAAAGTGCACTTTTAAATCAGTGATGGATCAGGTAAAGAAGAAAAATAGTCCCCCCCCCAAAAAAAAGACCAAACCCAGACCTTAACGGAGCAGGGGAGAAAACTCTTGCCGAGGGGCCTCAGCCTGGGTGCCCCTCTGAAAATGCAGAGGTCACCCTCACATCCTCGGGATACCTCAGCCAGGTTGCAAACCTGGTCCAGAAGGGGCTCTTCCCTACCCCGGTTTGCGGGAACAACCTAAAAATAGCCACTTTTAGAGGGTTATATTTCTGGTGATTAGATTTGGTTTGGGGTTTTTTTGTGGGTTTTTGTGTTTTTTTTTTTTTAAATGGCAAACGTGCTCTTGACAGATGGAACCCAAAGGAACTTTTACAAACTCCTAAAAATAGTGAAGCCCATAATATACTGAATATATGTCACGCCACGCACGCATCCCCAGTTAACTCCTGTGCTCCCGGGCGCCAGCATGCTGGTCCTCAGCCTCTCCCTGGCACCCAGCTCCTTTTCCTTCTCTTCCCTTTTGGTCATTTGGGATCATGGGCTTTGACTTCTTCCCCACGTAGGAAGATGAAAATCACACTTTTGGGTTGTTTTTTTTTCTACATAAGGTGTATAGGCATGTGTGGAGGTGTTTAAAGAACGGAGATTTCCCCATCATCTCCACCTTCAGAGGGCTTTGAGTGAACAAGACAGCTCGGCGAGGCCACCCCTACCCTTCCCACATCCCCCATTCCTAAAAAAAAAAAAAAAGGGCTATTTCCAATTTCCAATTTCTGTAGGTGGCAAGTGGCCTGAAGGCAAGTCTCAGCAACAGAGACCCCCCTGGAGGGGGTCTCTTTTCCAAAACTCCTTTCCCAAATTTGACCTCAAAGCTCCAGTTAGCAAATTCCCACTTTTCTTTATATATATATATATAAAAAATATTTTTTTCACTCTTCCCTAAAGCTTTCAAGCAATGACCCTCCTTCACGCAACACCCCTATCAAGCTCCGGCAGCAATTCCAACCTCCAAAAAGCCAACTCCCGGGACGCGGGTCAGAGCTAAAGCCTCGCTGAGAAGTGAGGTTCTGGGGCTGTTTAAGAGGTCTCAAGCTCTAAAAATAAAAAATAAAATCCCTCCTGCCTTCCAAAAAGCCTTCCCGACCGAGGTCATAGCATGCACCTTGCTAGGAGCGGATGCCACCGGCACCCTGGACTAACAGAACGTCACGTTTAGGAGAAAAACTAAGCCTGGGAAAAAAAAAATAATAATAAAAAATAAATAAATCTTCAAAAGTACACCAGGGGAAGGGTGCAGCTTGATTTCCCGAGCCCCTAAGAGGCTGAGGAGTGTGCTGGCAAACCTCCCCACAGATGTTCTGTCCGCGCATCCCTCTGATGGAAGAGCAGCCCCATCCCCGATCCAAACATTCCAACATCCCCCCCGTCCCGGGAACAGCACCTTTGAGTCCCAAGCCTACTTCTGCAGCAGCTTTTTCACCCTCTTTTAAAAAAAAAATAAATTAAAAAACACCAAAAACCAACCGCAACCCCCCCCCCCAAAAAAAAACCCCACAAACACCCCCCATGGATTTAAAAGCGTGCGGGGCTCTAACGAAGGCGTTGACACCGCGTCAACCATAGCAGGGGGAACAGCAACCCCTAGAATATAGACGTACACACACTTGAAAGAAAAAAGGCCCCCTGAATTTATGTTGCATATCATTTTCCAGTAAAAGTCAGAGGTCAGAAGGTTACCAGTTTCTGCCTCGGCTCTGCAACAGTTTACTATTCCAGGCCCCATTTTTTTACTAGGCTAGGCTTGCGATGAAGTCAGCAACTTTCCTTCAAACAATAAAGTGTCTCAAAATACTTAAAATCCCATAAAGAGATGTTATTCGCCGCGTCCGTTCGGTCCACGCGTACATAAAATAAATAAATAAATAAATGAAAATATACTGGTTTAGTTTAAAAACTAATCTTGTTCAACGCGGGCTTTGCAGCGCTAATCAGTCCTGCTCAACCTTTTTTTTTTTTTTTTTTTCTTTTTTTGGAAACACCATTCCTTTGTTGTCTAACAGCACTCGAATGAAACATGATCATAAAACCAGATTTAAAAGTATATACCTATTGCGAGCTCAGAGTCAACTTCAATAAAGCGCCCTCTTTTATATTCAGATTAAGGAACCTTTTTAAATTTTAATTGCATTAAATTAACGCTAAACCCGCTGCAGTTGGTCTCTTCAGGAAAAAAAAAAAAAAAGAAAGTATGAAGCATTTAAACAGCTTCTTAGAAAAAAAAAAAACAGAATTTCAGCGCTAATTATCTGTAGCACATCCCAATTCCATCGCATCAAGCTCCTTTGGTACTAAATCATCAGTTATTCTGTCCCTAGCACTCAAACAAAACGTTTTTGCGTTCGAGGAAATTGGAATTGAGTTAAAAAATTAAAAAAAAAAAAAAAAGAAGTAAATAAAAGCACTGCTCAGGGTTTTGGAAAACGAGCCAGCTACCATCTCTTCTTTACACGCAGAGAAGTTTTGATGGCATCTTTGAAATATTAGCATTGCAATCTTAATTACATTTGCTTTTGAAGATTTCATCTCTTAATCCATTTGAATGAAAGGGGGGGGGGGGAATCAAAACAAAACAAAAACACCAAAAAAAACCCAACCCCAAACCCTACTCGTTGCTTATTTTTATGAAGCATCCTGCAAATTTGGTACATATGTTGCTCTAACACGTGCCTGCTGCTGGCAGGGTCGAAGAAATAAAGATGCCAATCCTTTTAGGAGGAAGAGATGGGGTGAGGTGGTGGGGTGGGAGGAAGGGGGACACGGGACGTGGAAAAAGTGACCAAAAAAAAAAAAGGAAGGTAGACCTTTCTCGGCACAATTCCCCCCCCCCACACTTCCCACCCCCTCACCCCCCCAGCACCTGAGCACGATGTGACCTCAGAGAGCGGGTGGCCGGTGGCCAGCTAAGCAAGCGGGAGGGCTCCCATCCTACCTTGCTCACTGCTGTTGTCCCCGCTGTGCGATGTGTGTCCCCCGCTGGAGGGCCCGGGGGTTCCCCCGGAGCGCGTCGACGCCGTGTCATCGTGGTCTCTGTTCCAGGAGGGCTGCGGAACCAGAAAAAATAATTTTTAAAAAAAAAATAAAAAAATCAATCCCTGAGAGGAGGGAGACGGGAGAGCGGTACCCGTGCCCGGACCCGCGGGAAAAAGTGACATCCCCCTTTTCCCCCCCCAATTATTCCTTCTTTCTGGATAGCCAGCGCCAAAAATAAGATTCTCTGGAATATGTTTAGCATCTAAACACACACACACACACGTTTTATTACCACAGAAAGCAGAAACATTCCTGGCGAGGCAGGGGGAGAGCCGGGGAGCGAAGGGCTGGCACCGGGCTCCGCCGATATTTTTAGCATCCGCAAAACCCTCCGGCGGAGGAGCCCTCTCCAACCCGGCCCCGGCCAAACCAGAATGGTGGTCGCCCTTATATCGGCCTCCCCTTCCTCCTCCTCCTGAGGTGGAAGAGCTTAAAAGAGTTTTGCTGGCAATTAGGCCCCGGGGTTCC
>JAOTQQ010000023.1:17206749-17216749 GCA_026546715.1 Gallinago undulata | reverse complement strand
CTCCTCCTGCTCACAAGGTGCAAGAACTCAAAGAGAAAGGGGGGGGCTGCTCCACAAAGCTGTCCATCGTCCATCTCCCCCCAACTCAATCCACCGCGTTAGCGAGGGGCCACTTTTTGTGTGGTTTATCCTGCTGGTTGGTGGCTCTGCTGATGTCCACCCCCCAACCTCACTTGGGCAAAACATTCGATACAGCCACTCAATACCTTAAGTGTATAATCCATAGCGCCGATGCTGGAGCTAAAGCTACACCACTGGTCTTTGCAATCCACAAGCCTCTGGAGAGCACGGCTAGCCATGACCCTCAGGTAGCCTGTTGCTCCTCCAGAAGGTTTTGAATTCTCTCTTAATTGGGAAGAAAACCTTCAAAAATACAAAACCTACAAAAATACTTCAATAATGTTAAAAATATAACGTGGTATATTTCCTAGTTTCCATAAATATACATTGGTTATTCCAATCTACGTCAAAAGTACAGACTTTCGGGGACCATGAAATCCACGGTCATGACCTGGTCTAGCAGAAGGTGTCCCCGCCCATGGGTTGGATGACCTTTAAGATCCCTTCCAACTCCAACCGCTCTGCGATTCTATGACTACCTTGATTTTCCAAGAGGACCTGCTCACGGCTTTGCCACCTGAACTTCTCCCTGTGGGGCCAGCCAGCAGGCCTACCTCCCAGCCTGCCCAACCCACGCGGGGGACCATCAGGTGCAACCAAAACCAAGAAGGCCAGAAGAAATAACACACGTAGGAACCTCAAAACGCTGCGAAACAGACGCTTTTTGGTGCCAGTAGCTCTTCCATAAACTGCTCCATATGCAACTCGGATTCAGAGGCGAATTATTTGGACTAGAACAAGAAGAAAGGCAGAATACACCGGGTTTGGGTGGAAAAGAGATGCTCCGGGTCTACAGAAATAAGGTGGTTCGAACAACAGAGGGGCAATAACTCCACCTGTGACCAAGGAGCACAGCGAGGGCGACTCTTGCACAGATGGAAGACGAGGTGGCAGGGCCTGTCGCCCTAAAAAAGCAGGAGAAATTCTGTGTACAAGTCTTAGCTCTGACCTGGATTCCCTTCCCAGCCCCCAGAAAAAGCGGTAAGCTTGCTATCTTTAGGTTCCCCTCATTTTCAAAGGACGGTAAGACTCTCCTCTGGCTTGGGGCTTGAGGCACCGCTAACATTGAGCGGATCATCCAACCAAGCCCCACCAAGCGACGCGAGCTCCCTCCGTTCGCCCAGCTATGGCAATCCATCGCCAAACGCACCCGTGGAGATTATCTCCAGAGCTTCCCGCTCCTCCCTCTACCCTCAAAACTTGGAGGAGAAGGAGGAATGATGGCAGTGAGAGGAGAGGAACAGGCCTGAGAGCCCCAAATGGGCCCAACGGAAAAGAAGACACGAGTGCGAAAGGACAGGGTGATAGCGCTTTCCAAAGGGAAAAGAATAATGAGAAGCAGCAAGCATAAACCACAAGAAAAAAAAAAAAATAAAAGGAGAATGAAACGGAGATCATCAGACTGGGTGGAACATAAAGACAAAAAGGAAGGGGGAAAACCACAGCTCTTCTCTTCCAGGAGGCACCAAAGCCTTATGGGTTCTGCAGGGACAAGGCTTTTGTTTGTGTGCCCAGGGGGACGTGCATGGTCACAGGTAGGCAGAGAAACCCCCACGAGAACCCCCCCCAAGACTCTTCCCAGCCCAGGCTGCAACCTGCCAGAAGCACCGTCCCACCACCTTCTGCACATGCTGAAATCCAACCTTCTGCACTTGCGGAACGATCTCCAAAAGTCTCTCTCCAGAGCCACCCAAAAAACACCCCTGGCAATAACAAAACCAAACATCTTTGGGGGCAGTCAGACCTTGGGTTTTGCTTCTCGCTTTGGTGGTTGCCACACTTGGTAGCCGTGATGGAAACCCAAGAAGCTTGGGCAGCAATCTGTCTCGATCACGGCCTGGTTCCATTAGATGGACCTTTTTTTTATTTTTTTTAAATTTTTTTATTTTTTTTTAATCTCAGCTCACCAGTAAACACCACCTGCCCAGCCAGGTTAACGGAGCCAGCTGGTGGTGATGCAGGGTTTTTGTCTCCCACACAGCAAACATTGACTGGTACTTTCTTTTTAGAGCAACCCCGCATTGTAAACCCGTCCCCTCCCTTCGATAAGAGCCCTATCGCCAGATAAGCATTAATCCCCATCCCTTTCCCCACACAAGGAAAACACAGCGTCGCGGTCAGGGGAGATAAAAATCACTGCTCCAAGTAGATTTTATATATTTTTTTAGCTTTTTTTAAAGTCTAATACGGTGCAGAAACACGCACGGTCGGCTCCGAGCGACACCGCTACAATCCTGAAGGCTTGGAGGCGTGCTAGCCCTCCTTGCCTTCTACTGAATTTAATAGGGCTAGAATATTTTCCGAGTCTTTCTAGAGACAAATAAGAGTTTCCTGCTCAATATTTCATGTAATGATTCCTCCAAAGGTGTAAACAGGAAAAACGCCTCCCCACTTAGCCAGAAAATGAGCGTCTGCCGTCCTTCCCTTTTATTGCCTGTGCGTGTTAAAAGCCATCAAGAAGGGGATGTGCCAGCTGCCCCGGGGATCCGACTGGGATGTCCACACCCCGACCTGCCCGGTCACATTCGGGGTGAAGAAGGAGCCCCCTCAAGCCTTTCCCAACCCCTCTGCCCAGCAGGTAGCCTCCTCGGCAGCCGGTGTTTCCAAGGTTCCTCACTTCCCCCAGGAACATCTGGGCTCAGGGAAACACTGGGGCTTCACTTCCAGCAACACCTGCATCTCTACCTGGTCCCCTTACACATTTTTGGAGGTGGTATCCTCCAAAATTAACCAAACAGGGCTCTAGCTGTAAATTACTATTATTATTATTATTTTTTATCCCCCCCATGCCTTCCAACTTCCAGCATCCCACCAGCCCAACTTGGGGCTTCTGCTCCCTCGTGCCTTCCTTCCCGGGAGCGCTACGTCACGACGATCAAAGGGGTCCTTTCGGCAACCAACCGACAACCAGCCTCGCTGGGTCCCCCCAGGGGGGGGTTCAAGGCCCCCCCCCCCCCTCCGAAATCCCAGCGTGGGATGATTAGCTCCCGCTCCGGCTATGCCTTTCCGTCCGGATGGACGCGACGCCTGGGAGGGCTGCGCTGGGGAACGAAACCAGGGTTCCTGGTTTACCCGGGCGGTTGCTTAATCCTTGGGGGTTTTTTTTGTTGGGTTTTTTTTTTTTGTTTTTGTTTTTTTTTTAAGGCTCTCTGCAAGTCACGCACTCGGGTACGTGCCGCCCGTTATCTCCAGGAGGCTCGAAACTGGAATCCCCGTGATTCACGTTTTCCAATGCTCACGGCCAAACCCTTCCCCGCTTTCCGTCGGCTCCTCCGCTTTCTCCCCCCTCACAACAAGCCCAGTTCTGCTGGGAGAAGGCTGGAGAATTGGCCCGGCTCTGCCGGCCACGCGCCAGCGAGCCCGGTGGTCACCAAACCCACCGAGCTCCAGGGGTGGTTTGCCAGGCTGAGGTGGCTGTGGCTCCCCAGCCGCCTCTGCCCGCTCGTTGAGGGATGGCTTTGGAAGGCCAGCTGGCCGCCAGAGTCACCCGAAAAAGTTGAGCTGAGAGGTCCCTGTGGCCTTGCCGTGCCTCCCAAGGAGATTTGTGGAGAACCCCATGGGACCCGTGGCAGCCTAGGGCTGGTGGCACGGCCCCGAGGTGGACCTTGGAACGGGCAGAGCGTCCACCACCCTACCAATGCTTCCAGCCAGCCCTGCTCCTCCTGCAGAAGTTACTGGGCAGCACTGCTACTTACTCCTTCCAGCGCTGAAGCTCATCCCCTCCCTTCTTTAAATACATTTTGAGAGTGGTAATTACGCGGAAGATAGCAGAAGTGGCTAAAACCAAAGCACAAAGCCACCAAAACCAACTTTCACCATCAGCCTTTCCATTCAGCAGAGCGCTTCCCCGGGACACCAACCAGAAGCCTTTTAGCTTCCTTCACGCTCTCTTTTCTAAGCTATCCACAGAGTGAAATCATTAATTGCTCCAACATCTCACTTCTTAATCGTCTCCCATCACCTCGCCCTGACTATACGACGTCTACATTCCGGCATCAAACCCTACTTGAACAAGAAGGGAGAAGTAGAAAAAAAATCTCAGCTCACGAGCAACTCATCATCTGGCCCCGAAACCTCAACGGCAGACCCGAGCAGAGCATCATCCTCACCTCCCCTCCTGCCCCGTGCTGCCAGGAGAGCGGTGGTCCCCACCTCCAGCATCCCCATCCCTCTTCCCACCCCAAGGAGGTCTCAAACCCATGTCACTGCGAGCCAAACCCCAGCTTCAGGCACCCACTTGCCTTTAACTAAGAATAAAATTAATCCTCCCCGCACGGACCAGTCGTGCGTATACCCTCCCTCTGGCTTTAAAGTTAAAAAATGCTAAAAAAAGAGGTCCTTCACAGAGGTTACATGAACGTAGCAGGACGCAGTCGTGTGTACCGTGCTTTTTCCATAAAGCTGGTGCCCACAAAGCACTGCCTTTGGGCCTCGTGGACGTGGGAAAAGCTCAACGATGCTCCCCTGGGAGGTGGGAACCACGCTAGTAAAACTGGTTTGCACAACAGGGAGGAGAGCTGGAGCCTCCTGGGGTAATGCTGCTGCAAAACACACTGGGCAGATTGGGGCAAAGGAGGGAAGGGCTCAAGTATGGTGGAAGTGGCCAGTGTGCTCCAGGCACCTCATCCCGAGCATCCCCGCAAAGAGGGGCCACCTCATCCCGAGCATCCCTGCAAAGAGGTGGCACCTCATCCCGAGAATCCCTGCAAACAGTGGTCAGCTCATCCCGAGCATCCCTGCAAACAGTGGGCACCTCATCCCAAGCATCCCTCCAAAGAGGGGGCACTTCATCCCGAGCATCCCTGCAAACAGCAGGTACCCCATCCCAAGCAGCCCTTCAAAGAGGTGGCACCTCATCTCGAGCATCCCTTCAAAGAGGTGGCACCTCATCTCGAGCATCCCTTCAAAGAGGGGGCACCTCATCCCGAGCAGCCCTGCTCGGAGCAAGCAGAGGAGCTCCGTGGGCCAAGGCCACCATGGCACGTCCCGTCCTTCTGCACCCCAAGGTGCCAAGGGATCCTCCACACCGGTTCAAGCCTAAAACCAAAGTTGCCACCTACTGAGCCCCCACCACTTCTCCTCCCTAGAGCGTCCTCCCGGGAGGGTTTCTAGCAAGAGGCTGGAAATATTATGACTTAGCTGGACGGATGAAGCCAAGTCACCCATGTGAGAAGGTGCCGAGCATCAGTGAGCAGGTGACAGAGACATCTCTGCCCACCCCACCTCATCCCATCCCAAGACCGTGGGTGGGGAGGACACGGAGAGCCAAGCCCGGGGAGGGGATGGGAGGAGAAGGTCAAAGCTTTCCCGTCCACGGTGAAACCACAGCTTTGGTGAAACCAAAAAAAAAAACCTCTGCCCAGACAAAAAACCCTTCGCCTGCCCACCAGGCTCCAGGGCATCCTTTCCCCCATCATCTCATCATCTCTTTGCCCAGGTTGGCCAAAGCCAACCAGGACAAGGCCGGCCACGACCTGACCTTCCCCGGTGACGAGGAAACCGGACCAAAACCCAGAGCCCAACCAAATGGAAAGAAAATGCCAAGGTGAAGCTCCCACACCCGGAACGGGCTCCAGCCACGGGGATCTTAGGTGACATCGACGCGGCTCTCCGGATTGGAAACGCAATCATTTGCTGGACAGTTGGCCCTAATGGAGGCATAATTAGGCATTGATGCCATGCCCATGCGAGAGAAGCTTGGAAAAAACTGAAATAAACTGTGAATGGCAGAGATTAATACCCCAGCTTTGCGTTCTGAAGTTAAAACAGGGCAGTTCTTTTAAAGCAAGTGAAGAATTCCCCCTCTTTTCCTGTTTATTTCTGGATGCGTATTTGCATTATATTAAAAAAATTATAATCATATTAATAATAATAATAATAATAATAAAGGAAAAGCCAAACTGCAAACAAAATCAGCTGGCCAGATTCAAAGCCCCGGTGAGGCTAATCAGAGAATTTTAATTTACTGCCTCTCAGGATGGAGGAGTAAGGAAGGCGGTTTCGGAGCTCGCCGGCAGGAGTGGGAATATCGTATAGACGCCCGGAGAGCCCTGGAGAAAATAGCTCACCTCGGCCCCGACGAGAAGAGGAAAGACAATCCTTTGGTGAAGAAATAGAATTCTGTATTTCTAGGAAAGGCTCCAGTAGCCAACTGCTTCCTAATGCAAGGAGCCTTGGGAATTTTAGTAGGGATGGACCGGGCAACGGCAGGAGCGGGACACGGCGCGGCGTTTGCACCCACAGCTTAGTCAGTAAAAAAAGGGAATAAATAGGTGACTTATCAGCTCCGGAAGACACCCGAAAATACCTCTAAGCAAAATTCCAGCTCAGGTGAGCTCCGAGCGAGAATATAAAGCAGATTCCAAAAAATATCTCGCCGCTCTTTTCTTCCCCAGGTAAACCAGTCCTCCTACAAGTTAATTCCCAGCCCTCGGGTTTACGGCTGGAAATACCAGCCGGAAAGAGCGAATCGGCGTTTAAAAAAAATAAAATAAAACAAAAAAACCATGGCTCGTCAGTGGATGTGGAAGCAACTACCGACACAGGGAGCGGTGTCAGGACGGCAGACCACCGTCGCGAAATAAAATGCTGAGGTTCCCGGGCACGGGACTGGTACCAGGGACAACCCAACGCCCATATTCCCCGGGGAAACGAGGAATAGAATCATCATAGAATCGTGGAATCATCCAGGTTGGAAGGGACCTTAAAGATCATCTAGTCCAACCATCAACCTAGCCCTGACAAAAAAAAAATCACTACAAGAATAGAAGGGGGTGCAGACAGCTCTCCCCCACCACCTCGGCCCAATCCAGCCCCCAAATCCTTGGCTTTCCCATTCTTTTTAATTTTTTCCACCCCCCATCCAGGCAGTGTTAAAACCAAGATGACTCTTGAGCTGCGGGAGAGGAAGGAGGGCGCGGAGCCCCGGCCGGGGCGATGACGACGACGACGACGACGAACGCCAGCAGTTAATTACCACCGCGGAGACGAATATGCCTTAAATAAAAAGCTTTAGGTAAAAGTCACGGGGAGCCAGGGGCCCGGCCGGCCCAAAATCTCCAGGGCGGCGGGGCACGAGGCCGCCCGGACGCCGGGGAAAAAAAAGGCGAATTAACTAAAAGTTAATGTGGATGTCCCCATTGAAAAGAGAAAGTGGCCCACTCCAAAGGGGATTAAGGCTAAAGCGAACTAAGGCCACTTTACTTCTGAATGAGAGCATCCGCACAATAGTGCAATGCACTTTAACTAATGCACTTTAATTTTACACCCAATCAATTTGTCTTACCTCTCCTGAGCGTCCTCGTGCGGGACAAACCCCGGAGATTCCTCCAGTTTCGGAGGCCGGGCCGGGGGGAACCATTAGATCAACCCATCTCGCTCCCCGCGCGGCACGGGACGGTGACTTTCAACACGGAGCCCGTCACTCATCCCCCAAAACTCACCTCCCATGAGGTGGTGGAGAAGGGGGGGGGGAAGGACCCAAAAGTTTCCTCAACGGGGTGCCTGAAGACCTTTGGAAAACCAGAAGCCACTTGGCCAAACAAGAAGCCACCATGACTCTTTCGGCGAAAAGCAAGCGCGGGCGAATTTGGCCTCAAATCCATTTCTTCCCATCCTGCCTTCCCCGAGTTAGGAAGGGAACGACAGTCCTCTTGTATTAATTATAACTTTTAAAACTCCTTTTTGGTTTTTTTTTTGTTTTGTTTTTTCCTTTTTTAAATCACAAACTTTGCTTTCAGGACAAACTGTGATTTTTTTTTTCTTTCCCCTTTTTTTTTTTTAAAAAAAAATTCCACTCGCCAACTTTTAAATTTTCAACATTCGCCCGGATTCACTAGTGAATCCCCAACCTCCCCTTTTTTTTCCCCCCCAAATCCAATAACCCCCCCCCAAAAAAAAAACCCACCCACTGTGCCATCACCTTCGCCCTCTTCGCTCTTTACCTCCCGCACGTATAGACACGAACATAAATAAATGAAGCCACGACGGCAACAACCAGGGAGGCGACGGGGAAGGGGGATGAAGCTTTCCAGGGATCTCACCGAAATTTAAAAAAAAAAAAGGAATCCCAAGGGCATCGGCTTGGGATGTAGCTGGGTTACATCTCTTTTTTTTTTTTTTCTTTTTTTTTGCTTTTTGAAGGGAAAAAGGCGACCACGCTAAGGACCCCAAAGAAGAGCTGAACCAACGGTCGGCGCGTTGCCCTTCAAGTCGTGTCAGAGAACATCAGTGGTGGGTCACCTGGCCACAAATCGGGGCCAGAAATACACGAAACGAAAACCCCCAAAACCACAAAACCCACCCCAAACACAAATATAAACGCTCATTGCCAAACTGGTCAAAAGCCTGCCCCCAGCAACCCAGGCATGGGGGAGAGAAGGAGGGAGCACGCCCAGGACAGGAGGTGACACCGGGTCCCTCCTGCTCCCACCGGGGAAACGATTCCAGAAACCTCTGAAAAAAAAAAAATAAAAAAAAATCTTAACGACCCGTTCGAAACGGCCTTTATTTTCTGAAGTTTGTTTAGATCACACGAGATCGGCCCCTAACTGCACGCTCCTGCGACCAAAAAAATAAATAATAATAAAAAACCCCAAACGCGGAAATGCAAAACACAACAAAAAACCAACCAAACAAATAAAAATAAAATAGAAAAGATCCCTTAATTTAAAGAAGCTGTGCCAGCTTTTGGCTGCTTTTTAAAGCGGGATTTATCAACACAGCCTAGGCTTACTCTCATTTTTGATTGAGAGCGATGTAATCTGATTTTTATATTATTTTTATATTCTTTTTAAGTGCTAACATTGCCCACTCCAGGCTGCGGTAACCCTTCGGCGCCCAGAGCCCAACTCCTTTTCTTGCTACCTGCGGGGAAAACTCCGACCCGGGAGCCACAAAGCCTAAATTGAAGGTAAAACTCATCGTTTCCCACGAGATTTCCTTACAAACTTCCAAGTTTTCCCCCCCTCCTCAATAAATCCCAAACTGTGGGTCCCCAACGCAACGCGGCCGCTGGCGGGAATCCCTCGGGATACGCTCCCCAATGTTTAATTCCAGGGCTACCCTGGGGGTTTCAACTCAGCTTTGGTTATGGAAAAGGATAGGGGAAAAAAAAATAAATGATAGAATAATAAAAAATGAGGAAAATTAAACCACCCTTTGCAACAAAAGGCAACTTCGGTTGGGGGAAAAAAAAAAAACTTTTCCCAGAAGTTCGGTCCGAGGAAAGCGGCAAATATTACACCCAGCTGGAAGGACCCATCCGTGTGGGCTCTTTGATTGTTTCTTTTTAAAATAATAAAAAAAAAAATTAAAAAAAGGAAAACAAACCCATACCCCCAAAGACTCTCGACTTGAAATTAAAGAAAAATATATTAAATCTCGTAGCTACTTAACAACTTACGCACTCGCTTAAAGAAACGGAGAGGACAGGAAAAAACTTATTTTGGGAATACAATTTTTGGGAATACAATTTCAGCTATTGCTTGGGATGACAACAGGTCAGGAATATAAATTAACCTGTTCTGTCTCTACATGGAATAGGCTGCCAAACTTGGGCACGCTACCAGCTCCTAAATACCACCACCACCACAAAAAAAAAAAATAATATACCACCTGAAAACAAACAAACAAACAAAAAAGGGATTCACTGGCTCAAGGTGGCATAAAGTCGGTGGAAGAAAATTACATTTTGAGTCTTTTAAACGTTATTTTACTGGTCCTCCTCGGAGCCCTCCTGGGCTGGAACTCTTTTTTTATTCATGCAGAACTGAATTCTACCTTGCACCCTCGGTGCTGCAGCTTATTATTTTGATGCCTCTTCCTCCAATATGGGAACACACCTTCTGAAGGCAGTAATATCCTTCGCGGGGGGGGGGGG
>JAOTQQ010000023.1:17156187-17169739 GCA_026546715.1 Gallinago undulata | reverse complement strand
AGAGGGATGGAGCACCTCTCCTAGGAAGACAGGCTGAGAGAGCTGGGGTTGTTCAGCCTGGAGAAGAGAAGGCTCCAGGAAGACCTCATAGCAGCCTTCCAATATCTGAAGGGAGCTACAGGAGAGCTGGAGAGGGACCCTTTACGAGGAAGTGCAGCGACAGGACAAGGGGCAATGGTTTTAAATTGGAAGAGGGGCGATTTAGACACCAGAAAGAAATTCTTTCCCATGAGGGTGGTGGGACACTGGAACAGGTTGCCCAGAGAAGCTTTGGATGCCCCATCCCTGGAGGAGTTCAAGGCCAGGTTGGAGGGGGCTTGGAGCAACCTGGTCTGGTGGGAGGTATCCCTGCCCAGGGCAGGGGGGTTGGAAATCGATGCTCTTTAAGGTCCCTTCCAACCCAAATGATTCTATGATTCTACGACTCGTCCTCAAGAGCAGAACGCCACCTTCGGGATTGATTTTTAGACTGAAAGGATGCGTGACTCCGAAACCCAACGAAGCCGGTGGAACATTGCCTATTCCAGCCCAACAGGCGAGGGCAGGAGGACCCCGCTAACGAAACCTCACCTCAAAAATCTGGGAGGGAATAAGGTTAAATCAGGATTTAACTAAATGGGGGCCTCTCCCTCCTTCCTGCAAAACACTCGGGCCCATCCTGGCTCTCAGGGATGCGTCAACATGCTTCGCTTTAGCAGAGCCTGAAAGAGCCCAAAGCTCTGCATCGCCCTCCTGCATCTTGGCTTTTGCGAGCTGAATTGTCACCAAAACACCTACTTTTTTTTCTTTTTTTTTTTTTTTTCCCACACCCCACCCTTCCTGTGTTTTGGCTGAATTTCCCAGCCCCGGCCTCCTGCTGCCTCGCTACGGCCGTGCTGGGAACAGGGTTGCGTGGACACATGGGTGATTGCTCAACGCTCTTGCAGCATGTTTACACCATATGAAGAAACAAATGCCTTCGACGACACGGCTAGCTGGCCCTCCTAAGAAACCATCCTGGTCATCTTCCAGAGCCAACCGAAACTCTGGTTCCAGAAACGCCTCTTTTTCTAACACACACCTCCATATAGGAAAGCTTTTAAAGGATGACTCCAGGTATGTCCTATTTGGAGCAGCGTTTATTGCACAGGGAGCCTCTGGCAGGTACAAAACAAAATGACAAGAGTCAGGTAGAGTCAGCCCAGCCCAAGGCATCAGCGATGCCCTGGTTGGACCTCCAGCGCCAGTTCCTGCAGGACACAGGTCCCCACAGGCCAGTGTCATATAGCCACTAACATGGGATGGACGTCCCCAAAACCTTGAGTCACCTTCAGCTCACTTAAAGCTAATTGGGTCACCTCCACTCTTGCTTAAGGCCAACATTAGTATAGATGTCCCTGAAGTGCCGGGTCACCTTCAGCTTTACTTAATGCTAATGTTGGTGTGGATGCTGCCAAAACCTTGGGTCACCTCCAGCCTCACTTAATGCTAATGTTGCTATGGATGTCCCCGAAACCTTGGGTCACCTCCAGCCTCACTTAATGCTAATGTTGAGCAGCCGAACCGAGCAATATGTCTTTGACTACCACCTCAGAGGACCAGGACGGGAACGGATACTCTAACAGCCCAGCCTAAAGCCCAGGAGCCAAATTTGTTTTGTTAAAACCCAACTGTCCCTGTGGGTGCTCAAAGTGTTGTCCTCTGTGCCAGGCCAGGGCACGGGGCTGGACGGAGGGAAGCATGGGCTGCATCCTGAGCGATGCTCACGTGGGGTGTGAAAGCCCGGGCACGTCCCCAAACTCCTCTTTTTTTTATACTCTTTCTTTATTTAGAGATGTCTTTAGATGACCAGACACACGGGTCCGGCCCCTCAAAGGGAGATCCGAGATGCCAACAATAAGGCTACCAAAAAAAAAAACCACCAAACCCAAAGAATTTCACACTGGATAAAATTTAAAATGCAAATTAAAACCCAGACCGTTTCAGAGCAGCATTTAAGGATCCTGCATCACCAAATGGTGTCACAAGAGCATTCTGGGCAATTACTGCCAATTTTTAAGGGAGTATTTTTCTTTCCCTGTAATCTTGCGTAATGCCTTTCATATGTAATACCTCCAGTGCATGCAATATGCAAAAACCCCTCTACCAACCGTACGCAGACAGAAATCATTTTGGCCATTAAGAGCGGCCACGGCCAGGGTGCAGAATGGTGACCAGATGGTCCCAGCCACCCCTGCCAGACTAAAGAGCAGGGAAGAATTCTGGCCGAGAATTGGCTGGGGCCAACTCCGGCTCTCGTGAAGAGCACCATGTGGTTTTTCATGTGCACGGAGTGAAGACAGGACCTCTGATTTTAAGATACTACCCCCCAAGACGTAAACGATCTAGAAAGGCATCCCTTCATGCCACGGAGTTTCAGGCCATCACTCACGTATATTATTTCAAGGCTCACAAGTTAGAGAGGGGGTATTATAAATATCCAATTATCCCTGGCATGTGCGCAGCTGACTTTTATTTTTGATGATGATAATTATTTTTTTTTAATTTTATTTTCTAAGGGTGTCACTAAGGACATGGGGAAACAATTTAGGAGATTAAAAAAAAAAAAAAAAAAAAAAGAGGAAAGATTTGAGCCAAATGCTTTCTTACAGGAAACATTTATTTGCACTCGAGTGTCTCATCTAACAAAGTTCCACCATATTTTCCCACAACAGACGGGAACTCGCCTGCATTTGCATTTTAAGAAACGAATCCTAAAGACCTGCAAGTGTCAATATGCTGTCGCAAGCAGGATTGATGGCTCTTAGCAGAGCTCTTCTCACATGAGTGCAAATGACTGTCTTTTAGTTCATCACAGGCATTTTGGTCAAGGCAAGCTTTTCTGAGTTTCACACGGCCTTTAAGATCCCTACGGAAGCCAAAACAGAGGGGCTGATCCTCTCCCACCGCAATCGGTGGCAAAACTCCTCTTTCCCTGATGGAAAGCAGAATGAGAACCCAAGTACAAAGCAAATGGAATCTTATCATTTTCTGCGACCCGATCTTGCAGATCACATCACAATTCTAAGCCTTAAAAGGTGCAAGATAGACAATTTATAGAGCATACTTTGTTGGTTTTTTTTTTTAAAAAAAACAAACCACCCTACACATTCTACGTGATCTGGAGTGGATGTGTCCTGGCCAAAAGAGCTGGTTTTGATCTGACTTTTGTTTTATATTTAGTGCTGCAAACATCTGCTAGCCTTATTACAAATTGCACTTTGGTAGTCATAATTAGCAACCACATGATGCTGTTCTACATGTGACATTCGCAAAATCAGAAAAACATGGGAGAGTGGAAGTGCCCCATTAAGGCAATTTCTGGATGCTATATGCAACCACCCTGTGACTCTCTTAGCTTCTCCATCCTCTCCTGACGCAGAGGAATCCCTTTTTCTTTCTTTTTTTTTTTTTAAAGAAAGACATTTTCACTGAAGTGACAGCTTAATTACAGATTTCCTCTTGGTGAAGTTTGTCACCGGTGATGTCTACCAGCTTGAAAATGAGGAGTGCTGCCTCATGATGACTGAAGGTAAACCCCAAACCCCATCCAAGCTTGTCCACCTCATCTCGAGCTTAGGTGGACAAATCTGGACACGAAGCCAAGATGATGACGGCAACAAGTTCAGCTACAACTGTGAAGCTGCGAGCTTCTTCAGTGTGACACTGGCTACACTTGACCATGGAAAAGAAGTCTCCAGGTTTATAGCCGCAGGCAGTAACTTAATTCAGATAATTAAACACCCATAAACCTCCCAACAAGAATGACTGCAAAGTCAATGGTAGGGTTTAGGGGTACTGGAGCCTGGCAGAACTTGGGGAGAACAGGAGGGTAAAGAAAAAAGGGATGGTTTGGGACACGTGTCCCTCTGCAGCGTCAGAGAAAATCACTGATCATGAAAAAGAGCTTTTCATCCATCAGAAATCTTCTGGTTTCAAATACATTCCTATAACAGGGTAAACAGGGTAAAACTGGGAATGCTAGACATCATTTGTGAAAAACAAATGGAGTAACAATCCAGGCCTGTTAAAACTGTCTCCCAACGCTCCTTCCTGCAAACAAACTCAACAAATTAACCTTTTTGGACCAAAACCACTACAAACCAAAGAAATCCCTGACAGCAATTTAGTTTCAGATGCCCCGTCTCCCAAGGCATCAGTTCCTCTCCAGCTAAACCAGCCATGAACAGAGAGGCTCACAAGACACCAGTACATTAGTGCTTCAACATAAGCCTGGCCGTGGTGGACCTCCATCACTTCCCCACTGTTTTGGGTTCTCCAGGAGCCATTTCCATCAGCACTGGAGCCCTTTTGGCATCAGTGGTGAGATCCGCTACCTCCCCAGTACCTCCAGTGGAGCAGTCCACCCTCACCCCTCCAGTGCCCAGGGGAAGGATTGGGTCCTTGGGGCAAGGAGGGTATTCGGTACCCAACTTCTGTTTTTTCTCTTATTATCATCCTGCCTCTTCCACCTTCCCATGACCACTTTTTCCCAAGTCAAAGAACTAATGTGAAAATCTACCAGAAACAAGCCAACCAGGTGAACCACTCAGCCTGACTTGACAAAGACAACATCTCTGGCACCTCTGTCCCTGAATAGCAAAATTTGAAGGGTTGGAGATACTCCCCCCGAATTATCCCTGTGTTACCTTCTTGCTCCTGCACTCCTTCCAGGTGCTGTGGGTCCCCATAGCAGGAGAGACACTGGGATAGAGCTTTAGTTTTGAACCAGTATGGCTTTTCTTACGTTCTTTTTTTTGAGCCTAGGAATGAGATGTCAGCCTCTATATCATGGGAATGCTCTCCTTAGTCAAACATATGAAATGGAGATGAGCGTTGTCCCTGAGGGGTCATCCAATACCACCTACTGGAGACAGGAATGCACTTCCTTACACTCAGCCTTTACAGGTGTGTCTCCTGCAGTGATGATTCCACATAGTTAGCGAGTATTCTGCTCCAGTGCTTACCCATTTTCACAGAATCACAGAATCTTCATGGTTGGAAGGGGCCTTTGAGGTCATCAAGTCCAACCACACAAAAAATCCCCAACCACCACACCAAAAAACCCCACAAACAGACAGAAACCAACAATCTCAGGCACTAAAGCATGCCCTGAAATGCCCCGTCTGCACGTTTCTTAAATCCCTCCAGGGATGGTGACTCCACCACCTCCCTGGGCAGCCTCTTCCAGTGCCTGACCACCCTCTCAGGAAAGTCATTCTTCCCAAGATCTAATCTAAACCTCCCCTGCCCCAACTTCACACCATTTCCTTTGCTCCTGTCATCATTTCCTTTGCTCCTGTCATCATTCCCTTGGGAGAAGAGGCCAACCCCCACCTCTCTTACACCCTCCTTTCAGGGAGTTGTAGAGGGCAAGGAGGTCTCCCCTCAGCCTCCCTCTTCTCCAAACTAACCATGCCCAGTTCCCTCAGCCTCTCCTCGTGTTACTTGTTCTCCAGACCCCTCACCAACTTGGTGGCTACTCTCCAAGAACCTCCATTTTCAGTACTAGCAAGTTCTCTAACATCTCACTTAAATCTGCTTTGCTGCCTATTAAGCTGATTATTTCTATTCCTTCTCTCAACAGACGTGGATTAAAGTCTCGTTGCCCTCTACTTTCTACTAACCTTGCAGATAACGGGGGACTGTTACCACTTTCTAGCTTAAAGGAACAGAAAACTTCAATCCTCTGCTCTCCAGGGCAAGCCATGCTCTTTCTGCCTCTGCAAGAGGCATCAGGGCAGGCTCTAAATTGTCCAGGAGAAAATGGCAGAGTCCATAAAGCAGACAGGGCTCTCAGAGAAGATTTATGGCCAAGGCACTCAAGAGCTGTGTTGTCTGAGTGTTTCTCTTGGCAAGCCTCGCGTGGATGCAGCCAGCCCTTACCCCTTCTCTGTTGGAGGGGAGGTGGGGGTATCGATGGGTAGTCCACATTTTTCAAGAGTGGTGCTGTAGGCTGCTAGAGGGAGAAGGGAAAACAAACATAAACCAAAATTTGGGCAAGAGGGTAATATTTCCATCATGAAAGCTGACATACTGCTCTGACAGTCCTTGGAGCGGCAGAAACTCGATGTGCAAACCCTGCTGAAAGAGAAATCCTTGCAGGAGCTTTTCTCGCAGGGTAACTCTGGCACTTCTTTTCACAGGTACAATTTTGATTCTGGAATCACCCACAGATGTCCAAGGCCAACAGGTGATGGAACATGACTTTTTCTGAAACAGAAGCCAGTGAATTTCACCTACACAGAATCACAGAATCATTGGAAGGGACCTTTCAGATCATCGAGTCCAACCATCAACCTAACGCTGCCAAACCCACCCATGTCCCTCAGCACCACATCTGCTGCGCTTTTGAATACCTCCAGGGATGGTGACTCCACCACTCCCCTGGGCAGCCTGTTCCAATGCCTGACAACCCTTTCAGTGAAAAAAATTCTCCTAATACCCAATCTAAACCTCTCCTGGCTCAACTTGAGGCTGTTTCCTCTTGTCCTATCACTTGTTACCTGGGAGAAGAGACCGTACCTTTATAAACTGTTTTGTGGGGAGAAGTTTGTTCGCAAGCGGGAGTTTCTACAGTGAAAACTCTAGCTTGGGAGGACAGGCAGGACTTCCACCAGGAAACCCAAGTCCTTGAACTGCTGGATGCTGACACCGACAGAAGGGTGCTCTGGAAACTATGCCTCCTTCCCTCCCTACCTCACGTGTAACACCCACTGGGACAGAGCCACCAGTCCTCACTTCTCCAAGACAGACCTGGACAGATGCCTCTGGGACCATCCAACAGTCAGGAGCTCCTCAGACCTAGTGCCGCTGGATTGACATGGGAGCATATTTTCTGGTTTTGGTTGGAGGCAGGGAGGATTTGGCTACAGAGGAAAGATGACAAGAATGGAGGAGGACGAAGGCTGTGGAAAAGATGACACATCTCTTTGATAAATTTATGAAGGAAGCCTACTTCCCCCTCTTCTGAACAAGGGCTAACAAAAGCTTGTTTTTGTTTCCTATGAAAATTCACACAGAAATGTTTACTCTGTGAGAAGACAGATTGAGCAGAGGAAACGGGGACCCTGAATGTATTTTGAGTGTTCTAGCACCTTTGGATTTGAGTAGTTTTCTCTCTTATTTCCAATAAAAGTACCTTTTTTTGTGCCTTTTCTGTTCAGTCCCCCAAGCAAACCTCCTCGTGACACCCACAGCTCTGGCGCCGGTGCTTGGGAAGGAGACGTGGGTTGAAGAGGTGGTTTTCTTTTCTGAGGGCATTTCTTTTCCAAGCTGTTGGGAGCTGCTATCGAGGCAGACGACGGTGCCATCAAAGAGGCAGGGTATCAAAGTGAAACCCCTCATCATGTATGAAGGAAACTCATTGGCCAAAGCAACCCACCTCAGCATTTTCATGCTTCAAAAGCGATGCTTCTGGATAGGTCAATAAATGTTCAAGTATAATCCCAGTTCCCGCATGCGTTGATGAAAAAGAAGATATCAGGAAACTCAAAACAAACCAGCAGAACAATAAAACCAACAATAAAACCCAGCAAAACCATAACTCTGCCTCCCTCCCCCCCCCCCAAAGTTAACAAAATCTCTTCAAATCAAGAGAGACGGCACTGGCAGACAACTATGGGAGGCTTTACACTGAGGTTTTCTTTCTTTGAAAAGGCTTCAAATGCTTTTCTTGAGTTTTTTACAAAAGCTTTCAAATTTTCCAGGGGTTCTCTTTCGGTCTGCATGCCACCACTAGCAAAGGAAAGGAAATTCTTCATGTCCTTTTGTTGAAGCTACGCAAGGGCTTCATGAGAAAATTTCACAAGCATGGAGCTCCGCCTGGGCTCCTTCAGACGAGAAGGAGGGAAAAATCAACCCCAGCCAAGGAAAGAAGAAACAGATGTTTCATTCATGGCCACATCAACAAATCAATATTAATCAATAATGAGATCCGTTCATCACTGCCTGCCTTTTCCAAGGCTTGGTTGGGCTGAAATCCAAGGGGATTCTGCCACTCGTGCAAATGGGCATGAAAGCTCATCCCAAAACAGCAGCCACGCAAGCCAGGCGTGCTCCCGGCCAGCCCATGCTGAGGACTGGCATCCAGCCTTGACCTAGACATCCGCAACTCGTTAACGACCTCTTTATTACATTTCGCATCATACCCAGCTCAGAGAAAGCTACGTCACCATTAACCAGTGCTCCTTGTTTTGATGTCAGCCTCCAACAGGCTTTTTTTTTTTTTTTTTTTAATGATTATCAAATCATTATGGGCCATGCCCTGCAGAAGATGCTCCCCAGAACGACGTGGACCCATCCGACGCTCTTCTTCCATCTGAGTTGCAGTTGGGGAAAGCAGAGAGAGAGAGAGAAGACGAGCAGGGGAGGGGAAAAATTAAAAAAAAAAAGTCACTAGTTGGGAAATAGGAAGGAAGGGAAGGATTACATGAAAAGCTCTGCCAGGATGTAGCCATGGGGAGCTAATTCACCATGGGTAGATCAACTGGAGGGAGGACTGAGTTTAAAGGGTGGGAGTCTAGCAGACAGCTGGTACTCAGCTGGTGATGCTGCTCCAGCAAAGCCTATAACCGACACCAGGATGCGTTCTGGGATTTATTCTTTTTTTAAATTTTTTTCTTTTTTTTTTTTTTTTAAAGTGACTTGTACAGGAAATTTTTCCCCCATCGCATGTAAAAGCTGTTCCAATTCCCCGAAGTAAGAGACTTGGCAAGTCAATTACAAGGAAAGTAGAAGTGCTGAAGCATATGAACAAATTTTAACAACATGCGAGTGTAACTTTTATTGCCAACAGTAGATGCACATTGGAATTTGGGGGGGGGTGGGTGGGGGGGGAAGAAACCCTGATGAAGTGGCAAAATACAGTTGTTTTTCTTTATCTACAGAGAAGGCTGCGGTTTCGTTTGCAGATGAATCACTTTGTTGTGATTTATTCAGTTTGTAAATGGATCTGATTTATTTTCCCAGGGGATTTGAGAGATTTTTTTTTTTTCACTAAAGCAAGTTCTCGAGCCGGCTTACCACGGGAGGCAACGGAACGGCACCAAAATGTTCGGAGGAGATCAAGTGAGGGTGTCACCTGCCAGAACATTTTGGCAACAAACCAGAACAAAATCCAGGAATATAAGAGCCTAAACCAAAAAAAAAAAAAAAAAAAAAAAAAAAAGCAAACAACCCCCAAACACACGGCTATCAAAAAAAAAAAAAAAAAAAAAAGAGAGAGAAAAACCCAGGATCTAAACAAACCAAACACAAACCCACCAGTTGTTAAAAGAGCCTTTAAGGGAATATCCTCCTTTGGAGCCCTCTGTTCCAGGGCACTATAATATCAACTTGCCAGAGCAATTAAATTGTTTAATAATCAAAGCTGGCTCTCATTTACACAGCATATGAACGTTGTAAAACGGAGCGTATGGAAAGTGTGCTGTACAATAAGATGTGGTTTATTTCATATCACAAGTTTGCTGGTAATTAGACGGTTCATATCACAGGAAAAAGTGTTAACACCTATCAAATATAATGTATACAGCCAGCAGATTTGCCAGCTTCAATAGTTTTCCTCCGCTCACAGCCTTTATTCTTTTTTTTTTTTTTAACTTTACGTCCCACTGAGAACATGGAAGTTGAAGATTCAATCCCCAGCTCAAGACGTCGTGGAAATTAATTTGGGGACTCTTGTATCTGGCCACAGAAGAAAGCTTGCCCAAAATGTAAATGCTTACACTTAAAGCTATGTACAGAATCTATCGTTCTGGCAACAATTTCAAACCAGAAGTGGGTCTGCTCCAGGCAAGCAACTTTTCCCAGAAGTTTCTACCCAAAGAGGTTTTTCTTTCCCTTCTTACACCCGGAGCAAACGAACCAAACGGGGATGGTTTTCGGTGTCCCCTGCCATAAGAAAGAATCCAAAGCTTTGCCAGTTACACTCTGGAAAAAGGTACTTTCTTCAAAACATCTGCTGTGCCAGATGAAACCCAAGGAACCAAACGCAACCCTACAAACCACCTCCTGAACCTTTCTTTTCCAGTGCAGAGGAAGGGACTGACGCTCGACTTTCTGCCGCGGAAGAACCGATTTGGGTAACGTGGATCAGGTCTCCTGGCAGGAGAGAGGACTCAAAGTCTGTTTCAGCAGCAGGTGGAACACCTCCCGCCTCGGGAACGTCAGCGTTCCTTGCGGCAGGTTGGAAAGAGTTCACAATAGGCTTTGATGCCTTTGCTCAGCCACATTTCCTCTTCCAGGATTTGTTGGGAAGAGGCGGGGAGGGAGAAAAAGGAAGGGGTCTTCAACCCCTTTACCATCTCTTCTGAGCTTGTTGCCTTTTGTAAGCCACAAAGAACAGATTTTCTTTTGTAAATCCGTAGTAATTAAACGAGGACTTTACTACCTATGTTCTTCAATGGTCTCGTTTCCTAGGTTTTGCCTTTGACGGTCATATTTTGCAAAGGCTGCTCAGATGACCAGCCACCTTCCCCTACTTAACGCTAAACCAACTGATGCCCGTGCACACTGCATGAAGGAGGAAAAGTTTCATTAATGGCACTTCATTAAAGAACTGCACTGGAAAGCCCTAAATGCGACCGAACCAACCAAAATCCAGAGCGAGCTGTCTATTAGGAAAGCAACAAAGACAGTTTCGGAAACTGAACTCTGGCTCCACTGCAGCGGATTAGGAAGAGTGATGGGATTAGTGTTTAATGACTTGGGGCAAGAGACAAAGGGAATTTCGACAAAGAGGCTTAGATATGGAAGAATTAACACTCTCTATCCCAACCGTGCCTCTGATGACTTCCAGCATTCTTTCCTGGCTCTGCTGAAGTTTGGGGAGGGTGGGGGAACAAAACAACAACAACAACAAAAAAAGACTAGCGGGGCTTTAATACCTCCTTAGCCTTTTCTTACCACAGTTCTTTCTCTCTTTTCAAGAAAGATCTTCTAATTTTTCTTAATCAAGGCAATAAGCGGAGTTGCTAAGGGCTCGTGCTTCAGCAAACTGCAGATGATCCCGTTCCTAGCTTGCTGATGCTACAGACCCTGTGTATTTATACACAAATATATTCGTATGTATATATTTATAGATGTTTATAAAGAGATATGCACATGCCTATCTAGATAGAATTATATATCAGTGTGTATTTATACGTATTCATACCGATAAAGCGCATACTTGTGAAACGACTTCACGGGGAGTGGAACTGGGCTCACAACTGCAGGGGCTTGAGAAATCCTCCTTGATTTGGGGTTGTCTGACATAATGGGGAGCAGGGCGAGCCAGGCACGAGGAGGAGCAGCACACCCTTCGTTTACTCACAGACTTTCCCAGGGCGATGCAAACCAGGGCAGAGCACGCATCGAGGATGGGTAGAGCCCAGGTGCCCCCCTTTTCCTAGACAGGGGGTGCAACTCCACCGGGGTGGTGATTTACTTCAGCGAGGAGAAAGGCTAAGCAGTAACCATTCAGCAGAGAAAAAAAGCTCTTGAAGCTAAAATTAATTAATTAAATTTAAAATTAAAAAAATAATAATAGGAAGAAGCCCAGTAAGGAAGCTGATCCCCCTCAAATGGAGACATGAAGAGATTTGAGCTCTAAGCAGCACCCCGCTCTCCGACCCTTTGGGCACTAATGTCAAGGAGACACTCCTTAAATAAATATAGTGGAAGCACCCAACACCTCCGAGCTTAGGGAGACCTCTCCTTGAGAAGCACCGTGCTCCAGGAGCCTCCACCGAGCCGGGGGAAGCACCTGCACGTCCCTGAAATCAGGGGGGGTTTATAGCTTTTCACAGAGGAGCAGACACCACCCTGCAACCACGCAGAATTCTCCCGTGCTGTTAAACCAACTCAACATGTAGCTTTTTTGGGGGGGTTATTTTTTATGTGGGTTTTTTTTTGTTTGTTTTTGTTTTTTTCATTTTATTTATTTTAACCCAAGCCAAAGCACTCGCAGGAAAAGCTGAGGTATTCATTTCACATGTTAGCCAATATGAAATGCTCCCGGAGCAGCTTTAGGCTCCAAAGTATTATTTAAAGCGGTGTGGTTTCGTGGGACAATGGCAGCCCCCCGCCGTAATCCATTCAGGGGCAATGCCATCAGTCAGTGTGAAATTAAATACATTACAGGGTAAGAGCTTAATGCGTTTTATGGGCAGTTGTTCATCCACATCAAACTTTAGCTGCTAAAATCCTAACATTTGATCCCACGGCAGGAACCACGCCTGGAGAATGAGATTGACACGTTTGCGCTGCCAGCGGGGCAGGAATAAAAAAAAACAAAACCAAAAAACCCAAAAACCAGCAGCAGCAGAGCACACAGCCTTCAGTGGGAAATGGCAATTTCCCTGAGAGGAAAAAAAAAATGCTCGCATCCAGAGAGCTCCGCGGAGGCGCAGTCGCTTGTAAGAGGTAAGTTGGGCTGGAAAGAGGGTAAATCCAAACCCAGGGATGGCTTATTTTTTAGTTTTTTTTTAGAGGCAGTGGGTTATTAGCACCTCTGCTTCCTCCATTGGTGTGCGTGGGTTTCACTGAATATACATATAATAAATAATAATAATAATAATAAGGGTTTTTTTTTAATTAATCCATGCAAATTCTGATTCTGCAAACCGCTATACGTGCCATCCCACAATCTTCATGGCTGGAAGGGGCCTTTGGGACCATGGAGTCCAACCACAAAAAAAACCCCAAACAACCAAAAAACCCCAAAAAACGCCACCCAACAAACCAAGAATCTCAGGCATCCTTATGCCCCGTGGAGTTGGACTGGTTTTCTTACTCGGGCAGGATGGATTTACACCAGCCAGGTGCTCCTCCTTGACCCAGCTGCCCCGTCTTGCACCCATCCTCTAAACCCCCAAACTCCCCGGCTCCCCTTCGCCACGGAAACAGCCCGAACCCCGAAAAGAGTTCGTCAAAAGAAGGGCCAAGCAGAGGAGCCTCTTAAATCCTGCTCTCGGTTACGCTTGCTTAATGCAGGAGTAAATTCCATTTGCTTCAGCCGAGTTACTCTGGCTCTGGATAGGTGTAAGAGAGATGGGAACCGGGTCCTTAGAGAGCTGGCTGCCTTCTGGGATGCTGCTTCTTAAAACGAAGCGCTGATAAACCCCAGTAGTAAAATAAAAAAAAAAAAAATATTAAAAAAAAATATAAAATTATTATTTAAAATATCTTCAGAGCTATCTGTTGCCCCCAAAAGGGCTATTAACTGTTGAAAGAACATCAAGCATTTAAAAAAAAATATAAAAAAAAATCAATGCATAACCTGCAGAGTGCCAGGAATATTTGTCAGCCTCGTGTGTGTTTTTTTGGAGCATGTGTCACAGCGGATTATCCGACGCTCCGTGAACATCATCCACTGCTTCCTCCGGCTGCAGCTACACAAACTCCTTCTCAGCCACGTCGCTGGATGCTCCAAGCACCACGACGTGGACCTTGCCTTCACAGTAAGGGTATTGTACCCCCCCCTCACCCCCCCCACCCCCCACCCCAGCCTACCAGCCAAATTATCACCTTCTGTCCTGATAACGCCTCCCCC
>JAOTQQ010000023.1:17134393-17153756 GCA_026546715.1 Gallinago undulata | reverse complement strand
CTGCCCAGGGAGGTGGTGGAGTCACCATCCCTGGAGGGATTTAAGAAACGTGCAGACGGGGCATTTCAGGGCATGCTCTAGTGCCTGAGATTGTTGGGTGTGGTGATTGTTGTGGTGATGGGGTGTTTGACCTCAAAGGCCCTTTCCAACCATGAAGATTCTGTGACTCTGTGGGTTGTAGGCCCCAGGCACGTCAAGTTTGATTTGACTTTCACCAGTAGACCTGCGAGGCCCATCCAAAGTGGGAAGGGAACTCAGGGATGGATCACCTGGCCACGCTCCCGTCGCTTTACCACCAACCTCAGGATATTCAATACATTCCTTAGAACGTCGGGCTCAACTTTATCGCGCCCCTCAGCCCCCCAGAAGTTTCAACCCCTTTCGCTTTTTCGGATGCAAGCCTCAAAGCATAACCCAGAAAGTCACAAAAGGGAAGGCAAATAAAACCCAACATTTTTCTCAATCAGGGACTGTGGCTCTGATCCACAATGTACCCTCCTGACACTTTACCCTTGGAGGCAATGGGTTTCTGCCTGACCTGGTCAAGAGGAGACCAGACTCAGGTCTGTTAAGTAAAAAAAAAAAATGCAAAATTATTCTGGCTTTCCAGTGGTGAAACTGAGAAGGTGATACAGCCCTAAATTAAGCCTGGCAAAAACCCTCAACGCTTAGTTAAGTTCTCTCGATCGTTTCCAGCATCAGGCACAGAACAAAAGAGGACAGAGGAGGTGACATGACCCCATCTCTAGCCTAAAAAAAAAGAAAAGAAAAAAAAAGTGGAAATAATCTTGTGTGGTTTGTCTATTGACAAGTAACAGTAGAAAGGTTATCCACTTTCAATATGTTTCTGGCCAATTTTTGGTATCTTCTTAAACCTGGGTATCCCAGCTATTGGGCTCAACTATTTCTTATCATCCAGACAAAACACAAACCTATTAAATGTCACTTACTGCTAGAAAACAAAGATTCTCCTCTTCTTCACTTCCCTCTAGACAAAGAATTACCTGATTTCAATCAAACTGAACAGTTTATAACCTGTCTCCAGGACCATCCTGTTCAGATGGTTTCTTTATATGAGATTGCTATGTGGGGTAGCCAAAACATCAGACTGGTAAAATAGACAAACATCCTAAAAACACAGATATTTTTTTTTTCTTTGTCTATAAAAACTGAAACAACGCAATACCATTGACCAGCTCTCCCGCAAACATGGCATTTTAGATCCATAAATACTGCTTTCCTGCAGTTCCTACAGGAAGAATATTGCCTGCTGGGGAAGAGAGCCAGCCCCAAGGCCAAATCATAGAATCCTACAATGGTTTGGGTTGGAAGGGACCTTAGAGATCATCTAGTTCCAACCCCCCCGCCATGGGCAGGGACACCTCCCACTAGAACGGGATGCCTCGAGGTGGAAGAAGTCACCAAATACCATCTCTCTCCTAGTTCAGGGCTTTGTAAAATATTCTCTGGCAAGAATAAGCAGGCTGACACGCCGTGTGTAAGGAAGGGTGGGCTCCCCCCCCCCCTCCCCCCTTTATGAATTGCTATCTTTGATCCATTTTTCCCATGTTTCCCCGCGCGAGTGCACAAAGACAAATATCCGTCGTAATATATTTACGAGGGCGGCCCGATAGTTACTGCGGTTTCAAAGAAAACAGGAAAAATGGATCCCAAACTGGATGCGCCGGGCGGCTCTTCGGTACGGCGCACGTTACGAATTCTGCTCAAACTGACTCAACTTCTTTCGATGAGGTAAGTGTTGACATTAGACAATTTGGTGGGGAGGCATTTACTCCTGCATTTATTAAAATGTCAGTAACGGCAGGAGTAACACCTCCTAAAAGGCTTGCAGGTGCTTGTCTTCCAAAAAAAAAAGCAAAAAACCCAACGTTTGGAAGGAGAGGATAAAAAAGGGCACCAACTGCCTTGAAAATGATTCAGCGTTGCGCAACTGAACGCTGCTCGAATCCAAGGGAACTGCCCAAAACGCCGGATTTTAGCACGTTCAAAAGCAGAAAACAAGGAATCCCTAAAAGAAAGGGCTCAACTTAGCCAAGGGCTGGGCTCCAGACGTAGCCACGTGCAGGTAGGGTGCTACCCCTGAAATGTAAAGGACTCTGGTGGAAAGGAAGATGACAAATATATCGGTAAAAATACATTCAATATCTAAAAATATCTCTGGAGAGGTCAGGAGTGGTGGGGGCAAAGCCTATGGACAACACAGGAAGCATCAGGCCGATATGAGAGAGCGAAGATATTTTTTCCCATTCTCTCCAAAAAAAACCAAACAACTTTCAGGAGGTTTCTTGCAAACCCCCCCCCATCCTTCGCCCGGCTCTCCAAAGAGATCGGCAAGGCCGGAATGAGACGTCGCCTTGTTCCCATCGCGGGGAAACATAAACCGAGGTCAAGGGAAAAACCACAACATCTGGAACGTGAGAAAAGGATTTACCGGTTAAGGGCTTAATGAACTCCGAAAATAAAGTTCTCGGCTCCGCTAATTTTTTTCTGGGCTTCGAAGGGGAATAAAATGCAAAGCTGGAAGAAGGTTTTAGGGCTCTCTTGAAGAAAGGAGAGCTACATCTGAGCCTGTAAAGGGACTGGAAATGAGAGGGGAATTAGGTCCCCGGGATCAGGATCTCATTAGGATTGCCACCCGCTTCCTTGCTTTCAGCAAGGGGCCATCTCCTGCCCGACAATTGAAGCTGTGATCATTTCCATGGTCCAGGCCAGGAGGTCAGTGGAACGAGAGCACACGGAAGAGCAACCGGGGTGATTGCCCCGACACAATACTTTGACAAGATGGTGGTAGCGCTTATGACCTTCTTTTATCCTTGTAGCCATCAAGACAGCCCAGGTTCGTTCACCAGACAGAGCTGCAGGTTGCTAATTGCCTGCCTGGGGTGCAAACTACGTCCTCCCCCTCTTCCTACCTGCATTCCCACCCGTGTGTGCTCAGCTTAGGAAGACCTCCATTCTCCCTCCACAACATCACAGCGGGCACCGGCTTCATGAGATGACACCAGAGAAGACCAATTACCCCACACCCTCAGATGGCTTCTGCCCTTCAAGCCCAGCACACTGAAGAACACACAAACACACACACACACAGCACAGCATTTCAGTCCTTTTTCTGCTCATGGCCACTGCATTTTGGGCTGCCTCACAGCATAGAATCACAGAATCACCTAGGTTGGAAGGGACCTTTCAAGATCATCTAGTCTAACCAATGAAAAAAAACCCAAAAAAACAACCAAACAAAAAACCCCACCAAATAATAATAATAATAAACCCCCACAAACAAACAAAAAACCCCACACAAACCCCAACCCAACACTAATCCATAGCCCCGAGCACCATGTCAACTCGTCTCTTGAACACCTCCAGGGATGGTGCCTCAACCACCTCCCTGGGCAGCCCATTCCAATGCCTGACAACCCTTTCAGTGGAGAAATATTTCCTAATATCTAAAACCTGAACATCCCCTGGCACCACTTGAAGCCATTACCCCTTGTCCTATCGTTTGTGACCTGGGAGAAGAGACCGACCCCTGCCTCTCTACAGCCTCCTTTCAGGGAGCTGGAGAGAGTGAGAAGGTCTCCCCTCAGTCTCCTCTTCCCCAGGTTGAACAACATAACAACCCAAATGCACTAAAAAAAATATAAGGGGGGTGGGCACTTATTTCCTTCCTCAAGGGCTTGGGGAAGAGCTGCCGGTGGCACTGCTGTGGCCGGTAGGTGGCCCATGGGATGGGGATGGTGGACACAGACGTATGGCCAGGCAAGGACAGGGCAGTCCCACCTATAACGAGAAGCATCAAAGGCAAATTCCACTCGGAGCCATCCATGGGCTTCCTACAACGCTACACACCCAGGCAAGCCTCCTCCCTTTCTGCAATTATTAATTGTAAAGTAATGATTTGCTGGAGAAAGAACTTTAATTCTTCAAGTTAACGGCATACTCACATCTGTTTGCAATAAATATTTCAAAGTGACTTTGGGGAGGAAGGAAAAAACCCACCACCCAACCTTACATGAGTTCAATCCAACTATTCCCAAGCACACGCTCGTGCCGTATCATTTGGGGAAGATAATTTGAAGCTCTGATGAAAACGTAGCATTTGTTGGGACGGGGCTTTGAGCAACCTGGTCTGGTGGGAGGTGTCCCTCCCCACCGCAGCGGGGTTTGGAACTGGGTGGTCTTTAAGGTCCCTTCCAACCAAGAAGGTCCTCAGAGCACTGGGAATGGAAAGGATTTCCTTTTGTTCCTGTGCCACTGGCAGGGGGGGGTTGGCTGAATGGGAGCAGGGTCCCCACCCCCCACTGCTTAGAAAAAAAAAAAATGGCAAAAATTGGCCATTAGCTGGGGATTAGCTCATACATTAAATAATGTTGTAAAATATTTTTATGGCGCTACTTCTAGCTGTTTTAAAAATTACCATTCAGGACATCTCAAGCTCAGGGTAAAAGTTATATATGCATGTATCCTTTCTATTTTTTTTTTTTTTTTTAATGGGAACGTTATCTTTAAACACCAAAGATTACAAGTGACTGCAAACCAACAAAGCATCGACTTTTACAGTGAAGTCGTTCTTCTCTATTAAATACAAAATATCGTAAGTATGATTACCTCATAATAATTACCTAACCCTTATTATTTTGCTTTCAGAATATTTATTTAGAGTTGCGTTACTAAAATTTCAAATAATAGGGGGCCTGCTGTCATGGCTCTTTATCCAAACGACTCGTAGCCTCTTGTAAACAGTTCCGTGATCTGATTTCCATTGGGACAGGAGCTGTAAAAGGCCGGGGATTTGCAATGGATTTACACGTATACTGTTTCAGTTAAGTTACCAAGGTCGACTTAACAGCCCTTTTCCTCAGAGCCTTAAATACATTTGCCACCCAGCCTCTTCGTGCCACCTTCAAGGAGAGGGGATGATGAGATTGCGAAGGATGCTCGAACTTCACTGGAAACCCCAATTTATATTTTCAACCGGCAATGGGATTTTTTTTTTATTTATTTATTTTAAATAAAAACGAGCTGGTAGAAAACCAATCCTTGCCGATACGCCCACGAGAGACAGGTTTCTTTGAGTTTTGAAAAAGTCATTCGGGCTTCAGAAAACAACAGAGAATAACCCTCACAAACTCCATTGTACCGCAGATTATTAGCCCTCCGAAGCCCAACTTTTGTTCTCAGGAAAAACGTATCAACTTACTGACCCGCGATAATAGATTTTTAAAAAAATTATTTTTTTTTTAAAGCAAAGCTCCTCCAGACTAAATACCAAACAAACAAACATTAATGCCCCTCGATGGCTTGACACCTCCTCAGTGGAGTTCAAAGAGTTTGACACGCAGTGATTGCGCAGAAATGTACTGATAATAAAGGTAAACGAACCCCGCGGTGGATTCTCTGCTCTGAATGACTGGCCTGATTGTCTCTTTTTCTTGGCAAACACTTTCTTCGCTGAACGGCGTTGCAGCCACAGGTATAATTTCTCTAATGCCCCAGAAAGAATCGGATTAAAATACGATACAGAGGCAGCACTTACCTTGGGCTGATTAATATGCTTAAACTCTTACCGTGCCACCACGCTTAAAAGCATAAAGATAGGCTTTTTCTACGCCAGTCTATATATATTGATACCTCCTGTGTGCCAGGAAAACCTCTTTGATTAGTCACACTAAACCGTCGCTTAAGTGGTATGAATTCCTCAGGCCTGCACTTTCCATAATCAAGTAATAAATTCTGGGACTAATCACAAGCCGGTGCTGCCTCTCTTCGGTGATGTGCAAGGAGACTCATCGAGAGTTTCTCCAACCAGAGGAAAAGCTCCACCACTGAAGTAATGGAAAATAACTGAACATCTCGGAGCAAAATTCATTTCAGAGGTGGTAACGTAGAGGGGAAGCTGCACAAGGCTTGGGTGTTTTGGGAGGGATTTTGGTTTGAGGATGTCCTGCTTGGATCAGCCTGGGCAAAAAAAACCCAACCAACCCACAAACCACGTTCAGCAGGCAAAACCAAAGTGGAATAAAGCCAGTTGTGGTTTTCTCTTTCCTCTTTCACCAGCCAACAGGGACGGCCTGTTCTGTTGGTGACACGGTCACCTTCTACAATCCAGAAGCTTCCCTCTACCCGTGTGCCACCACCTCTTGGAGCTGCAAGGTCAGCCTTCAGCCAGCCCGACCCTCGAGTCGGGGCTTTGTGAACTTGAATACACGAAATACATGAATCTCTGCAGAGAACTCTTCAGCCCTCCCCTGCCCCGAACCCACAGCAATTCCCTAAAAAACCGTGCGCGAAATTTAATCTAATTCCTTTGTGCTCGTGTTAACGTACCCTTGGCTTAACCGCCCCCTTTCCGAGCCAAACTGCAAAGTTTAATCTACGGTAATGCCCCTCCAGGTGAGATTTATTATAGATCACTTTCTAAAGCCCGCCTGTTCTCTGGGCATGTGCGTGCCGTATCCATCGTATTATTATCCGGTCGAAAAATTCCCAGTGTGCCCAACGCCTCGGCTGGGATAGCAGGCACACGGGCAGAATATGACACGTTATGCTAATCTGCACCCCCGCTGTGGAAAAACATACACAAGGATTCCATTACCACATTCATTAGGCTGCAGTGCACTTCATCTTGAATAGGGATTATGAACTATAATGGAGCGGAAACCGTCGGCTGAACCCACTTAGCCAAAAGCTCTATGACGTCGGCCAAATATTTCGGCGGGAGGAAGAGGAGGAGTCGAACCTTCTCCCGGTGGGACGCGCTGCCTTCCCCCTCCCCCCCCGGTGCTTGGGTTGGGATGGGGAGAGTTTTGAGAGAGCCAAGGTGGTGATGAAGCTCCGCAAGAACTCGTCCAGAGCGTTGGTGTAGACCAGCGTCTACACCAACGTGGTGTAGACGCTGGTGGGACCGACGGGGGCTTTCCAGACGCACGCACCATTACTTGTTTTGCACGGGGTCCTCAAAACCCATGGGCAAACAATTCTCCACGCACCTGGCACGAGGCTTTTTTTGGCCCCAACACAGATTTCCAAGCTGTACGTGGAGCAGAACCTCCCCATGACGACATCAGGCCCCCTTAAACGTCCATCACATTACAATGAGGTGGAGGGAAGTCATTCTGCCTCTCTGGTCTGCACTGGTGAGGCCACAACTGGAATACTGTGTCCAGTTCTGGGCTCCCCAGTTCAAGAGGGATAGGGAATTACTGGAGAGAGTCCAGTGTAGGACAACAAAGATGATAGAGGGACTGGAGCATCTCCCTAATGAGGAAAGGCTATAGAGAGCTGGGGGTCTTTAGCCTGGAGAAGGCTGAGGGGACACCTCATCTATGTTTACAACTACCTAAAGGGTGGGTTGATGGAGCCGGTCTCTTTTCAGTGGTTCCCAATGACAGGATGAGGGGCAACGGGCTCAAGCTGGAACACGGGAAGTTCCATTCAAATACAAGGAAAAACTTCTTTACAGTGAGTGTGGCAGAGCCCTGGAACAGGCTGCCAAGAGAGGTTGTGGAGTCCCCTTCTCTAGAGATCTTCAAGGCCCACCTCGATGCTCCTGAGTGATGTGCTCTGGGCAACCCTGCTTTGGCAGGGGAGTTGGGCTAGAGGATCTCTAGAAGGTCCCTTCCAAGTCTGACAATTCCATGATTCTGTGATTCCATGAAAAAAGATGAAGTCGTCCAGTTCTGTGTTCAAGTTCCCCACCCAATACACACCCTGAGTGTGTATTCAGCTTTTGGTTCTACACAATACAGTTACTGCCTTTCTTGGCAGAAAAATTTAACTCCAACTATTTAAAATATTGTCAGAAATAATAAAGACCGGAATATGAGTTACCGCTCCAGAAATGTTTTGGAATTTAGTTTTGCCCAGAAGAGGAAAAAAAAAAAAAGGAAAAGAAAAAGAAGGAATGAAGCTTCCCCCATGTACAAGACTCAAAAGATGGTAATAAAAACCTTCTGTATTTAGTAATTTTTGGGACTCTCTTGTTTACATACGCCCTTTTAATGTTGGAACTAACCAGGAAGTTCCCGTTCGCAGCGGTGCGATAGAACTGAAGAGAATCCCTGAAACTCGTGATAGAAACTCTGCCCAACTCTCTTCTTTCAGCTAAAAAGCAAAAGGAAAGGGAAAAACCATGGAAAATGCCATGAAGCAACCAGATCTATTCAGTATGGGTAAAACTTTGCTTTCCTTCCATGCATCTCCATGTGCTACGTGTGTCTTGCACGGGGGCAATACTTACTCGGGGGGCATTTGCTGAGCTCAGCCATCCCCCAAGTGGTTCCTTCTCCCGCTGCCCCATCAGCTCTTTTTCCACCCAAGTTGCTAGGACAGGCAAATCCAGCATCAGCCATCACCAGCCTGGAGGGGGGACATTCCTCCCACCTGCCTGCCAACCTCCTGGGGTAGGGTGAGCAAGGATGGCTGGCCACGGCCAGCGTGAGTCACCAAGGATGACTCCTGAGGTCTTCCCTCCTAAAGAAGGCAAGGATGGGGAAGTGGAGGATGAAGAACCCTTGAAGGTGATGCTCCTCCTCTGCACCTTCTCCTGACTGATGGTGGTGAAGAAGCTAAGGATGAGTACGGACAAAATTATAAGCGTGAAAATGAGAGATGGATGAAGTTGATGGAAAGTTGAGCAAAAGTAGGATTTGGCAGCAGAATTCACGGGAAGAGATTAGATGGGACTTGGCAGCGGGAAAGTTGGAAGTGACAAAACCAGCGGTGGGGTGCGACAAAAGACTGAACCGATTTGGAGTTTGGGGAGAAAGAACAAACTTCTGGGCAAAAAGGCAGCTTACACAAGGGCGAGACATAGAGCATCACGTTAATCAACGTGCGTGGGAGACCAGGCAACTAATCACGGTGAGGTCCTCAGGCACGGGCTGCGGGGGCTCAGGAATAAAACCACGGATCACAGTCAGGGCAAACCCTGGTGCCAGCACACCTTTGTTTTTTAAAAAAATATCTCAACATATGGAATTTCTGAGCCTGCAACACCGTCGGTGGAAATGGCAGGGGGGTCCAGCCAGCTTCATAAATCCCCTGGTGGATTCTGGATTTGGTGAAAATTCCTTTTGTTGGCACGACTTACCCAGTTTTTGCAGAGTCTTGCCCAAAATTAAAGAATCATTAAATTCCTGCCATACGGGCAGGTATTTAACTCAGGAAGATGCTGAGTGCTCTCTGAGAGGGCGATTCCAGCAGAAGCTAAGGTAGGTCATTATTTTATGGCGTCGGGTCTTTTGACTATGGGCCCGCTCGTTGTGGAGTTCAGTTTTATTGCTAATTTCAGAGGGAACAGCTCTGCAGCCTGCATCAAACACCCAGGAGAAGAACGAGCGCTCTGAAAACTCCAGAAGGAAACACAACTCCCAGGAATGGCATGAGGAAAAAAAAAAATAAAATAGAAATTTTACTAAATGTACAAACCACTTAATTTATCAGAGAGAAGGAACACACTCCGGAGATGATTTTTTTTTTCTTTTTTTTTTTTTTTCCCTTTTCTTCTTTCTTTAGTTGAGGTCCAGCTTCCATTTTTCAACTTTGAAAGGTAAGTGGCAGCATCAAACAGGTTGAAGGAGGCCCTGTTTTCTTGCTACGGGAACATGGCCCTTTGCACTGAGATTGTAATACAATCCCCCCTCTCTGGGGCTGCAAACGCTACAGTGCAAAACTGCGTTTGAAAAAACCTCTTTTATCATTCATCGTCTCCAGACTGAAATCATTTTTGACAACCTCTGCAGAAAACAAGCAGCTTTCTGGCTACTGGCGAGCCGATTAAAGGGAGGAAACACATGTTCACTGTCAGACAGAGCCCCTGGAGAAAGCATTGACAACCTTTTAACCTCCTTTCCCAGTGAAAGTGCCCAAATGTTTCTCTGGAACAAAACCCCAGCATTGTTTTAAGCATCTTTTCATTTAATGCACTATATTTCTCAAGATATGTTAAGAGTCAGAGGAATTCCATTTTAACGGGGAGGTTTCACAACGAGCCCAATTCCCATGCAAATGGTCACATAAACAATTATTAGTGGGGGAATATCTTTTTATGAACTAACTTTTTTCTTCTCTTTTTCATCTCTCCTTCCCCCCCCCATTTCTTTTATTTTCTTTTTCTTTTTTTTTTTTTCCACTGTGTCTGACCACAGTTTAAATACCAACACATTGAAAAGTTCACTAACCTCTACAGTGATTTCTCAAAACAAGCCAAAAAGCCACGGGAGTGAAATTTTCTGAACAGTAGGAAGGCTGACTAGCAGACATTATTAGCACTTTGAGCATTCAAATCTGGCCATGGAAACTTTTGTGAGTTACAAGATGCTGAGGCAGGAAGCACCACGCATCACCGATGTATTTGTTATCACGGGAAGCAGTTTCCACTGAATTTAATCATCAGAAATAAATTTTCTATTGAGAAGTGAAACGAAAATTTTTAAAATTATTATTATTTCTTTTTAATTTTTTATTATTATTATTATTATTGCTTTCAGAGCAATTGGTCTAGCTCGCTTTGTAGTTATAAATGTCCACTCGGAGGTTGTTTAACATTTAACCTTGCTATTTTTACCTTAATATCAGCAGCTGGAATAGTTCTGTCTGTTTTGATAAAACGAGACTTTTTTTTTTTTCTTTTTTTTTTTTTTTTCCATGTTGCATGTTTGCTTTTACAGCTGAAAGGAACTGTTCCAGCTGAAGTAGGTAACTATAAAACTGCAGTGGTCTAAGCCGCCTGGGAGAGGAGTAGATTATTTGATTAAATGTTCCTGTAAGTAACTGCACAAGGCACTGTCCAATAATGCACAATATTTGCTAATGAAAGATAAAAGGAGCCAGCTCTGCAGGTACCGAGTCCCACGGGGATTTTCTGCTCCTTCTCCAAAGACCTTGCTCCAGCCCTACTCAATAGCTCTGCAACCATTTAACTTGTCCCTGCTTCCGCGGGGATTACGACTTGGCTAATGATAGTCGTGGCGGGGGGATAAAAAAAAAAATAAAAAAAATTGTAAAGCTGGTGCTTGGCTTCTCCTATGTCACAGGATCACAGAATCACCCAGGTTGGAAGGGACCTTTTAAGATCATCTAGTCCAACCAATGAGAAAAAAACCACCAAAAAACCCCAAACAAACAAAAAAAACCCCACACAAACCCAAGACAACACCAATCCACTACTAATCCATATCCCCAAGCACTAGGTCAACTCATCTCTTGAATGCCTCCAGGGATGGTGCCTCCACCACCTCCCTGGGCAGCCCATTCCAATGCCTGACAACCCTTTCAGGAAAGAAATATTTCCTCATATCTAATCTGAACCTCCCCTGGCACAACTTGAAGCCATTACCCCTTGTCCTATCACCTGTGACCTGGGAGAAGAAGTCCAAAAGGACTTACTCCGTTTCAAGCTTTTTTCATTTCGTTTTTCTTTCTTCAAAACCAGCCTCGCTCCAAGAATGGAGTTCAAAATGCAACTGGCCATGTTGGGGCTGATGGTTGGACTCGACAATCTGAAAAATTCCCTTCCAACCTCAACAATTCTATGATTCTATGGCAGCTTCATCCACTTCCACGTGCCCATTGGGTTTGGTTTTTTTTTTTGCATCGCCCTTCATCCTACAGGCAACATTTCAAGTTGACTCGCTGGAAGATGTTCCTCCTGGAGTTATTTCTCCTGGGTGCCCAGCTGCCTCCTTAGGTTGGAGGAGGATGCAAAGCCAGCTCTGCAGCCACGTTTTGCGCAAGATGGAAAGTTGGTGGGGAGCTTGTGCTTCTGAGGCCTTTAAATGCCTTTGGAGACAAAAAAAATAATAAATAAAGGCCACCCATGGAAGGAAGGTATGATTCAAGGTGCGTGGCTGAAACAAGTGGGAAGGCAAACAACCACCCCTTTCTTCTGACCCGTGCTCCTGTCCTACCCCGGCAAACGTTCCTATCTAACCCATCTCCCACAGCTACGGGAAGCAATCTCACTCATAAGTAACCCAACGAGCTTTAAAGGGGGAAATTTCCCCGAGAGCGGAGTTATAAAAGCAAAAGAAGCAATTCCTCAATTTTCTCCTTTCCAGGAGATGCCCCCTTGCACAACTGGGACTGTTCCTCCCATACCCAAGAGCTTCACGGCGAGACCTTTTTCACCTTCTTCCCAGGTCCAGAAGGAGGCCCTTCCCCTCTGTTGAACTAGAGAATTAAAAAATCAGCTCCTGTCCACAATCTCCTGAAATCCTTCAGAACAGGAGCCAGGAGCCTTTGCAGAAGCGCCAAGAAATAACTCCGAGCAAACTCGGTCAAAAAAAACAACCCCAAAACAACAACAAAAAAGCAACACAACACAACAATAAATAGTAATAACCCTTGAAATTTTTAGCTGAAGATCGCGACGTGCTTCCTAAACGAGGCAAATGCCGTCACGCCAATTTTGGGTAAGTGGGAAAGCAGGGAACTGACAGCTGAAGAATAGCCTGAAGACAACCAGTTGGTGGCAAGGCTGGAAATGGATCCCAGACCCTCCCCGGCTCCGTCCCCCCGCTCCACACCTCCCGCAACACACACCGCCCGCCCGCAACAGCCCCCCGTAATTTAACTTGGGAGGAAACACAACTCGATCCGGGCTGAACTGTTTATTGCAGGCCATGAAACGCCAGGGATGAAGTTACCCTTGCAGTAAACTCTGCTAATTGTGTTCAGCCCAAATCACATGCGTGGCTACAGATAAATGCCCCCAAAAAAACAGCTTTTAGCCACCGCTAATTTAGGCATACGGAGCCGACCTTTTTTTTATGCGGAAAACTCCAAGCAGGTGAGTTTATTGTCTTTTTATTTACCCACCTTTGTTCAAAGCTTTTTTTTTTTTTTCTTTCTTTTTTTTTTTTTTTTTTTCCCTAGAAAACAGCCTTCTGTCTTTATTTGGAGAAACCAAAAAACTACCTCTCGTATTGGCAGTTTGTTTGAGCACTTATTTGTTCCAGGAGCGCTTACGTTCCCAATTTACAACTGTCTCATTTCAGCTTCCTGATGCCAGTTTTGCTTCCCCTCATTCATCCACCAAATCAAACAATTTTAAATTGCTTGGTACTTCCCTGAGAGCTTCTTCAAAGTCAAACCACCTCCCAGTCGTCCTTCCTCCAAAGCCGAGCAGAGGAGGTTCTTCTCACCCCTACCACCTTCAGGGGGTTCTCCTACAGTTACGTGGTGGACTCTCACGCCTCGACATCCTTCTCAGAAGAGGAAACCCAAACCACATGTCCTGGTATGAGTCTCAACAACGCCAAGGATCAGTAAATGCCCCTCCTGCATCCCAGTTCCATGGACACATCCAGGCATGGTGGCAGCAACTCGGAGCAACCATCATGCTGGAGCTTTGCTTCAACTCTATAACCTCTTGTGGACTTTACGTCAGCTCCCCAGGTCAGCTTTGTCCTTTTTGGCATGAAAAAAATCTATTTGCAAACATCTTTTAATTGGTGCAGGCTAGCAGGAGACCGTGCCTATTCTAACTACTCTTCCTCGACATTATTTACTGGTGTAAATAGAGAAATAATTCATTGTTATTACCCCATTATTATTTACCAACATAAGCGTATAAATAATTCAGCAATATTCATATTATTATTATGTATAATACCATGAATTATGGGAATAAAAAAAAATTAAAAAAAAAAATCACAGTGGTTACCATTAAAAAGTCAACATTAATCAACGTTTGCCTCAAAGTGATGTGGGAGATAGCCTAGTCTGCTCTGCCCTCAGAATAGGAAATAAGTGTGGTACCTCAGATACCACAGCATGGTAAGGGTTGGGCAGATGTGGCTTCTAAAATGGTAACCACTGCAACTGGAAATCGCGTCGGAAAACACGTCGTATCGTGTTTGTTTAGTAAAATGGAAAGCCACAGTTATTTAGCGCTCACCTAAACTATCCACCACAACGTCTTCAAACACATCTGCCCAGGGAGATTGCTCAAAGGGTGACCAAATATTTCTGGAAGCTTTCTGTAGCGCTGATCGAAAGGCCTCCGTCAAAACCTTCTGTTTAAGATGGTAAATGGCTTCAGGGGACGGAATAGACCAACTTTTTTTTTTCCTTTCTTTTTAAAATGTCAGACCTTTTTATTAAATACTTCTAGTTTCAAAGGCAGAGCTATAAAAAAAAACAAAAAACAGAAAGCCAGGGAAAAGGCCTGTTTTTCTTTACGTTAGTTTTGTAAAGATTAATTGTTTTGCAAGTAGCTGTCGTGTCTCGTCCCGCGGTATTTAGGCTGCTATTTTATTTCTGTGATTGACAGACAGTAAAACAGGACATTTCCTCACTGCCCAGTATTTGACCAAACTCTCCCATCCTCTGTGAGAGATGGAAACCACGTCCCACAAGGCTGCTTTAAATTCAAGCCTAGCACTTTGGTCATGGAAGGGGAGGTTAAACTTTGATGACTAATTCTTCTCTTTTCAAGGCTATGTCTAGTTTTTAAAAAAGCATTTCCACCAGTTGCTACGGTCAGACCACTCTGTCTCTCCTGAAGTCAGTGTGGAGCATCTTCCAAACTCCACCTACACTGGAGCTCACTCGTATTGAATAGATTCTGGTCACTCCTGACCAGACTGTCTGACTCTAAGTCCATCTTTATGGATCTTATTGCCATGACACCAGAAACTCAGGCTTACATAGGTACAGACACACTTACACGAGCTCTTTAAACACCACTTGGGCAGAAGAGGAGAAAGAAAAAAAGTCCCGAAGTCACAGAGACACCGATAGTAAATGGACAACCAACAACTTGGCCAACTCTCAGTCCTCTTCTCCTTCCAAGCCGCATTCTGATTCAAACTTCAAACTTTGCCAACAGGAAAATTCACCTTCCAAATTAATAGGTCATGTCACGCATACATGAAGTCAGATAATTACAAGTTATGGTTCCCTAAATATTTCAAGCTTCACTATAATCCCTCTAACTCATTTGCCTGTCACTTTATGGTAAGAACAGTGAATGAAGAGCTTAAATCTGCAGCACCTCAAGATGACTTTGATTAGAAAGGGAAAAGTTGTTAAGATTTTCAGCAGCAAATTAGCTGGGGATGCTCAAACTGTAGATTTAAGTTCCCATGACGTGGTGAGGGGAAGAAAAAAAAAATAAATCGTTATCCATCGTTTCATGCTGGAAAAACCCCAATCAGATGCCGTCGATGGATAAAGGAGATATTTCCACCAAGAGCGAAGACAACCAGTAAATTAAGAAACAACTGAAAAAAGTGGTTTCACAAGATGTAGAAAAGCCTAAGGCTTTTTCTTCTACCAAGCTGGTATAAGAAGAAAAACTAGGCAAAGAACCCCTTACGTTAAACTAATGGAATATTCTATTCCCCAGGACAAAAAATGAGACAATGCCCCCCTCTGCTTAATTACTCCCAGAGTCCATCTCTGCTTTTCTCCACCCTGAGCACGCACCAAACTCCCTTACAATTCTCAAAGTTGGCATGCAACGATCAAGACCCAGAGAGATGAAGAACTGGATGATGAAGGCTTCCCAAACCTTTCATCGATATTCCAGACACACCCAGCCGAATGATGGGTTGTTTTTTTTTTTTTTTTCCCCCTGAAACGGAAAATACAGCAGCAAAAAAGCTCTTTGGTGCTTTTGGCACTGGAACATTGCATCTCAAAAACAGTGAATTCTCACCACCTTTGATGTGCTTTATCAGAGATGCCGCCACCATCCCGTGCACCCGTTCCTTTTTTTATTAAAGGCATCAACTCTGTTTCCACAGGCAAATGTGACGCTCACAACTATTTGGAGAGCCAGCTCTAAGTGTGTTTCTCTATATTTCATGCCATGTAACCTTCACCTTCACTTTTTATTTTTTTTTGAAATGCTAAACCCAAAGTGAGGAAGGAAAAAGACATCCTGCTGAGACGGACGCTTCAGGAGTTTCACGGTCTTCATGGAGATACCAAGCCACCTTGTGGTTTTCCTGCGTGTATAAATGAACATAAGGGAGTTGTCCAATACCTAAAATTGCAAACTTAATTACTTTGGGGTGGTTTCTCACAGCCTACTTGTTCCTCCCCAACTTAAAACTTGCAGAACGAGATACAGAGTGTGAATTATTCCTCAGGCTCTTACCGAGCCTTGATACCAGTCATTTCTCCCACGCCCCAGGAAAATGTGTTTTGTTTTTTTTTTAAACACGGCGTTCCATACTAATATGCATCCTAAAAGAAACCAAACACCGACTGAAGTTCATCTGATGAAACTGGCTATCAAAAATCTCCGTAACATTAACAATCCTGAGCATTTCTTTTACTGTATTATGGCTTGATGACACCGACCTGTTTAGGAAAACAAGAAGGAAACAAGAAAACGAAGCGAGAGCCACCTTAAAGCTCAGAGAAACCTTTTGGTGGCTCAGAAAAAAATTCAGTTAATGCTTCTATTTACACAATTTCTGGTTTTCGCTCTTTTTTCTCACTCGGACATCCATACAGCACGTACCCCAACGGTCTCTAATTCCCAAGGATTGGGTTCTGCTCCCCAACCCCACTGGGTGCGGGAAGCACCAAAACCCATGCGGAAGAAAAGAAACCAAACCAATCTTTGTTTCTTTTGTTGGTTTTTTTTTTGTTTGTTTGTTTGTTTTTTCTCCATTGGTTGGACTAGATGATCTTAAGAAGTTCCTTCCAAGCTAGGTGATTGATTCTGTGAGATTTCCAGGCTCTAGTGCTGCGGCCACTAGAAACCCAGAGACCTGGAGAAGCCCCAGAAATTAAAATACCAAATTTTTGGAGGTTTGTCTCACTGTTTAAATAAGTAAATAAATAGAAGACCACACCCAACACGCAACTTTGTCATTCTTCCAAGTCTTGCCTCAAACTCAACGCGTGCGGCAAGTCATGGGTCCTTAACATGGAAAGGTTCCCTTCCAGCTCCAAGGGCAACTGGATCTGATCACGGGTGCTGCCGTAGCTCGGCACAATCACACCAGTGAAATACGGACCGTCGGCCCCGGGTCCAAATTTGCTTTCTTCTAGCATGAGCCTCAGCCGAAAGGCGGTACTTGGCGCGTCAAGAACGGATTTGCCGCACAGCTACCCTATGGAATGCTTAATTAAAGTGATATTTTGTTTTGGTTGGATAATCTCTGACTGTTTTATCGGGATTTGACATTAAATTACAATTGGCCATGTCACGTAACGTTTCTGCACGCGTTGTCAATAGGATCCCAAAGGCGAATGTTATTGACCAAGAACGTAACGCTCACCGAGAGCGCCTCGAGAAAACACCCAGATTTTTAAAGTTCTGCTTTCTCTTTTTTTTTTTTTTGCTGTTGTTAAACCTCAATCGCTGCGGTTTCTTGAAAGCTCTTTGCTGCCCAATAACTCCAAGTGCTAACAGAATTTAATATTTGGTTGTCAGGCACGTCTCGGCTCCCGCCGCAGTACTCCTGTGAACTGTGCTCACACTCAGGGCAGCTTTTTTTTGGCAAATATATATATTATTATTTTATATATATATATGTCTCACAGCTCAGGTCACCATGTGAACGTGGGACACGGGAGGTGGCCGCTGTCCATCTCTCTACCTTCCATGCCCTTTCTGCAAGAGCTGGCAGGGGGACACCCTGGGTTGGGGGAAACCCAATGGCATCGCCCCCCTCCCAGTTCTTTCTCCTCTGGGGTCTCACATATTGAATTTAGGCTCCCTCCTTCGGGCTCCATGAATCATTTCTGCCCTGAACTTGTGACCCTGGCTCCGTAAAGGCAGTGCGTTGCTCTACCAGGGCCATACAGCAGATAACACACAGCCACTTCGGGCTCTACCAGACCCAAGAGAGTGTCTATCACGGTGGAGCTTGGTGTGTGCTGGGAATGAAACTGTCGGGTAGCATTTCCTAAATTCTGAGGGGGGGGGGGAGCTAAATCCATGCCCTCTCCAATTTCGCTCTGATTGAAGAGGTAAATAAAATAAAATGGGCTTACACAAGTTGTTGCCTATTTTCTTTGCGTTTCCTGCCTTAGTCCTGAATATCTGGAATTGAGCTGGTGTTTTCTTTAATGAGTTTCAGAGGACGACGTTCAGTTTGGGTTAAGTTCAGCACCAGTTATATTTTTCCAAGTTTACTAATCTGAAAAGGGAACCTGCAACAGGCAGAAAAAAAAAAAGACCTTACTAATTTGGAGCCCCCTTGCCCAACCGCAAACCCAACTGCGATGGTCAATAAGAACATCCCAACGAAGTACAGAAAAACCTAAGCAGCACCACGGTCTGGTCTATCAGTTAGAGGAAGGTCATTAACGGGTTACTCTTTTAATGGCTTATTTGATTAAATACACATAACTGCAAGGCGATCACTCAAGTATCAAGTGGAATAAATACTCAAGTTCAATCAGGGACATATTTGTTACTGCAATGGGTTTACTAAAGTTGCTGCAAAGTGACTAATAATGAATATTTTTTTTTTTTTTGACAATGGCAAAATAAGTATTCTCATAGAAGTGGCTGGCATGTGTAATCTGATGAGCTCACTTAAATAGCTCGACTCTGGATCAAAAAAAGCAAATTATACTCACTTCAATAGTTCGGACCGCGGATCAAAAAAAAAAAAAAAAAGAAAAAAAAAGTAAATTATATAAGTGGATCCTGCAAGGCAGAAACATGTGGACACAGCTGTAGTGTCATGTGTCACAGCTCCGCTCCGTGCCAGCTGGCACCGGCACAAAGGCAGGCCAAGCCAAACAATTCCTGTTATTCATAACAGCAAACGCGCATTCAAAACACACAGGGCAGGCTTTATAAAAATCACTCGGTATTCAAAACGGCCCCGCGGTGCCCCATTGGGTTTTTTTTTTTTTTTTTTTTTTTTTTTTTTTTTAATGGCACGTTGCTGCGCGCCGGGGCTGATACGCCAAATTGTCCCAGTGGTCCAGAAGTTCTCCTCTTTACCCAAAACGGGGGAAATTCAGGGGTTTTGCCGGTGTATCTATGGGCTGTTTGTGCTTGTGGCTCGCAGCCTTTCTCGGGGACTCGGAAAAAGATGCACCCCCTCCCCACGTGAAATATTCAGCCTTTTGATTAAGAATGGGGCACACTGTGCCTATGTTATAACTGGAACCTCCCCAGCACAGCACATCACGTCATTAAGGAGCCCAGTTAGCCCTAAAGCCAGCAGGTAGGATAGTCTCCTGGACAAACTCCTCCTAGGCTGCATATTTAGGACTTAAATATGAAATTCCAGGGGTATTCAGTGTGCTCCTCTATGGGAGGACCCTCTTCCATGTAAGCAAATAGGCTCAGTGTATCTAATCTCAATGAGGACTTTGCGAAACATGCCCCTACTGATGGAGAGGAAAAGAGGAGAAA
>JAOTQQ010000023.1:17120155-17134293 GCA_026546715.1 Gallinago undulata | reverse complement strand
GAGAGGAGAAAGAGAGGAGAAAGAGAGGAGAAAGAGAGGAGAAAGAGAGGAGAAAGAGAGGAGAAAGAGAGGAGAAAGAGAGGAGAAAAAAGGATGGGGGAGTTCAATTCAGCTGTTTTCACTGCTCTTGAGACGTCTCATACTGGGAAAAAAAACCTCCCCCCCACCCAAGCCACCAGCCTCCTTCTCCTTCCCAGAGATGCAAATCAGTAGTTAATTATGGCGGGATCCAGCCTGACTTTAGCGTATCTGAAGTTTGGTGGTACCGAGGGAACGGGCACCCACCACGGAAGGTTACGGCTGAAGTCACGCAGAAAGGGGGATTTTTAATAACATAAAGCCCAGCTCCTCAGAAGGTGTACGTCAACATCGCCGCTCTGAAGTCCCTGGCAACCTGCTAACATACACCAGGTAACAATCTGGGAAGAATCCCAGAGTTTAAATATAGCCACACTTAACATAATATTGCCTCCCTTCCAAATTTCCCCTCCTTAATGCAAAAAAAAAAAAAAAAAAAAATTAAAATAAATAAAAGACCCCGACCCCACGTTCTCCTGCAGGGCAGGCCCCTTGGTTTCTTCTAGGTTTCTTCTAGGAGAGTCATCAAGTCCTTCAGCTTGGCCATGGCCAGAGGAGAGCGGGTGGGGGCCCGGAGCAAGCGTTTCCCTCGGAGGAAGCCAGGGAAGCTGCATTCCAAGGAAAGGGAAAATTTGGGTCCCCGACCGCAGAGCCTTCTCCTGATGACGGCTCGCTGCTGGCTGCAGGAGCTTCGCGTGTGCGCTCCAGGCCACCTTCTCCAAGTCCAACTCCTTGAGCCAGAAAAGCAATAACGAGCTTTCAGGAGTAAACAAAACAGATGTAAAGGGCTCAGCAGCAACACCCCCTTTTTTTTAATTTCCTTTTTTTTTTTTTTCCCTTCTCCTTTAGCTCCTCGCCGTAGAACCACGGGGCACAGCTTCTGCTGGGGTTAGTTGACCTCAAACCCAGGGAGGTCTACACGGCCACCGCTCCGCTTCTCCACCTTCCCGAAGGATCTGGCCCCCTTGGCTTTTCGAAAACCGGGTTTTTATCTGCGCCAAGAGGGAGAGACCTCTTTTCCTTGGAAAACATAAATAAAGGGCTGCACCGGGAGGCGATGGGGAGGGATGACACAGCTTCTATCACCTTGTTTGCAGTAGCCACTCTTTAATGTCTGGTGCCTCAGATTTGCCAAGTAGCATTCCAGGTTTTTTTTTTTCCCCACATCCCCCCCTCTGGAAACAGAAATGAAAAAAATTACCCTAACACTTTTTTTTTTTTTCCCCTGTGCATCTTTTATAGCCTGTGCACTTGAAAAATAGCTTTTTTCTTTCCCCCCACCCCATCTTCAGGGCGTAATTGGTGTATGGGTTAATAGATACCAGACATCTCCTATCAGGCAACATGGTTTAAATAGGCACATCATTAACATGGATTACTTAGGCCATGTCTCCTACTGAATTAGTGGTCTGCAGGCCAGCTCCAGGGAAGGGTTTTTTGGGAGGGGGGGGGGAGGCTGGATGCCGGGTAGTGAAACATCTAAAACTTTGGCCCCAACCTCAAAAGAAAGTGTGAAAACGCCTTGGAAAAAATCCCAGCTCTTCGGCTTGAACTGACTGTTAAAAAGCAAAGCTCCCGCAGGCATTCAGGGGGGCTATTCAGCCCCCCCCCCCCCAAACCCAGCCCTAACAGAACCCAAGTGGGAGGTTTTTCAAAGGGCTTTGGGACGTCAGTTTAACCCTTTCCCAGCCAACGAAGCTGGCCAGCTTCATAACCCTCGGCTGGAGGCAAAAGGAAGAAGCATCCGCCCCTTTGGAAACTCCATCCCCCTTTTTTGGGACGTGCCAACTTTTCACCAGGCACTTGGAAAAAAGAAAAAAAAACAGGTCTGAAATGTCTGGTGAAAGATCCGACCAGACAGACAAGAGCGGGTACGACGTCTACCAGATGCCTGCAGGTGGTCCCGAAGCCTTCGGTGCCACCAGTCCATCCGGTCGTGCCGGTCCTGCTGGATGACTAGACCTCCTCCTATTTGCAGGAGAAAGTCCATAGTACCACTGGGAAGACGTGGTCAGCAAAAAAAAAAAAACCAAAACCCAAATAACCCTCCTTTTTACTGATGACAGCGATGTCATTTCTTGTTTCCTTTCAATACAGGTTTTTTTTTTTTGCCCAACATCCCTCTTACATTTGTACGACGCTCAACACCAAAATTAATTGGGTTCCATGCAAACCAACAGATGTTTCACCAACGAAGGTCGAGGGGTTATTTTGGGGTGTTTTTTTGTGGTTTTTTTTTTTTTTTTCAGCCCACATCACAGATGTTACCTGCCCTAAGGTAGCGACGAGCACCTGAAAGAGCAGGACGTGAAGCCAGGAACACCGGGCTGGGAGCCACACAAGCCGGGACCACCATCCCACGGAAGGAAACCAAGAGGTAGACATCTCAAGCGTATTTTACTGCACGTTAAGCCCCGGTTGAAACTCCTGCTGAGCCTGTTTACGACGGCATAATCCTCTCCAAAACCAGCTAATATATAATGCTTTTCTTTTTTTATTATTATTTTTTTTTTTTATTTGGCCACGACGTAGTTATCCGATAGCAAAATGAGATTTGACTGCACTGATAGCAATACCTACTTAACGGGGACGCACACATAAAAAAAAAAAAAAGGCAATAAAATCTTGAAAATGCCCTCTGATTCCTTTTATTTCTTTTTTTTTTCCCTCTATATTCAACTCTAATAGCTTTACTGAGCTGTGAAAAAAAAAACAAAAAAACCCACAACCAACATCTCTGGAATAAAGACATATTGTTACAGCCTCTGAGCTGGCAAACAAATGTTTATTGGAGTGCTTAATGTGATGGAAAGGGTTGGCAGGGCTGGAGCCACGCTCCTGGGCTGGATCTGGACTGGTACAAGCCCTGCCCGCACTGTAGCCTATGAGCCAGCACAAGCCCACTGTCCTGCCACCGTCACCACGACCCTCCGAGAAGACATCATGTGAAGTCATGGGGAAGGTGTAACGCTGAGAAAGGAAAAACAAGAGCAGAAGCAAGGAGGGAGGGGAGAAGCAGGTTGAGGGAAGTGATTCTAACCTTCTGCCCTGCTCCAGGGGGATCCCAACCTGGAGCACTGTGTCCAGCTCTAGAGTCCTCAGCACTGGAAGGACATGGACCTGTTGGAGTGGGGCCAGAGGGGGCCACAAAGATGCTCTGAGGGCTGGAGCCCCTCTGCTGGGAGGACAGGCTGAGAGAGTTGGGGGGGGTTCAGCCTGGAGAAGAGAAAGCCCCTTCCAGTCCCTCAAGGGGCTCCAGGAAAGCTGGGGAGGGACTCTTGATCAGGGAAGGAAGCTGTAGGATGAGGGGGAACAGTTACAAACTGAAAGAGGGAAGATTTAGATGAGATCTCAGGAGGAAGTTCTTTGCTGTGAGGGTGGTGGGACACTGGAACAGGTTGCCCAGAGAAGCTGTGGCTACCCCATCCCTGGAGGGGTTCAAGGCCAGGCTGGATGGGGCTTTGAGCAACCTGGTGTGGTGGGAGGTGTCCCTGCCCAGGGCAGGGGATGAGTCTTGATCTTCAAGGTCCCTTCCAACCTAAACCATTCTATGGTTCCATGATGACTCTGAGCAGCTTTGATTCCTTCCCTCCTCAGTTAAAGAAGGAAGGTGCACAGGGGACATCCCCCCCACATCACCACAAGACAACTTGAACGGAGGTTCCTGATCTCCTCTGGGAAGGTGGAGATTTAAACTCAGATCAGCACCTATCATGACATCAGTTTTGTGTCTCCTCTAGGAAAAGGACATACTTCTGACTTAAAAAAAAAAATATATAAAAAAAATCTGAAGTTCTCCAATTATTTCTGGTAGCTTATTTTCCACTTACGTTCATAAAACAAGTTCATAAAATACCACTGGATAAAACAGGCTCACCCTCAGAGGTCTGAGTTACTGTGTAAGGCAAAGCAGGGAGCGAAGCAAGGTATATTTTATTGGCCTTAAGGGGCTGCAGAGACACAAAGGGCCTGAATTTGGCTGACCTCCCGTCCCAGAGGGTGCTGTATGCAGTTTGGGTTTAGACCCTGAAGTCCTACATATTTAGGAGGCCAAGCTAGGAAAGGCCTTCAGGGAGAAAATTGGCTCTAATTGTGTAATATCATAGAGGCTTTGGAAACATCTTGGGGTTTTGGGGGGATTGGTTTCAGTGGAAATGGTGTGCAGCCAGCATGGAGAACTTCTGAGGAACACCGAAGACGTGGACCCGATTGTGATGACCACAAAAGAAGGCACGACAATCGAAGTACCTACTAGCTATGTTTGGTCTTTTATTTTCTTTAATTTTAGGGTGTTCACCCTTCAGACCACTTTTGACAGGCTTTGAAGGAGCCAGGATGGGGCTGCAGCCACCAGGAATAGCTGGAGAAGTAATGGAGAAGGATGGAAACTCCAGTACTCCCCTTGCTGAAGGTGTTCCTCTACACTAAAACTAGCACCTTCCTGACTCAAACCTCCATCCCTTCTCACGACATCACCTGCCTCCCTGTTCCACCTCCCATAACCCCAAAGGAAGAATCTAAAGAGCACCACCAACACATGAAAAAAGGAAGTAATAATCCTCCATTAGCACAATTAACTCCATGCTTGCAGTCGCAGTCTTGGAATATTGAAGCCTTTCTCCTGGTACCAGTTGTGGTGGAAAAATGGGGGTGGTCTACACGTCTATACTCGCAGAGAGCTTCAGATCACACAAATTTGTGTGTGAGATATTCTCTCTTCTGCTCAAAATCCTTCTAGCAGGAGGCTGAGCTAGCTTTTTCTCATAACTCAAAAATGTCTTTTAATAAGGCCAAAGAAAAAAAAATTAAAGAAAATAATTGGCCAGCGCTTTCTGCAGCGGCTAATGATTTAGAGCATCCAAGACTACATGTGTGTTGAGTTTAAAGAGGACTGATGCCCTGGCATTTCAGGAAGGATTTCGCCTGAAGCCGGCTCCCTAGGACCATCAGCCAACATTCAGCAGCGAGAACAGGATTTTGTTTTGCCAAGAGAGGCTTCGTCAAAAGCCCTTCTTGCTCAAGTTTTGAGATGGAGGTTGGAAGAGTCATCGGTGGGAACAAGTCATTGGAAGATCTCTGCAGGTTTAGGTGGGGAGCAGGGTAACGAAAGCTCCCAAATCCCCTTTGTTTGCCAGGGCTGATGGGAATCCAACCCAATGGCTCTCACGTTAGAGGGGGTCCTTCCGTGTCACCTGGGGTAGGGAAGAGGGGGGGCATCCCATCCCTGGGAAAACCTTGAGGTCCTACAGCCAGTGAAGTCACCCCCAGTCCTGCCAAAGCCCGTATGCCATTACAATGAAGTAATAACATATTTATAACACACCTAACCACTGATGGCTTCTATTCCTGTTGGGGTTTGGGTTTTTTTTTTTAATTTTTTGATTTTTTTTTTTTTATCCCCCCGGCCCCAGCCCCATTTCTCCTTGCATTTGCACAGATGTTTTTCGAGAAGCGGTCTCCAGAAAGAGCCTTGCAGAAAACAAGCTCTGTCTGTTGGTTCTGGCTGGCTTTTACAACGATAGTTGTTAGCACGCAGGATTTATGTTTCAAATATCATTTTAATTTCTCGGGCTGCATTTTTAACCACAAAATGTTAATTCAACGGCGTACTATAAATGCTGCAGCTCCTTTATAAAAATGTAGGACAAGCCGTTTCTAAGGAAATATTCTGAGAGTCTGATTCATAGAAATACGACTCACATACATTTTCCATGGAATTTGCTCTGAAATATGTGTGGAATACATTCTACAATAAATTATGTACTTTTGTGATTCATTAAACCCTCTCCCTGCTCAGAAGGAGCGAGCTCTTCATTATACACACAAAAAAAAAAGTGCAATCAGCCAAAACCAGCGACATTCTCTTTCTTATCATATTCGGAGGATGCTCTCATTTCTGATCTTCAAAAAAAAAAAAATTAAGAAAAAAAAAAATCTATAAAAGCATTTAGGGAAAGACAGCGCATAAGTTAAGCTGGCATCCAGCTTTAATTTACACGAGGGCAAATTAAGGGTATCTACACACGTAATTACTTCCATGTTCAATGGAAGGAGTTAGGGCTCAGAACGACTCTCATAAAAATCACAGTGATTATTAGGAATGGATGACTACTGGAAAAGACGTTTCTAGGAATATCCACACTCAGGTTATTTCTCTTTTTAATCGCTTTGTCCCGGCAACGCTAACGCTCCTCCAGCGCTTCCCACCTCTTTACCTGGGATGTGGTTTCCCTGGCACGGATCGAAGCGAAAAGAAAGTTTAAAAGGTGTCACCTGGGGTATTATTCCCATTATTCGCGCTCGTTGTTTCAGCTCCTACGTGCTCGCTTACCCGACGGCCAGTTAGGGAGCAGGGGAAAAAAAAAAAAATAATAAAATAAAATAATCTCGGACGGCTTATTTGGCTGATGACATTTAAACGGCTTCAAACCAACTAAGTTGGCTGGCAAGAAACCCACACGCCAACCCAACCTTCAACAGGATAAACGACCCTCTGTACCTCTGCTAGGATTACAGGTATGTTGAAAACTGATTTTTTTGTCCTCAACCCTCACCTGTCCTGCACCCCTTCCCCCCAGGTCAAACAATGTTCTCCTCAATGCCACTATTGCCAGAGCTCAGCTCAGCCCATTTTTTCCTCTTGCTGGAAGTAACACCTCTGAAATATTCCTTGCTGGCCTTTCTACACCCTGCTGCCCTTCGTCCCTGCCAGGGGGGTGGTTTGGAGAAGGGGAGGCACCCGGCCGTGCTCCCCATGACCCCCAGCCCCCAGGGGACTCGGGACCTGGCCTTGGGACTCTGTCCTCTGCATGGCCCACAGCCCTAAAACACAAGGGGGGAAAAAAAAAAAAAGGAGGGGACAACGTGGCTTCTGTTCTGAAGACAAGCCCCAGACGGGCAGAAGCCCACAATCACACCCTCGGTACCGAGAGCCAAGACACGTTCTCTCCGCACAAGGGAAACTAAGAAATATAATTTCACCATTCTTTTTAAAACGCCACGGTCCCAGCGTATCGGTCTCATTTCATCTTCGGGTCGTCCCACCGTGCCCCCTTAGCTACCAGGAGATGCGAGCCAGCGTTACCACCACAACAAACTCCCGGTACACGACCATATCATTTCAATTCTTCACACATTTTTCTTTCCCGTGCACACAACGCCGTGGGTAGCCCAGCACAAGCCCCCTCTTCTCCAGCCCTCTGCCACGGGCTACCAGGCTGAAACAAAGCTCAGCTTCAAAGCTCAAGCATAATGACAAAGCAGGAGGGAGAAAGCATCAAAGGAATAACCGGCTACGGCCGTGCCCGTGTCCTCCAAGAGGTTCTCCTGGCTGAGGACTCCAGCCAGGGTGGGCCACCAATCCCTGCTGCCCGCCTTCCCCATCCTTCGGGGACGCGCGGCATCGAGATGCCACCTCTTGGAAGAGCCGTGTGGTGACACGAGGGCAGGCTGCCAGACCGAAAAACCCCAACGTGTGAAAAAACTCGAGGCTGGAGTCTTCTTTTGTCCCATTCTCCCCTCCAGTTGGGAAAAAGGGGAATGGAAGATATTCAGGGTAGGAATCAGGCCTTTTTATTTTTTTCTCTCCAGGCTGTACCCAATGTGTTGGGGTCACGATGCCCAAGGTGAGAGCCTTTGTGGCAAAATAAACAGGAATGGTGAAAACAGCAAGCAGGACAAACCAGGACATTTCTGGCAGGGGAAGAAGGAACGGACTAGCAGCATCCTTGCCAAATAACCCACAGCAGGTAGCTAGTTCCCTGGAGAAGATGGGATGGAGAAGTAACAGCTGGATGAAGAAGTGTTTCAGAAGTCAGGTTGTAAAAATCACAGAATCACCTAGGTTGCAAGGGATCGTCTAGTCCAACCAATGAAAAACAAACCCAACACAACACCCAAACAATGAAAAAAACCAAACCAAAACCCACAAACAAACAAAAAAACCCCACACAAACCCCACGCTACACCCAAAACAACACCAACCCAACACTAATCCATATCCCCAAGCACCACGTCAACGCATCTCTTGAAAACCATCAAAATTACCTCCAAAGAGCTCTCTAACAGAGAGAAACGTGCTGAGGGAGAAGGAGGGCAGCAAGAGGAAGAGAGGAGGAGGACTTTTCCCCGCTGGAGAGAATTTCAATCCAAGTGATGTTTCAGCCACTTCACCCTTTCCCTGGTGAATCTGGACCAGACTTTTCACTCCCCGCACCTCTGCAATCGTACAAAGCCAATCCAGAAATAAATAAAAATGCTCTCAGATTTGGCAGCATTTTACACCTCTTTGGTTAACGCAAAACAGAGTTGCAAGGTTGGCCAATTTTTCCTTTCCTCTTGTGAGGAAAACACACATATCTTACCAGCGCAACCATCTGTTGTGTATCTCACTTGGAACAACACCCGATGGCTACTGAGGAACGCCACTGCTCTGAAACACCACTTAAAGGAGGAAGAAATGGGCTTAAAGAACATCAGGTTTGAAGACAAGAGGGTCCCACCAGTGCAGCAGAGGCACCTGTGGGATTTTGCCACTTTTCCCACCATCCTGTCTGGGAAAGTCAGACCTTGAAGAGCATCTCCAACAGCTGAACATAAGCACTATTGCCTCTAAACAGGTTACAAGACCTGGAGGTGTGCAACCCGCTAGGGTGGTGTTTGGGTTGGAGTTTGTTTCCCTCCCCCCTTCTCATTGATTACACAGAACGCTATGGGGTTGGAAGGGACCTCTGGAGATCATCTAACTCCAACCCCCCTGCCAGAGCAGGTCCACCCAGAGCAGGCTGCACAGGAACGTGTCCAGGTAGGTTTGGAACCTCTCCAGAGAAGGAGACTCCACCACCTCTCTGGGCAGCCTCTTCCAGGGCTCTGCCACCCTCACAGGAAAGAGGTCCTTCCTGATGTTTAGATGGAACAGTACTGACCCCTGGGGAACACCACTTGTTACAGACCTCCAACTGTCCTCCGCACCACTGATCGCAACCCCTGGATTGATCAACTCAGCCAGTTCTCCATCCACCTCACTGTCCTCTCATCCAACCCACACTTCCTAACCTGACCTATGAGGGTGTTGTGGGAGACTGTGTCAAAAGCCTTGCTGAAGTCAAGGTAGACAACATCCACTACCCTCCCCTCATCTATCCATCCAGTCACGTCATCATGGAAGGCCGTCAGGTTAGGGAGGTATCGATACTGCTTGACCTGTTTGGATAAAGGCCGAGACATGTCCCAGACCTCTTCTGGCTGACACAAATCAGTATCTCTGGATGGTTATAGCAAGGGGGCAAAGACTGTGCAGGCTTCCCAGTGGGGCTGCTTTCACTGTCCCAAAACCACCCCTCAAATTTAGGTTGATCCAACTCAGAAAGCAAGTTCTGGACACTGGTGTAGTGCCCATTTATACTGTGCAGGGTCTGTGTGAGGAGACAGAGCTTCCTACTCCCTCAGGACCATGACATCTGTTAAATGGATCTTGCATTTTAAAAATTGAAAGAGTAGGATAACCTCCTTTTGAAAAGCACCTGGAACTATTTCGGGCCACGGACCTTCATCTCTGTATTCATCTTTGAGCAGCAGGTCCAAACAAAGCCACGCTCCCTCTCTTTTTCCCCTGTCTCCTTCATCCACCCATTGCTTTATCCCTCTCAGTATTCTGCACAATAAAATAAATCATACACATGAAATGTAACAAAATTAAAACCTTTGTTTTGGGCTTTTTTTTAAATTTTTTTTTTTTTTTACAACGCTAAATTGAACAGACTTGTCTGAGTTTTTACATTTCCTGAGTACTTACAGGAACCTGCTGAGGAGCAGAAGGACTGGCAGAACATGGAACACATCACAATAAAACAAATTTTGATGTTGCAGCTTTCAAAAGGAATCCCACAAAGGGCTTTAACAAGGAGAAGGAAGCAGAAGTTTAAGGGCAAAGAAGTTCTGAGGGTGAAGTTTCAAGAGAATGAGAGACTCAACAGTACACTGAAAAATGAAAGGGGGGGGTGGGGGGGAGAGAGGCAGAAAAAATTCTGTCAACCTGACCTGGATTTGAGTGTTTATTCCTTGAAAAACCAAACCCACACACGTTTATTTAGCTTAAAAATGAAACGTTCCATTAGACCCAAACCAAAACGTTTTGTTATAGATGCTTGCAAGGGGAAAAAAAAAAAAAAAGAAAATGACCTGGGGGGCTGGATTTTTTTTTTTGTTCTGTAGCTCAAGGAGTAGAGTGATGGTGCATAACCTTTCCGTGATCTGAGGTCCAAGTAACCTTTCATATAGAACCAAGTAAAAGTCAAGACAAATTTTCTCCCCCCCCTCAGTTTTTTTTCTCCATTTGCCATTTCTTTGCAGATTTGGATGTGCACGAATGCACACGCGTGGCTTTTAAAAAAAAAAACACATTTACAACAGTTTCACGGGCATAGCAGGCTTCCTATGGTCTCCCAGACCCACAGTTGAAGAGCACTGGTTTGAAGGGCTCAGAGATGTTCCTTGCCTACCTCCTACAAGACATCTCCAAATGGCAGCACAGAGCATTCACGTACAGCCGGGGAATTTTTTTTATTTTAAATATGTTTAATTTTTTTTTATATAAAAGAAAGGAGGACATATCCACAGAAGGGACCAACGTTGGCTTCTCTCTCAAAATGAAACAATCTGGGGATTTAAGGCACTCACCCAGGGCCAGACCACACATTCAAACCATGCTACGACTCTGCTAGAGCAGGATTTTGATTCCCACGTCCTTGCAAAAAAAAAGAAAAAAAAAAAATCTCAACCCACCAAGCTTTAGGCAGGGTTGCCATAAATTTCTTTTGCTGGGGTTGTCCCTTTGTCACCTATAATTAAACATTCATGAAGAAAGGGAGAGACATGTTTATGGGTGAGGTCATTTCTGTGTATTCAGTTCCCTTCAACAAGTCTGAGGCAAGTGCTGCAAGCAGCAGCCAACCCTTCATTCTCTGGCAATTTTATGAAAAACTATCGAGCCCCAATTTTGTTTGTTTCCCAGCCAGTTTGGAATGAAACTTGTAAGCCTTTTCAGAGCGACAGAAAAGTCACTAATTAGCCTTCAACGTTTAAAAGCAATTCAGTTAAGTCTGTCTGGTAATACGGAGAAAGTCAACTGGACCATTAGGACAAGCAAGCAGCTCAGGACATCCTTGCTGGAAGAGGTGAGTTTGGGGTGAATACGAGTTCGAGAAGCAAGAAGATGAAGTGGAGAAATGCAGAAAAGCAGGAGAAAAAGGGAGATTTTGCTCCTATTACGTACCTCTCCCCGTAAAGCGGCAAAAAAACTCCCAAACGTTTAGGAGAGAAAGAGCACGACTTCCCCAAGACATGGGTGAGGAGAGATGACAGGGACCAGGCATGGGAGGAGTTACACCATCTGGGAAGAGGGTGTGCTTAACGAGCCACCCTCCGTGACCCACGGGGAGCTCCTTGAGCTCTCCCCACGTCGTGCATCCTCACGGCACCCTTTGGCTGCGAGCCACGCTGGAGGTTTCCCCGAAGACGGGAGAAGGCAGGGTCCCCAGAGTGTTGGGGACAGAAGGGGACACGGGGCCAGGACCCCCCCATCAGCTCTGCCATTAATCCATCCCCGGGCAGAAGCGACAAGGGCTGAGTGAGACATAAAAATTCCATTTGCTGGATGCACTGGCAAGCGTACTTCATCGTGCCTGCAGGATGCTTAGGCAGAACTGCCTTTTTTTTTTTTTTCCTTTTTTCCCACCCCTCTCCTGATGAAAAGTTCTGCCTAAAGTCTGGAAATTCCCTTAAAAACACACACACAGAGACAAAACATCCATGGGAAAGCCGTGGTAGGTGGCAGACTTAAGTTTTAGGAAAGCTGACTGATGGAACTGCAAGCACAGAGCAGCCTATAAAAGGCAAGAGGGCTTTTCTACGGGCACAAAACTTCACAAAACCTACCAACCCACTGAAAAAAAAACGTTGGGAATTGTGTAATCAAACAGATACAGATGGGAAAGACACAGATTCCTCTGCCTTGGGACAGCAAGCATGAGTCGGGAATGTTTGAGGCACTTGGATTTTTAGCAGATGGATGGATAACCTCACGAAGGCAGGCAAATGTTTTGTGGTTGGGTACCACAAAACACCAACCCCCAACTATTGCTAGTCAAAGAATTTTAAAAGGGAAAAAAGAAAAAGAAAAGGAAAATTGTTGTGCATAAGGAGTAAAAGGAAAGGAAACCAGCTATTCTGCAAGATGTAACGAGAATTCATTTTGGCTTCACCAAGTGTTTCAATCTCCTGACACACACAGGGAATCGAGTAGTCCTGTGCTGCTCTTGTGGAGGAACGATAGGTCCAACATCCCTGGAAGGAGAATTTTCTCATGTGATGTTGAGCTGGGCTTTGGCGAACATGAATTTAGTGGGAAAAGGATGTCCTACTGTCAAAGGATTTCACAGTCTAGACCTTACTGGGTAATTAACTGAGCAGCTCAACGTCGTATGCTTCTACGAGAATATTTTAATTCCAAATTCTGTAATTCTTCCTTCCTTTAGCTGAATTTCCCCCCCCCCCCCAGTACTGAAGACTCAAGAGCAACCAACTAAATGTAGACGAGCAGAAGGGTACTTCCCACTGAATCCCTACATCAAGATTGTGTATCATCTCTTGTGTTATCTAGAGGTGAAAAGACCCGTGCGCTGTGCACGACAATAAGTTGCACAATTCTCGTGCAACATCAAACCCTGCACAGGGTTATTATAAGACCAAAATTCAAACAAGAGAGGGTCCTCCAGATTCTACAGCTCTGCTTTTCCAAGTTCACAGTCACTAACCATCACTGCAAAAAAAAAAAAAAAAAAAAATCACCCTGCTTTACGTCACGAAGTTCTTCGGCAGAGCCACAGATTTTACATATTATGAATTGTATGGGATTAAATTTTAAGTATTTGGCTTAATTAATTTATGCAACTGGCCCCGATGCATGTACGCGCACAAGTGATTTCACGCAGTTGAGATGTACAATGAGGCTAACAGTGACACAACACACCCTTACAATCAGGGCAGAAGCTTTTAAATAAACCCGAAACATTTTAAAAAAAAATCAGCTTTTGCCAGAAAACAACTGCCCCTTTAAAGAAACAGTCATTAAAAAAAAATAAAAAAAAAATCAGAAAATCTAAAGCAAGATTCTTTATTGAAGAATCTTTTCAAAGTTGTTACTAAAGAACAAATCCCACTATTAGGGGCTTCCAGGTATTTTTCCCTGCTGCTACCTGTGCTTTATTGCAATAAAAATGCAGAGAAGTTGGACACTTAGACCTGAGGACAACTTGGTTCAGAGGACGAGCGCTGTACCCAGGCTGGCAGTGTCCCCCTGGCCCTGCACAGCTCAGGTGTGACAGTCATCTCCCGTGATAGCTCCTAACGGTCCCCATCCCCTGGGTGCTCCAATTAAAAGGCAACTAATTTGCACGTCTCTAATTTCTTGAGTCTGAAAACTCAGGGGGGGGGGCAGCGTGTCAGAACTGCTGAAATCAAAGAACAAACTTCTTTTGCTTGTAGCACGCAAGCTCATAAAAATAATAAAATTTCACCAAACACACTTTTTTTTTTTTTAATTTAAATGCAACCTGGTTTCTAGGTCTGGAATGACCCCGTGTACAAACTCAGACTGGGGGAATGCTCCTGGACCGGAGACCAGTAAACATTTGGATTCAGGCTGTGCAAGAACAGAGCTGGGTGACACTGTGCCAGGCACCCAGAGACCACAGACTTAGTGGACTTCTTTGGCTTCATCCCAAACCCCACCGACAAACTAGAGGCGGTGGTTAGTGTCTACGTGGGGGTGAAATTGGGTAAAGCTATAGGCTTATCTCTGCCTCACGTCATAGAATCATATGGGGTTGGAAGGGACCTCTGGAGATCATCTACTTCAACCCCCCTGCCAGAGCAGGTCTATCCAGAGCAGGTTGCACAGGACCATGTCCAGGTAGGTTTGGAACATCTCCAGAGAAGGAGACTCCACCACCTCTCTGGGCAGCCTCTTCCAGGGCTCTACCACTCTCACAGGAAAGAAGTTC
>JAOTQQ010000023.1:17109088-17120055 GCA_026546715.1 Gallinago undulata | reverse complement strand
GGGCACATTGCTGGCTCATGGGCATCCTGTTGTCCACAAGAACTCCCAGGTCTTTCTCCTCAGAGCTGCTCTCCAGCTTGTCCTGGTGCTTGGGGTTATGCTTCTCAAAAAGAGAGCCTGGTCTGAATCCTGTGGAGATTTTGGTCTGCGATGGGATTGCAGATTTGAATCCCATCTTGAACCGTAGCAGGTGCCTAGATATGGCTCCCTTCCCATCATATATATATATTAAAAATCATCATTAAGCTACTTCTAGCAGAAATTCAGTGGAAGCACAACACAACCAAGCTAGGGAACAGTAAACATTTAAGTGCTGATTCTTCACCTGGAAGAAATCCGCAGGGTTTCCCGGAGCTGTACCCATTTCCCACCATGGGATGAGGCCCCTGCGTTTCAAAGCAAGAATTTTTTTGAAGGCTAATATTAAAGCAGAAAAATATTATCGGAAAAAAATAAATATAAATTCTAGCCTTTGTGTTAGTTTTTAGAGTTTACCTTTAATGCACAGAGCTCCCCATCAGTATTTTTCAGCTTAAAGCAACTCAACGTTATTTAAACGTTCCCTGCTACTGGCTTAATTTGGGGTGAAAGAGATAACACAGCCTGCAGTCCAATACTCATGGAATGTATTTCCTATGTCTATAGGTTTTGCTTAACTACCACGACTTCTATCTCAAGTAGTCATAAGTAACATTTATTAATTAATGGGATATTTGCTGAAGTTCGTTCCCTTTCTTCTTTTCCTTTACTGAAAAAAAGGCACAGGGGGAACAAGCAGAGAAGGGCCGAAGACATGCGTATTCCATTTGAAATCCGTGATTAAAAAGCTTAAAAATTCAAATCAACGTAAAAAACTGTTTTATTTTAATACTGTGGAAGGTTTCAGTGAACTCCATTATTTTCACTCACTATTTGCTTGAATAATTTAGGCAAGAAAGCTAAATTATACATAAAGTGTACAGTTAGAAGAAAAAGTTCATGCACAGCCTCGGGCTATAGCCATCCCCTAATGATGTCTGTAGTCAGTGGAAAAGAACTCGTTAGACTGAGAGTAATTTCTCAGGGTTTAAATTTTTTTTTTTTCTTAAAGCCATAATGCTCTTATAAAAATCTGACAAATAACACACTACGCCAAACGCCCCGAAAGAAAGGCCGTTCCTAAAACCGCAGCCTCGCAACTCTTCACTTCTTTTTCACTGCAAATCTGGATTTTTATTTTTTTTCCCCACACACCGTACGTTCTGGTGGGCTGCCTTCAGTCATCTCATTAAATTGGGGGAGAAACGCGTGTCTTGATATCATCTGGCTCCTGCTCTGTTGAACCAGTGACCTAAAGTTTGCAGGGAGTTAAAAAAGAGGCTCTAGAGCTCTCAGAGCTAAAAAATCTGCTGGGAAAGAAGGTATTTTGGCCAGTGGTTGCGACTTCCTCCGCGACTATGTTTAAGGACCAACTCATCCCATTTACGGCCCGATGTGCCCAACTTTTTATGAGCCCTTTAAACTGGACTAGAGAAAAAGGCCGTGCCGGAATGGACCAGGTACCCATACTCAATAAATGGCCTCATCTCTGGGGTCTCGCACCTCTTCTCTCTGTGCCTCGAGACCAGACGCCGCAGAGAGAGGAGAGAACTCCGTTTGAGCTCTGCCACGAGCAGGTGGAAGAAGAATCACAGAATCACCTAGGTTGGAAGGGACCTTTTAAGATCATCTAGTCCAACCAATGTAGAAAAAGAAAAAAAAAACCCACAAAGGAACAAAAAAAACCCCACACAAACCCAAGACAACACCAATCCACTACTAATCCATATCCCCAAGCACCATGTCAACTCATCTCTGGAATACCTCCTGGGATGGTGCCTCAACCACCTCCCTGGGCAGCCCATTCCAATGCCTGACAACCCTTTCAGTACAGAAATATTTCCCAATATCTAACCTGAACATCCCATGGCACAACTTGAAGCCATTACCCCTTGTCCTGTCACCTGTGACCTGGGAGAAGAGACCCACCTCCCTACACCCTCCTTTCAGAGAGTTGTAGAAGCCATCGTATGAGATTGTATTGCTGAAGAAGCAGCCATTGTATGGAAATACCCTAATATTAAAGTTTGTTGATCAGACTCATCATCTTTTGATCAAAGTAGCTCAACTAGATCAGAGAAAGAGACAAGGAATTTTATTCAAATTACCCCTCAGAATCCTTTGCATAAAATGAATAACTTTCTATAATATTAATGGTTTTACATCACTTTATACTTGTATTATTCTGTCACATTAGTTTAACATTACTACCATGTACAGTGGTTTGGCATTAATGTGATCAGAAGAGAAATTACACGTGCACTTTCATATTGTTATATTGAAATCAAGGTCTTCTATGACACTAATACGAAGCAAACCTCAATAAAATATAGACTTTCTAATAAGACATTTTTATATCATGTTGGAGCAAGAACACGTATTATTTCTTCTCAAAATCACTTGCAGCATGGCACCCAAAGAAGGTGGGGGAGAGAGGAGAGGAAACAGTGCTGTGTTGACCCCTGGTAGAAATCTGTGCAGCTCTTTGCTGTCCATGGAGGGGTTCTGCTCTCCACCTGCCTCCCAGGCTCTGCGGGTCACACGTGCTTCCCAAAAAAACACGCTCAACAGAGCAAAAGGGGTGAAGCCCAGTTCCTCTGAGGCAAATGAATTGCTGCTTCCCAGATTCCAGCGGTAGCATGGACCGTTGAATAGTCACAGAGTTTTCACAACTCTCATTTGGTAGTAGAACCTGGACCAGAAGGTCCTCTATGGCACGTGGTACAGCTCAGAAGCAGCAAGCCTAGAGAAACATGGGAGAGGAGGGCTTTTGGTCCTCTTAGGACATCTCCTCCAGCACGGTCAGGACAGAAAAGCCAGAGAAACCCAGACTGCAAGAATCAAGTGGCAAAACCAACACCGTTGCCTCCCCTTCTGCTTTACACGCTCTATGAAACATGGCTGGAGGACAGGGATATATGTCTGGTTTAGGGAAAGATCACCTAGATGGCTTAGGAAAGTTCAAAGCACAAAGTACTCAGCTAGTGGGTGGAAGACAGAGACTACTGCTTGCAGATGTAGCTGGGACAGAGTCAAAAAACAATAAGGGCTTTGTAGCCAGCTCTGAGACAACCCTGACCTAAGCTTTTGGGGATGCCTCACGTTACAAGCAGAAAACTTCACTGCTCAGAACCACTTCTGCTGGCTTGTCTTATTTACCTGTCTGGAAGATGAGGATATTACAGATGAATACACTGCAGGGTCCAGAGAGTGGTGGGGAATGGAGTCAAATCCAGGTGGCGGCTGGTGTCCCACAGGGCTTGGTAGTGGGACCCGTTCTCTTTGACATCTTTATCAATGATCTGGATGAAGGGATCAAATGTACCCTCAGTCAGTTCACCGATGACACCAAGCTGGGTGGCAGTGTCGACCTGCTGGAGGGTAGAGAGGCTTTGCAGAGGGATCTGGACAGGCTGAATGGATGGGCTGAGACCAACAGGATGAAGCTGGATGAAGGCCAAGTCCTACACTTGGGTCACACCAACCCCCTGCAACGCTACAGGCTGGGGGCAGAGTGGCTGGAGCTGCCTGATGGAAAAGGACCTTGGGGTGTTAGTGGACTGTGGGCTGAACATGAGCCAGCAGTGTGCCCAGGTGGCCAAGAAGGCCAACAGTACTCTGGCCTATATCAGGAACAGTGTGGTGAGTAGGACCCGAGAGGTCATCATTCCCCTGTACTGGGCACTGGTGAGACCTCACCTTAAGTGCTGTGTCCAGTTTTGGGCCCCTCACCACAAAAAAGACATTGAGGTGCTGGAGCGGGTCCAGAGAAGGGCAACGAAGCTGGTGAGGGGTCTGGAGAGTAAGTCTTATGAGGAGAGGTTGAGGGGGCTGGGGGTTTTTAGTCTGAGGAAGAGGAGGCTGAGGGGAGACCTTATCATGCTCTATAACTACCTGAAGGGGGGGGTGCAGAGAGGTGGCGGTCGGTCTCATCTCCCAAGTCACAGGAGATAGGACAAGGGGCAATGGCCTCAAGTTGCGCCAGGGAAGGTTTAGATTGGAGATTAAGAAACATTTCTTCATGGAGAGGGTTATCAAGCAACGGAATGGGCTTCCCAGGGAAGTGGTTGAGACACCATCCCTGGAGGCATTCAAAAGACAGGTTGACATGGTCCTCAGGAATGTGGTTTAGTAATTTTTGTTTCCTATTTCTTTTTTTTTTTTTTTCATCAGAGTTAGGTTAATGGTTGGACTAGATGATCTTTAAGGTCCCTTCCAACCTAGACGTTTCTATGATTCTATAAGTTCATGAACAACAAACCAAGAGAAGCAGAACAGATGACTTCCAAGTCCCAATCATTTCTACCAAGCCTGGAGGTATGTCCTCACTAGCTCTACCCCCATCTTGTGCAACAACAGAAAGCTCTCTCCAAAGACATCATGGAACTCCATGCTAGGAAAACAAGCAACAGACACCAAAAGCACACAGTGACTCAGGGGAAGAGGGCATCTCACAAAGTGCCTCTGTGTGAGGACAGTCACTGAAGGCACCTCCAGACCCATCACCAACAACGTCCACCTTCTCAGAAACTGTTGGATGAGGCAGGTGTTGACTTCAGCTTCAACCACATAGTTGAGACAAGCACTGCTTATCCCACCTTCAAATTTAATCCCACAAGACTATCCAAAAAAAAAAAAAAAAATCAAGATCTCATTGCTGTACTTTTTCCTCTGTTAAAGCAGAGAAGCAACCCTTGTTACAATCATCACCATATATATATTTCCTCTTGTGCTAAAACCCACTCCCACTTCTCCACAGTTTCTCTGGCAGAAATCCTTGCAGAACTAAAGGCAAGACTAGGAGATTCCAGTCCCGTTAAGTGAGAGAAGGTTTTAAGCCTGGAAGCCAGCAATTGGCAGGTAACGTCTCTACAGCAAGCAACAGAAAACCATATTCACAGAATTAAAAAAAAAAAAAAGAAAAGTTTACTTTTAAACAATAGCAGCTCCCCCCTCCCAAAATAGGGTTAATCCATGTCAAACTAGTTGGCCATTGCCATTAAAAACGTTCCTCAAAGGTGCAGGCATCAGGTCTACAGGCTGATGGCTCTCCACCTTCACATCGCGCTCCCTTTGGAGAGTTCTCCTCCTGGCTCTTTGCCCTGCTGCCACCACCTGAGCCACGAAGGTGGCAGCACAGGGACTTTGCTGCCTAATCCCAGTTGCCACGTCAGGAGAGACGACAGCAAGACAGGAGGAGCTACAACCAGGACCCACATTTTGACCCCGCTTAAGCATGCGGATGTGGAGAACGATTGGCCTCTATTCCCTAAGCATGCCCACCGTGATTATTTGCTGTCATCCACGAAAGCCCCTCTTCCTTCTCCTCCCCGCTGTCCCCTCTTTATCCCGAAGCACAAACAGTTGCTCATCAAGCCAGATTTTTCTCTAACACCAGAATTTGTACAAAAGAAAATAAAATGACTGCAGGAAAGCAGCGAAGTTGAGCTCTACAACGATGGTGACGAGAGATCAGCCTTAACCAGAAGCCTTCAAAGCCTCCCAAAAACATCATTTCAGGACCCTGAGAACTTACTATAAACACCTGATAGCAGCGCTGCCCAGGATGAGGAGTTTGTGGACAACAGCTTGCTATAAAGCAAGGGCTTTGCTAGACCCAAAGGTGACACTCCAAAAACCATACAGCTAGATGTTGACCAAGTTCAGCAGGTCAAAAATCTCAACCACTGAAAGCCAGAAGATGCTTCTGACACAGGTGGGAGTATTTCCCTATCCAGCTGCTTCTGCCTTCGCGTCCCTCAGAACCCACCCCAGCTCTGTCAAAAAGAGATTTTGCAAGTGTGCTGTGCTCAACCCCTCCATGGAGGTAGGACGAGTAGAGCCTTAGATGTTCCAGTTATGAAGCTGCAGGGGGACACGTGCCACACCAAACCACTGCAGACCACTGCCCCAGCTCTCCTTACCAAGACCGGGGTGGTACAAGGAGCCAGGACTGACCAAGCTCAGTCTGTCCGGGCTAAATCTGACATCAGCCTCAAGATCAATTAATATTTTTTCCTGGAAATGGTGTTTATTCAAAGCAGTACTTCCAGTACATGCATGGGAAAGGAATTTAATTCAAAAGGAAATATGAATTTATTATGTTTTTAAACCTCCGAGGCTCCATTTCAGTACCCAAAAGAGCGACCAGATTTTCTGGGTGATGGGAACTCTTGCTGCTGAGGACGCTTTGGAAATCTGACTGCTGCCATTTAAGAGCCCTTACAATTTTCTCCCCAGTTATGGCTGCTGAACATGGAGGGGGAAAAAAAAAAAAAAAGTCCTCTGAAATGTAAAAACCGTGCTCTTAATTATATAAGCCTTTAAATTACTCTTCTGTGTTATAAAATTAACAGCTCCTCTTGAAAAGGGTTGGGGGGGGAGGGAGGGGAAGAGGTATTCATCTTTATTTAGACACTGACGCACATGAGAGGCAAAATGCTAAGCACATTCAGGGAGCAAGCACCAGACCCCCAAAACACTGATCCTGCAGCCCTGAGGGACCAACACGCTCAGCCTCGAGAGTCAATTCCTGGCAAAGACCTCTCTCAGAAAAACCTGACATCTCCTTTTGAACCCTCTTCGCGATGAAGAACGTGCTGCCTTTCTCTCTCAGCCCTTGGCAAGTTCCCGATCTTCATCCCGCTGTGTTTTGGGTCTGAATTTGTCTAGCTCCACCAGACATGGGCTGGGCGTTGGGGGACAGTGTGTTGACAGAGCTGTCCTGCAGTAGGGCTGGAGGACAGGCTAGGGAGCCTGCATCAAAAGAAGAGTGGCCACCAGGTCAAGGGAGATGATTCTGCCCCTCTGCTCTGATGAGATCCCACCTGCAGTGCTGCATCCAGCTCTGAAGTCCTCAGCAAAAGGAGGACATGGACCTGCTGGAGCGAGTCCAGAAGAGGCCACAAAGATGCTCTGAGGGCTGGAGCCCCTCTGCTGGGAGGACAAGCTAAGAGAGTTGGGGGGGGTTCAGCCTGGAGAAGAGAAGGCTCCAGGGAGACCTTAGAGCCCCTTCCAGTCCCTCAAGGGGCTCCAGGAGAGATGGGGAAGGACTCTGGATGATACTCCTCCAGCAAGCACAGGCTGGAAAGCAGGAGGCAGCTGATGCTGCAGGATGGACACCATAAGCCACCTCTTCGAGGTACTGTAACACCACAGGTAACCACCTCCACATCTCAGCCTCTCCCTTCAAATCAAGCCAGCTTTCTTATTTCCCTTTCTAGCCTTTAAGTTCCAATTATTCCTGCAGGAGGGCTGCTCCAGTCTCCCCCTTCAGCTGGTCAGCCACTTTTTTTGCTCATCTCTGGACTAAATGCACCCATGGCCAGTGTCCAGCCATTTGTTCCCATTTATGTCCCCGTTCCGATGCCACGTGCCAGGGAAGCCACAAAGGACACTGAGGACATTGGGACCCTCAACGTTGGCTCCCAACCCTCTGGAATTAAGTCGCTGCGGTGGGGGTGAGGGGGAGAGAGAGAAGGGATAATCTTCATCTAGAATACAGAAATATGAGAATAATCATATTCAAGAAGCTACTTTAGTCCTGATTTGTTTATACGTTACCCAAGCATTTTATTTTATTATGCGTTTTAATAATGCAAGGGCTTAAAAGCTGGAAATGAGCATATTCCGCGAGCTCAATATATTTCAGTTTTTACATCATCAATTGTTTTTCCCTGCGATTATGCAGTTTTACTTTATCATCCCTTTGATAACAATTTCTGCATAAAAATCTGACTTTCTATTTCATTTTCCCCCGTCTGTTATCTTAGCAAAATACATCCCAAACACCCTTTGTACTGCTGTACTAATATAGCAGATCAGGAGAAGCTGTGGCATAAGAAATCAAAACCATAATAATGTCTTTGGGTTTTGCATTTTAAATACTGCATTCATTGTTGCACTGAGGTTTGAGATCCCTTTTCAGACATTACTGAGATTACCTTTGGTAATGCCTATTTCATTGTACTTTGATATAAAATAATGTATGTCATAAATCATCTAAGTGACTGTCATTAGAGTGAAAAGCACCTACTTATGATATGTAACAATTTGCTTTTCTAATTTGAAGAGGATTGAGGTATTTTAATTATATAAGGTCTAAAGCCCTTGTGGATGAAATTACAATTCAGTGTAAAAATCACTTTCTGCACAGAGCTGTAAGTTAGGAAATGATAACACCCATACTCATCAATTTGTTCTTTTGGGCTGGACTAAATACAGGGACAAATGGAAACATTTTTAACGGGCAAAGGTCCATAATTTCAGTAACCAAGAACCTGAGACAACTCTTCTTGGTTTTAGCTTAAAAAAAAAAAAAGAAAACCCCAACTTTTTAACAGAGTAGACAAAAATCATCTTCACAGATTATAGGCAGAAATTCTTTCAACCTAAAGAAAGACTGAAAATTTGAGTTGCAGAACTTTCTGGAAGTACAAGCAGGGTTGGGCAGAGAACACTATTTGAATTCTTGGGGCACTTCATATTTTTCAAGATTGCTTCCGTTTGGAAGCGGAATGGGGGTTTGGAGCCTTTTCTGTGCAGAACAACTTAAATTATTGAAGCACTTCACTTTGAAGGTGACCAGGGTTCTGAACAGGTACACTGTAGAGAGGTTTAAAATTATGCGAGCTCTTCAAATTGTTTAAAACATTGAATTTTTTATTTTTTTTTTTTATAAAATTGATTTTTTCAACTTTTTCTTTCTTTTTTCTTTTTCGCTGACCAAGGAACCGGGAAGTTCTCGGGGGTGAGGAGAAGGTCAGGTTGAAAATTCAGTTTGATCGGGACCTGTTCTGGCAAAACAGCACTCGGAAAGCGACGCCAAACCCAACCAGGATCACACTTTGAATGATTATTTAATCCAGAAGTATCCTCTGATATGTCTCATAATGGAGATTACAAGGACTCTGGGGGATTTAGGAGTAACCTAGATTAGCTGGGATTCAGTTAGACGCACAAACATGGCTTTTTCCCCAAAAAAATCCCTTTTTCCCCCCCCTCTTGCTAAACACAAACGACAATACAGAAAACCCCACTGAGTCATTAAGCAGATTTAGGTGCACAGGATTTGAGAGAAACAGAGTTTTCTCCCAAAGATGTAGGCTCAATCAGACACAGGGAAGACAAGTACAATATTTGGGGTTTTTTCTTCATATTCATGGGTTGAGGGGTTTTTTTTTGACTTTTTTTCCCCAATAGAACCCATACCAAGCCTCCTGACTAAAGAGGGCTTCTAATACAGCCTATATTTAGGACCCTGCAGATGTGTTGGGGCAGAACAGCCTTATATCAACTATACCTTAGCTCATATAAAGCAGCGAAACTCTCAGCGGGGACCAGTGGAAGGAGGAGGTTTCACTCTGCTAAAGATTCCTCTATAGAGGTCAGTTGGTTGAAGTCAAGGCATGACTATTTGACTGGCAATAACGAGTAATTACTCACACAAGGAATCCTATGGAATCTATGTAACTTAAAAGCCTTCAATTTGCCTTAGTGCTACCATTCTCAGAAAAAAAACAAAAAACACAACCCAAAACACCTACTTCACCAATCCTCCAGAAAGTACCTCAGTACATCTCAACAGAAAAGGGACGAAGCATTAAAGGAATAATAAATAACTTTTTAGGGAACAATTTCATGGATATATTTTTATATAAATACACACACGCACACATTCAAGTTGACTGGTAATTTCTCCTAGCCCAGAAGATCCTCCGTTTGCCTGTTTTTAAAATAGAACTATTTTGCCAAGGTTTGAAGTAGAGCTTTATGCATTTTGTAAGAGGCCATATCAAAGTAAAATGAACATGTTACTGAATTTTTGTCAGCTTGAAATAACACCTGCCACACACAAGGTCTTTAGCCTTTCATGCACATCATAACTTCAGCCTAAATTTAAAGGAACAGGGAAAGCAATAGAGCAAAGCTACCCAGATGTTGTACGGTCTGTGCAATTGTAAATTTAAAAGTACCAGCTTTCCATCCAGATTTTAATGCACCAGAAGCAATATGAAAATTCCAAGCCACACCAGATTATTGAAATGTCTGGCCATTTTGAAATGAATTTTGGAACAGATGTACAGAGGTAGGCAATAAAGCTGTGATAATAAGGAACATTTCTACATCATCTCACAAAACTACTAATCTATAATGAGGACCAAAACTATTCATGAGAGAGGGTGGTTTTCATTATTTTTTTTTTTTTTTCTCCCAGCTCCAGTTTGAGTATTCCAGTTCCTTTCCTCGGTGGTTAGATTTTGTCATGGTTGTAAAGCATTTGGTAGCTGTCTGACATTATCACTTCTAACCCGCGACATCGGCAAGCCACCACGCAACTTCATTTCTTCGTCCTCTTCACCGAGGGCAAACAGCCCACAGAAGGAGAGCAGCTTAACTCACGTATCGTGCTTTCATTTATTAGAATTAACTTCAAAACCCCTGCTTCTTGAGCAGTGGTTACTGAATTTAGACATCTCCTTCGGGCTACTCAAATTCAGACATCAGGAGAGGCTCCGACTTTAAGGCAACGCTGAGCTTCAATAACCAGTAAAGCAAAGCCCCATACCTCAAAACCTAAAAAAACCCCAGGCCTCTGCTCTGAAATGGTTGCTGCTAACACAAAATACCCTCCCCAAAAGAAAGAAGTCATTATACCCTTGGGTCGATACAATGGCCTCTAAACTTCAGGTAGACGGGGTAGAGGCCTCTAGACTTCAGTAGACACTTGGGTGGTTACACTGACCTCTAAACTTCAGGTAGATGGGGTAGAGGCCTCTAGACTTCAGTAGACCCTTGGGTGGACACAATGGTCTCTAAACTTCAGGTAGATGGGGTAGAGGCCTCTAGACTTCAGTAGACCCTTGGGTGGACACAATGGTCTCTAAACT
>JAOTQQ010000023.1:17090197-17108988 GCA_026546715.1 Gallinago undulata | reverse complement strand
TCAGGTAGACGGGGTAGAGGCCTCTAGACTTCAGTAGACCCTTGGGTGGACACAATGGTCTCTAAACTTCAGGTAGACGGGGTAGAAGCCTCTAGACTTCAGTAGACCCTTGGGTGGTTACAATGATCTCTAAACTTCAGGTAGATGAGGTAGAGGCCTCTAGACTTTAGTAGACCGAGCAGAAAAGATGGAGAGAACGTGCAAACTCGGAGCCCCTGGCCGCTTCCACGAGTCGGCTGAAAGCAAAGGCCATGCCTTCTTGGAGGCTTTCTGGTGGCCTGCAGAAGGGCTTGCAGTACCCGAAAGCTTGTCTAACCTCACCACCTGGGGGAGGCAACCAAACCGCTCTGTCCACGCGAAAAGATGTATCATCCCTCCCGACGAACCCCGTGGCGCTGACCCAAAGAGGATTAGTCAGGCAAGTCGGGTGCTGTGCCGGATTAGGCTGCATACCAAAGATTTGAGTTTACACTTATTACTCACTCCTTTTTTTTTTCCCAGCCTGTTCAGCTCATCCTGTTCTTATAAAAAAAAATAAATATAAAAAAAATTTAAAAAATAGCAGAGACACATATTAATCTGGGTCACTTTGAATTTCAAGGTTTGAGCCATGGGGGTTGTTTGCTGGGGTTTGTTTTTTTTCCCCCCTCCCCATCAGGGACATGGAATTTCGGTCTGGATCTGAACGTCCCCAAGCCTCACAGAAGTCACCTCGCTTCTCCACGCCGCAAAGGAGGAGCAAGAGACATCTTGTTCTAAGGGAAGAGCAGCGATATCTTCATTTGGGCGAGTTATCCCCTGGAGCCTGGCCAGCTCCCTGGGGCACTAACCCGGCCCCAGGTGACGGATGGCCCCGGCCCTGACAGTCAGCAGATACTCAGCTTTTAAAAAATCCCTGCCAAAAAACGAGCAGCTAGAGAGCAACCCCTGGGCCACCTCAGGGAAAGCCACCCGCTTCCGAATCGCCATTTCCCACTCTTCTTCCCTTTTCCTTGGAAGTTTCCTACCCCCAAAAAACCCACCCCTGCTTAACGCTTACGAAACCGGAGAGGGACACAACCCAAGGTAATTCCGCACTGGTATGCAGCCTGCTTGGCCACTCCAACCCCACCCAACAACTGCAGAGCTTTAGATGCTTTTTGGGCTTGGTTTTTGCTTCGGGTAGAGGTATAACACTCCCTGTGCCACACGCAGGTCACCAGAGGATGAGAGAATGTCACAGAACGGGTTTGTGGTTTTCCTAACCCGAAGAAAGGCCTTCCTTCGTGCACTCTTTCACACCCACCTATGTCTCCGAGATAGCACATATTTCATGGAATCACAGAATTTCTGGAGTTGGAAGGGACCTTCTTGAGATCATCTAGTCCAACCCCCCTGCCAAAGCAGAATTGCCCAGAGCACATCACTCAGGAGCATCCAGGTGGGGCTTGAAGATCTCCAGAGAAGGGGACTCCACACCCTCCCTGGGCAGCCTCTGTCAGGGCTCTGCCACCCTCACCCTAAAGAAGTTCTTCCTCATCTTGGAGTGGAACTTCCCATGTTCCAGCTTGTGCCCGTTGCCCCTTGTCCTGTCACTGGGAACTACTGAAAAGAGTCCGGCTCCAACATCCTTCAACCCACCTTTAGATACTTGTCAGCATTAATAAGGTCTCCCCCCAGCCTTCTCTTCTCCAGGCTAAAGACTCCCAGCTCTCTCAGCCTTTCCTCATCAAGGAGATGCTCCAATCCCTCCATCATCTTTGTTGCCCTACGCTGGACTCTCTCCAGTAGTTCCCTGTCTCTCTTGAACTGGGAAGCCCAGAACTGGATACAGTATTCCAGTTGTGGCCTCACCAGTGGGGAGCAGAGGGGAAGAATGACCTCCCTCGACCTACTGGACACACTCTTCCCTACACAGCTCAGGATCCCATTGGCCCTCTTGGCCACAAGGACACATTGCTGGCTCACAGATGGTTTACTATCCACCAGGACCCCCAGATCCTTCTCCTCAGAAGTGCTTTCCAGCAGGTCCATCCCTAACCTATATTATTGATGCTTGGCATTCCTCCTCCCCAGGTGCAGGACCCTACACATTTTTCCTTGAACAAGTTCGTATGGTTCAAAGCATAAGGGGAAGGATGGAAAAAAACCCCCAAAACCCACAAACAACCCCCACAACAATAATTGCTGAGTAAAAAAAAAAAAAAAACAACTTCATCTGACCTGTGCTGTTTAATGAGCTGGGGGAAGCAAGAGTGGGAAAAAAAGGGGAGGCACCCGAGAATGTCAGAAGCCGTGCCACTGTCACGGCCACCTCGGCGGCAGCTCTGGCTTCCCACGATGGCACCTCTGTCACAGCCCAGCTGCTCCCCACGCCTCCAGCAGAGCATCCCCAGCGATAAGCGTGAGATCCGTCACCGAGGTGCGGGACGGCAGCAACGCGGCGCTTCTCTCCGGGACACCTACAGGGTCAGCCTGCTACAAGGCTGCCCCGTATCCATTTGGCCCCATCTCCCTACTTTTGGTGTGAAACCATCCTTTTCCAGTTAGTCACACCAGCGTTCCAGCTCCGCGTTCCAGCAGAGCAAAGAAAGGTTTGATTTAATAGCAAAATACTTAAAGGTCTAAAGTGCTACAATTACATAGAAGACAACAACTTGGAAAGTTAACAGCAGCCTTGCAATTAAGCATCTGAGTGAGACATCACAAACTTCAGGCTTGAATCCACGTTTTCTGTATTATTTTTGGACAGTCTCTTAGTTCTGTACAAATTCAGTTCCCCATCTGTAAAATAAATGCTGCTTTCCCTTTCTTCACATCTTGAATTACATTCATTTACGGTGCCGAAATCCACGGAGCCCAGATCTTATCCGGCGCTTTGAAGCATTGTATAAAAGAAAAAAAAAAATTAAAATGAAATCACTGCGATTACTCAGGCACAACGAACCATTCAAACCCCGGCTCCAAACTCCCTCACTACTTCCCAGGACGCAGAAGAAAGAACACTCTTCTAATTCCTAAAGGCCATCCCAAGCAGGAGAACTGCTCGTCCACGCTTTAGACATAAAAGCCAAGAAGAAAAGAAAAACCTAGTATTTCAAAGCACAGTGGAAGTTCGGGCGATTTACAAGTTTTCAGATGTTCAAATGCGTTAAAACTAAGGAATATGAATTAGTATTTACCTTAAAGCAAGAGTGAACTGTCCCCCTTGCTTTCTCTTTCAAACCTCCACGTTGCATTTCCATCATCGAGCGCTGATGGAGCAGATTCTAATTTCAGTGGTGCCTCATGTCAGAGGGGGGAAAAATAAAGCTAATTTTGGGGTCTCCCATCCCACCAGCCTGCCTCTATATAAAACCAGAAGGCTGTGTAGGACAACAGCTGTAGAAGGGAAGTGATAAGAGAATGAGAGGGTCTGCTATAATACTCAAGATATATTTTTTTTCTATATAAAACACATGTTCTTAAACTGTCAGCTAATTTTATTTCATAAATCAGGAAAAATGAAAGACTGCTGTAGACACCACACAATCAGTCACGGAGCATCAGCCAGAATACATATCCCGTGGCACACAGATTCACATCTCCAACTTCTGGACAATTTTGTCCAAAGCTGGGAGAACACCTAAACCACAGAGCACAAGGAGGTCTCCTTTGCGACTAGGAATGGATTCTTTGTCAATCCATGCCAGAAGAGCAGAATATTTTGCTCAAAAAACCCATCAAAGCAAAGCTTTTTGACTGAAACAGCTTACCAAATCCAACGTAAATTTGACAGGAAAAAAAAAAATATGGCCAAGTTTAGTCTAAGAACCTCTTTGGAACGTAATAATATGATTGGGAACAGAAAACAGCGCTACATTGGGAAAACAGGTATCCACGCGTACGCCTCGGAGCTCCTCTCAGGGTCCTGATCCTCACCTATCTGCTCACACAGAACCTAGGAATAATAAAAATCAAAGTAATTGGCTGCAAAGATTAAAACGGTAGCGTAAATTTCTACTTGAGCAACTGCTTCTTCCAGATACTGTTTTGGAGTACTGTACTGCTTGCTTTCAGATCACAAGACCATAAAATACCTCAAGAGGTCCTCCACTGCATCCTTCCCCAGCCGTCCTGCAGGACAGGCGTGACTATATTAACTTCACCGGCTGATAAGTGTTTTTCCTAACCTGTTCCTACCGACCACCAAAACCAGGAACTTCATGGCTTCACCAGGCCATCTACTCTAGTTCACGCTACTATTATTTTTGGAGATGTTTTCCTAGCATCTAAATCTGGAACTTTCCTGCTGTGATTTTGGCCGCAACACAAACTTGTAAAACAGGTAATTTGATTTTTTTTTTTTTTTTTTAAGAGCCTTTAATGTACTGGAAAGTATTTTTGTCTAACTGCAGATAGTGTCTCTTAGCGAACAGGAGAACTTTACTTTTTTTTTTTTCCCCAATTCCTCCTCATAAGCCGTGCTTCCCAGACCTTTGATTATTCTCGCTGTTATCACCTGGACCCTTTCCAACTGATCCACATTCTTTGAAGAATAGGAGCAAAACTAGTCGAGACCTTATCGGTGACACGTAGTACACAGGGTGTCTTGAGAGGTAGGTGCTTCCTAAGTTCCTAGTACAAGGGCTGACTTTCTTCCCAATACCATGACTTGATTTAAAATTTGCATTTCAGCTCGTGATCTGGCTATAATTCACCAAAAAAATTTTCTGAAGTGTTGTCACCTGCCCAGTAGTTACACAACTCATGCTCATGCAGTTGATTCCTTCTGAGGTTAGACCCCACTTGAATTTCATTCTGCCCCCCCCTTATTTCTTTTTTTTTCTTCTAAATTTTTGGACCAGTTCCTCAATTTGCATACGCCTTTCTAAATCCTGTCCTCCAGTGTATTTGCAGGCCCTTACAGGTTTCATGTTGTCTGCAAATTGAATAAGCATCCTCTCCTACTGCACTGTGCAAGTCATTAATGAGAACATGGAGCAGGGCTGGAAGCAGGACAGATAGCTGTGGAATATTACACACCACCTTCTTCCAACTGGATAGGGGGGAATGCCGATAACGATACTCTGGATACAATTAACCAACTAGTTCTGCACCCGGAGGAGTCTCATCTGGTTTAATCTCTTTTCCTTTCTCCATTAAAGTACATGCATTCCATCTACCCTTTTCCAGTCCATTCTTGGATTCTCCAAAGAAGCTAATGCTTCAAGGAATGGTTCAAAAACTGCAATTCATCAGACCCTACTCAAGAAGGGAATGTCTATTCTGTCAAGGCACTTCTTCCTCCCTTGCTGTAGGCTGAGATCTAACACCTTCACTGATGCTAGATCCAATTTATTCATTAATTAAAAGCTTTTGACTTCGACCGCGCGTGAATTTTCAAAGATGTCAGAGAATTCGGCTGGGCATCCAGCCCTTTAGTCTGGCAATTTAAAAAGAAACTTGAGACCTTACCTACGCCTCACAGCTTGACTTGAAATTAGAACCCCGACCGCTCAAGAAAAAGGTCAGATGTACCTGAAACGCCAAGCCCTGGCTCCGGTAATGACTTTGGTAATTAACTGCACAGCCCGAATGGGTGGGCAAGTCTAGATCAGAGACTACTCACCAGTTCTTTGGTCCCCATCCCAACACCTAGGCTCAAAAGATGGGATGCTACAGAAGTACTGTTTCACACCCAGTGTCCTCCCAGAATCCGACATCATTAGTTACCATGAGAGCTAAGCCCTTCTGTCTCTCTGGAGACAGCCAAGGGAAGTAATCCAAATTAATTTTAAAGCGGGATTAGTTAAATCAGATAATTAGCTAATTACGTCTCAGCAAGGAAACACTTACTAAGACCTAGGGTGGACTAAATCCATTTTCAAAGCCAAGCCAACTTCAGGCGGCGTTCGTTCTGCGTAAGGGTGTCTACATGGCTTGTACGCCGGGAATCCACACCTAATTCAAGTGAACCTCCCTGGTGTCCCTTCGGGAGGCAAAGGAACACAGAAAGGAGTGAGCATCATGGATTTTAATAAAAAAAAACCCACCAAACCCTAACAAAACCACACATGAAAAAAAAACCCAACAGAAAACACACACGCACCACTTTTAAAATGAATAGCTCGATGATTCAGACTTGGACCGAAATCTATTTCCTATGTGTTACTTAATCAGAGAGCAAGCGAGGAGCCAAAAATAGAGCCGTGGAGAAGCGCCGCGAGCGGTGCGTGGAACGGAGCTCCATCCCCTGTCCCCAGCCTGCCCAGGCATCTCACCGCTTCCCACGGCTGGGGAGAAGCTGAGGAGGTTGACAAGGTTCCAAGGGCATGGAGGCTTCCAGCCTAAAACATGGGTTTGTATTGAAATCGGGCCTCAAATAAAAGGAGAGAAAGAAAGAAAACACACTCGTTCCACGGCATTTTCACAGCAGAGGGAGAGGGGTTGGGTTTGAACATGTCTGCTAGGAGAAACGCAAAGGACAACTCATTTCTGATTCCTTCCCACCCCCCAAAGTGTTCTCTGTAACCGATGAAGCAGTGCTTTCTGCTGACCTTTTGGAATTAGTTAAGGAGAAGATATTTTTGAACCTATACCTAAAAACAGATTCAATAAAACCAGGCAAAGATGGGACGGCCTTACCCACCAAGCCAGACAGCTAGCTCTCTTGTAACCAAAAAAGGAACTTTAGATGTTTTTATGGCCCTCAGTGCAATGCAAAAGCTTGTCCCAAGTTCTCTGGCATCTAGCTGCACGTCAAGGAAAAGGATCATTTACAAGTGACACTGGAAAACTGCCATTTTATATAGGACACGTAGAGGGTGGAAAAGTCTGCATTTCCCTATAGATCTCTCACATTTTCTCAGACAAACCCCAGCTTTCTGGGAGAGCATTTAGGCTACCTCTGAACAGAGGCCAGAAGACTTTCTGTCAATCTTTCTGGATGACCAGAGATCCCAGCACCTTCCATGGGCAGCACAAGGCCAACCTCACAGCAGAAGTTCTCCTTTCAACCTGGTGGCATGGCCTGGCTTCACGGCACAAAATACACAGCTCTTCCTGGAATTAGCCTGCATGGCCACGGCATGGCTCGCTCTTAGAGGAGGCAACGAAACGTGCTCTGGAGAAACTGTAAGGGCTTCACATCCCTTTGATCCTCCTCCATTTCCACAAGGACTAATTAGCCCCAATGCAGGATGGTCCAAAGCTCACTGCCAGTCTCCTCAAGCATCTCCGCAATCTTACGCTGCTGAGCTGGATCAACACTCTCTCTGGTTTGGTCTCCTCTCGGAGAGCTTCAAGAGGAGCAGAGAACACTGGAAAGATATAACACCTTCCTTGTTTTCACCCAGTGTGGCTTCAAGCACATCTGAAGGAGCCCCAGGTCAGCCAGAACTGAACCTGCTCCTTAAACAGCCACTAACCCACCGACAACTCCAAAGGCACTCATTAACTCTATCACAAGATGCCACCACAACAGAAACCGGAGTAATTGACTTTTAGAAAAAACTAGAAGTCAGTGAGAGAAGCAGAGAATAAAGAAGGGCTTTGTAAGTAAGTTATCCCATCCTAACAGAACAGGTCCTTTCCTGCAAGGTGGCTCTCAACCCCACCATTCCTCCTTAGGTTCTCCACTCTGCCCACCCAACAGTAGACACCAGTGTATGGGATGTGCAGTAAATAGTGCGTAAATTGTCACAAAGCATCCAGAGCTCGGCTGGGTTCCTGCTTGACAAACACAGCCAGAAGTCACTTCATGATGTTGCAGAGATTAAAGCCCATCTAAAAATATTACCAGTCAGATGACAAATATTTTTGTGAGGTCCTGAGTATCTCCATCGCTCGCTGGGTTTGAGGAGGAGCAGGCCATTTCTGGCATTTTGAAGAATCAAGCACTGCTGGAACCTAAATTAAAAGAGCCTCCCAACCAAACAGCAGGTAGGAAAGCTGCTGAGAGGGCAGGCTACCAGCAGAGCAGGTTTGGAAAAAGAAGCCTTTTTAGTGTCGTGTAGCGGCGAGGAGCGACCATCTCACGACACGGGTCTCTTACAGCGTCCTCCTGCTGAACTGGATTTCTTGCTGTCACTGAAGCACTTCAACGGCTTTGCTTTCTCCTGCCTCAGGACAGCAGAACAACTGCGTGAATAACTTGAGGACGAAGAAAGCTGTCCATCCAAATGGGCCCTCCGGCGCCTTCTCGCACCCAGGTTGTGTTGTTTCATTTCGTTTGATTCACAAAAATACAAGCGAGTGAGAATTTATTCCTTCGCCAACGATTAAAGGAGCCGGTTCCAAGTGAAACACGCCTTCATTTCAGACCCTTTAACATATAAACTGCTCAGAAGTGAACGCATAGAATCATAGAATGTTTAGAGTTGGAAGGGACCTTCAAGATCATCGAGTTCCAACCCCCCTGCCATGGACAGGACACCTCCACTAGAGCAGGTTGCTCATGTCTCATTCCAGCCTGGCCTTACATACTTCCAGGGACGGAGCATCCACAACTTCCCTGGGAAACCTGTTCCAATGCATCTGTGGAGCTCCCAGGCAAGTTCCTTGCCTTTCCATTGAGGAAAGGAAACCCCAAACCCACCACCTTGTGTCATTTTGCCCAGGACACAGGTGAAGTGCTAGTTTTACCTGAGGGTAAATCCCAAACCACTCCGTAGAAAGCTGAGCTTTCCTGGGATGAGAGACCTCCCCCACAAAGGGGACAGAACAGTCCCCATCTGCCACAGTGAGGGGCTTGGCATCGAGCCCTTGGTGACGTATATCACACAAGGAGCACGTTATCACCTTCACCATCAGCTTCAACGGCCAGCCTGATTAAAGTCTCACATTGCCATTATCTAATTGGAGGTGTCTGAGACAGAAGTGACAAGAGCAAGTCACCAAAAAAAAATAAATAATAATCACTTCCAGAAGGTCAGCCGGTCAGAAACTGGGGAGAAGCCACCTGGAACGATGGCGGCTTGGTGTTCAGCTGGGGTGCCACCAACACAAACAGGCAGGTTTGGCCCCACAGTAAAGCAGACCACCATAGCCCTTGTCATCACCACAATCTGACATGGATATTTAAGTCACCTCCGTGCCAGTGAAGTGATGGAATCCGTTGTCTCGCAGAGGAATGCCACGGCGCTGAAGAACACATGGAGCATCATCGTGCTTCTCCTGCCTGACTCTCCTCCAGGTTTCAGCTCGGAAGGGAAATTCCACATGTGGCACAAACCAAGGGGGTGGCAATAACTGTGCCCAGTCACACAACAACGCACTGGACCCTCTACCCAGGCTTCAATAATCATAGAATCATAGAATTGTTTGAGTTGGAAGGGACCTTGAAGATAATGGATAAAAGGTCCTGCCTCTGACTAAGGCATGGGAAGGCTCTTTATTTGTCAGCGACACCGGTCCCTGTTAAAAGCATTAGAGACTTTTGCCAGCTGTCACCACTGCCTTTTTGAGTGTTGAACCTAGGTAAAAGCTCTAGCTCTGGAACGACACGCAGCTGTGCGGTGCATCTCAGATCACCCATGTATGGGATTTGGTCCCCTCTCATCCTAACTCTGTCCTCCACCCCCCCATCCCACGCGGGTATTAACCTCTTGGAACACCTTGGGACAAAGTTTATGGCTCTGAAGCTTCTAAGATGTTCTCAGGAAAAAAAAAAAAAAGAAAAAGAAAAAAAAAGAAGAGCCCCAAATTCCCTTTACAGCATAAATTCAGCTATTTGGCATCCTGAAGGAAAATAAATAATAAAAAAACCCAACACTCACAAAACAAAACCCACAATAGGGAAGGTTTCACCAAATCTCAAACCTTTTCACGGGTGTGAGGCTGGACATTGAGTTTTACCATCCAACCAGCTCATCAAATACGACGAGGAACATCACCAGGGTGCCCTAATGTGGCAAAAAAAAAGCTGGGGGAAAAAAAAAAACCACAAATACAACAAAACAAAAAAAAACCCAAACCCAAAAAACAAACAAACAAACAAAAGACTAACAGAGGAATCTGTGACTCCGTGGAGCCAGCAGAGGCACAGCTTCCCACCCCTACCCAAGCGTGCTGGACTCCCTGAGGTTATTCAGTCCTCGACAACGCTCATGTAGCCAGGACTAAATATGAGATTTTTAAGCTGGATTTACGAATTCCTGCAGAGGCTTTGATTTCGCTCCTGACGTGCTGCAGGGAGGCATCACTGGAGTCAGGAGTTACATGCCACGCTCGCTTAATCGCCCCTGCAAAATGCTACAAAAAGGAGATCTCCTTAAAAAAAAAAAGAAAAAGAAAGGGAAAGAGTAAAATTACTTTTTTTCCACACACACAGGAGACTCGTCTAAGAGGTAGGGCTGGTGGAAGACACTCGTTATGCCACGCAGCTAATTACCTTGGGTCCTCTTATCAAACAAATGGACTGGGATGATACGGCAATAAGAGGAGGAAGGATCTAATTGAGGGATACCAGGGGGTAACACAGATCTCCTTGTTAAACTAAATTTGTTAATCTAGTGTATATGAGAAAAAGGGCAAATGGGAGGGAGAATTCCTCCTTGTTAAACATTTACCAAATGTTGGGTTATTTGAGCCCTGGGGAGAAGTAAATGTATTCACTACTTAAAGGCTGGAGCATTTGGTCTTCTCAGTTGGAATTTATCCCCGATTTGAAAGGAACATTTTTTCCCACTTGGAAAGGTTAGCAGCCTTTGTCTGTGCGAGTGATTTAATATAATGGACCATGATTATTGTTGGATTATTATAATGGCAGATTGGCACAGTTATAGTTAAAGTTTTGGCAGAGTCTGTCTCATAAACTGCTATTTTACAACTCGGCTGTAAAAGTTTACTTCGGTCTGAAACTTGAGATACAAGATCTCAGTCCAGGAGGAGTCTTTTTTACTTTTTTTAAGCCAAATTAAAAGGGGGGGGAGGGGGGGAAGCTTAAAAATTCTCCTGGCTAATGTTTAAGTTATGCAACTATTAAATACAAATTGAAATCTACTGGCTGAAGACACTTGACAGCATTTGCTTGCTCCCGAATGCCTTCGAGTTAAATAAAAATATTTTCAACCTTTTTTATGTAGAAACATGGCTTTCCCACTTCCAGTATTTTGAAGAAAAATGTGGAATAGTAAAACAGCTGGGGTACTAAACAGAAAAATGAAGAGTGTGTGTGCCACGAGCACTTTCTTCAGTATGATTATTCACCTATATTTGTTATTAAGAATGCAATTGATTTTTTTTTTATTTTGCATATGTAAATACACAATCATTTGTTTTAAATCAATGTTTGCAAAGTGTTTTTGCAATCTACTAGTATATTGAGGAAAAAATTCATCATGTTTTAAAAGCCCCTCCCGGCCATTATAGAGTAAGACTATAGGATGAACAGAGTCCAACACTTTATCATCTGCACAAAGCCACCGAGTGTTCTCCAAAATTCTTGATTCTTAAAGGCACAGTAGCCAAGAAACCGCATCAGTTCTTGTTTCTGCTTCCCCAAAGAACCCTAATGGAACTCAAATACCAGACGATGAAAATACCACTTACAGGCACTGTGATTCCACCATTTATATCGACCAAAGACACTGCAGATGGCAAATATGCCGTCAATCCTAGCAAAAAAAGGTTTGCAGAAATAGAGGGCAGGAGCTTATTTCTGGATGGAAGCTGTAGAAACTACAGTAAAGGACAGAATTATTCAAGATAAGGCTAAACATGGTAAGCTGAGGAAGAGTCAACATAACTTTTGTGGAAGAATGTCACACCTCAACCACAGAATGACATGGGGTTGGAAGGGACCTCTGGAGATCATCTAGTCCAACCCCCTGCCAGAGCAGGTCCACCCACAGCAGGTTACACAGGAACATGTCCAGGATGGTTTTGAATGTCTCCAGCGAAGGAGACTCCACCACCTCTCTGGGCACCCTGTTCCAGGGCTCCACCACTCTCACAGGAAAGAAGTTCCTCCTCAGTTTAAGAACTTCTTAGCTTCAAGTTTGTGCCCATATCCTCTTGTCCTGTCCCTGGGCACCACTGAAAAAGGACTGGCCCCATCCTCCTGATACCCACCCTTTAGTTCTGTTAGAGCCCTCTGAGGGAGTCAGTCAGTGTGGATGAAAGCAATACAGCGTACCTGGATCTTCTAGACACTCTCAAAGTTCTACAGAAGCGCAACGAGAGGTTGTAATAATTGCATAAAGACTAGAAATGACCACTTATTATTGTTTTGTTTCTCACAGTGGAAGGAATGTTTCAAAAGAAATCTCCACTAGTTACTGCTACTTAATATATTCCTTAATGGCCTGGGAAAGCAGGGAAATAGTTTCACTACTTCCAAACTTTGGTATCAGCAGCCAAAGGCAAACATGAAAAGCTGCAAAAGGATTCTCCATGCTCAGCGATAAAATGACAAATGAAAGCCCAGGTCAATAAACACAAAGTCATGCCCTTGGGGAAAAATAACTGGAGTCACAGATACACAAGGATAGGTTTTAAGTTTGCTATACCTATGCAGGAAAGAGGTCCAGGGGTCTAAATAGGGCTCTCCTTTCTGTGGAGGAGGGTTAAGAGGGAAAACGGGGATCGGGCATTTTAGGGAAAGGAACAGGGAGCAAAAAGGAAAATCTGATTGTCTAAACCTGGAGCCTGCCTCAAGTTCTGCTTGCTCAGCTCAGAAATAATATATACAAGAACACGGAGACATCTATGGAGGGCCAAGAAGGGTATGCGGAATGGCTTTCAGGACAAGCCTATACAGGTGAGGAACCTTCAGCTTGGGAGTAGAGAACACCATGGGGATGTTGTCAATAGAGGTCCGCAAACCCATAACCAGCTACAGAAAGGATATGAAGAACTCATTCATCACTGTAGAGGAGTGAGGGGGGCATTAAAAACCAGGAGGAAGCCCCCGTGCCACCCAGAGTCCCGGGAGCCAAAAGCACGAACAGTTTCTAAAAAGGAATTGGGAAGTTCACAGCCTTCCCACTGGCATCTTCGCCTCCATCATTTCTCCTGTCAGCACCCTGCTCTCAACCAGCACAACTAACCCTCTTCGGGGAAATACCCGTTCTGAGGATTATCTTCACTAAATTACCTTTCTAGAACACCCGAGGGATTTTGGGATGCAAAGGAGGACCAAAAAAAAAAAAACAACCAACAACCTTCAATACAAGCCCTGGCCAGTTCCAGGTGCCTTTAGCCTGCAAACTCGTGATCCCAAGCAATACCACCTGGCACGAAACCAAGCTGTTTCCACCCAATATTTTAGGGTTAACCTCTCAGTTTTCTTTGAAGCCACCCTTTCCATAAAGAGACAGTTATATGGCAGGGGGTTGATGCAAACAGCTCTGGCCCAGGACAACCAGAATCTGGAATCTCTGGGCACTTTTTGGGAGCCGTGGGATTATTTCTCCCCTCTTACTGTAGAGTGGCTCTTCAAAAATGCTGGCTGCTCATTGATGAAAACTCACCCATCCAGGTTTCTGGATAGCAAACAAAACTTTCCCTAAAAAACAACCAACCAACCAACCTTTTTCTTTTTATGGAGTTTTAGCATCTGATCCCTGTGGTTCATACTCCCACTGCGCAGAAAAAGCTTAAAATTCAATAAAAAGAAATAAAATTTAAAAGCTCAAACTTAAAATTAACTAGTTTTCCCTGGTTAATCCCTCTCTATCCTGTACTACTCTTTAGAAATGGACGAGAGGAGCATGGGGACTAGTCTAAGAGCACCGAAAGTCAAGACCAACTCAAAATTAAACTAATCGGCTATCTACTTAACGACACTTAGCATTTTTCACAGGGTAAAAAGCATTAAAGGCAGCCTACAGCGTCTAATATTGAGTTAAATTAATACTTTTTTTGCCTCTTTTTTTTTTTAAATCCCACTTGTAGCACAGTTTGTAACATTCCAAGTCATATTTATCTTTCATGTATTAAAATACGATGCCATTCTAATAACAGCTACAGGTTTCTTGGCAATGTTGGTGTGACAGCGGGCTAATTAAACTGGAAAGCACAGCGAGTGCGGGGACTAGATTTATATAATGAAAACAATATATCTGCTAACACCAGAGAACTGCTGACACCGTAATAACGCCGATATTAATATTTGGTGCAGAACATCTTAGAGTGCATTACTAAGAGGGTTAAATCTGGTGGGCTGAGAAGCGATCAGAAGGCAGAAATTACCAGTAGAAAATAAAAATGTTACTTTGCAATTAATAGCCTGAGCCTCACACTCCCGTTCGGGAAGATTCACCGGTGTCTAATATTTTAATCCCCACTCCCTGCAAGGAACAGTCCACCGTGAGTTCCACAACGTCAGCCAGAATATTTGGATTTTTGGTAGGTTGTGTCCTGAGACAGCATCACACCAACCTGGAGTCAAGTGTGGACTAGAGAAATCAATGAGAAAAAAAGGAAAAAAAAATAAAAATAATGAAAGTCTATCCCTGTTTCGGTATACGACGTAGGTAATACAGCCGAGCTGTTACACTGTTTTATGTTAAGGTAGACCTGTTGGCTTCAAAACCAACCCCGTTACAGCAACGGAGATCAAACAGCCAAACACCACACCAAAACCACCAGTTTGGCTTGATAAGCTTCTCCCAGGATTTCACAGAAAGGCTCCGGTAGAAAGTTATCTTCAAGAGTTTATACAAAACAAACCCAGGAAATACACAGAGAAGTTAATAAAAAAAATAAAATCATCCCCCATAAGTACAAGATGTGCCAGAGCATTTAAATGTCCAAAAATATTAGAACTCATTCAAATTTTATTTCACTATACTTAGTAAATGAAAGGGACCTACTCATTTCTCCCTTCTGCATTCCAAGTTCTACCTCATCCCAGGGCATTGCGTGCAACGGAAACAAATAATAAAACTAAGTTATTTATTAAAATTATAGAATAAAGAGTCAGAACAAAGATATATATGCGTGTTGCTGGTCCAAATAAATTAGGGTAATTTTCATCAGTAGACGATGACAATTTTTACATTTATTATAATTTTTCCACATAACTATTCTATCTGGTGACATTTTTGCACATACATTAAATATATGTGACAGTATATAACGTATAGCTAGATATTTGACCATTGCTAAATGCAGCAGTAGTTTGAATACATTTACAGGACTGTCAAATATTTTAGGCTTTCAAGTGATGCATTTTAAAACACGGTAAAACGAAGATAATTTAGAGAGGAAGAGAAAGACTCTGCTCTTGGCTACTAATCAGTAACCTCAGCCTCCCAACAGGTCGGAGAGCATCGGACCACATCTTTATTACCTTTAAAGGCACAAGCCATGTTAGGAAATAACAGAGGTGGGAAGATGCCTACAGGACCAGGCTATCTGTATAAATCAGCGCAGAGCTATCGATAAAGTGATATTAATCCTCACCAGCTGAGAACCTGGCCAAATATCTTAAATTCCACTCCCTGGAGAATATACCCTGACATGGAAAGGGGAACGTGATGAAAAGGCAATGAATTTTGGGGTGGAACCTTACCTTCATTCTGCCACTTGGCGTTTTTATTTAATTGAACGCACTTAACCTGGAATTAGCACAGATAAAGTTTATCGCAAGAGAGTAACAGAAGGTACATCCTGTCCAGCTTCACCGACTTCAACCTTGTCTCTATTCTCCTCCACAGCCACCCCTCAGCCCTTCAAGGCCACCTCCCTTAATTTATGACCCTGTCCTTATACCTCCAAGGTCCAGCCTCACCTCCTGACCTCACTCCCCATCGTTCTGGGGACAGTCCAATGCCCTGGCCTCTCAGCGAGTCCTCCTCAGGGCTCATCGTCCCTCTGCTCCATCTCTCCCACCAACGTGGTCCTCCAACCTTTCTGTTATCACATTGCCTGCCCTCCTATTCTTCTCTGCACCCAAATTGGATGGTTTCTTTCTTTCCACCTCCCCCCCTCGCCCCCAAGCAGTTTTGAGGGCCAACACAGAGGTGTAGGCTTCCTAGCACAAGTGTCCACCATCCTCTAAAAGCCACAGAGAACCGAGCAGCTCTTGGAAAGCAAATCTTCACCTTCCACCCTGCACCTCCCACCGCTCAGTCTGAGCTCTTGGGACAGAAAGTCTTAAGCACCACGAAAATCCAACTCCTCGCTGCTGAATATGCATGAACTAAGTTTGTTAAAAGCCCAACAGCTTTGCCAGATTTGGGTGGATTTTGACAGAAACCACAAAAGGCATATCCTTGAAACAAAAGCCCGTTTGTTGCCAGCTTTCATGCCTCGGCTCCAAAGCGTGGGCGTACCACGAAGCTTTAAAGAAAAGATCACCAGAATTGGGGGGGTTGCCTTAATTTTGTTATTTTCTTTTTCTACTATTGCAAAAAAACTGTCGCTCCAGCCTCCCCTCTGCCCTCCTCCACCCCCCAACTTTATTTTGAGGGATTGCTTTGGCTGAAATGTTGCATTCCAGAGGAGATACCTAGAGCGGAAAACACATCATTGCTCTGGTTTGAGGAACCCACAATATTTATTGCCACTTTAGACAATTCTTCTCTCGAGTGATCACCCCTCCCCAGCTGGGAAGGGAAATCAGAGGGAAAAAAACCAACAAGGATACCCACGGGTTGAAACCAGAAACAAAATTAATAGAATAAGACTAGATAATTAACATTAATAACCCTAAACAAGTTGTATTGATCCTGATAGCAATATAAAATATGTGAGGACTATACCCAGCCCATTCTCTCAGCAGAGGACAGCCAATGTGGGATGCTGTGAGCTCTGCAGCTTCGGGAGGAAAGGAAGGGCTCCGGCACTGGGGCAAGGAGTTCTCAGGATGGGAGCCACCAAGGGAGAGAGAGAAAGAGAGAACTCCTCAGCAAACTTTCTAATTTATATTGAATGTGACGTTCATGGTATGAAATAATCCTGTTGGCAGCTTGGGTCTCGCTCTCTCATCCCTGCTCCTGGTGAGCTCAAAAAACACTCAGCTATCAAAACCCGCACACCATAGTTGGCTATTTAGTCAGCCTACATGTTCTCCAGAGGTCCCTTCCAACCCCATATGAGTCTACGATTCTATAAAGTAAATAGTCTCAAAATTCCCACACCAGAGTCTTCTAAAGTGCAGTTTTCCCAACCATTAGAAGATAAATTAATCCTGTCTTGCTCAAACCAGGACAGTCACCAAAGGGATTAAACTTAGCAAAGACACCTGGCACCCGAAGCAGGATCTCCTAAAGGTCCCTTGATCATGAAGGGCTCTTCCAGTCCCAGTTTCTCAAACCTTCCAGCGACCTCGGGATGGAGCACTTTCAGGGAGGTACAGGTTTCTCCTGCTGTGACAAGGTGCTTTGCATTTTGTGGGGGGGAAAAAGGCTTTTAATTAAAAAAATCAATTCCAGGAAAAGGGATGAACCAAAACATGAAACTGGTGCATCTAGCGTTTTGTGAATGGATTGTTTGAAACTTGTGCGAGGTGCTTTAAGTCCAGGACAGGTTCCAGACACACTGGGAAAAACTAAATAGAGCATTCCCCACCCCTGCCCCAAATGGCACATACGTAACAACCAACGAGCTGCCTCCAGAGCCTAAGGAAGGAAGCAGATGTAGGAACTTCTGGAGGCAATCCCTCGGATCCACCAGGAACACCAGCTAAGTGTCAAACAAGAAGGAGCCAAACACAAACAGTCATTTACGCACGTCCAAAACTTCTGGTTTGAGCCAAGCCAGCCTGCAAGCTACTGGAGATGTCATTCCTGGTCCTCACCTTCTCCAGGGGAAGGCTGGCCAGGTGGCATCTGTCCGAGGGTCACGCTGTGTCCCAAAAGGCAGTGTGGAACACCACAGTCTGCGCTTCTCATCTATTTATTATAAGCCTCAGAAGCTTCTGTCAGTTGTAACCGCTGGTGGATTAGACAAAACTTTGCTCTTCTGCTCCTCGCAGCTGACAGGGAAGCCAGGAGCTTCCGAGCCACAGCCACCCTTTCCTTTCCCCTTACTCCAGACACAGCGTGCAGTGGACAACCATTAAAATCCAAGTGCCTCTCATTCGTGCTGCTAGGTGTTCCTGGAGGAGACCGGAGAAACCCCCCCAAGTTGGGCTTTCTACTCCTCAACTGAGACTGAAAGCTCTTCCAGGTGGTCCAGCGCTTCTCCTCAGCCAATACCATGGACATGGCATGTGGAGCAGGACAAGAAAAACTCAGTTCAGACGATGGGAAACTATGCAAAGGGTTCCTTTTAGGGTATATCACAGCAAGATCTGCAGACAGATATTGTATACGGCCAGGCTGGAAGCTTCATGGCCATTACTGAGGACAACATACACAAGAGAGCCAGAGTGCACCAAAACACTCAGCTCCAGCTTTGGAGGTTCTGGGCTCTACTCTACATTTCCCAGTAAGTGCCCTCCTCCCAACCAGTCTGAAACAAAACACACACAACCTTCCAAAAAAGCCAGAGAAAGGCTGCGGTCCCCATCCTCTGTACTGATACAGGGACCAGTTTAGGTGAGACTCAAGGGGTGCTGGGATACACATCTCTTCCAGCATCCCACCAAAATCCTTCCCTGAGAGTGAATGAAGTCCCAGGCCAGAACTTCATAGAATCATCACGGAGGGAAAGGCCCTCTGAGATCACCAACTTGAACCACACACACAAAAGACCACCACAATCTCAGGCACTAGAGCATGCCATGAGGTGCCATGTCTACATGCTTCTAAAGTAACTCCAGGGATGGTGACTCCACCACCTCCCTGGGCAGCCTCTTCCAGGGCCTGACCACCCTCTCAGGAAAGTCATTCTTCCCAAGATCTCATCTAAACCTCCCCTGCCCCAACTTCACACCATTT
>JAOTQQ010000023.1:17063783-17081667 GCA_026546715.1 Gallinago undulata | reverse complement strand
CCAGCACCTCAATGTCTTTCTTGTGGTAGGGGGCCCAAAACTGGACACAGTACTCGAGGTGAGGTCTCACCAGTGCCAAGTACAGGGGGAGGATGACTTCTGATGTCCTACTCACCACACTGTTCCTGATCCAGGCCAGGACACTGTTGGCCTTCTTGGCCACCTGGGCACACTGCTGGCTCATGTTGAGCTGAGAGTCGACCAACACTGAAGCTAAAAATCCTCCAGCTCCTTGCAGGGACGGTGCTGGCGGTGGCAGGAATGGCTGGGTTGGGTTTGGAGCACTCTTTCCCCTCCTCCTAAGCTGGTCAGCCCTGCCTTAAATTAACCTTCAGACCAAAACAGATGATGGCTCCTCATGAACTCAATGACACCAGCTCAGCCACGAGCAGGGAAGGCTCTAGATGATGCACCTTGCACCTCCACCGCCTTCCCTGCAGTGACTGTTGACAGTGACGTAAATTCTGAAATCTATCTGAAAGACAGAGCTTTTGGTTAACCTCAGCAACATCACTCTCAGGGGCCTTTGTCCAAGATTGCTGCAGAGACGATGAAAGGAGGCTTTCCGAGACCATTTCTCCACTTGATGTCAACGTGTAGCAATGAATTCACTCAAGATGTTCCTGTGGATCTCTTTCCCGTTAGGGTCATCCATTGCTCGGGGCTCCTTTTATTACAGTCTCTGATCTTTCCAACTGCAAGAAACCACAATACTGCTTTACTGGAGACCTGTTTAAGTCCTGATAGAAATTGGTGCTCACAAACACTGTTAACAATTCCACGACAATCCAGCCCCTGAGTAGGACGTTAGTTTAGATAAAATTTAAAAACCCACATCTGTAAAAGTTCGTGTGTGTGCACGGATATAAATACAGTTCAACTGCTGAATTTACATGCTGAGCCTACATCTTCTCTATAATGAAATATTTAAGTGGCTTCAACTCTACCGTGAGATGTAAAAAAAAATAAAAAATAAAAAAATAATCTGAGCTAGAAAAAGACATCAGCACAGAATGGTATCGACTGGACACAATCAATCACCCAGACCAGCGTGAAGATAAGCGTCTTCATTGTGGACTGACAAGGGCCAGGAAAGATTTTCCCAGAGAGAAATAACCTCAGTACCACCACCTCGTGCCACAGCGAACGAAGACCAAGCTTTCCTTTTAAACTGCATTTCCAATGCCCAGTGCTTAAATATCAGACAAGTCTGATGAAGAACTGCCCAAAGCAGGGCTGCAGCCCGTCCCCCAAACGCAGCTGAAGCTGGTGGAGGTTTTGGAGAGCAGTTAATTAGCTCTGGGGATTCTAAGAAGAGCTAAACGCTTTTTTTTTCTAGGCTTCTGGAGAAATTTGGCTGTCCTGAAAAGTCACCTTTGAGGCCGGTCGGTCGCAGCACGGGGCTGGATTGGTGGCAGGACTTGCTCGAGCTGAGTCCTGGTAGTTCAAGTAGAAGCTCTCCCGCTTGTCATCACAGAATATATGACCTTATTACTCCTCCCTCGGTTCTGGCACCGACTGTTAACGCTGTCTGCAGCCAGGGAAGTCTCCTCAGTGCTCTCTACTGCCGTCTCTCCCAGCTCCTTCTGCTTTTGTTTTGGGTTTTATTTTCCAATTACTGCAAAAGAAATAACGTGAATCCCATTTTCCACCGGCACCGAGGCGAACGAACTCCAGGAAACAACGTGAAAGACATCAAAGCGGGGAGATTTGTGTTAGGGTTATGCTTCTAGCTAAGAGTACCTCAAAAGTTGTAAGAATACCTCAAAAGTTGTAAGAATTTAGCTGTATATGGATGAGACAACGTAGGGATCTGGACAAATTAGCTAACAAACTATGGCCCTCAACAGCTCAGATTTATCTCGGATTTTACTGGGCGGGAGAAGGGGGAGTCAGAGAAGCCACAGGACGAGCCCACAATGGAGAAGAAAGTCAGGAGCAAGCCTAGGTCCCCTAGCTCACCGCTTTGGGCGTCGAGCTCTCCGCGAGCTTCCCGTTGGCGAGGGGCATTGCCGAGAGAATCTCTGTAATTTGGGAAATCCCGTTTGGGGCAAAGTAGCCCTTTTTTCCCACCGGAGGCAGGGCTGGAGAGATGGCAGGGCTGCAGCAGCCTCCCCTTTGGCTCGGAGCTCCCCTCGCTCTCGCACAGCCCTATCCAAAAAGGCATTGCCTGGAAGCAATTAGAGATATATTATTTTATTTAATTTTTTTTTTTTTTTTTCCATCGTTGCCTGACAACTTCAGCAGACGCACATGTAGTCGTCCCCCCTCTTCTCCTAAAGAACTTTGCTTACTGTTAACTGTTTAAACGTTGAAAGTATTAAAGCTAATTGAACTCACCGCTCAGAGAACTACGGCTGAGGTCAGCCGTCGCATACGGTAACGCTGTTTGGGTGAAAAAACTTTGGGATAGTTTGGAAATCTTTAGCCAAGCACTCATGCCTGTCCACACACCCGTCAGACCTACTTGTCGTTACTAGTGTGTTGGGTTGTTGTATTTTTTTTTTTTTTTAGGTTGGACAAACAGATGGAGCTGCTTTGAGGAACTCCTCCAGGAACGGCTGGATGAACTAATTTCTGAAGTTGGTGCTGAAAAGTGGTGACACAAGACACTCCTCAGCTGGCCAAATTTTAAGCACCTTGCTTCAGGTGTTTTAACCTCAGACAAGTCTTTCTGGTCCAGGGAGGGGAAAAGAGATGGAGTGGAGGGATAGCAAAAAAAAGGCAGCCTCTTCCACAGAGCAATTCAGATTCATATTTCAAGGGTGTGATTGCCTTCAGAGGGATTGACTGTCCCCTTTATGGGAAACCTCCAGAAATTATCCTCTAAACGTAGACATTGCAAATATCCTCCCAGCATCACATTGAGAGTCTTGGACGGTGATTGAGAAAAGCTCTCAACTTCAAAAGCATTATGGTTTACTTACATCATGTTGAGGAGTCAGCCTAGTATTTTTAAAATGCTAATGCTCCTTGGCCTGTGAGAGAACAACTGCATTCTGACTGCCGTAAGTTCTGGGAGAAAAAAAGAATCACAGAAGAATCACAGAAGAAAGAAACATAGTTTGGGTTGGAAGGGACCTTAAAGATCATCCAGTTGCAGCAGAGGACTTGTCCCTAAAGGTATCAAGTCCTTGGCTGCTGTAAATCCACATCAAGTGACAGCACATCAGTACCTGACCTGTAGAGCAAAGACGTTCCCAATGCTCTGAAAACATCTCCCTACACGTCCAAACAGACTACCTTCTGTAGCCCTCAAGTCATGACTTCAGTGGTACAAAGTCTTTTGTTGCCACCTGGAGAAAGGAACCTGCTACTGATAGACAGCAGGTGGTGTCCATTTTATAGAAGACTGAGTTGTCTTTAAGACGCGCTGAGGACCGTGAGCATCCTGCACATCCAGACGCTTTGCAGTTAAAAACTGAAAAGAAAACAGAAAAGAGAGCATGGCATGGAAGGCTCATTCTTTCTCCTTCGCCAAGTCCAAGGCCAGTAGCTAGGCTCTCCAGCTTTGTAGGAGAAAAGGAAGACTGCTGGAAGCATGACTCCGTAAGGTTACAAGGAGATGCTCTGCTGTTAGAGAGGTTATCATGGGACCAGAGGCAGCCAAGCTCTAAGGAAGACTGCAGCTATGGTAAGTTCAAGCTGTCTTCTTGTTAATCATCTGGCCAATCTTCTGGGAGATGACAGGAAACCTCCAGATGGCAAAGTCCTTGCCCTAGGCACGCTCGTATCCCTCCACATCTGTCACTATGGCCTTGCACAGGCTGCGCAAAGAACAACGCGTGAGCTTCCACCACCCTTTGAACCACCCCAGCGGTGCAGGGAACGGTCAGAAATTACTCGGTCTCGTTACCGGGTCTTCAGCCAAACTTTGTAATCTGTATGAAAAAATGAATTACTATCAAAGGGATACGAACAGCCCAAAGCAGCTGCAGGGCTCTTCTGGGGGAAAAAAAGCGAGGGCCTCGCGTTTGTCTTCCGCCGATATCAGAATGGGACTAACCTGATGACCTAAGAAGCAGAGTCTTTTTTTTTTTTAATACCTGCTCCTTTCTCCCTGGAGGACCTGGAGGGATAGAGTCCCGCATGCCTCGTCTCGCTGGTTATCATTATTATGTCATCCAGATCAATCATTTCAAGCTCATTGGGTTGTAAATGCGGCTTTGATCATTCGTTACACTTTGTTAGTATTTATCGGAGCCAGGGCTGCCTTAATCTGAAACAGCAGCCCTCAAAAAGCGAGGAAACCTGGGCTCCCTTCCTGCAACTTGGAGGGGTGGCGTTTGGGTTCTGAATTATTTAAGCCTAAAAAAGAAAAAAAAAAAAAATCTCTAAAATGCTGTAGGATGCAACTCTGAAAAAAAAAAAAGGAAATTTTCACTCTGTAGACAGACAAAAAACGGGTTGCTGGAAGCCCCGTCCCTGCTCCAGCGGATGGGAAACAGGCAGAGGAGAGGGGAGTCCTCCCCTGGCAAAAAAAAAAACAAAACACCCTCTTTTTATGTCAAAAGTAAGCGAAACCAATAGGCCTAACCCAAAAAAGCGCTCCGGAGAGGTTCTTTCACCCCCTTTTTTACTCCTCGCCTGCGCCGGCTGCAGCTTCTATTGCATTGAGGACAAAGCCAAAGCGTCTCCTTTGGAATTCTAAGCCCGGAAACCAAAAAGGACCAAAGAACGACAAAGCAAAAATTCTTTAGCACCATCTAGCTAAAGTCGAAGGTAACCCACCTCGAGACTTCTTCCTACAAAGCCACGGACACTCTGGACCTCAAAAGCCCAAGAGATGGGAGTTCCTCACGCCGATGGGGAGAAGGCACAACTTTCATAAAACAATTTTACATGGCGAAAAATTTTCTCGAGCAACCCAAGAAACAGCAGGTTCCATAAATTTATCCCATCAAATAACAGCAGGACACGGGAAGGGACAGGAATACCTTTTTTTTTGTTTTTTTGGGCTGAAACATCAGAGAGAAGGCAGGTGAGAAAAGTGCTGCGGCAGCAAAACTTAATGCAGGAAGATTTGGTAAAGCTGAGTAAAATTAATGAGAGGGGCCTAGAAAAAGTCTGAGAGAAAAACTTTTGAGAACTTGGAGATTCAGTCCATCCAAGCCTTTCACAAGTTCATGCAATATTTGCTGAAATGGTCCTGTAAAAAAAAAAAACCAAAAAAAAAACCCAGTAGGACAAACAGTTCAAACCAGACCAGTTTTTTTGGAATTAAAGAGCTGGAATTTTCCTTTTTGAAATCAATTTGTGTCTTAAGATTTTATGATGCTGTATTATTATATAAAATGTAAAACTCCCAGAAAACCGAATTACCAATCTACATTGAAATTTTTCTAAAAGGAGTATTTCAGAGGCCCCTTTATAAACCCATTTTATGGAAATATTTTAAAGCTGATAGATATTGCAATTCAGAATGTAGCCTAATAGTAAAAACTCAAGAAAAGGATTTTCCCTATAGAAAGGTTTCACGAAAAAATTTCCAAAACTTCTACTTTTCCTAAATTTCTGATAAGAAATCCGTTAAGCTGAGCTTGGGACTGCCTGCAACATAAGGCACAATCCTCTAAAGAACTATTTGAGGTGGGAGCCTCCCTTCTCTAAAAAAATACTAGTAAAGTATGAATTCACCTAAAACATTGTTCCATGTAGGACTGAATCTTTGTCAGAAAAGATTAAGACTTGACCCTTCTTGGCACTGTCAAGGAAAACAAATTCAAAATGCACAAAAATAGGAAGCATTTTGTCTTAGCACTGGCCCAATGATCTGTTTACATTTGGGCTGATATTTGGGAACAACCCAACTGAGTTTTATTTTCGCAACCAACTAAAACAATATTGTACATTTTGATCTCTGGCTTTTGACCACGGCAGGGGGGTTGGAATGAGATGATCTTTAAGGTCCCTTCCAACTCTAACCATTCTATGATTCTATGACCTAGACTATTACAAAACACTCACTGGGCTTTCTTAAGCCTTCCCCTACAAAGTGTTTGCCTTTTTTCTTTGGAAAATGACCCCAAACCATCACATAGCATGTTTCCACATGTATGGATGTGGAAGGATGGAAGGATGAAGGGCAAAACTGATGAATTTTTATTTAAGCACTTGTTCCTTGATTTTTAGACTAGAAAGACCCAATTTTCAAGCCCTAGGCTACCTTGTGGGCCAACACTAAAAGCAGTTGGTGCGTACAGCCTTCCGCACGTGCTCCAAATAAAAAGGTGGAAAGAGGCTGCGACATCTCCAGGCTTGGTGACCAGCTTTTCACTCCCCAAACCACAGCAGGCTGATCGCAGCTCCTCAGCCTAGATAAAACAGGTATCACCTTAGGAAGGTTGACTACATAGACCATATTCTGCCAAAAGCTCCACGAAGGTCCACATTTTGAGGACAGGGCTTGGGTGGGGACAGGAGGAGGAGAAGACTTCAGAGGAGCGCAACCCCTTGGCAACGCAGCAAACCTCTGCCGAGCCAAGTTATGCTCAGTGTCACACGGCGTAACGTGGTCAAAAACTGAAGGAAAAAGGAAATTGCACCAGGTCTGAGGAAAGCATCACCTACCGAGCACTGGGGTGAAGATGCTGGGCTGTCCAGTGCCAAAAGGAAGGGGAGCCAACGCTCCTGTTGGCCCTCCTGGCTACCCAGCACGTGGCCACCTTCCCCTGGGCCACCCTCCGGCTAGTGTGGCGATGCTCTCACCCCTGGGGAAACAGCCTAGGTTGGGCTGGATTTACTTACTTTAAGGAGAAAATCGAGGGAAGAGTTTTTGTTGGCTTGCTTATTTTTCTTTCTTTTTTTTTTTTAAACTCCCCTTTCTTGGGATATTTTGTTCTTTTGCCATTCGGCTTCTACGAAACGCTCTGTCAAAACGCACGCGATGGAACCGCCTCTGAGACTCCGAGCGTATGCCATTCCCACGCCCTCTCACACCCTGCAATAAGCTTTTTATTCTACTATAATTAATACTCAGGGATCAGTCCCTCTTTCCTTAAAATCACAAACAGCCCTACGCTTCGTATTTTGCTGCTGCTTTTGCTTTACCTGCTAATAACCCTTTCCCCTCCCTGAATTGCTTTCATACACTCGCCGCCTTTCCAGCCTCTACATGCTGAATTTGGACTTCCTGATTGCTTCATTAACTCATTTTTATTTATTTTTTTTTTTGGCCTAAATACTGTATATTTCCTACTGAAAGAGTCTTTGCCTTTGAAACTTTGAAAGGCACATACTTTCTTCAACCCAGACACATGGATGTGGGGGAGATGGACCAGTTGGGGTAAAGACAGACCGTATTCATGAGACGTTTGCTGAACGTATTCCCGGTCCCCTTATTAAATATTTCCAAATTTCAGAGTAACATCTTGACACCAAGGCAGTTTTAGTTCTGCAGAAGTTCAGCGCTCCCAAATAAGCCAGCCCTTTACACCTCCACTTACAGAACTCATACAGGCAACTGGGAGTCCCAGCCTCATTGAAAAAGTGATGAAAATAAACCAAAATTGGGATTTTTAACCTAGAGTCACATAGATCATTTACAATATTTTACAGTCTTTAGACACCCCAGCATAAATTTATGTCAACTCAACGTCTCCTCCCCCCCAAAAAAGAGTCATTCAACAGCAGCGGGTCAGGGGAACCCACTGTTAGTAATTTTTAAGAATAAAAAAAAAATGTAGCGTTCACGCCGGAGCAGGCTCCAAACCCCACCGCAGCCGGTGGGCTTCCCATTTAACATGACAGGCATTAGATCAGGCTGATTATATCGACTGATGGAAGGGGGGGTGGGGGGGGTGGGGGACTCAGAAATCGACTCTTTTGGCTTCGTAAAAGGAAATGTCTTTTTATCTGAATAATTATTATTATTATCGTTAAAACAAAATGTATATTTTCTCAGCTTTTTATTTACAATATAAAGTGCTTTCCGCAGTAAATCAACAAATATGAGTATTCATGTCACCAAGTGCTGATGATTAAAAATAATTACTTTAATGGTAGCTGGCCTGATGCCAAACATGATTAGCTTTCGCATTTCAAGCATGATAGTAGATAATTTACATCTCCTCTCACGCCAATACCAAACTACTCCTAATGGATTCTATTTTAGTTTTTATGAATTAATAGAAATTTAGTGTCCAACGCACTATATTATAGCCACCATTTGCTTTCAAAACCAAAGAATTGTTTCGAAAAAGGGCAGAAAGTATCCAAATCACGGGATCCGTAGCCAATAAAGTCGGCTTCCCCGCTGACAGCGTCCTTGCCTGTGCCCTTAAGAGCTGTCAGAGGCAGAGTAAGAAGAAAACTTTCTCAAATGGGTTAGAAAATCCTGTTAAAGTGGAAAAACAAAAGACCCTGTGGAGACACCCAAGGCTTCTCCACCAGGAGACGTGCGGGTTGAAGCCCCTCTCTCGGGAAGCCCGAGGCAAACCTCCCACCCGTCCCAGTGGACAGGGTTGTTATTCCGAAGGAAACTGGACATTTGCCTTTTAAAAACACCACAAGCTGCTCAAGGACCCGGTGGGTAAAAACAGGAAATATATTTACATTCTTTCCCGGTAGTTTTAAAACCAGTTGCCTTTTACCTACCCGTTAGGTCGGAGTAGAGAGCCCTGAGCTCATCCCGTGGGGATAAACACTGATTTGCCCACGCCGGATCGCACTCGCTGCCTCAGCTCAGGCTCGGGGCCTCCAAAGCATCTGAACGTTCTTCGTGGGAGGAAAGGGAAGAGCACGCCAACTCCCTTCCACCTGGTTTGAAAGGTTCTGCCCCTAGGAAACGTGGAAATTCAAAAAAAAACAGCAAGAGGACACGGTTAGAGGGTTCGCGGGCAAGTGGAAAGGTCGGAAGGACAACCTTAGCTTTGAAAGGCACGCACGGAGACAAGCAGGACCACTGCTTTTTGGGTGGAAAGGAGCATACATGAACACCAAGGCAGAAATCCCACAGACACTAATGCAAGGGGAAGGACTCACTCGGCATCTGAAGCAGGAATATAAAGTAAAGTAACACTTTCCAGCCAGCAGGCTGGAAGAAAAGGGAGGTTGAAGCTCCCACAAGTTGAACCTTGGTGGTTTGGTTTCCCCTTCACCCCCAAACCTCCACCTCCAATGGGCCCAGCAAGGCTCCAAGGCCCACCAGACTTGAGATGACCACGGCCCTGGTCTGAAAGGTCTAACTGATTGTGGTGGCCACTTGAAGCTAGAACCTTTTTCAAAGAACAAGTCTGGGAAGAGCATCCAAATAAGGCATGAGTGAGAAGAAGCAAAAAGAAGTACTCTCCCTCCTCAGCAAAAATGCCTTTCCTCAGTGCTATGGAGGAGAGAACTTCTCTTGTCCATGATGCCCCAAGGCTGCTTCAGGGCTGCAACAACGAACCCAACCCAAGCGAATGGGCTTCACAGGACCTGTAAATGCTCATTTTCTTCTGCTGGTCAACGACGGAAGGAAAACACACTGGTTGAGTTAAAGCCTTCACCTTTCAGCCTACCACTGCTGACACTGAATGGAAACGCTTCTTGTCAAACCCTTCCAATTTACCGTTCAACGGACCACAACCCTCATAAATACTGACATTAAAACTTCCAGAAGAGCAGAGCACACGGACGTGGGGCACGGGCTGCCTCCCAGATTTCATTCTTGACCTTCTAGAGGTCCTACAGGGGCTGACGGAAAAGCAGACCTTGATGTCAGGTCGGTGCTCGGCTTGGGTGGAGAGTCCCAACCGCAGCAGCAATTAACGCCGCCCGTGATGCTGGTTTTTAATGGGTGGACAGCTGGCCCGCCGTTCTTTCTCCAAAGGTCACCCCCGTGAGGCTACTGCGGAGCAAATATTTGGAAGAGGGGAGGCGGGGGGGAAGAGCAGACAGAACTGGTGGGCTCTACCGGGTTGGAGCGAGTTCGGAATTGCTTACTTCAGAGATAAAATTCAGTATCACAACAGGAAATCCCGCAGCCTGTCCCCTGTCCCCCGTCCCCCGGACTAATTGCTGTTGGTCTGGCAGCACACCCCTGTCGCCGAGCCATCCCTTCTCGCCGGAACGAGCTCCTGATGGCCCCCGTTCCTTTCGTTTTGGCAGAAATCCGAGCGTATCCCCCGCGCTCCGACGTAAAGCAAACCGCCGTGTCATCGCCCCGGCGCGGAAAAAAACACACAAATACCCTCCCACCTTGGGAAAGAAGCAAAACATTAAGCTTTATGGGTACGACAACTATTATTAAAAAAAAAAAAAAAAAAAAAAAAAGCAGCCCCGACTATTTAATGCAATGTTGTGGTTGAGAACGTAACCGCACAAAAGGCAGAAAATCCAAACGTACAATTCCCACAGAAACCATAACTTGGCCCCGTTTCACACGCACACGTCAAGGCGGAGGCTTTAACAGCGCGTTCTCCCTCCTGAATTATTGCGTTTGCAGAAGAGGTACAGCTCTCCTCCTCCTCCTCCTCCTCCCTTCCCTTTTCTTGCCTCGTTTTTTTCTCATACAGGAATCCCCAGTGGCATCACTTAATGAAAAATTAGGGGAGGGGATGCCAGGGGTAAGGGAGAGGGGAGGACAGCTTTGGGTAATCACACATGTGCTGGAGAGGGTTCAAGAGCCTCCCAGTCGCTTCCAACTTCAGCTGTTTTGAGGTCCAGGCCCCCAGGTCCAAGTCGTTCTCTGGGGCAAACGCTGAAGTTGGCGTCACAACTTGGCCTGATCACACAGCACCCGGCCCCAGGTGGACCTAACCTGGACATCCAGCCCTGCTGAGACCTAACCCTGGGACAACCTGCCCATGGGACAACCTGCTGAGCCTCGGCTCCTTCCTGGCACCTTCAGTGGGGATATGAACTTTTTGCCAAGGGTCTACCCAAGTCTACTGCCAGTTTCCCCAGTCAACGCTACACCAGGAAAAGGAGGTGGTTTGCAGCCACTTCAATTCGTCCCTCAACATGAATGAACTGCTACTCTTTAGAGGCCAGACTAAGTCAAATCAGCCTTTGTACCAGTCTGGAGCGAGGACATAAGTCACACACATGGATCTACAGTAGGTTGCCTTCACCCCTCCACCACTACAGATGGAACAAGGCCAATTCTGCAAAGAATCACCAACTCCAAGCTTCTCCACGCAGCTTGTGGAAGGGTAACTGGTGGTGCTGCATATGCAGGCAGCTAAACCTGGCCTGAGCAGTCAGAAATCTGAATTTCTTGGCACTAGTGAACTGCAGCTTGCAAAGGGGAGAAAAACCAAAGTAACTTCTCCATTCGTTGTCCAAAAATGAAGAACATAAAAATGTTGGGCCGATGGCCCATCCAACCCAGTATCCCTTCACCCCCAGTGGTCAGTGGTGGGTGCTTCAGAAGCAAATCTAAGTAGCATGGCAATTACAGTGATCCCTCCTCTGGTAGAACCTCTCAGATTCCAGCAATCAGCAGCTTTGGGACTTCCTGAGCCAGAGGTTGCATCTGGACCATCGTGTTTAATAGCTCCCGGTAGACTTCTCCTCCACGAATTCGTCTAATCCCTTCTTGAACCCATTTATACTGTTGGCTTCTACAACATCCTGTGACAAGGAGTTTCGCGCTACAATCGTGCGCTGTGGGTGTTGGGGAAGCAGGGAGGGGGGAGGAAAACTTCCTTTTTTTGCTGATTTCAAACTGGCTGCCTCATTATTTCAGGGAGCGCCCTCCAGTTCTAGTGGTAGAGGACAGCAGGAAAAGTCATTTCCTGGGAACTTGCTCCCCACCATTCAGACCATTATCAGGTTCACCCAAACTTCGCTTTTACGGGCTAACCAGTATCTCACACCCACCATTTGCTATATCTCATAATAAAATCATTCCATACATTTGCCATTTTTCTCTGTGCCTCTCTGAATTCACTGCAACCCTTCCAATACGGGCAAATTTTCTTTGGTTCTGATAAACTGATCAAAGTACATTATCCAGAAAAGTTTCAAAGCCAAATTATTTACCCGGAAAGGTCCAGACGTAGTTGTAGAAGGAGGAAAGAAAATGTTCATTTTGCACTTTGATGGCTTCACTGACTTGAACTGAGCAACTAAGCTTTAATCAGATTTGTGTCTAATCTTCACTCAGCCATCCAAGCTATCTCCTGAGCTCCTATACACACCTATACATCATTAGAATATAATGATATATTAACTTTTCAATAATTACTATTATTAAATTATATAACTACGTAATAAAATACTATGATGATATAATAGACACATATAACCCTGTGACACGTATACAGACATACCTGTATGTCACACAAAAATATAACAAATATATAATTCAATCTATACCCAAACATAACTTCCTCCAGCTAATTATCCCATTTCACCCAAAACAGTGATCACTCGTTCGCTCACTAGAAAAACTGGGGGCAGACAGTAAAATGAATTTGGGATACTGTCACTCGGAGATCGCAAATTAAAGACCTGTGGTTTCAGCTCAGCCTGGATGCCCAGGAGCATGGAATATGTGTCGGACATAAATTTGGTCAAATTGGGTGCTGGAGCGGGTTCAGAGAAGGGCAACAAAGCTGGTGAGGGATCTGGAGTTAGGTTGATGGCTGGTATATGATCTTGAAGGTCCTTTCCAACCTAGATGATTCTATGATTCTACAGCCAAGCACAGCAAAACACGCAGGAATACGGATGCTGGTATGGTTGGAGGGCCATGAAGATGACCAGAGGGCTGATGTCCTCTGCTGGGAGGACAAGCTGAGAGAGTTGGGGGGGTTCAGCCTGGAGAAGAGGAGGCTCCAAGGAGACCTTAGAGCCCCTTCCAGTCCCTAAAGGGATTCCAGGAAAGGTGGGGAGGGACTCTGGATCAGGGAGGGGAGCCATAGGATGAGGGGGAAGAGTTTTAAACTGAAAGAGGGGAGATTGAGATGAGATCTGGGAAAGAAATTCTTTGCTGTGAGGGTGGTGAGAGCCTGGAACAGGTTGCCCAGAGAAGCTGGGGCTGCCCCATCCCTGGAGGGGTTCAAGGCCAGGTTGGAGGGGGCTTGGAGCAACCTGGTCTGGTGGGAGTCTTCTTTCCCCTACCCATTTTTTTTAACAAAAGTTTACCAAAAAAGGATTGTAGCCATGGCTGCTGCTTTGGGATGAGCCAGGCTGAAACCTGCATTCAGCCCCCCGACACGTTTTAACTGTTCAGCATAAATATTCCCACAGCACCCAGTTAATTCCTTGGATTCGGCCTCCATGTTTTCTGTCAGAATGAGCAAAACAGAGAAGCCAAAATCATAGAATCGTAAAATGGTTTAGGCCACACAGCTCTTCATTCGGTAAAGACGACAAGTTCATGATTGGCCAACAGAAGTTTTGAGAACCAGTTACTACCTGCCAGCAATTAAAAGGTTTGAAGATAATGAGATATACTTAAGCAAACACCATATCAAATGACACCACCATACACCCACGTTACCATGGAAGTACCTACGTGCGAGTGTGGAAATAAACATCTAAGAACAATTACACCTTAGTCAGATGCCTAGAAATGAAGAAATGTGATTTGCTTTGCTGCTCAGCGGCATCTGACCAAAAGTTGGGGAGCCTGATGCCAACCTTCTGGCCTTCTCTGTGACCTTTCATCGCCTTGGGTTGCTCCTTCCTGCTCGGCGACAGATAGGTACACATGGACCTCTCTAAATATATTCGTGTTTGTGTGTGCATATTAAATACAAACATCCATTTTCCCTGAAAGGGTTTTATGAGAGCTAATTAATGGCTGCAAGTCATAAAGGAGACTGAAAGGCACTCCGAATATCACAGAATCACAGAATCTTAATGGTTGGAAGGGACCTTTGAGATCATCGAGTCCAACCACATTAAAAAAAAACCACACACAAAACCAACAACAACCAAAAAAACACCAAAAAACCCCACCCACCCCCCCAAAAAATATGCACTGTAGCGCTCTCAGTGCCCCCAACAGTCACCTCCATGGGGTCAAGCGAGAGAGATGTGAAAATAAGGCACCCGGTCCCTCATTTGCCTGCTGCTTGCCTTTGGCTCCAAGCAGGTAAAGCAAAGTGGTGAGGAGGACACCAAGCCAGCTCCCAGCCTGACCATTTCATCCAGAGTTGGCTTTTTCCCTGCTGCGTAAGGCTGCATGATCTGATGGTCCGTGGGCAGAAGTGCTCTTCACTTGGCCATGGGGTGGTAACACCCAGAAGAAGGTGTATTAGGCCATGAGAGCAACGCAACCTTGTCTGGATGGTTCTTAGAAGGATTGCAAACTAAACCTCAACACCTCTATAGAGACTTTTCCAGCTAGGCCATCAGTATTCATACATTTTGTGCTGTCCTGCCCATGAGGGACTTCCAGAAACCACCCCACACATCCCGGTCCTGTGAGGCAGGATGAGGCACGCATGGGTCCTCCTTGACACAGGTTTGTATCCCCTGTTCTTAAGGATGTCCAGGGGCAGACACGGGGCTTCCCAGGTGATCTGGTCCAAGGTTTCACCAACCTGCACCATTAAGGAACCCTTCCCAATGCCTCACAGCATCTTTTTTTCTCGGGGTTAGGGGGGGGAGGAAGAAGAGCAAACAGTCTACCCAACCTCCATTAGGAGAGATGTTCATCTTTAGTGTCATCTTGATTGACCTTGTCTACGAAGGCATACGAAGAGCTAATAATAATAATAGTAATTAGCACTTATATAGCACTTAATCCTCAAAGCACTTTACAAACATTAGCTAATTAACTAAAAGGCAGGTTATATATGTGTCTGTACGTATAAATAAATGTAAGATCTGGGAAGTCTGCCACGTTCGTTCTTGCAGAAGTAAGGTCTTGCAAACTGCCTGCACGACACAAACCTCACTGCTTTCAGTACCGTGTCACGCCAGCTCGGTTCAAAGCCTGCAGTTGAGCTTACGAGCGTCTACTCTGCCATCCACGTTGACCTGCAGGGTAAGGAACTTTCTTCAGGACAGCCCTGAGATGGTATTAATTAAGCAGTCTGACTTAATTTAATATTCAACAGGCTTGTTTTCCGACACAAGGAGTTGCTAACGACTGTAAATACTTGCATTATCGTTGCTAGCCACTTTAAATAATTGCTAGATACCAATTAAACTAACAGAAAAAGAAACAAGGGCAGGGAAACAGCAGCATTTTCAGTCTTCCACCAACTTACACAAACCCCTGTGTATTTTGTTTTCTTTCCCTTTCAACCCAAATCCCACGCAATCTTATGGAAAGGCTCATGTGGGGAATGGTTTCTCCTTAAATGGAGCTACCTCACATGACAAGCCAGGGGCTACCTGTGTCACGTCTTTGCAAACTGTGGTGGTGGGCCCAGAGTGCTGTCCCAAAGGGCAGGTCAAGCCCTGCAAAAAAGTCTTGAGCTGCATGGGCTGACACGGGGACGGGGAGGCTGGGATCAGCTTCAAGGACAGACCGTAGGAAACACCACATTCTGTTTCTCCTCATCTTCACTGATCTCTGTCCCTACACTTCGAGGCAGTTACGGGCTGTCCCAGAGATAGGAAGCCCAAGGCAATGCTCTCCTTGCTGGCAGTTTTGGCTGCCCCCATCCATCTCACGGATGGCCTGAGCCATCTGAGAACGAGTTGGCAACCACCTTCTGTACTTGCTCCTGCCTTTTTCCTTCACCTCCTCTTTTGTACCTTCTAATATTGTGACTAAGCTGGAGATTCAGATCCATTCCAGCCTAAGTAGCCTGTGGCAGCAGACTCAGGTGATGAGACTCCACCAAGATAAAAGAACTCCAGCAAAATAAAGGATGACAACGTATGAAATGTAAACAAAAGGCCACCTTGCTGACTTGTGGGCAAGGGGGTTCTGATACAGTGGCATAAAATTCATGTTTCACGTGCTTCCTTTAGAAAAACAAAAAGAAAAATTCTCTATAAAGGTCAAATTACAAACGCTCTTCTCCTTGCTCTTTGTGTACGTGAAATGGGACTTGGCTGCAAACGTTGGCTGTGAAATCCCTCCCTGGTCTCAGCTCTTCCCTTCACTGCATGGACGTGCAGTGGACACACGGTGCCACACGTGTCAAAGCAAGAAGATTTAAAGCTATCTGAGAACAAAAGCAAAGGCCTCTACCTCTTCTGATGGCCTCGACAGATCCTCTGGTGGAGTGGCAGGGGCCAGGTCCAGTTTTCCTACAGAAAGGCCTCAGGGCCAGCGCAACATCTGCTTCAACACTCTGGATCCCCTCCTCAGGCCAGTTCTTACTGTGAATTCTCTTTAAAGCTGTAAAAAAAAAAACCAACAAAAACCACCCACGTGTAAAAAACGTGACAGGCAAAAGCTCAACACGTACCTATTTTCAAGTGAACTACAGGTCCTCCCGCAACAGGATAAGCATCAGACATGGTTACACCACTGCAAATCCATACTGTCACCCCCAGATTCATATCATGACACCTGACAGCAGTAATAGGACTTGTTAAATTGCAAGGGGGAACAAGAACCTGCTGCCAATTGCACAGGTCTAACACCCACGGAAGGCAAGGGGAATTGTACAAGGCAGCTGAGAATGTAACGCTTGATATTTGAATTTTTTTTTCTCTCTAAAGAAAGGAATCGGTCTTGAACACGAGCCTGAGTTGTGTTGGCTGAGCACCTTAAATATTCTCACCCCCAAAACAAAAGCAGCACTTGTGTCATTTCTTATTTCACTCTATTTTTCCTCGTTGCAGTGGAGTCCCTCCCAACTCTGGATACAGCTGGACCATCTCTGCCAGAGGACATCCCTGGGGCTCAGAAAAACACTTCTAAAGAGGTTTTTTTTCTTTTCTGCTTTTTTTTTTTAGGTTGTTTTTTTTTTTTTCATTTGGAATGCAGTAGATTATACCGAGTGTCAGAAATTTTCAGAACATTTCCCAAGGGACAGTAGTCCTATAAATTCTTCGCACGTACGCTGCTTCGCTCTCCCCACAACCCCACCAGGGTTGTGGGATGAAGGCTGGTGAGGAAGGGCTCTTGGTGCCAATGGGACCAGTGGCTCCCAGTGCCCCTCAGGGTAAGACACACCAACTCCCTCACTTCTGCTTAATTTAAAGGGCTTTCACAGCTGCTGAAATTACTAACTGAGAGGCTGACAGATCTTCCCCCAAAACAACGAGGAAAACTACTGGCTTGGTGTCCCCGTATTCTAATTTTGATACCTGCACCTTTCCACAGAATTCCCACACTCAACAGATGCCCAGAAAGAAATCATTTTGTTCACAAAAGAGTACATTTCACAAACGGTGCACCAACGTTCAAGAACTAAATCCACCTACGTGTACTCAGACTTATTATGGTGTATGCACATATTTGCAAACATCTGTGTTTAAGTTCAAGTGTATTACACAAAACCCTAGAGCAGTCATCTGGTACGTCCCCAGGCTCTTCAGACACGTTGGTTGCTATCCAGAGAGCCCATGAAATGAAAGCTGCAGATCCACAGGCCCCACGAAGGAGCATTTCCAACCTCTGAATTGCCTCCGTGAAGCTAAGGCAGATGCAGGACTTCAGCAGAAGCAGCAGAGCTGGAAATGGAAGTGCTCAGAGCCCACCTTTAAAGTTCTATTTGGAACCTGTTGGAGCAGGGCCAGAGGAAGCCACAAAGATGCCCTGAGGGCTGGAGCCCCTCTGCTGGGAAGACAGGCTGAGAGAGTTGGGGGGGTTCAGCCTGGAGAAGAGAAGGCTCCGGGGAGACCTTAGAGCCCCTTCAGGGCCCTCAAGGGGCTCCAGGAAAACTGAGGAGGGACTTTTTACAAGGACATGTAGTGATAGGACGAAGGGCTTCAAACTGGAAGAGGGGAGATGAGATGAGATCTTAGGAGGAAATTCTTTGCTGTGAGGGTGGTGAGAGCCTGGCCCAGGTTGCCCAGAGAAGCTGTGGCTGCCCCATCC
>JAOTQQ010000023.1:17030337-17048988 GCA_026546715.1 Gallinago undulata | reverse complement strand
GGGGCAGCCACAGCTTCTCTGGGCAACCTGGGCCAGGCTCTCACCACCCTCACAGCAAAGAATTTCTTCCTAATATCCAATCTGAATCTCCCCTCTTTCAGTTTAAAACCGTTACCCCTCATGATGCACAGAATAAGTTCTACATTTTATGGCAGTGGGTTCCTTGAGGGTCACCCTCACCTCCACAAGGCATTTACATCACTCGGTTCCGAGGTGGCACCAGCTTTGCATTAGTCTCTATTCAGGACCCCTAATTATCTCTCTTTAGTTATCAAGACCAGCTTTTGCTGTTTTGAAACTCTTTGCCAAATGTCTTCAGCATTTCCAGTCAAACAGCTTAACCCTGATCTCAAGGCTAGGTCTTTGTGAGTTGGACTATGTCCTTTGGTCATCTCCGGGTAGCATGGGTACCATGGGGGGCACAGCCACTCTGAGGGTGGTGAGAGCCTGGCCCAGGTTGCCCAGAGAAGCTGTGGCTGCCCCATCCCTGGAGGGATTCAAGGCCAGGTTGGAGGGGGCTTTGAGCAACCTGGTCTGGTGGGAGGTGTCCCTGCCCAGGGCAGGGGATGGGACTGGAAGATCTTGATGGTCCCTTCCAACCCAAAAATTTCTGTGATTCTATGATTACAACTTAATCAATAGCCCGGGTAACTCCAGCAAAATCATGGGGAAAGCATCTTCATCACCACAGGTTTTGCCCTGATCTCTGCTCTGGATAGACTTATAGCGAGTATGTCCACTCTTCTGGTCTAGTTTTGGGTGGCCAAAATGTTGCTCATCCATGAGGAGTCATCATGCACAGCTTTGCCACTGCTTTTCTATTTTAATGCAAATCCAACACAGTTTAACCATTTTGAGGCTAAGTTACACGTGCTTTGGATAGAAGTGCTATCAGGCACAGGGCAACACAGCGGAGGAAAGCGATGGGAAAAGAGGGCCTTTTGGATGCACGGGGAAAGCTGGAGAGCCGGAACGCAACAGCCCTCCTTGAGATGTGGTGAGAATGCAGGAGAGCAGCTCTGGAGGTGCTGCACGGAGACGTGCATCCAGGCACCTACCCTACTGCAAGCCAGTTCAGCCGAGCTTTAATAGGAGGTACTGGCAAGGAGAGCCTCCTAACAGCCTTAATTTATTCCTTGATGATGCCACAGTTGGTGGTACTGACTAGGATTCAAATATAAAATGGAATTTATGGAGAAATTTATGAGTTTAATGGAGAAATCTGTTAAGAGCCTTGAAAGCCCTTCTATAGCTAACGAGGTGTTTTAAGTCCCCTAGCAAATTCTACACTTGCCTGATGAGGTTCAAGTTTCAAAGCATAACCAGAGAGCGAGGGGAAAGAATGACAGTATATGTGGCAGAGCCCTAACACTGACCATGGGCTGGCTCGTTTGGAAACATCTCGGAAGATACGTTATGAGGCATGTTCATCCGTCGTTATTAATGACCAAAGTCAAAGGATTAACTGGGTGAGCCTGACCTAAGACTCGTGGAGCCCGATCTAAGACTTGTGGGCTTGGCAACGCGCATGGAAACCGCAAAATAATGCATCAGATTCACAACTAAACCGAATCTTAAAACCATCCAGGACAAACGGCGAGAGAAAGGGAGATTCACTCTTGCCTCGCTTATTGGGATTGCCTTAAGGATACTCGGGCACATTGAACACTGTAGAATGCAGGAGTTGCCACAAGATGGGACATTCAGCTCACAAATATGAAAGTTGCTGGCAGAATAATGAACTTTACATCTAATGAGTAAAGCTGGCTCGATAAGCAGTCGGTTAAAGGAGTTAATCCTTTGCTCCCTTTGGGAACCACCTGCCAGCGGGCTCCTGATAAAAACTCTCTCCTGTTCAAGCCAGAGGGAATTTTGACATCAGCGTCAGAGTTACTGTTCAATCCCAGCTCGCTGTTTGTCACCGAGCGGTGACAACTGAGAATCAGAAACGTCATCCTGCAGAAGGTGTCCAAAATGCCTGTTGTTTGATCTCCTTCAATTCTGTTAATGGCTGTAAAGTCAACTGGCCAAGTGGTGCCTCCACTGGGGAAACCGCTGCGGCTTCCTCCTTCCAACCAATCTCCTCCCCTTCCACAAATTAATACGTATTTCCAAACGTCCCTGTGGCTAAGCTTCCCGAGCTACGATCCGGGCCACGCAGAGGGAGCAAACCAGCCCGCAGAACAAAATGAATCCCTTCTGCAGACAGCAATCTCGACTCGGTCGTAGCAGGACAGCGAAGGCGAGTAACTCCCCGAGTAAGGAGAGAAAACTTGGTTGTAGAAGTCAACACAGCGAGACTCGAGCAACTCTGGCCGGTTATTTTCAGCAGCGGTTGGAGTCTCCAAGTCCTAAAGGCAACCCAAACTTCTTCTGGATAAAAGGCGACGGGTGGAAACGCAGCTTCTGTGACGGGTCTCACAATGAAGGGAAATGAGTTGAGTGGCTTCCCTCATGGAGATAGAAGCGAGGAAAGCGCGGCTGCTAGAAGTCAATGTGAAAAAACACCAACCACAAATCCAAAGCGTAAGTGGAAGTGGCCTAATTAAGCCCCCCAAAGACAGCAATTCACAAGCAAAGGTTCCATGCTTCTGGAAAATAAGGGCAGGAATAAAAAACCGCCTGTGTTAGTAATCTAGGATCTGGAGCAGGGTAACTAAATCTATTGGGCTTCGACTGCCTGAAGGCATAACAGTAAACTGGGGAGAGAGACACAGTTTAATCTCAAGCATGACAGATGTCCTTAAGGGGATTCGATGTAAATATGCAGTGTATTGGTTTTGCCTTCTTAAAGAAGCAGGGGGAGTCGAACCACCTCTCTCTCCCTCTCCTATCAGATGGCACGGATATTTTGCTCTGCCTGGAAGGAGATGTGATTGAGTTTAAGAGCCTCCTCGTGATTCCAGTTCACCTCTTCCCCTTGGGCCAGCGTGAATCAGCTGCAGTACAGGGATGTGGCAAGGAACCCTCGGCACGACGTGCTCGCCATCTACTCTCCATGGCTGTGCCTGCACCCTGGGCAACATGTGACGTGGTATTAACAGCAGCATCTTTTGGCTTCTCGGCTGTATAAGAGGGAAAAAATAATTTGGTGGGGAACGAGAGGCAAAAAGGGAGGAGAGAGAAGACAAAACGTTTCCTTGAAGCCACAGAATACAAGGGTCCATAGTGCTTTCCCAGCATCAGCTAACAGACCGAGGTTTTGAGGGCCGATGTGGGGAAGAAATGTTCTCTTTTGGCAGAATTTAAACAGCAGCTTAATTAGACAACAGCATCCAAGGTCTCACAATATTCATATTCTTTCCTGATAGCGCAGGATGGGACTGAAGGAGTTAAACTCAAGGATAGGGTATGGGGCCAAATGAGTCCGGTAAGAACTCTTTTTAAAAGCACTGCTTTTTAAATAAATAATGCAGAAAAAACACTTAGGGAGAAATCAGAGAATATTCCAAAACAGCCACTGAACCAGATGATCACACAAATCCACCTGAAAGACAAGAAAGAAGTTCGTGCCAGCCTCCAACTTCACAAACATGTGGTGCATGCAGCCTCCAGAGTGACTGAACTGCTGAAAGCTTCTCTAATCCAAAACTAAGCTGATTTTACACTACAACCGCAATTATTTTCTTTTTAAAAATCAAGCATGCCACTTGCCAGATCTGTAGCAGGTGCAAATCAGCACAGGCTTCAGGGGAGTAGTCTGATCCACAGCAGCTGAGGATCTGGTGTAAAATGAGATCATCCACTGAAAAATTGAGAGTGAGGCATTTCCATTTGTCATCTGCTAGCTCTTATAATCGCTCAGTGATTTCCATCTTGCCCCTCTAGAAATCCCAGCGATTGCCTCGCTCGCTGCTCCGTCCGTTCCCCACCCTCGGCAAACTCTGGCCTCCTGGCCAGAGATCCTCACCCACAAAACACTTATTCCCAAAGGATTTTGGCTGGCTTTTTTCTTCCAGATAGAAGCCATCAGGACATCTCCTGGCCTCACTTACACTCAAACCCCACCGTGTAGCCTGGACCACCAAATCCCAGCCAGAGACCATCAAAGAGACTGTTTCTCTAGCAAGGATTTCATCCTAGAAGAACGGTCAGAGGAGGAGCAGATCTGACAGAATCCCTTCCACCGCACTGGGATGTTTTCCACAGCAGAAAACCGTGTTTCAAATGTAAAATCCACTGCTGTGGTCTCCGCTTCTGCCATGCTGATCACCCGGTGCTGCGCCGTCCACCCGTGCTCCAAGAAAAGCTTGGTGTTAGCACTGGGAGGAAACGGAGCACACCAAGGTGACAGCATCAACAACGGTGTTTAAGCCACCAGGGAGGTTTAAACCACTATAACTGGGTGGATGCCCAGCGTGAGGGGGCTTTATGGATTAGTTAACGCTGGCATCTTCCTTCTGTAGGAAGAGGACCGGTACAAACCATCCATGTCATGGCATAGGGAAGACTGCCATGTCACACAGAGCCCAGAGGGTTTCCAGAGCATGTGTTCTGAGCTCCTTCATAAACCCTAAGCGAGACAATCCCAAGAGCATGGAACCAACTAAATAGCATTGGGTTTTCCACATCTAGTGCATCCAAGCGTGCCAAAGGAAGAGTGCAGAAGAGAATCAAGGCAATCACCAACCAAGAGAACAAGGGATGGACCTTGCCAGTCCCCACTCCATGGCACAAGAGGGTCTTGGAGAATGTAAAAACAGGGTTGCAACTTTTCTTAATGGCTTAATCTTGAGCTCATAAATAAGACATATCATAGAATGGTTTGGTTTGGAAGGGACTTTAAAGACCATCCAGTTCCCACCCCCTGCCCTGGGCAGGGACACCTCCCACCAGACCAGGTTGCTCAAAGCCCCTTCCAACATGGCCTTGAACCCCTCCAGGGATGGGGCAGCCACAGCTTCTCTGGGCAACCTGGGCCAGGGTCTCACCACCCTCACACCAAAGAATTTCTTCCTAATACCCCACCTAAATCTCCCCTCTTTCAGTTTAAAACCATCACCCTTTGTCCTATGGTCCTGATCAAGAGTCCCTCCCCTGCAGGCCCCCTTTAGGTCCCACCATTCTCAGCTCAGAATGTGTATTGCAACTACTTATTTCCACCTTCGGTGAATTTTGGCTTCTTTAGAGGAGGAGCAACGCCCCAGGAGTTAAATTATATTCGTAGGAGAGACAAAATAAAGTATTTCCTGGTTGCTTCATTGCTGACAGTGAAAAATCCTAATCCCAGCAGCAGTGATTACCCCTTTTAATCCCCATTCATCAAAACCACCTTTCATACCCTGTCAGGTTTAACTCTTGCCTCGTTTAGGAAAAAATATATGATAGTCCAAAGAGAATTGGCTTCCACTACCAATAGGGAAAACAAAATCCTTGCCAAACCATCGAAAGACCCCGATGGTCCCAGTTCTGCAGGACTCACTGGGCCCGCATTTTGACCCAGCACTTTTTACCAGAGACTCCAGCTGTTCACAGTTGCAAGGGGCAGTTCAGTCGCCCTCAAAACCTGATTTTATAACCACCTTGTTAAATCTCACGCAACTACTCCAGATTCTTAAAAGCGAACGCAACGTTTGGGAAATGGGTCCAGTTGGCAAAGACGCCCTCCCTTCATTTGCATAATTACAGGCTGCGCTTTAACACTACTTATGGTTGAGGGTGCCTGACACTTTCCATTAAGAAACTCAGCTTTCATTTACTAAAGACATTGCCAAACTCTCTACGCTTGGTTTTATATTTTCCTAGCCAATGTCTGTCTGTCTTGGGCTGAGTTATTTGGGAAAGTTTCAGTTAAAACAGTTCGGCTGTTTCCCAGAATGAAGTGAGGGGGGAAAAACAATTTGTCTGCAAAGAAAAAAAAAAAAAGAAAAAAAAGTAATAACCATTTAATGGAGAAGTTCTCACAACCACATGCTCTGTAGTAGGAACTCAAAGCACTGAGGGATCGATTGCTCATATCGAGCCTGGTGCTGGCCCCACACGCACCCATTTGGCCAATTTCTGCTTTTGGCCAACTTCTAACCCTGCAGAGGACTCTCATCGAGAATGGTTTGGCTTAGAAGGGACCTTCTAACCTTTGGGTTAGAAGGGATCAATCAAGTTCCAACCCCCCTGCCATGGGTAGAGACACCTCCCACTAGACCAGGTTGCTCAAGGCCCCATCCAACTTGGCTTTGAAACCACATCAGGTGCCTTCACCGGGCACTTGCTGCAGTGCTTACTACTTCCTTGCAGAGAACTTACTCTCTCAAGATAAGTCTTCTTTATATAAGCTTCAGACTCGCACAGCTCTTGTAAGTAGAGAAGAACTTTCCAGGAGTATCCCCTGCCAGGCTTCTGCCTACCCCAGGCTCAGCAGTCATTTTCTGGAAGTCCAATTTATTTGCCACCTTCACCTCCCCAGATTGTGCCAACACCCAGGAGGTCAGAAGGGAGGCAACCACACAAGGAGTCCTTCCCTTTCCTTCCACGTAGTTCTTCCTGCCTTTTCCTTGCCACTCCAGAGGCAGAGTATGGCCGCAGATGTGTGTGCTCAGTTTTGGGGGTGGGGGGCAGATGCTAAAATATTCCTATGGAGAGCAGAAACTTCTCTGCTCATCTGGGTAAGGAGGTCCTAATCCAGGCTGGGTGGTTATGTTCTCCGGTTCAAAAACCTCAAGCTCATCCTTTAACTCAGTGGAAGAAGCCACGCTAGGGAGCTCTCTTTCTAAAGGGCATTAACCAAGAAATGGATGAACTGAGAAAATAAAACACCCCTTCTCCAACAGCAAAGAAAGAACCCCCAAAACAAGACCCCCAAATTCCACACATTCTGATTCACCACTAAAACTCATTTTCCCTCTGGAAGCATCGTCTTTGCTCTCCATATGAATAAGCACAGAGTACTGGGGAGAAGAAATCCTGCCTAGGAGTTAAACCACAAAGTCAAGAGAGCCAAATTCTATTCCTGGCAAATACCCAACACCAGCATTCGCAAACCCAACCGCCTGAAGCAAGGCACCAACATCCATATTCAGGCACTTAAACGTGGAGCCTTGGATCCAGCAGCCTTGCAAAGCCAATACTGGTTACCAAAAACTGGCTTCAAAAATCTCTGCCTTAACTGTTTGGTTTCTTGGTGTTTCCAAGTCACCGAATGCTAGTTAATAGAGCGTTGTAGAAATATCTGAGGTGGGAAAAAAATGGAGAAAAGGTGGTGACCCTTCCTATGTCTTCTTCCTACTGGCCACAGTTTCCTCCCCAGCTAAGACTTGGCCGTAGAAACAGCAGGTTCCCTGTCTAGCTTCTCCAGGGGGGCAGAAACCTGCCGAAGTGCAGCACACACCTGGGTTAAGAGTCCTCTAACACAAATCCACCTTCATGGCATAACCAGTGACAGCTGGAGGAGGATAGAGATGTTCCAGGTGTTGGAACAGACTCAGGTAGTGAGAGCTCCACTCAAGTGGAAAAGTGTCTCAAGTTGTGGGAGTCTCATTGATCTCAGTGGGATCACAAGCAGGAGAAACTGCTACCTGCCATGAGCTGGAAATCACTGCCTGGTCTCTGCTATTTAATCACCGGAATGAAACATCTTGTAGTTCCAGATTCCCAAAGAAAAGACTTCACCAAAAATAACTCATCCTAAATATTCAGAAAGAATTGAAAAAATTCAGAAAGAACTGAACTCCGCTCCCAAATTCCTTTGAAATAAATGGATGCTGAAGACAACCAGTACTTTGCCTACCAGGCAATACCTCACTGCAGTCTTCCAGCAGAGGCTGCTTCCCAAAGAGCAACTAAACTGCTCATAGAATCACAGAATAGTTAAAGATCATCCAATTCCACAGCTTCTCTGGGCAACTTGGGCTAGGCTCTCACCACCCTCACAGCAAAGAATTTCTTCCTAATATCTCATCTAAATCTCCCCTCTCTCAGTTTAAAACCATTCCCCTTCATCCCATCACTCCCCTCCCTGATCCAGAGTCCCTCCCCAGCTTTCCTGGAGCCCCTTGAGGGACTGGAAGGTCTCTAAGACTAAGGTCTCCCCGGAACCTTCTCTTCTCCAGGCTGAACTCCCCCAACTCTCTCAGCCTGTCCTCACAGCAGAGGGGCTCCAGCCCTCTGATCATCTTCGTCACCTCCTCTGGACCTGTTCCAACAGGTCCATATCCTTCTGATGTTGGGGAAAGCAACATTTTGCAACAAATGGTTTTGTTACTTCATAGCCTGATGAGGACAGGGAAGACAGGAAGGTAGAGGTCTACTTTGTTGCCCAAGATTTGGAAAAGCTATTGTTTGACACAAAATACCTTCATGGTGATGCACCACTCAGCAGTCCCAACCACTCCTGGTACCAAGAGACGAGGCTATTTCTTCATTAAAGCCACCTAAACCCTCTAGCCACAGCAGCCGTGTGTAAATATAAGCTTTGCATTTTGACTTCTTTTATAAATGCTTGATTATATTTGTTAAGCGGTCATTAGATGCAGCTACATTCCTTTGTGTCTTATTAGAAAGCATTCCTTTTTTTTTTTTCCTCAAGAAATAAATAAAGTGAATTCATAGTAAATGCCTAACAGATGAAGCCATAACAAGCTGTTGCAAAGCACATAACACGGAGATATTGTTAAAAGAATGTGTGTGCCTGTTAAATGCAGAAACATTTAATGTTATTATTAGGTATGCCATAAAATCCACCATAATTTATTAAATAATATTAAAGTATTTATAGACGGTCCCTTCTACGCTACGTAACTGGTTACTACTGTAACAAACATGAAATGCCAAATCTATCATTTCAGCTTTTTAACTTTCCTGAAGCGTTTTTTCCCTCCTACGAAAAAGCAGATGTTCTAAAGCAACAGCAACTGTAAATTCCCAATATATGCTCAAAGGTTGAAATCTAATATGTAAAACGAGCAGTTCTGGTGGAAAATGTCTCCATGTTGACTCCTGGTAGCCAAGTGGATTTGGTTGGGAGTCCAGGAGGAGACAGCTCCTGTTGGTGGCACGCACCGACCGGGGAATTCATGGCATCTGGGCTCCAAACCAGGCCAAGGTGTCCCATGTGGCTCCACGCATCTGCCCAAAGGAGCTGAAGAGGGCTCTCAGCACCATGCTTCCACCCAGGAGAGAGGCAACGCAACCAGCTTGGTGGGGATTAGCAATTGATGTAACGAGGTCAGGCTTTTATAACCGGGTTTAACCCGGACAGTAAATCTGAGCACGACCTGCAACCAGTAATTAACAAAAGCCAGTTTTTCTGACGAAGTACCCGCAGAGTTAAGAATATGAAATTCTGCATTCCTAAGTTGCTTAAATATCCCTACTCCTGAGTGTGGATGAAATCAAAGGTTTGCTTTGCTTTTGGAATGAGGGCATTCAGGTAACTCAAGCCTTAAAAAAGCATGTGATGGGTCAACAACTAAACGCAAAATATTTAAGCATCACCGTCTATGTTAGAAGAAAACAATTCCTCTGCTTCATGCAAACCCTGGAGTTCCCCAAATTCCTCCTGTTTTTTTTTCAGTTTTAACTGTAGGGGAACAAAAGCACTAAGAGAAAAATTCAGCTCTCCTCCTGAATCCAGACTATCTCTTCTGAAGAAAGCTGGATTTATGGCAGCGGAGCTGACAGCGGTCTTTGCCTCCCCAATGGGGAACACCAGAAAATTATTGTTACTGAAAATTCAAAATGTTACATAATTTGGTTAAGATTTAAGAATAAGTAATGTTTTCTCTAATAACAGTTTTCATAATGGAGCCTTTCTCATAATGGAGCCGTGTTTCTCACACAAGCAGGATAACGTCAGACTGGGACTGGTTACCAGTCAACTGGAGATGCTCAACATCTTCCAGGAGCACACAGCTGGGTCCTTCTATCCTATATGAGCTAGAGAGAAATCTGGGGTCAAAATGAAATTCAGCTGAAAGGCTAGACTCCAAAGCTGAAGATCTCTCCTGGGAAGGGAGATCTTTTTTTTAAACAACATTCTCCACCTTCTGAAGGTCGATAAGCCCAAGTAGTCTAAAGGAAGTCAACACGTTTTTAACAGTCAGCCTTTTCTCCTGGTTCCTACAGAGAACTTCACAGATGTCCCAGGAGTGAGAAGCACTAAACAGTGCTGTCTTTGGCCAAACAAGACAGGCAAAAGCTTCCTTGGGACTATCTGCAATGGTGTTTTGATTTCGGTTCCAAGGAAATGGATCTGAACTAACCCTGTTGCCTCCAGCTGCGTGGTGTGACAGATTTACCCCTGGGGATCAGACCCTGACCTTCCAGGAAAGGGAAACTCCTGCTGCTGAAGTTTTACTTCTCTGCAGGATTTTCCCTCTCATTCCCTCGCAGCACACACATCTCACAAAAAATCCTGTTTCAAGGAAGTCACGACACAGTGACCTCATGATGAGGTTTCGTTTCAGCAGAATTGTTCGGTGTCACACTCATGAAAAAACATGGTCATTTGGGAGCAGCTGAGCATTTTGGTCACCAAAGGCCCCGTTTGAGTGATGCTGAGCGTGAGGGACCCTCCCTTGCAGCCTGCAGGATCCTTCAGAAGCTGGGGAGCTGGGCACGGATGATCTTCTGGACAAGATGTGTGCATCTCACAACATAGTTTGGCCAGCAACATATTTGGCTGGAGCAGACAAGCAGGCAGGTCCAAAATAACAATCTGCCAGCTAAAACAGACATCTAAGGCTCAAATTCCCATCCCCTCCACACACAAGTTCCTCTCCCCTCGCTCCCATCCCTATCATCACCTTAAAAAAAAAAAAATATGGCTCAGATCCACAAACTATTTCAGGATCAGGGAGTGAGCGAATGCTGGGGCTGCAACTTCTGCTTGGAAAGTCCCAAAGGACAAAGGAGGCAGGGTCCTTCAAAGCAAAAGGCAAGTCCCGTTCCATTTATGGCTAAAATTATGGCTGGGAGAGAAAGAGGGAGAAAAAAAAAAAGAAGAAAAAAAAAAAAGAAGAAAATAAACTCTGCCCCGAAGCCAGAGATCAGCCAGCACAGGAGCTTTGGCTGCGAGCACTCAAGGGAGAGACCATGTCTAGTAACAAGCAAGCTGCCACGTTCTGGACCAGATCCAGTCCCCACGGGGATTGTAAGACATAGCCCTGTATTTATTTTCACAAAGATCCAGCGCGTGCATATTTATATTGCTTGGTCAAAGAAGGTTGACCACAAAGAGGCAAACAAAAAACCCCTTCCTATTCTCTGCCTCTGGCTCAGGAGGTGACATTCAGCAGGTTGAAGGAAACACCTCTGGGTGGTGGTGGCCTGGAGATAACTCCATGCACCTGGAAGGTGAGAAGCTGATAAAGACATTATTGCCACCTACAAACTTTCTTTTGTCATGGATGTAACAACATGTCCACCTCACTATATGGAAGAGGACTCTGGGTAGCACTTCAGTATAAAGCTGGACTTGCTCTTCCACCCCAGCTATGGATGGAATCACAGAACAGTAAGGGTTGGAAGGCACCTCTGGAGATCACTTGCCAAAGGAGGTTCATCTAGAGCAAGTTGCACAGGATTGTGGCCAGGCAGGTTTTGATTATCTCCAAAGAAGGAGACACTTCAGAGAGGAGACTGCCTCTTGGTTGACTTTGCTCCTCTGGCTCTGACTTTCCACTCTCCCAGTACAAGAGCTATATTGCCCTGCCTGGCATTTATGCCACCTCTCAGCCTGGACACTTCAGTCTGCTGCATCTAAGGTTTCAAACTTTGGTGACCAACCTTGCACGATTTCAGACTTCAAACGATGCCAAGGTTGCCAGAGTGGCAAGTCAGGACACTATATTTCTAGCATAAACAAAGATGCAGATCTAAACTTTTACTTTTCACAAAAAATATCCAAGAACAGATCCAACGCCAAAGAACAGATTCAATACCAGAACACACTCCCCTCTCCGGGCCGTTCCTTCCTCCCTTTAAGCACCATAGCAATCACTGTTGGTTAATCTTGAGCATATTTGGATATGTTAATGAATGTGGAGAAAAAAACTGAAATGGCTTAATCCAGTTCAGAAAGGGGGCAAAGCAGGTAGATGGTGAGGACTCAGGTGCACAGTTCTATTAGAGTAGCTTAAAAACTTACTGAAGCTCATGCAGGTAGAATCAGAATCATTTTGGTTGGAAAGGACCTTTAAGAACATCGAGTCCAACCACCAACTCAACACTGCTAAGTCCACCACTAAACTATGTCCCTCAGGAACTCATCTGCCCATATTTCAAATACCTCCAGGGATGGCGGTTCCACCACTTCCCTGGGCAGCCTGTTCCCATGCTTAATAAACCTAATTTGGGAAGAAATTTTTTCCCAATATTCAATCTAAACCTCCCCTGGCACAACTTGAGCCCTTCACACATACAGAACCGTGACGAGAGATGCTATTTTACTCCAAGCAACGGTGAAAGAGGAGGTTTCACCACCATGGTCTGCTGCAGGCAACCTGGCAGAGAAGTTGCCCAGTCACATGCAGGTGATAGAGATTGGGTTCCTCAATTGTATTGCCTTGGAAATGAGGCGATGAGGGTATGATCAATTAGTGCAATTTACGATAGGACGGATCCCTTATGCAACCAACTGCACACCAAGTTCCTCATGGACTCCTTTTAATAATTTTTTTTTTCCCAAAGGCAAACAAATCAAGAAAAATGGGGGAAAACGGATGTTGAGATTAGTTAAGGATGTATCAAGTCTCAGTGCTACTCACAGCTTCAAGGATGAGGTTCCTACGGTGTGCAATTACTTAACACAAGGAAAGTAATACTTGGGGGATGCTGGAAAGTGATTAGAGCACATTCTTCACTTCTGAGTAACAATATGTGAAAATAGCGACAAAGACACGCTATACGGTAAGTTTTAGGGTTGGGTTGGCTTTTTTCCTCCATGGTATGTATCAAAATAAGAGTAAAACCAACAAAAAAAGACAATACTGAAAAATCATCATTGGTTTCGATGTGTAAACCAGAAATAAAGATACAGTATAGAATTTAGGATATAAAAAAATACAGACTATTTCAGATAGAAAAGAAAGGGGTGTTTCAGTAGAAAAAGCTTGAAATAAAATAATTGCTATTCCTGTGCATATGCTAATCATAATGTCGTTAACACAATATTAAGGACTAAAAATAAGGTTTGGCTTATACCAGATAAGAATTGTAATTGCCAAATGCTGTAAATTTTGACAAAGTAACTTCATTTTCATTCGGAATGTATTAGTTAGCACAGGCAGAAAGTCTGAAGTGTGGCAGTAATAATATCACCTTATATAGTATTCTGAAGTTATTTTGCTGTTCCTAGAGAACAAAAACAGTTTATTTAAAAGCTTCTCTTCCATCTTTTTCCAAATTCCCTTTTCCCCCCCCCCTTTTTTTTTTTTTCCCCATTTCATGCCTTAGGAGAAAAACAATAACACGAAGCTAAACCAAAAAGCATCCAAAATAAATTTCACTGTTTTCCCACTTTGACCCATTTCTGTTGCCTGTTGCAATAGAGGGCTCGGTGGGAAGAAAAGCCCTTGAAATCAGTGCAACTTCTCATCTGGAGTAAGGTAGTCATCAAGATAATCAAGGGCTCAAGTTTTGGAGCTGCTCTTCCGATTCCGTGAAAAGTTTTTGTAGCGAAATGAAAGGGCACGATTGGGAGGGATGAAAGGAGGGGGTTTTGCTGCCTTATTCACATTCAGGGAGCTGCTGAGGCTTTCATGTTAGACTGGATCCTCACAAGGGCAGGCTTTGGCCCAAAAACGCATTTCAAAACAATCCAAACAGATGGTAGCACTTAATACATCCATGAGAAGCGTTTCTCGCTACCACGCAAGCTCTCCGGGCGCTCAGCCGGGCAGGAGAGGGAAATCTCACTTCCAAGTCAGGTTTGTTTTATATACGAGCATATAAAGTTCTGTTTTGGGGGGCGGGGGGGAGGAATTGGTGACAAACTATGCAACATCTATCTGTGACAGGTCAAATCCAAGAGAGGAAAAGAGTCCTCAAAGACCCTGAGTGCAAGTCCATGTGCAGGCCTTTCCTTGAAGGGAATTTTAGCCGTTGCGGTTCCTTATTAAGTTAAATCCCCGTATTTTGCGTTAGCTATTTATTACGCCACGAAACAAATGTGCTTTGTTCGGGGAATTTAATGCCTAATGATTAATATGAAACAGTTTCGTCGAGCGACTCTTTTCCCAGCCTAACAATTTGTTCCTGAATGTTAAAATCCCCGCTCGGGCCTGATTCTCGGCTCGGGCTACGGCGTGTGATGAACTTCAAAGCAAGTATTACTTTAATAAACAATGATTTTCAAAGGATTCCCGTTTGTTTGTTGCAGGTCCCAAGAGAGCTGCCATCCTCCTTAAAGCACGGGGTTCTGCAGTCACGCAGATTATTATGAGATTTAACTGCAGGTATTATTTCAACTGCCAGCTCATAGGGCTATGAAGAAAAAAATAGGAAAATAGGATCTAAATTAGGAAACAAGAACTAGTAGTGTGACTTCTAGGGCCTGACCCAAAAGTCCTGGCTATTTGGAATCGTTAGCCTTTTAGCTATTAACTATGCAAGTAAGCTAATTTTTGAAACTTCACTGAAGACTTAATTTTTTTTTTTTTTTTTTTTTGCGTGTGTGAAACACTTCTCAGTCTAAAACTTCTTTCCCCAGGAAGCGTTTCCCTCGGAAGCAAAGCAGCTGAAGAGACAGCTAAGGGACCCTTCAAGGCCTTAAGGAGATCCTTGCAGTCACAAACCAACCAAAACAATAAAGTTTCAAGCAAACCACAAGTTAACGCTTTTTCTCGAGCGGAACAAAGATTTCACGTGTGTGTAATTCGAAGAGGGAAGTGCATTAACACACTTTGCCGTTGCTGCTTTTATGGGTTTCTGCCTCCCTTTGTAGACTAAAATCTCACCAAATGCTGTGCTTAATTTCAGAGGACGGGCAGTTCATCGTTATTTCCAATTATTTTAGCTGGATAAATAAGAGAAAGGTCACCTCCTGCCGTGGCACATTTCTAGCCTGCTGCCTGTCCCGTTTTTCACACATAAAGCTGCAAAAAGTTGTTTTAATTATTATCTCTTTTAAACCAAAACATTGTTTCCCGGGATGAAAATCTCAATTCCCTGAAGTTGGTGAGTTTTACTCCTAACTCAGGGGCAAGATGTTGCCAGCTGTAACTCTGGTCCAGACAAGCAAAGAGACCCCGCAGAGAACAGAAATTGGTTAGAATCTCCCTTCTAATTTTTACATCAGTAGCAGAAAATGGAATTATCCAAATTAACGCAAAGCTACTTGAATTTCTGTATTTATAATATATACCAATTGTATATAATCTTAGGTTTGTATATATCCCTTTCAGCTTTGTGTTCAACACTGCCACAAGTCCTCTCCTTAACCAAGATTAAGAACCTTTACTGTAAGAATAGTACAGATGAAAGGGAGAAAACCTCAAGAAGTTGAGTTAACTGAGAAGTTAATTTCTTGTCCTTGAGATAGCTCCTTTCCACCTCTTCAAAGGGTAGAGTCCCTCGGGGGTAGAAGGGTCACGCACTGTTTTCTCACCGCCTGCTGGGGTTTGGTTGGTTATTTTAATATTTCCAGTCCTTCCTCTACACACGCCACGAGACACAACGCCCCAAGCAGCAGCCTGGGATCCTGGCCACGTCTTACATCTTGCTGGCGTCGGCTACGAATTGTGCCAGCTCAAGTCTTAATTTTCACTCGAGTGCTGACTATTAGCTCTACGGCTAATAAAAAGGCTTGGAGGAACCTCAGCCTTTATTTGTATTCACCGCTAGAATCGAACACCGACAGCGGCGTGCACCCAAGAGCGCGCCCAACCTCACACCTGGTGGAGACAGTCAACAAACCCCACTGTTGTGACACTTCCATTTAAGAGTTTGAACCGTTTTTCGGCATTTTACTGTCATAGAGAAAAGCTCAGTATAAAACAAACAAACAAACAAACAAACAAAGCAGATAAAGTCACCTGCCCAGAATCTAGTTAATTGATTTTTCCATTGCCTAAATCAGATTTCACACCGGATCACAACCCAATCTGAACGGAGTGCTTAGATGTAAAGGCCACGGTTCAATCAGTTGCATCCACTCCCATCACTACACACCAGGTAGAAGAAAACGTCCGTTCAACTAATTGCAGTCCTGAGAAAAATAAAACTGATGTTTCCACCTGTCCCCCCAGTACCTCCTTTAGGATAATGTGAGGGTTTGGATCTGTTCCGGCGTTCAGAGAGCTGCGATTATTAGATTATTTGGCTGGTGGTGAGAGGCTGACTCCTTCTCCCCAGGAAGACCAGAGCATCGTGCACAGACCTCCACGCTGACAGATTTTCCTAAACACAGAGTTAACGCAACCATGTCATCTCATAACCACTCGAGTGGTTATTTACCCCTTCAAGTGTTTCCTCACGCAGCTGCTAAGAACGAGTTCGAAAGGGAGGAAAAGTCCAAACTGAACATGAGAATTTTACCTACCTATTTTGGGGCATAATCTAAACCACGTTGATGTAACGGGAAAGCTCCAGCTGGCTTGGAATCAAATCCAGTACGGAGGTCCTTAAGTGTTGCCGAGGTTTTGCGCCATTAACTGTGGAACAATTATTATAATATTCATATCAGATCCTCAAAATATAAGAGGGCCTTTTGTATTATTTATGTCTCGTGCTAGGGGTTGGTGCAGTTTATTGTAGCAAGGGTATTAGTCACTGATTATAATCTTTGCCATTTGTGATAGTGCTTGGGATTTCTTTATGTGGGCTGAAAGAACAATATGATGAATAAATAAAAACACAGAACAGAAAGAGAGAAACGAGAGAGTTCCCCTCCTTGTCCAAATATATAGAGGAAGCCAAATGAGCTCTCTCGGCTGCCAAAACATATGTGGGAATAATAGCAAAATGTGTACATTCAGGGTAGTTATCATGCATGTATTTTGGATAAGCTGCATTTGTTTCTCGCGTGCTCTATCGTACAACGGAGGAAACCAGTGCCAACAGTGCAAAAGCACACAGAAAAGCCTGGGGTAAGCCAGCCCCACTGCGCACTTTTAGTGCTAAATCAGGGATAAAATGTTAGAAACCGGCCCTAATTTAGCAAAAAAAAAATAAAAATAAACAAACTATCCAACAATGGAGGAACTGCAAAGAGCTTGGTTCAGAGACGGGGACTCAGGTTCTTCCCCATTGAGGCCCCACAGGTTCCTCTTAATAAATAATACTGGAAATTCTGAAATCTGAAAACATGGGAGAATAAAGGGTGTGAAAAGAGATTTATTTCCCTTTTCTAACAGAGAAACACCTCTTCAGGAATTCAGTAAAAACCACGAATACCTTCACTAACGATTTGCTTATCAGCGCTAAACATTGTTTTTTAAACATGGAATTAATTAGCCCATAGAAATTACTACTAGAGAGATACATATATATGAAGGCAGCGAGTATAAATACTTTACTATGGAATAATGACAAACATACCAAGACACGAAGAGAGAAAAGCGTTGCAATGCACAAGGTCTTTTTCTTGCCAGCTGATGCATCTCTAAAATAGGAGGAAAAAACAATGAAAAAAGAAAGCGTCAATAGTATTGACTCGTAAGCAAAAAAAAAATAAAATACAAGTTTATAGTGTTACGTTCAGAAACCCTACATAAACAGAGATGCAGCATTACGCAAATGCAGAAGAAACTCATTATTCTAAAGAAAATGCTCGGAAAAAACCAACCTGACGTGCCTATATATATATTTTCAATACAGTGTAGTTAATGGAGAACAATATGAGGATCGATGTGCCTTTGGTACGTAGGAACCACAAGTGCAGAATCCTCCCTCAAAGTTTGGGAAGGTAAGGAATTCATTTGGAATACCTACCAGCTAGAGAAAGCGTTAACCAAAATACTTCACACCATTTCTTTCTTTTTCCTCCCAAACTTCCCCCTCTGTTCTGTTGTTGTTGAACTTCTCCATGGTGTTCTAGACTCCCCATTTCTTTACCCAAACCTCAAAACCGTTGTTGGAGGGACAAGTTCAGAGGGACCTACTGCCATTCTCCAAAATGAGTAGTCACATCTTTCCTTCCTTAGATTATCCTTGTTATCCTTCCTCATCATCATTATCCCAGCTGGATTCCCCTTGTTCTGCATAGATAGGTGCAAGTGCTCTCAGGATCAGAATGCATTTTGGTTTGGAAAATGGGCTTGGATCCATTTTGGCATATCCTACATGTTCATTTTGTAATTCTACCCCAAATACAACAGCTAAAACTAAATAATAGATGAGACCACTGGGATAATAACATTAAGAGCCACGCAGAAAGACGACGATACTTGTTTTCAAATGAGATTTCTATTGGGAAAGGTAGTGAAGGACACAGAGAAATACATGAGAATTGTTTCAGATGGCAGAAGTAACAGAGGAAAAGGCTTCTGTGTTGAGAAAGCAATGGGTGTGAGGAGATAATGTTAAGGCCAATATTGTCCTGGTGGGCAACAGGATGACCATGAGCTGACAATGTGCCCTTGTGGCCAAGAAGGCCAATGGCATCCTTGGGGGGCATCAGGAAGAATGCGACCAGAAAGTCGAGGGAGGTCATCCTGCCCCTCTGCTCTGCTCTGGGGAGGCCCCATCTGGAGCACTGGGTCCAGTTCTGGGCTCCCC
>JAOTQQ010000023.1:17013112-17028896 GCA_026546715.1 Gallinago undulata | reverse complement strand
CAGAGAAGCTGTGGCTGCCCCATCCCTGGAGGGGTTCAAGGCCAGGTTGGACGGGGCTTGGAGCAACCTGGTGTGGTAGGAGGTGTCCCTGCCCAGGGCAGGGGGTTGGAACTGGATGGTTTTAAGGTTCCTTCCAACCAAACCATTCTATGCTAATAAGACCAAAACTACCTATTTTAAACTTTACTGAGTATAGCATGTGATATGCACAGTTTCATTTATTTTGTTCAGACCTGGTCTCCCCATTCATTATAAATCCTTTTTGAATTCCAGCCTCAGATCACACAGCTGTTTCCTCACATTAAAATTCAACTTAGGTTGATCGCCCTTTTTATGCAAATCATCCCCAAAACAACCTTTATCAGCTTTGGGATGAAACACCTTCTCCTATGCCTGCACACAAAGAGGGATAAGTGAGAAACGGAGATGAAGACTCATACGTCTCGGGCAGGAGGACATGCTGGGCCACTGCAGACACGTTCTTTTACGCCTTTGGTAAGTCCTAGGAATTCCTGGATCTCTTCTGAAGTCCAGATCTCAACCATCACTTCGTCTTCTGCCAGAAAGACAGCAGACCACAAGCACGTGTGGTGTCACCAGGTTCAAATCAATTGACTCCAGTACCAGCTTCAGTCGATTCTGTCCAAATGGTCTGAACTTCCCCCTGAATTCCAAACTGGTACCACTAAACTCATTTAAACTGAGCTAATTCAAGCAAGTGTTTGTTTGCTGCCCGTTGCACAGCACAGGAACCCAGTTGGTTTTTTTTAATACCTTAAATAAAACCCCTCCTAGAATAATACGGAAAAATTATTCTTTCTTATTAATAACTTGCTTAGAATGGCTACCTTATCAAAGTTTTGAATTCACACCTCTATGAAATGGATTGATCCTTATTAAATTCTCTGGTGGTTTCAATAAAAAGACAGGAAACAATTTATGCTACTCATAGTTTGTCATCTGCCCACTTCACTTCCAAAGAGAGCTGATGGCTTCCTGCTGGCTACCTCACCCTGCAAATCTCTTCTAAATCCGTTATCCAGCTTCAATCAGATTTTCTGGAGGGCTACAAACTTCAAAGATGAGGAAGTTCCTACGGATTTGATGAGAATCGGTTGGAATGAGGAGAAAGGTCTGAACCAGCACCTGCCTCTTGGCAGAAAAGCAAGCTCAGCTGTGAGAAATGTTGCTTGGGAGCCATCAGTGGCCCAAGCCATGCTCCCAACACAAGTTTGGGAGCTCCAGAGAAACCACACAGCCTCAACGGTGACCAGGGGTGAAGCTCTGTGAGTGGTGTCATTGCAGCGTAACGGTGTGGGAGATGCAGACGACCAGAAAATCTGGTTTCATCAGTTCTGCCACTCATGGCACAAAAGCATCCTCTGGAAGGCCAAACTCAAGGCGGGCAGGTAATCCAAAACTAAGAACATTAGTCCAAACTTTCTGTTTGCTTTAGCAGAACTTCACTAATGAATAGATGAGAACAGAGATACAAATTCTTTTCTCTGGACAGTTTCTGGACATCTCCTTTAGCAAACACAGTGCACTTCCCGGGCACTGCAGTTGAAAAGCCGGGGACACCACTCCCGTGGATTTAAAATGGCCTGGGAATTCACTCCAAACCTTCAGAGTTACTCAGCTTCAGCCGGATGTTTCCTCACAACTTGCGCCGCCAGTTCAGGAGAATTACAGCTCTACAACTCAGAATAAAAGGGTGTTCAGAATGTCTTACCCTTCACTAGGAAATAACCAAGATCAGGTGGCCACGAGATTCCATTATTTATGTAATGCCTCCAAATGTCATTTGTCTCCTAACACGAGATGACAGGTTTCACATGTACAGGTTTTCTATCACAGTAGCATGCTCATCTTGATCCACTCAATACACACATTGCTAATTTGAGATAAAAGATTTATCACACAGATCCTGTAGTTAATTGGCTGCAGTAGCCCTCTTTTTTTTTTTTTTTCTTTACTATGTAGATTTATTCGGAATTTCTTTATAGATGTGCCAGTTTTCAAGACTGATATATTTGGAGCACAGGTTTGGGAAGGCTTTTATTTTCACGTTGTATATACACTCAGCACCTCGCAGTCTGTGTTCCTGGTACTTACTTGAAGCTCCCATGCGTTCCTACATGAAAAAGAGCTTTTAATACAAAATGTATTGTTCGCTTTAAGGACCAATAAGAAAATTGGTCTTTTTGGTTACCAAGCCATACTTCATGTGTGCAAAACTGTGCCCATGACTTGAGCAAATTACCCTCTTGTACTGAAACTACCATTTAACTGATGTTTGTAAATAAACATCAGCTCTTTCCCCTCAGTGAGGCTTCTCTTCTACCAGCTCCAGGAAGCAGCATCCATCATTATTTGTCATTAGTGTCCAAGTTTTTTGACAGCAGCAGACAGTACACAAGAAGTCTAACTGTGACTTGGAAAATACCACAGCATCCCAAAATGGTTGAGGTTGGAAGGCAGCTCTGGAGATCACCTAGTCCAATGCCCCTGCTCAATGAAAGGCCAACTACAGCAGGTCACTCAGGACTGTGTCTGGTTGCATTTTGAACATCTCCAAGGACAGAGACTTCACAACCTCGCTGGACAACCTGTTCCAGTATTCATCCATCCCCAAAGTTACTTACGAGAATCTGGGGGAATATTTCATTATTCTGTTAAGATATGGTGATCGACATGGTCAAACAGTCTACACTCTGGCAGGAGTCCCTCGTAGATACCCTCTGGGAGCGGAGAAGACACACTGACTCTAGAGGATCCATAGCACTATGAGATAAAGGCAACTGGTGTGGTCTGGATTGGCTAAATTGGTATTAAAATCATGGCTGAAACCCAAAGTAGCTGTTAAAAACCACAAGCTCCATCTTCCCGTTTCTGCGGCCTTCTCTCCTGAGAGCAAAGTCCCTGCTGAGCTTCCCAGGAGGTTGGTTTCTCCTCTCTTCAGGACACACATGCATTTGAAAGTCCTCTCCCTTTGAATAGCTCTAGGAATTAATGTTTTTTTAGTATGGCAGATTCCTCTTCTGGCCATGCTGTCTAGAAGCCTGGCTCCCTCCTCAGACAATGAAAACCTGTCCTGTCTGCAAAGGTGTTAGGTAGAAAGTCAAGGATATCATCTGCATGTAGTTTGTAAAAAGAGAAAGAGGGGAGAAATTAAAAGCGCAGCTCATGAAATGTAAGACATCTGGTCAGCTTCAGCTGTTGCATGGCTGCCACTTCATCCTTTCATCAGCTATGTTTTGAGGAAACTCCAGTTGGTTTCAGCAAGAATCTCTCGCGTGAGGCCTGGGGAGCTTGATTGGGGATAATTTTGCTGAAGATAATCTAGCACAAGCTATGCTTCATCATAGAATCATCATAGAATGGTTCGGGTTGGAAGGGAGCTTAAAGATCATCCAGTTCCAACCCCCCTGCCATGGGCAGGGACACCTCCCACCAGACCAGGTTGCTCAAAGCTCCATTTAGCCTGGTCTTGAACACCTCCAGGGATGGGGCAGCCACAGCTTCCCTGGGAAACATGTTCCAGTGCTTAATGGGACAATATTGGCATCTCAGTTACAGCAAGGGTAAATCTCCTGTAGCCGTACAGAACAGAAGAAAAAATCCAACATTAACATGAACAGAATGTCAGAGGTGACCCTTGACGGGGTCATTTTTCTATGACCTTACACAAGTTTTCAAAATTTGGCAACAATAGTCAATGTGGCCTTTCCTCAGAGAGGCAGAGACAAGCAAGAAACCAAGTCTTGGCAAAGACACAAACTCCTAACATTATGATAACTAGAAGACACCCTTCCTGGAAAAGAAACACTTAGGGGCCTGAGGCCAGCATTTGATCTGTGCTAAGAAACATTTGGATATTTTTATGAGCCGCAGGTTCATCAAGAATCTTGCTCAGAGGTTAAACCTCAGAGAAAAGACAAAATAAGGTGACTAAGGACCGTTCACATGAGCAAAGATGTACAGGAAGAGGCCCACACCAGTGTGTTGATCTTGCATTATGGAAATCAATTAAGCATTAATTATAAATGTTCCCAAAGGTTAAGTGAAGTCTGCCTTGCTACAGAGCCAGCAGCCTGATGGAGCTTCCTGATGTAAGTGGCTCCTGGGGTGGATGGAGATGCTGAGCTCTACTGTCTCTCCGCAGCCCCCAGGCACAGCAGGGGTCCACCACAGGTGGCCAAGGAGATCCTGAGGAACAGCTCTCCAAGACCTGCCCTCAACACTGGGGAAACCCAGAGCCAGCAACAGTTTGAGTCCTAAACAGCCTTACCCCTGATCTTACCCAAGTCAATTAGCAAGCCCCCTCCAAGCTGCTCCCATCATTTGGCCTTAATGAGACTGGAGCGTCGGGATGAAGCTTTGACACATCACCTCCCGTGGCACTGTTCCCAGGAGGAAGGCTGCAAGAAAAGGCCCCAATTTAGCTTCTGTTTGCTGAAGGGGTGGTAAATATAATGTTGATGAAGCAGTTTCTGCCTTCTCTTCTTTCCCTGTCAGGCAGTTTCTGAAAAAGGGCTCCTGCTCTGCAGGATCTGTAGACTAAGGTGATTTGTCTCCAGTACTCCGATTATGTACAGCTTAATTATCTACTGACTAATTGCACTTGCCTTCTTGAATGTCTCCAGGTAACAGGAGTACTGCTTTCTTTTTGCTCATCGGGCCGTGAAGGCAACCAGTTTGTCTCATCCTTTCTGGTACTTCCAGACAAAGGGCCTTTCAAAAGCCAAAAAGAAAAAAACCCCACAAAAAACTACCTGAACAGAAAACCTTAAGTAATCCCTCTTTCCACGCCCCAAATAAGACAAATCTACGTGTGTGCACGTGTCCATCCCTTGGGTCAGCTCTTAAGGCAGTTAACTTGAAAGTACCACCCTGAGAGATGTAGGTGTCCCCAGCGGGAGGAGCGGCCTGGAAGCCACAGTTACCTTTTTAAGTGATTGATGAAAAAAAAAAAACAACCAACTTGCAGGAATGCCAGGTTAATCCCCGCAGCGATACCTGCAGCATGAATAAGGGTGTTCTCCCTCACCCCACCAGAATGGGAGTCACGAGCCTTTCACCCAGGACTTGCCAAGCTCTTGCTGGAGGTAAGCTCCTGCCTCGTCCCCATCACAAGCCAAGTTGGGCGAAGGCTTAAACCAGGTACAGAAGTTCGTGCTGCGGCAAAACAAGAGGCACCAAGTCCCAAGCTGCACCTCTGAGAAGGAGCAGTGACACAGGGTAGATGGAGAACTAGCTCACCTGCACGCCTGGGTGATCAGCCCTTATGGCGGGGTGAGAAGATATGGCTTGGGACACCCTCTTTTCAGCTTGTGTCTAAAGCTAAAGTGGGAACCAGTCATAGAATCATAGAATGGTTTGGGTTGGAAGGGACCTTAAAGATCATCTAGTTCCAACCCCCTGCCATGGGCAGGGACACCTCCCACCAGGTTGCTCCAAGCCCCCTCCAGCCTGGCTTTGAACCCCTCCAGGGATGGGGCAGCCACAGCTTCTCTGGGCAACCTGTTCCAGTGTATCACCACCCTAATTTAAACAATTTCTTTCTTTAGTCAAGAATCCAAGGGTTTCCAAGCAGAGCAAAGAGGAGCACAGGCAAGGTGACCCAGCAGCCTCAGCTCGGTGTGGGAACATGGCACATCAGCGCACAACCTAGCCACATCTGGTCTCAGCAGACTCTGATACCTTCATGGATACACTTCTTGAGTTAAGCACAGCTGGGAGGAGCCATTGTACTATGACAGGCAGGAAAATCCCTGCTCTGAGAACCCAAACGGATTACGAACCCAATAGAGACCCAAATCCTACTGGGAAAATTCTCAGGACTAGCAGATTATCACTCCTGCAAATTCTCCATGACAGATACTCACCTGACGCACAGGCTGTTGCACTGTGTTCATCCATCAAGCAAGGTTCACAGCCCAAACCTACAGAAGTTGGAGGCCCTGGTGGAGCATCTTCCTCGTTTCGGACTGCCGGCAGGTAACACCTGCCTGGCAAGAGGACACAGGCCTTTATGGAAGACCCACAACTTGAAAAAAAAAATCTCCTCCAAATGAAGGATCTTCCCCAACTTTCGCTGAAGAGGCTTTGCTAAAATCTCTTTGGAAGAATTGATTCTGGAAGACAAAAATTTGAGTAAATCTGAGCTAAAACATATCTGAGAGACCCTGGGATGATGATACGAGCTGGTTATTGACTAAAACGTCAACAGGGCTTCAGGTTTTATGGCAGCTATCAGCCTGATGCTCCCTGGAAATCAATATTTGCAATTTAAATTTTGTATTCTGTGGGCTATCAGTTGAAGTTTAATGTCTGTTTCTCTTTCTTATCCTGTTTTTGGGGGGGGGGGGGGGATTCCCCACCCCCAATCAGCAGGGTGATTATACACCATGTCAACACCTGCTTGCAGCTGAGCCAGTGGAAGGGAGCAGATTCAAGAGCACACAGACAGCAATAAACTGGTATTTCCATTTGTTATACCAGTTTAGCCCCATAGCACATGTGAGATTCCCTGTTCTGGGTTTCAGGGGATCCGACACAGGACCCACAAGAAAATAAACACATCCATGTGTGGGGGACACCAATTAAAAAAACGAGACAACGAAGCAGAGTATCCATCCCCAGCTCTTTCTGGACATTTTTGGGGTCTTGATTTCTCTTCCTGATGTCCTTCACCTTCCTCTCTCTGCTTCAAGTCAAACTCAACCCATCACTAACAGATGAAAAATACCAAGTCCTCTCACCCCACTCTCACGACGTATTGGCTCAAGAAGAGCACGCAAGCCTCCTTCAGACTTTGTTACCCTCCTCACCACCCTCACCTCCTCTCATGTAGTCTTTTCTTGTGTTCCTCTGGAAAGAGTTCACGTGTAACACCAGACTCAGAGAAGACTTATGATTAGACAGCATCTGCCAGGTAGTTTGCTCCTGTGAGAGACGAGCCACAACATCCCTCCGAGATTTATGCTGCCAAAATAAAAAAAAACATCTAATTGAGCAACGCCTGAAGCTGACCAAAGCTACTCTCACTCTCTCAGAAAATAGAAATTACCAGGGAAAAAAATGACAACAACACACGCGGGAAGACGAGGCCAAGTAAGCTGAGAGAAACGGGTAAACCAAGTCAATTACCAAATGCAGGATGAAAAGCCAAAAGCTTCCATTTGTAACTCCGCTTTTGCACTGCTCTCATCCAGACACTTCCTATGTTGGCATTCGATGAAGGTAGACGACGTGCTCAGCTGTTTTCAGCAATTGGGCACTGATATTTATTTCAGAAATAAAAGGGCCTTGTAATTCATTTGCAAGGCTGTTCCCGGTTAATTCTCGATGCCTTGTAAATGCTAATTATGAAAGGAGATGTTAAAGGGTTCCTTAGGAAATCGATACTTTATTATACAATAATTGCATCTGCAAGTTTAATGTTCTTCATAAGACTCCAAAAAGAATGGAAGAGGTTGGGAGTTCAGATGATGCAAAAGGTGGCTGCACGACCTGGAAAGCCATCAAGAATTTGACGCCCGGTGAAATGCCCAGATGTCATTAAAATATTTTGAAAAAAATCCACCAGTTATTATGGAAAGCAAACGGCTAGTACATCAGTCTAGACGGCACCTTGGCCCAACATAAACGTAGGCGCACTTGTAATTGAAATGATTATCCTATTATTCACCCAAGAGCTTTGATTATCTCTTTGCCTGAGTGATTTGTTTCTCTCAGGAAGAGCATTTCAGTTCTGTCCCCCCCTCATCTTCCCCTGGCTCACTCCCGGCTTGTTCCAGCTTCCAACAGAGGAGGCTTATAACCGTTAGGGCTGTAAGCCCTGGAGACAGGATAGAGCTGAAAAAATCATTCTTCCAAGAATTTCTGGGTCACTGTCTAATTGATACTAGCGTTAGCATGCTTCATATTCATGTTCCAACTCCACAGGCAGTACTTACTCTGCACCCAGCCATGTGGGACCGCTCTAGGCGCCGAGTGGGAACCCAAAACGACTCCACCATATTAGACTAAGAACGCACCAGCCCCGAGAATTTTACAACAGAAAAACAGGGAAAAAGAGTCTCTCTTCCACTGCGGTCTTCAGTGCAGCGGTACGTTCCTCTGTTTTTCATTACACACTTTTTAAAAGAAATATTCCATGTTACTTGGCTTATTAATTTGCAAAGAAACCGCAAGTTATTTCCTTACATCATGATGGGTTTTTAAATTTTTTTATTTTTTTTTTTAATTCTTACAGGCTATAAAAATCCAGGGACTTCAAAGGAAATGGGTTTAAGACTCAGTACGTTACGAAAGGAGTCCAGACCACGTTCACAAATAAGCTGTCTTTTGCTAACAGCCAAGTATTTCACAGGTTGTCCTGCAGCCCGTGCTTTGTTGAGAAAACGAAGGAGAAGTGGTGATTCATAAAACAATCCGTAGGTTTAACGCGTGATAAAATAAGATAGTATTGCACAGAGAGCCGAAAAGGCGGTGCCTTGTGATCAGCGAGCTCGTCAAATAAAAAAACACAGTAGGAGGGGGTGTAACTGCTGCAACCCCTCCTAACGATTCCTCTCTCTGCCAGCAGCTCACTCCCTCACTCAGCACATCCAAAACACAACATGAAAATTTAATGCGTGCCTCCCCCCCCGCGCCGAAAGTCATGAAAAAAAAGTACAATATGTGCACATGTTCACACGCGGTATTTCTATGCGAAGGGATGTTACTTCTGAGCTTCTGTTTGAATTCTTCTGAAAGAATTTCTCTTTGGCCGCCTACAGAGAGGTCAGGGGGAATCTGCCTCAGCCATATGATGAGGAAGGGGGGTTGCAGGAGTTTGGATTTTCAGGAGAAAGCTTGGTCTTTGCTGAACACAGCAACCCCTTTCCCCATTCCCCCCTTCCTTCCCCACCAAAAAAAACCCCAATTCTCAAAAGTAAGAATCTTGGCTCATTGAAATATCCTCTCTTCCCCTTTTGCCCAATGATTTCTGGCACTTGCCCATGACCAGCAAGACGTGATATACATTCGTTTATAAAGGAGTGACACATCGCTGCTTGACAACCATAAGCACAACATGACCTCTTTCAAAACCATGAAGGGTGAAGAGCTCTACCTATATGCTCCATAGACCCTCCCCTTCACTGCATATAGAAGATGCCCCACTCAACACATTGTAGTCAACACAGGGAGAAGAAGCCAACCCATGACCTCTGACAGTATTACTAACATCCAAGACACATCTTTTTAAAGACAACTCAGCACCCAGAGAGGCTCCAAGCTACATGTCCTGGCTGGCTGTGTCCTGTTGAAAACCCAACCAGGAATGCTGCTGTGGAGCGCTTTGAAAATCTTGCCCTCATTGTGGACCTTGATGAAAACCTAACTCTGAAAGTAAGCTTTAAGGGGATGGCTTCTCCAGATTTGAACACAAGATTGATACAATTTTAGGAGTCCAGGCATTGAAATTAGGTGCTTCATTTACAAAACAAAACAAAAATAAACTGCTCAAAATTTGGAATAGAAAAAGCTGCTTATCCTCAAATTTTCCTTTTTTCAGGGTCAGCATCCATCAATCTCCCCTGGCATCTTCACAGGAAGCCTGAGGACACAATCCAGGCTTGTCAATCCATGCCACAAGCAAAACCCTCCTGATGAAAAAGCTTGTTAGCTGAGATGACTCAGAACTTAGGACTGAAAATTGTCCTTCTGACAACCAACACCTGTATTTCAGTCAAACACTGAACGCTGGAGACCATGAGGACCCCACCATTCAGTCAGCCACCCAACAGCAAGAGCTTATCTTTGAGCTAGTCCATAACGTGCAACCACCATCGCTGCCTGAAGAACAGAAACAGCAAGGTAAACACCTGAACCTTTTTTTTCTTTTCTTCTGCACAATGGAAGCCACAAGGGGATCTTATCATCCAGACGAGGCGTGGAAGGAAGTGAGATTAGCTTTATAAATACAGTGTCCACCTGGAATAGCTAATTAGGCATATTACTCCCTCCCAAAACACTAGGCCCATTTCAGACTGTGGAACAGCAAGAGGCATGTCAAGGATGTAGGCAAAACAGATTTGGCAATAAGTGTTTTGTCTTAACAGCAAGACTGAGGTGGCAAGAAGATGGAGACAGTGGCTGCTGAAGGGCTGTCCAAGCCCTACCAGAACTGGCCACATCATCACAAGCTACTTTTGAATAATGGAGGGTCTGTGGATACAGCTTAAGAAATGCAACTCAACCCACCCAGTGATCGTCCTACAGATAATTTCTCACAGTAGTTGCTTCCCAAATGGCCTCAGAGATCTCAGGAGGTGGTCTCTGTATTTCTCAGGTATGCAATTTTTCCTCTCCTCAGACACTGAAGAAGTGTCTCCAGTCCTTCCCAGGCAGATGATGTAGCATCACTAGCTATAGGTGTAATTTTGAGCATGCTTTGGTCCTGCCAAAGCTGCTGCGAGGACACGTCACTTAACTACATCTCTTTGATTGGAAACAGCAGTTTGGCATGGGGTCTGCTACAACCAACAGGAAAAAGGAGTAGAGCTGAAGGAGGACCAGCCCCAAAACCTGGGATGTAGGATTTTGTCCTGACATCCCCAGGCCAGGCACCTCATATCATCTCCCAAGGGTAAGACAATAAGAACTTTGAGCAACCTGGTCTTGTGGGAGGTGTCCCTGCCCATGGCAGGGCGCTGGAACTAGGTGGTCTTTGAGATCCCTTCCCACTGTAACAATTCTGTGAGTCTATGATAACGGAGAACGATCCCATTCCTTGAGCTTTTACCAGGAATACTGTCTGAGAGAATGAACACAATGGTGCTGTCACCAGGGAAGCTGACTATCTGCTGCTGGGCAGCCAAAACACGGTTAAAGAAGTTTAAATATTTGAAGGAAAATTTCAGCGCGTTTTCTATGTTTCCCACAGCACCCAATATTGCCACTCTGGGATGATCTTCCAGGAACTGACTATGCCACCTCAAGGGCTACTTTGAAGTGGACAAGGAGCACGAGAGCAGCTCTCATGAAAGAGTGACAATTTGCCCAGGAGAAACGGATGCTCCACATGAGACCTAATTGCAACGGAGAGCAGTACAGAGGGTTTGCCACACTGGGAATGACCATTCCTGCTATTGACACGTGGGGACATACATCCAGGGAGATCATCCTTAGAAGGGTAGGATGCCTTTATCCCAAACACGGAGGAAAGGTAAGAGAGAAAAGAGTAAATAGTTGCTTTTCTATGAGATGACACATACATGAGTCCAGATTCCCAAACAGACTGCCCTGAGCGTTAAAAATAATCCTTTGGATTCTTTAAAAGTTCAAAGAGTACCTTATTAAACACATCATTTAAATGAGGAACCAAAGCGATGCTTTTTTCTTACTTTCTTGTGGGTTTGGGTTTTTTTTTTGAGTCATATTTGGTTTCCTATTTTCAAGTTCTTTCCAAAGCCTTGGGAGCTCATGATTTAATGAAAGATAACATTGTCACGTAACCAGCTTCAGAAGCTTGAGTTTTAACAAAACACTGCTATTGCCAGGCTAAGGACAGGATTGTAATAGCTGGCCCCCCTCAAATTTGGTACAAACACCACCTGTTGAGTGATTAGCAGATGCCTCAGACGTGAAATTGGGCAGAATTCCTTTGCTATGAAGTCTCTTCCATACCACTATGAATAAGGAGAGACCATCAACTTCAACTTATAATCGTCTGGTTTCTGTCATTTTTTTTGTCGCAACTTTACCGCCAGCGCTGTCATCTCAAATTTGGCTGAAATTATAGATTTTTGTCAAATAATCTTTCACAGCGTGTTAGAAGAGCCAACGCATTCTTCTTACTTTAAAGCAAAAATTCCAGAGGAAACAGTTGTTTTGAAACAAATAGAGACCTCTGCAGTGGTTTCAGCTGAAGCACTGGAGAACTTGGAGGTTGAACTGATTATAGACAAAAGCAAAACCCACTTCAACACCATGTTGAAAAGTAAACACCAGGGGGGTGGCGGGGGAAGAAAAGAGCAAAAGAAAAAGTTAACAGCATTCTAATTTTTCCCTGTTGTCTCAATTTAAAGATTTTTATAAATAACACATTTTTAAAGATTCGCTTTCCTCCGCCGATGTCTAAGTTTTAAGTCTCCGGAAAGTTTTCTGCCATACTACAGAGGTCTTCTTTGTGCTAAAGTAGTGGTTCAACAACATCTAGCCCGGACGTAATTTTTTTTGAAGTAGACTTAAAAGTGTCATTATCCTCATTCCATAGGTGAGGAAATAGCTTATGTAAATTGCTGAAGGTCACGAACCAGTCACCAGTGCAGGCTCAAGGCTCTCCCTCCCCTCCACCACACTTTACGGTAAGAGGAATTAAAGAAAATTTCCAAGTGAAAAACGCTCCTTTTCTTTTTTAACTCCTGTCCTTAATACCCTACCCAGAGACCACCAGTTCTGAGAAAGAGGAGAGAGATCTAAATTGAGATGGAGGAGTTCATACCAGTACAACAGTGGAAGAAACCATTACAAACACACTTCCCTTCTGCAAGTACGGCTGCTGAGGGTCTACTTCATTTTTCTTTCTTTTTTGCTTGATGAAGTTGGGTATTTGTCAACCCATAAACAACCCTTTGCGTCTTCGCTAAGCAGAAATATCCTGTCACCAGTTTTCTCCTACCCCCATTTTTCAGCAGGGCTGCAAAAAACCAGAGAGAGGGAACGCTCTGCTCCCTGCCTTCACCAGAGTCAAAAAGGATCTCACCCAGGAGATTTCTCCTGCCGCAACGTGCCCATTTATCTTCAGGATTAACATAACAGGCAACATTAAGTTCACGGAGATCTGACACCACGTCTACTTTGCAGACTCTTCCTCTTCCACTCAGCAGCTTTCCAGCTCAATGGAGATAAGGAGAAGTTTGCTGCTGCCAAGGATGCTGCCAGCCCCCACGCGAATCCTGAGTTCTCCAAACACCTTGGAGAAGTCTGCTAAACATCAAACATTTTAACCTGCCAGCCAGGTCTTGTGCAGAATCTTTGCAAATACAGTTTTATGTGCTGTCAGGTGTATGTAGAGAATAAGACTTGGGTTCCCCAGTACAAGAAAGGCATAGACATACTGGAGGGACTCCAGTTAGGAGTCACTGAAATGATTAAGGGACGGGAGCATCTGCCATATGGGAAGAGGCTGAGACATCTTGGGTTTCTCAGCCGGGAGAAGGCTCTGAGGGACCTTATCCATGTGTGGAAAAATCTGACGGGGTGGGGAGGGGAGTAAAGAAGACAGAGCCAGATTATTCTCAGGAGAGCCCAATGACAGGAGAAGAGGCAATGGACACAATTTGAAACACAGAAAATTCCATTTCAACATAAAAAAAATCCCATTATTAATTACTGTGATAGTAGTTTAACAGTAAAACAGGGTACCCAGAAATTTGAGCCATATCCATCTGTGGAGATATTAAAAAACCACCGTACATGGCCCTGAGCAACCTGCTGTAGCTGACCTTGCTCTGAGTAGGGTGGGTTAGTCAATCTCTAGAGGCTTCTCCCCACCTCAACCATTCTGCAACTCTGAGTTTTTAACCTTTGTAACTTGAAATGAGCAACGAATTCTTAGCAATCCTGACACACGCAAAGTACAAACGTTGGTTTATTTAGATCAAGAAGCTCCTTTCGGCCACCTGGATAAAGCCCCTCAGCTGATCTATGAAGATCTGCCCCTCATCAGCAACTAGGGATGGAGACTTACTTTAGCCTCTCCTAGGACTCCTTCCATAGAAAAGCCATAACCTGTGACCCTTGACATCAGGGCACAGGGGTGGGAATTGTGACCCTAGTCTAGGGCAGGCAAAAGGGACGAGGACATCAGGAGCTCAGTGAGTAACAAGAAGTCCAGGACGATGAAATTCAGCGATGCCCTGAATGCCATCTAGCCCACCCTGAAGTCTGGACCACCTACACCCCCAACGCTTCAACACCCCAGCTACTAAATTAAACACAGCTCCAGGAAACCAGTCTATCATATTCTCATACTGTAGGAACACCTTGAGATGAAATTTCTTCTGCCAGGTTTTTTTCAGGACTCCTTCCCCCACTCCCCCTCAAAATTGAGCCTAAAAAAGTCTCATTTAAGAAGGAAAGCTGTCTTGTTTTCACCTTTTTTTCCCCCCCTCGTAAACATGGCTGTATTTGAAGTGCTGGCAAAACTAGGTTATGGTATAATCCAACAAAGCAAGTAGGAATTTAAGGTGCACAAGCCTTACCCCGATGAAGGTAATTATTAGGTCAGCCAAAGAAAAATTGATGAACCTAGCATAACACTCCCAAACAGATCAACGGTCTTCATATAAATTTTGGTCCTGGCTCCTACAAAACCATTACTATTCCCTAGTATCGTAATTTACAGCCTGATGATGCACTGAATCATATTTTAATTTATCTGGAAGATATAAACAAACATTCTTGGGTGGAAATTAATACCTGATCTTTGGCTACCTCTTGTGGTATAAAAATCCAAAGAGAGGAATTACATTTTCAAAAACATAAAAGAAAATCATTGCCCAACTGATGAGCTCGTCCAATTTTTCCTAGGAGGAAACCAGTTCTTAGGTTTTTGTGTGTAAGAATCCTGAAAGATCTTGCTGTGAAAATGCATGCTACAGTATATAAGCAGGGTGAATGCTTCTGTAAGTATGTGCCACGGTGGGGATCTGTTTTCAAGCACAGTTCAAAAAGAGAGCAGAGAAATAGTGTATTTTTATGCCGATAATCTCTCAGATCCGTAGATTCTTCTGAAAAGAAAACAACAGGGTTACATCCCCTGGACTTAGGCCAATCTTCTGGGGACCCCAAATGAATATTTTGGCTATGTGACTGAAAAAAAAAAACCCACAATACACAAATTACATAAAAGCCTTCCTTCCATTTTTAAAGCCAACAGAGGGAAACAAAAGATACAAAGCTAAAATGACCCAGGAGAATTTTATTTTTTTTTTCCCTTGACTTTCAGGACAGTTCAAAAGGAACTAGCTTCGAGAAATAGCCTGCCTTCCTATAGAAGAAAGTGGGGGGTGAATAAAGGAAAAAAAAAGCCTCACCTCTTCCATTTTCCTAATGTGCACTGTTCTGCAGAGCAAATCGTGGTGTTGTATGACTTTGTGTTTAGAGAGAAATCCGTGAAGTGTTGCTATTCACAGAACCCAAGGAGAAAAAACCCAAGGAGCTGATATGAGCCTCTGCCACGCAACAACAGCTCTCCCACATAAAAACCAGACTCAGCAGCGACAAGTAACTTCCAGTAAAGGTAGAAGATATACAGTTATGGAGAGGAGACCCGTATACACAGCTAGCATGCTGAGAGAACATCTGTACACTTACTGTACCACAGCTCATCAACTGTTTATTTCAGCAAGCACCATACGCAAAGCAGAACTGGGATGAGTGTGAACACGAACCAGAATTTGCTCAGGTATAAAGATTCAGATGGTAGATTCATGGTCCAAGTTAAACAAGAAAAGCAGAGATTGTTAAAACAAGACCAAAGATCTACCTGGCCTCCAAGTAGTAAATCAGCATGGTTCCAACAAGGCTCACAGCTCTTGTTCGTTCTGGTCTATGCTGCATCACATTAACCAGATGAGAAAAAAGGTTGGAAGGGACCTTAAACATCATCTCATCCCAACCACCCTGCCCTGGGCAGGGACACCTCCCAACAGACCAGGTTGCTCCAAGCCCTCTCCAACCTGGCCTTGAACCCCTCCAGGGATGGGGCAGCCACAGCTTCTCTGGG
>JAOTQQ010000023.1:16981773-16998676 GCA_026546715.1 Gallinago undulata | reverse complement strand
GTGCTGAAGGAGCAGACAGAAAGATGTCTCAGCATGGAGCTTGAGTAATGGAAAAGGCAAAGCCTTCCAGGATAAAAAGTTGAGTTCAAATTCCTTCCTTTTTTTTTTCACTAAATCCCAGGCATTAGCATGGTACTGGAGACACAGGTGTAATTTATAGCACAGAGTAGGAAAGTCAAACCCTGACTCATGAAGATAAGAAAAACTTGTTTACAAAAGCTGCTGAAGGGCAGAGCTGGAGCCAAACTCAAACTAGATCAATAACCAGATAAATTATTAGTAAAAGAAATAAATTATTGGTGAAATTTCTTCTCTGTCATCTGTGCCAACTGCTGGAGAATGCATTTTAGCATATCATCATGGAACGAAAATGGAACGAATGATCTGAATTATCCCTGTGTGAGGTCACAAGAAAATATGTTATAACCTGAGTTTAGGTGACTTTTTTTTTTTCCTTTGTTTTTTTTTTTTTTTTTCCCCACAGTGGATATTCCACCAAGAAGAGTCTTGAGGGCAGCCAGAGTGAGGAGAAACCATAGTATTTTGCCTCTGGGCAGCTCCCAGCTCTTCTGGGAGAGCAAAGACGGAGCCCTCACGTAGGGGGAGAGCTGTCAGTTCCAGACTGTGCAGAGAAAGCTCATCAGATGTACCTCCTCCGGCCTCCTTTCAAGGGCAGGAGGTGATTCAGGCTTAGCTTTTCTATGTAGCTCTGTATTTTTGTCTCCTGTTGAGAAATAATATCTGGACAGGATGTTCATGGAAGTTACGGTGGAAACAGAGGAATTAAAAGAGGCAAAGTAGATGGGGGTGCACGCACCAAACATGTGAAGATAATGCACACCTGCACATAGACACCTCCCCATCACCCTATCTGCACACATACACTCTCACCGTGAACACAGCAGTGGGGGGAATTAGAAAGAGTATGGCCAGCAGGTGGAGGGAGGTCATCCTGCCCCTCTGCTCTGCCCTGGTGAGGCCGTGTCTGGAGCACTGTGTCCAGTTCTGGCCTCCCCAGTTCAAGAAGGACAGGAAACTGGTGGAGAGAGTCCAGCAGAGGCTACAGAATCACATGGGGTTGGAAGGGACCTCTGGAGATCATCTAGTTCAACCCCCTGCCAAAGAGGTCCATCTAGAGCAGGTTGCACAGGAACTTGTCCAGGTGGGTTTTGAATGTCTCCAGAGAAGGAGACTCCGCCACCTCCCTGGGCAGCCTGTAAGAATCCTATGAAGATGATCAAGGGTCTGGAGCATCTCTCTGGTGAGGAAAAGCTGAGAGACCTGGGGCTGAGAGGGGACCTCATCAATGTTGAGCAATAGCTAAAGGGTGGGTGTCAAGAAGATGGGTTCAAGCTCTTCTCAGTGGTGGTCAGTGACAGGACATGGGGCAACAGGCACAAGCTGGAACATGGGAAGTTCTGTCTGAACATGAGGAAAAACTTCTTTCCTGGGAGAGTGGCAGAGCCCTGGAAGAGGCTGCCCAGGGAGGTGGTGGAGTCTCCTTCTCTGGAGACATTCAAAACCCACCTGGACGCGTTCCTGTGCAACCTGCTCTGGGTGGACCTGCTCTGGCAGGGAGGTTGGACTAGATCTCCAGAGGTCCCTTCCAACCCCTACAATTCTGTGACTCTGTGATAGGTAATTGAGTGCACTAGCACAAACGATCATTTTTTTTTTCTCTGAAACAGAGATGAGCTGGCAAGCGTAATCAAAAGATGAGAATCATTTTTCCAAAGAAGAGTGAGAGCAACAACAACAAAAAATCCAGTGAGAATTATGACAACAATGCAAGAAGGCAATCACCAGAGAAATCCTGATAAATGAGGAGCTTACATTTTTAAATGCCTTAAAACCAGTACAAATAAATCTAAATTTGAACAGAATTCAATGCACAATTGAATTAGAAGGGACAAATTCAACCAAATTGTTAAACTTCCACCACAGAACTTGTAAGTAGTTTATCTAGATGGAACTATAAAATGAATAAAACAGCAGCAAAAAGGATTGAACTTTTGCTGTCAGTAAGAAATCCGAATCACGGATAAGAGTATTACGAATGTCGCGTAAAGAGCTCTGCGAAATATCCTCCAGTGAACAGGAACTAATGATAGATGAATGTGCACATGTAATTGAACATGCAGAAGAGAAAACCAACATCTCAAGAAGGGAAACAGAAGAGCTGTCAGGAGTCCTGGCTCATGCAAACATCCCCACGCCTGAAATGCCTACAAGGAGAAAAGGCAAATTACCAAAAACCCAGCCCGCGATGTAAAATAAAATACATGTTTGGGCCTACACGTCTTCTTCATTAGATTATCAAGGGAGCACGTGTCACACACGCAGCGGTGAGGAACGCTGGCAGGAACACTCCACCACATAAAGCTCGCCCTGTTTTGGGTTTCTTTACCAGCATCGGGCTCCACGTCGTTCCCATCTTTAATCGATGGGAAACGTCTCTTCCACTCCGCAGCAAACAGGATCAGGCCCTCGCCATTTCGCCTGTTTCAACAAAATAAAAGCCTGGCAAAGCCCTCAAAGAAGCACCTCAGCCCAGAAAAAAAAAAAAAAAAAATAAATCAAAGAGGGAGCAGAAAGTAGAGCGTATTTGTGACAGACGAATTAGAAGCGCATCGAGGTACGGGATGAAAAAACATTTTTTTGAACGTGAGCCAAGTGCACAGTAGGAATAGGTTAGAAGGCTAAATCACTCCTAACCGCAACTTAAAGACGACTTCATGGCAAAAATATCCCTTTTTAACTCTTCTCTTCCAAGCACACATCACAACTTTTGTTTCCGTTGGTTTCAGTCCCCGTTTCAAAAGCAGCGTTTGCTGTAACAGCTCTTTTTTTTTTTTTTTTTCATGCAAAAATACTGAATCTAATTGCGGAAATATGTCATTCCCTCCTCTCCGCCACATGGCATGAGTTAATGATGATGAATGAAAGTAATAAAACCCAAATCTTTTTCAAACTAAAGCTCCTGTTAAATTACTGGAAATTGTATGCATGCGTCTACAATGAGGACACTGCAGAAGGTCAAAGATCTTGCTTCCTGCGTTTGGCCAAACTATTCAACAGGCGGCTCGGCTGAACCTGCACAGGCACATTTTTAATTTTTGCTGAGATCTGGGGGAGCCACCTTAGAAAAGCAGCTTAGTTTAAGGCTGGTGATTTCATTACAGCGTCTCTCTCCATCCCCACAGAACACTAAAGATCGTTCACCAGAGCTTAGGACCTGCCCCATGTGTCCACGCGAGCTATTTTTGGATGTTCGCGACCAGGGGTTGGAAGGGTAATATATCATCTAATGGGATATACGTTCTCAGTGAAGGTCCCAATTTCCCTAATACAAAACTTTACTCTGTGGCGTTGATATGAAGCAGAAGGAGCAGAGCAAATTGAAAGCCAGACGCCACCTCTCTCGTTCTTCTCCGGTTGGTCCACCAAGAAGACAGGCAAACCAGTGCGAGACGAAGGTCCCACTCCATACAAACCCAAGTGGCAAAATGGATCCCATGCCTTTCTGAAACCTGTTTCCAATTCTGCAGGCTGCAAACTGCATCAGCTTATTGCTGTTCTCCCCATTCATTCGTTTGCTCATCGCAGCTCAAGTGGTCGACGGTGCTGCAGGCCCCTTTGGGCATTCAGACACTATGTTCTCCCTTCTTTTTCCCCGGCTCATCCACAGCTCTCCTCACAGTCTTTTTGTCTCCCTCCCTTTCATCATCAATTCATTGAGGTTTCATTGTTTTTGTCTTCCCACTACGCTGATCTCCCAACTCCCCGTGCTTCCCTCGTATGGCGCGTTTCACAGATGGACCGCAGAAGACATAGAAGGAAAACATACGGAGAGGAACTCCTAATAACTTCACTTTATGCATTTCCTTCCCACGGATGAGTTTGAATGCTTTGAGTCTTGGACTGGTGTCAACCAAGGTGTTACTTCACACGAGTCAGCATAGGTCCTGCAAGACTTGCTCCTTGCAAGGAGCACAACACAGCTTCAAACACAAAGCAAAGCTGGAAGGACTCCCCATCTCCAGAAGTCAGCAGTCAAATCGCTGGGAATGCTCATTTACAGCCAAAGAACGGGAATGAAGGAGGGGAATTGTTCTTAATCTGCATCTTGACACCAGCGAGGGGTAGCACAAGGGTTAAAAACAAACAGGTCTGATTTTTTTTTTACCTCTCTTTTTACATTGCCAAACTACTTTATGCAACGTCACGCTGTAGGAGGCACACACACCCCCCAGGAAGTTTCTCTGTGTAGATGTTATTAGCAGCAAAATACAAGTCACACGTGCAACCATGTGAGCAAGAAGCTAAAATCCTTCCATCCGTTTCAGACCTCACCAGTTCACACTTGGCTTTCAGATACCAGCCTTGGGACGGTTCTCCCAAGCTCCCATGTCGCCACGACACTATTGGAAATTACTAACTGATTTCTCACTGTGAGGAAGTCACTTAGTTTTGATCCTGAGCACACACAAAAGGAGGAGGAAATCTCGCAGAGCCACTCAGAAAAGTATTTTGCCAATTATTTTTGAATGCAACAGACATACAGAATTTTCAACCATCTCCGTCGTCTTTAGAAAAGCAAATCTCTCAGGGATGAAAGAAAACCAACCACATAACACCTCTGCAAGGCCAATCCTCATCTTGATTGTTTAAGACTATAGTTTTTTTGGTTCAGCAGTTTTGCATGGAGCTCACAAAGATCATACAGAATACATTGTGGTTTTCTGGCATCCCGTGTCCACAAACAGAGCCATGTGTTGGACTGGGATTAAATCCATTTGCAAGGCTGCACGATCCCAAAATTAGGGGCACCTCTTCTGAACGCAGGCCTTCTAGGGGACGAATGACATCAACTTCAAGGAGGGGGTTTCATAACCAAAGCTGGACCATGTGAGCTTTAACATATTAGCTGAATACTTATAAGAACATGTCCTCATTTACTAAGCTTCTGGGAACATTTCCACAATTAAAAAACAAAACAAAACAAATTGAAAATAATTGTCAACATACTGACAACAATTGGCAGTTTTCAAAACAACTCACAATGCCATCTCCAGGCCTTCAAAACCTCCCCCACAGTGACACTCCATTAGTACCCTGCCCAGATGCTCACGTTAACCTTTGGAGGTCCTCTCCATTCCCACGCCTCCATCTACCTACATCAAGTCCTAAGTAAGAGTCGATAAACAAACCTTATGCCATGTTTAAGAGTCACACTGAGGCAGTAAAATGAGAGTATTCCATTTCTTTGCTAAATAATCTACTTGGGCCGCGTGGCATGGGTAATTAGTATCGTCAGGGCCAGAGCAGATGCAACAATTCACATAAAAGTAAAATAGATTTATAGAGAAATCATATTTGTGGCCGCTGCTGTCAGAAAGGAACTGTAGTAGAGCTATACCAGAAGCATTCCTGATGAAGTTGTACTTACCACCAAAAAAAGCCACAGGACCAACGCAGGAGAAGGGCAGCATACAACACCGAAACATTTTGCAACTTTTCCTCATTCATACCTGGAGACAGATTCTGAGGATGAGGAACGTCAAATCCTGAAACCACCCCCTCTAGGGCCTCTGAAAAATGAGGAGGAGGAGCTGCCCCAGAACCTTAGTTAAGTTCTACAGGATCATCTGCCACAAATTAGGATCTTCTGACTGTACAACCTCAAATCTGTCAGCTCACCCCTCTCTGGTTATCCAAAATTGCCAGCTGCAGCCATTACATTGCTTTCCTGATACTAGCTGGGCCCAGGCACAGTCCAAAAGTCTAGCAGGAAATGCTTCCCGGATTTGAGATCTGCTGCTCCAGGACCTTCCTGGCAGAGAAAGGAAGAAGAGAAAGTAATGGGAGAGGCTAAGCAGAGCACGCAATAATTATGGAACAGATCTACCTGCCGAGAACGATGCAGTAACTCTCTCAGCAAAAATGAGATGCTTCAAGAAAAGAGGAGACAGCGTCTCCTCTGTCCTATACAGTATTCAGATATGGCTCCCTCACCCATTCTTGACTCCAGGCCTGGCTTTTTTTCTCCTCTACCTTTACATTTGATGTTTCTTGCTTTGTTTTTATAGATGCCTCTGCATCTACTTCTTCTCACCTAAAAACTCTCCCGTCTCTCCTTCCAGTTGCAGAAACCATCAACACTCTTAACATTGGAGGGAGGAAACCATCAGCACCTTTCACAGGAAAAGCAGGAAGACCATCTCTCTAGCACCACTCAGCACCTCCAGGCTTCCTCCATATGGATGTGCTTTCTCCTCAATCTCCATGGTTCCAGCCTGCCCTTCTTTGTTCCCTTCATTTCACAAACTTCCTCTATGGCTTCTGCTCCTCCTCCTGGCATCTCTGAAGCACGATGTGGCACAGAATTGGGCAAAGCTTATTGACTGCAGAAGGGTTTGGGAAACCACAGAACATTTGTGGTTAGATGCTTCTTTACCCTGAACTCCTTGCTTAGGGACATCTCTTTGTAGGATCTGAGTTACAACATCTGCAGGCTCAAGCATCTCCTGCTCTGAGCTAGAGTCCTGAAGAGGACTCAGAACATCAGCAAGGGGAAGCTGAGATCTAATCTGAGATGACAGGGAAGCTGAGATCTCATTTGAGGCGATGGAGAGGCACCAAGCCTGACCAATCTATTTTGGTTGCACAGTCCAGCGAACGCTGTGGTGGTTTCATAGCAGATGCAAAGTAAAACCAGAACTGGAATAGTGCCCTGCACAGACAGACAAAGTCCACTTCTCAAGCCACAAGCAGGCAGATTTCACCTGGTTGCACAATGCTCACGCTTCGTGCAAAAGTTTTCCACGCCCACAATCTCATGATGTCAACCAAGCACGTTTGAGGAAAGGAGAAGGGAGAAACCTGTGGGGTGGGAGGCTCGCTTTTGGCTTCTGCACGGCCAATGTCATGAAAATTTGGAGGAATGAATCACCAGTAGGCTCCAGGGGCACCGAGTTGTGGAGTCTCCATGACTGGCACCCGCAGAGACACAATTTGAGATGAATAGATGCCTCTGAGAAGGGCTACGGTGAAGGATGTAACACTTCTACAGATGGCACAGCCCTAACCATTAAGCAGTTATGACCAGCTTGAGTGAGAGAGTGAAGAATGTGTGCCCAAGGTGATAAAATACACCCAACAAAGTCGAGAAAAATACACATATTCTGATTTTAGGCACATGGGTTATCTTTGATAAGCGAGCCCTCACCACAGTAAGGTCTGTTATCAGACACCTAAGGCAGCTGGTTGGTTTCTGAACTCTGACTCACAGATTCCCATATGGTCACAGTTTGCTGGAGAGAGAGGGTGGGGGGCGGGAGGGGAGAAAGGCATGAGCTCTTTTAGCACAGCGAGTATAGTCCAGTCAAATGGTTTCTCCTCCTCTCCATCCCTGACCCCATTTAAAAGCCATCTGAAATATTCCTAGGGACCCACTGGTCCATAAAGGAAAAAAAAAAAAAGCTAAAGAAAACATAATCTTTCAAAGGCTGACATTACCTAGTTCCCAGCACAGCTACAGACTAGTTGCAGTGAAATGCAACAACCTGATGGGAATTAGAAAGCTGTCTTTTAACTGCCATTATTATCTCTAAAGCCCCTCTAATAGCAATCCCAGAATATAGGTTGAAAGAAAAATCATTTTAATGGAGGTCCCAGTACTACGTTTTTATATTGCACCAAGTCGAGCTATTGATTAGCTTTACATTAATTTTAAAAGCACAAAGAATTTGTCATGATTTTTCTCCCTTTGATATCAGTGTCCATCAGCGATTGCATCAGTTTTCTGCCGAGCAAAGTTAAATGATGATGCGCTTCCTCTGGATTCCAGCTTGGTTCAGCAATCTGGACCAGCCACTTCCTGCCTCCCCGATTGCACCGTCTGGCACTTACTTCAGACAAGTCAATACTTTTAAATTATATCTGCACCAGGTGTAATTAATCATAAAGCTTTCTGCTTCATAACGGCAGCTGAACTTCTGCTCGGTGCTTGCAGGTAGAAAGCAGAAACAAAAGGAGTTCGGTTGTGAAAACTGCACCACTTTTCCCCCCCCAGCACACCTTCTCGTTGAGTCGGAGCTCCTTGGATTTCAGAGGGAGAGAGGATTAGTTGGGAAGTTGCTGCTCTCTCTGATGGTTCAGAACTAGGTCACTGAACTCTACTAGGCTGACAATGGGTGGGGAGAAAACTCCAAGGAGGAAAATACATGACTTCTATAATCAGCCCCACGCAGAGATACTTTGGAGGGAGCCAGCCTGGAAACACACAGGTTGGTTTCGGGACATCGGGCTCTGCACGTGTGGGAAAGACCTTAGAGGTGGTGTGTGTGGGACGTGCTCCTGAGCCAAGGCTCTACCTCTGTGACTGCTATTCTCCAGGGCATGTAGTAATTTAGTAATTTATAGCCCTTAGAGGCCAGCAGTAAATTACTAACCCCAACCTGGCTCTAAGTGAAGCTCTCCCACCAGTCACTGGAGACTTGGTGGAAGGGAAGCATGGAGAGCATCTGCCCCTAGTCCATTCCAGCCTCGCCCACTTCTAGAAAAGAAACAAATGGACAAGCAATGTTTTCTTCTTTGCTCAAGGTCAGGACTGCTCTTCTCACTGGGGGAATGGGAGCTCTTCCCCCTTGCACAAGATCATCTTCTTGGGTTAGAGATCTCCCTCCCCTGAGCAGGCACAGAAGGAACTCAGGAGTTTGGGATGAAGCACCCCAACAGCTCCAACTGCTGGCAAACCCCCCAGTGCTTCCTACTTTTGCATGGGGGGAGCTCTGTGGAACCCGGAGCAGTTGCACACTCCAGAGTACAGCTCACGAAATCCACCTGGAACCCCTGGGATTGTCCTTCAGCTCAGTGGGTTACATGGGGCTGAGGACTGCCATTCTCACATGGCACGGGGCTCCAGCTTCCACCCAGCTCGGTCTTTCCGCAGTAAATCTGTCCAAAACCATCCTCAAGGCTCGTCCTACGAGGAGGGAATCCTCACCAAGAGCTCAGGCAGTTGCTGGGGGTGTTTCATTTAGGGTTTTGAGGAACAAAAAGAGGTGTCACTTGGCAGAAATGAAACTTTCACGTAACCCATGGCATAGGCGCCTTTAAAATGTTTCAAACAGAAAATAAAAGCAACAACAAAACCTCCTTTTCTTACAGCATTCCAAGCAATTTTACAGAGATTAATTATCCTTACTCATTTTTGCCTTTCCATATATTTCAGCTCTCCCACAGAAACTAATCCACTGGATTTCGAATTATGGCACAATTAGCATGAAATTAATTAGTATCTGACCTATCCCCTAGTTTTCCTCCAGCCGAGACTGCCAACTTTTAATATAAGCCTAAAGCAAGAACTGTAAGACTGATGCAGCAAATGGGACAAAGCACTTCTAAATTAAAGAGAGAGAATTTAAAAAAAAAATAAAAAAAAATGCAATTTACAGCCATAAGCATTTCCCTGACAACAACCCCAAAATTCCAGCCGTCGAACAAAGCGTAGAGAAATATTTCACCTCCTCCCCCCAAACCCCCCCCGGCGCACACAGAGTTCATTTGCAAAGCCTACAATCATCCCTCCCATCTTTTAAAATACTCCTGGCCTTTCCAAAGCAGAGTCCATAGTTATCAATTAGCAATGCCTTTTAGTCCCATCATGTAAGGTTTCTTTTTCAGGTAACCTCTCCAGGCGCCTGTAAGGATTTTTAAGTCCATGGTATATATATATATATATATATAATCAGTCCCCCAACTGTATCTTAGCCTTCACAATTTCCTGCATCATTTATAGACCTCTGCAGTCTCTCTCTTTGCCACCGTACATATTTTCCACATTCCTTCAGGCTCCCATTCACTATCTAGTACTCAAATTTCTTTCCCCTCCTTCCCCTTCAGAAGATTTCAGCCGTCATTAACCGAGCGCTTCTGTTTTTCTTTTTCATAGTTGCTTCCATCACTGCCGTCCCCCGTCCCCTGTCCCCCGCGCGGAGCCTGCGATTCACAGACGCCCCACGATATTTTAATTCTTTTCCTTGCCCTGGCTCGGACCGGCACACGGCAGCCTGGCAGGATCACCCCCTCCCGTGGAAGAAGAGTTTGAAATCAGAAAACAAGACCTGTCCTCAAAGAATGGGACGAAAGGAACCTTCCCCGTTGACCTGCCGTGATCACGAGTTGTCCCTGGCTCTGTCCCTGTCCCCTGGTGAAATTTAGTAACGGGCTCTCCCCAGCCTGGAAAACGATACCATGGACACAGCTTCAACGGGAGGATTTTACAGCCTGGAAAGCAAACCATCCAGATGACACCCCCACCACAACAGCTTGGATAAAGCCTGCAGGAAAATAGGACTCAAAAAAAAAAAAAAGGACCTGTGAAGACCCCGCAGAGAAAAAACAAGAAGATTTTAAACATGGAAAGGTATAGAAGATACATGCAGCATACGAAGGAGCTCTTAGTGAGCATAGATATGTCCCTATAGATACGAATCTATAGATTTAATGTATACAGTACAGAGAGTACACTTCATTGTCCCCTCAGTAGAGACTGCATTCTAGGTGTTGGTCAACAGAGCTGCAATACTGTTAGGCTTCCAGAACACTAAAACTCACTCAGAAACCACAGAGAGGAAAAAACAGAAAGAGAGAAAAGAAAAAATTCTATACAAATACAATATATTGTCAAGATTAGACTTTTATTTCACAAGTCTCCGTTTCACCTGGACTTTTACTGCTGCTATGGTCTGACAACTCTGGTTTTATAGACTGCATTGACTGTTCTTTCACTCTGTAGCTGCTAATACTGGGTTTTCACATTTTTTTTTTTTGTTTTTCCCATGAAAAGAGAGCGCTCTGCTTTTTTTTTTATGATGTGACAGCACTAAGTGCCCCAATCCACAGCACTCCAAACCATTCTGAACTTCAGCAAACAGCTCTAAACCCTCCTCACCTATTGTTCTTCTTCCTTTTGGTAAAACAGAATCAAAATAATTTGTTTGTTCCCCTCCAAACTCAGTCAGATGAGCGGGCCAGGGAAGAGCCAGAGAAGGAAAAGAGCATTGACAGTCATAGCCTATTCCAACAGCGGGAGAAACCAGAATCATCCCCTCACACACTTTGGTGGGTGGAGGTAAAAGTGGAAGCGCAGTGCGTCAGCTGGGCTCTGCACACAAACCATACAATCATAAAATGGTCGAGGTTGGAAGGGACCTTAAAGATCATCCAGTTCCAACCCCCTGCCCTGGGCAGGGACACCTCCCACCAGACCACGTTGCTCAAAGCCCCATCCAACCTGGCCTTGAACCCCTCCAGGGATGGGGCAGCCACAGCTTCTCTGGGCAACCTGGGCCAGGCTCTCACCACCCTCACACCAAAGAACTTCTTCACGAGATCTCAACTCCATCTCCCCTCTTTCAGTTTAAAACCATATACCTCGTCCTAAGGCTTCACCCCCGATCAAGAGTCCCTCCCCACCTCTCCTGTAGGCTCCCTTCACATACTAAAAGCCTGCTACAAGGTCTCCCCAGAGCCTTCTCTTCTCCAGGATGAACACCCCCAACTCTCTCAGCCTGTCCTCACAGCAGGGAGGCTCCAGCCCTCTGATAATCTTCGTGGCCTTCTCTGGACCTTCTCCAACAGGTCTACGTCCTTCCAAAATGTCATCTGCTGTTCTGGAGCAGGTAGAAGAAAGTGGGGAAACCACAGGATCTGTTACAAAACATCCTGCCCAAAAACAGGTTTTGCAATTACAGGTGTTGGTACAACACAGCGCATCAACGCATTTCTGCTGCACACATTTCCATATGGTTTGCCCAGTTTCCAGTAACAGCAGGCAACTTCACAGACTTCTTTTAGCAGGATGTCAAACTGATGAACCAAAATGAGGTGTCCTTTAACTTCATTTCTCTCCTCTTACCTCTAAATACTTCTTACAGAATTTATGATTCTGTTTATGATACCAGTTTTTGATAACCTGGCTCATGCTAACCCTTCACCCTTCCAGAATCCACAATATTAATTCTCATAATAAAGCCTATTTTAAATATTTTTTTTTAATCCTCTAAGAAAACCAATTTCATCCTTGAATGTTCCATTGATCTACAGTAAATAAATAGGCATTAGGGAGAAGCACTGTTTATTTATTTGCTTGCCACTTAGAATTTAATCCTAGGATTCTAAAGGGATGATTATAAATTTTGCTAACAGTCCCTAGGGTATGTTTTGAATGTAGCCATCTAAGAGAGGACTCTTGCACTCCGGGATGCTGCTGCATTACAGCTTTAGAAAGACTGGAGCCAAATAGCACTCATTTATTATAAAGAGGGATGAGCGGTAATTCCAGGGCACACTCTAGATAAGATTTCACCACTATCTAGTTTCTGTGCAGTGCTGAACCTGTCTGGGAGCTTTCCAAAGCCTGCTTAGATACAGCCCAGCATCACTAAGGGAGCTCCTAGCAAAATCTTGTTGGTAAAGCAAGGGGTTTGGAGCTTCTTCAACAGAAGAACAGCTTCCACCACTTACTGAGCTGAGTTTGTAGAGTCTCAGATTTATGACCACGTAGAAGCATTGCGGGCCACCTGACCTCTTACACTGGAAAATCTTAGGTCACGGGTTGCTTCATTCAAACTTTCATTCTTCCTGAAAATCAAAGGACAGGGTTCTTTTGGAAGATGCAGACTGAGGGACACTATGCTCGAAGGGACCAGAAAGGTCACTGCAGCCAGTTTTACACAACTGCAAGCATCAAGGCTGCTTGAACATCAGCTCCTACCACCACAGGCCATAAAACCCTCTCCTGACTCCAGAAATAAAAAGTTTAAATCTTGAAGACTGAAAATGATGAAGATCTCATCATATATCTAGGAAAGCAGTGGTTAATCACCCTTCCAACTTAAAAACTAAAACACAAAAAAACCCCACAAGAGCCTCATTTCCTATTTTGCCAACCCTGTTCCTGGGAGAGGAAAAAGCCACCCACTAATCAGAAAGCTCTTCATTCAAAGTACATCTAGGATATCATTAGGTCATGGTGTTGGATAAACTAATTAGACTGAGATTCTGTGGGCAGGTTTTCCAGCTCTCTGATCATTCTCCTAATGCCCTTTTCTAAGCCCTTCCTGATCTGTCAGCACAACTTCAGCAAAACCAGCCAGTAAGGAACAGTAAGCTCTTCAAGCAACATATTCCTACTGTATTCCCGAGGAGCAGGAGGACGTAATTCAGTGTAGAGAAGGGAAAGAAATGGCTGCACCACGATACAATCTTGCCTAAATGCTTTGGAGACTCCAGATCCCCAGCGCATGTCAACACGCAGGCTGAAGGAGCAGCTTGGCCAGAGCACTAGGTTGCACACAGGCTAACGAAGCGCTCGACACAGCGAGGACGAAGCCTGCTTTGTGTCACTGAAGAAAATTAGGCTGATATCTAACAGATGACACTCACCAGTAGGAACGATTGTTTGCGTTGCGTTTGCCTTCTGGGAGACGTTATTCCTCTGACGTGCCTCCACAAGACGTGCAGGTATTGAGTTTAACTTTGCTGTAGATGGCCTCCAAGCTGGTCCTTCCGACATACAGTCTTGGGACAACAGTCTTTTTTGTTTTAACGAATCTCTATTCTTTAATATTCATTAAAGACTGGTCACATTCATTGGAGACAGGCGCTGAACAAATCTCTCATTTGTCTTTGCAATGCCCTGGACACGGTGAAAAACCAGGCAGGAATGGAGACCACCTCTGCTCCTGCACCCTGTTATCTCTGGGCTCTTACTGCTCCTTTGGAAGTACGGCTTGGCTTCTCAGAGGTACAGACTCCAGCCTCATTGCATAGGGTGTGTGAACGCAGGACACTAAGGTGGGTCTCTGCCCCCAAAATATCAACTATACCCTGCCACAAAGGCAAAATGCAGCCACCAAAATGTCACAGACACTACCACTCCGATACAGATACCCTGCACTGCAAATGCAGCCGCAGTAACACAACGCTCACCACGTAAACCAGTTGGTATTGTCACTTCTGGTTTAATTTGGTGGCAGCGAAGAAGAAGAAAGGTCAGTGACTCTTCCCAAATGACAGTGAAAATTGATAACGTAACCAGGAAGGGAATCCTCACCCGCAGAGACCTGCACGGTGCCTTCACTACTGTATGGTCCAAATCGCTCAAAACCGAGAATTTTGCCGCTGACACATGATTGTGGACAGGAACAGGAGGGCTCGGCTTCCTTCAGCTCATTTACAAACCAGAATTTGGAGAATAAATTCCCGCTCCCAGGCACACAGAGACGGGGTTAACACCGCATCGCACGGCACGGAGCGGGAAACTCCTGTCTCTTCTAGACCCTGTTTCAGCTAAGCCAGCCACAAAGAGTTCCGCCAGGCAGATCATGCACACAACAATCACTTGAAGTCTATGAGAAAACCCTCCAAGGGCTCATCTTTGCTTCTTGAAGAGCCAAGACACAGAGGAGTTCCCTCAATGCCTTTCATGATCTCTATTGTTCACAGAGTACTAAAGTAATGAATAGCCTTTATTTTTCCAAGTTTCAGTCACAGAATGCGCATGCTAGCATTAAAAGGAAAACAAAAGTGCAGAAATGCCAAGATACTATGTAACACACAGCCCTTCATCACTTGCATTGATGCACAGTGTTACAAATTTTATCTAATCAACTGACATTTTAAGTAGTGGAGAATTTAACAAGAATAACAATGTGGTGACAATTTAGTCTTTCTTCCCCCTCCATAAAAACACAGTCTTCTGTTTGGTCTAGATTCAGGTCAAGACATTTCACTAATTTGCTAGTCATTAAAAAGATATTTTTATACCCAGCCTGTAATATTATACTCTTCAGTGATTATGATAGTTCCCAACAGAATTCCAGACTTGAAAATGAAGGCTGGGAAGCTGAGCTGCAATTATGATACTTTAAATAATTCCACAAAAGTAGAACCACTGTTAAATAATTTATACTCTTTGATCTTGTCACAGATCTACTGAAATCTTCGCATCACTCAAGCTAAATATTTTCAAACAGAAATGGGATAGGTTACTTCCCTCCACCCCCTTCTGTCGCTGCCGGAGCAGAGGAAAATAACGGTGCCAGGGGCCAAATTCTCAGTCACTCTGGTGGAAGCTCCTTCGGAGCAACTCGCGTGAAAATTTTTCCTCTGGGACATTTCACTGGGGAGTGGAAAGAAGTGGTTTAGAGGATGAAGTCACCAGGCAGGCCCAGAGGCCCAGAGCTTGTGGGGCGATGAAAGTGGCTCCCAGAGAGAGTGAGAACAAGCAACAGTTTTCCCTCCTGGCACCTCGGGTGTGGGAGCAATCTCTGGACATCTCCACTTTTTGAGCCCTGCCCTTGGGGTAGGCTCAAACGGCCTCGGGGTAGCTCAAACGCGTTCAGGACTAAAGTCTTTCATCACAGCAACTCTTGAAAGGGTAAGAAAGCAGCGGTTATTTTTGAAACTAATTATTGCCAATATTTTAGGAAACGGAAAACTTTACTTTCCAATTCTGTGTAGGAAGCAGAGAGGAGAGATGCTCCGCGCAGGGCACCGGCGAGGTCCGGCCACGCTGCCAAAGCCCACGAGATGCCAAAGGACCTGGAGAGGCACCTTTCCTCCAGCGAGGGTCAGTAACCAGGGACACACGTGAAAATGCAGCCTGTCCTAAACCACGTGGTTAAAAAAACAAACAACAACAACAAAAAAACAAACCTGTAATTTGTGGTCTGATCAGTCACAACCCGCCTTAATGTTCCACCAGTCAGGGATAGGGACTATTCACAGTTACTATCAAGAGCACTGGCCAAAAAAAACCCACAACACTCTCCAGTCAAAACTGCGCTTCCCAGTTAAAAAAAGTCCCATAGAGCCAAATTCTTTGGTGCAAATTAGAGGTTCAGATGCAGGATCAAGCTATGTCGTTTGAGAGAAAAAAAAAAAAAAGTTACCTCTAATTAGCCAAGCCCCAGTAGCTAATAGAAAAGAAGATAACGTAGCTTAAATGCCTTTTACTGGAGGCAAACCCAAGGCTGCATCACGTGGCAGCCCAGGAAGCCTACGTGCACGCGTTTGTACTGTCACATCAGCTCCGTTGACTGATAACTTGTTAAATTGACATAACGCGGCTGTGTCAGGGTCCTAAGACTAATGAAACATGTAAAGCATGGCAGAAGTAAACAGCAGCTTTCCAGGAAACCCTTAATTTGCATTCTAATTAACGCAATGTGGGGCAGAAGTCATAAATAAAGGATTCAATCACAGCTCACTGTATAACAGGCAGACTGGTTTTACACACCTGACCTGACAGCCAAGTACTGATGTGGGGTTATGGAAGACACCAGACCTAAACACGTCTGCAAGTGACAGAGAGCCACATCACCAAAAAAAAAAAAAAAAAGAGGTTATCATGATGCAATTTGCTTTTTAAAACACCCTCCCTAGCAATAAATCACATCTTTTTTAGAAGAGGACAAGTGCAAAGGAAATTTTACCTAGAGGAGTCCTTGCAGGTGTGACAAACAGGATTTGAACACCACACCTTCAGGTTTTTTTACAACTGGAGATGAGGAGAGCACTTTTCCTACTCCAAATACTCTGGGAAAGAGTCAAGTTCCACTTTTCCAAAGGCTCGCAGGAGTTTTCTCTGAATGGCTGCCCCTTCCAAGGAACCCTAAGCACAGTCCCTGTCTCTGAGATGGGACACATTCATGCTAGAAGAGGGACAGTTTTGTGCAAAATGCCCTGGTATGGCACATTCAACTGAGAGACCAAAAAGGAAAAAAAAATCATAGAATCACAGAATGGTTTGGGTTGGGAGGGACCTTAAAGATCATCTCATTCCACCCCACCTGCCATGGGCAGGGACACCTCCCACCACACCAGGTTGCTC
>JAOTQQ010000023.1:16965611-16979668 GCA_026546715.1 Gallinago undulata | reverse complement strand
AACCCCTCCAGGGATGGGGCAGCCACAGCTTCTCTGGGCAACCTGGGCCAGGCTCTCACCACACTCACAGCAAAGAACTCCTTCCTAATATCTCATCTAAATCTCCCCTCTTTCAGATTAAAGCCCTTCTCCTTTATCCTATGGCTTCACCCCCTGATCAAGAGTCCTCCCCATCTCTCTTGTAGACCCCTTTAGGGACTGGAAGGGACTCTAAGGTCTTTCTGAAGCCTTCTCTTCTCCAGGTTGAGCACCCCCAACTCTCTCAGCCTGTCCTCACAGCAGAGGAGCTCCAGCCCTCACAGCTTCTCCATGGCCTCCTCTGGACTCACTCCAACAGGTCCATGTCCTTCTGATGATGGGGGCCCAGAGCTGGAGGCAGCACTGTAGGGGGGTCCCATGAGAGCAGAGCAGAAGGGCAACAGCCTAGATGCAACAGTTTGGTCCAGGTGCCAAGTCTAAATGAGCCTGTGAGTCCCCCCTGCGAGCCATGCTGCACCTTGTTTTCGGGGAAGGGCAGGCAGAGGGCAGCCCCCTCCTCCTCCACCCAAGGACATGAGAGCCAATTCCTCTCCAGGAGACCTGTCTGGGGCTTCATCCACATTACTTCTCTGTAATGTTCTCCTGGGGTTTGCCTGTGAGTCCATGGACAATGTGAGGACGTGCTCGGCACTGGCTCTGGCAGCTGCAGCTGGTGGCTCCATCCAGCCGGGGTAACGCTTTGTAGCTGAGGCCAGGCAGATGCTGGTCATGAACCCTAGGGGCAATCCACCCGCCCCATCTTTCCACCGTGGCCACAGACAGAGGACCCAGCACTGGGATTAGCAGACCGTAAAGGGTTAACCAGCCCCAGCCAGTTCAGGGGGGTATATTTCCCATTAGCAGAGGAGCAACACAGCATTCATGAGAAAAGCTAAAAAGATTTGCTGTTTGGGAGCCATTTCATGCCACCCTCAGACAAGCCTCTTGTAGAAGTCAGCAGGATGCTCCTCTGGTTATGGACTGCAGCAGGACTTGGCTTCAGCTCTGAAGAAAAGGGACTTGTAGGGGAAGCTTCTGGTAGCAGCATGTACACAAGGGAAGTTGGGCACAGCAGCATTTTTCTTTCAAAATCTCCCTGCTCCTGAAAGGCCACCCATGGGACGCAGCCATCCCTTGTGTAGCTATTGTTTTCTGTGGATGTGTGCCACGTATTAACAGCCGGGGTGGAGCAGAGGGAGCTCCCGGGTCCTGCGCAGAGAAGACAAAGACTGCCCTCTGCCTTCCCGTCTTCCGAGGCCGCTCGGATCACAAACAAGGCAAAAAAAGCAGAGGCTGGCAAGGGCACAAGAATACAGCTACAGTATTACCCTCCCAAAATAGGCTCCAGCAGCGCCCGAGCGAATTCCTGCAGACGGCGTGTCAGCAAGGGATGGAGCCTTCCTGAAAGAGTTGGAGCAGGTCACTCTAGATTGCTAATTTAGGAGCCACGTAGTCCAGTCTAAGAGCCAGGGGCTACATGGTAGTGAGCCAGGAGAAAAAAGGCACAGTTTCACACCCACGGTGTATTAAGTTCATCACTGCCAGGCTGAGCTTCTCCCTTATGAAGAGGATGCAAAGAGTGGGAGCTGAAACAAGAAGGCACCTGGAACCACTGGGAAAGCCACCAGCTGAGGATGGAGGCACGGCAAAGCTTGCTCCCCTTGCTTACCATCAAAGCCCACGGAAGCAACAGCAGGAGTAACTCCAACTCTCCTTCCTTCAAAAGGGCAGAGATCTTTCCGAAAGGCTGCAGAGCTCTTTCCCAGAGCAGCATTTTAAGGAGTGTGGTTCGGTTTCTCTGCAAGCATCCGCTTCATTTTTCCCCCCTGGGCTTTCTCTCCAGGGCAGGGGAAGCATTCCCCGGTGGAAGCGGGATGGTATTTAGCAACAGCAGAGTTATCAGAAGCCTGGTGCGTGGAATAAACACTCCGTGTCTTACAAATAGAAAACACACAAGTCATAAATCAAGGGCCCAGCTCCGAGAGGCTCGCCCCTGGAAAGGTGTCATTTGGCTGCCCGGAGGAAGTCTGGACCAAGGATATTAATACAGCTTATTCCATACAGAGCTAACCAGGCTGGGGCTCCAGGAGCTGTTTACATGACAAGAGTGGGGGCCTTTGGGAGATTAACACCTAGAGAAAAAGGCATCTGTGTTTGTTTTGGGTGAGGCTACAATTTAAATTCTTGTGTTATCACACAAATGAGACATGATAGATAATCAATGCCCTCTGATAGCTAGTACTGAGGAACTGAGCTAGTTTTGTTTCGCAGGATCATTATTCAGCATTTCATTCTTTCCGTGTTCATTTATATTTAAGATCAGATCAGGCATTTATTTTCCCGAGACTTTTATGAATTCATACCTATATTTTCACTTCTCATCATAAATCAAAACTGCCTGGATTATGTCAGTTCTGTACTTTTTTTGCAGCAATATAAAAATATCTTATGTTGTCGCAAAACATTATGTCACAGAAATCATACAGATGTCAGACAACAAGGAATCTTAACAGGGCATCCAGTCTATCTCCTTACCCAGGAGCACTATCAAGTTTACTTCCAGCCATGACAGATGTCTGTCAAGCTTCTTAAAACCTTCAGGAGTGAGTCTACAACATCCCTGGGTGACCTGTTCCACCTGTTACTTGAGAAAGAAGTGTTTTAAAGTGTTTGAAACAACCAAATGCCTTGTTGGGCTACCAGCGAAGTCAATCTCTGAATTTATTTTTAATTCACACCTCGGGTAACTCCACCCCTTTGAAAGCGCCGATATCTGAATGTGCTTTGAGGGATACACCGCACCTTTAGGTATTGAATTAAATACAGAGCCGTGATGGTGATGTGGAGAGAGCAACTAGGACAGGTGAGGGCAAGCAGTGCTTCTGAGAGGTGGGTGTGCAATACACTTTTTCCATGCCCAAGCAAGCAAAGTACTAATCTGCTAAATCCAACTTCAGTTTGGTTTTTACAGAGAGCAGTCTATTAAACACATGCGAAAATACAGCGCTTCTGATCCTACGCTCAACAGACACAGTGACTGATAGATCAGCATCCTCTCTCTAACAACACTTGCCTGGAAGACTTATACCTTCCTTCAGACCTATCTTTTCTAGACATGCACAAATCTTTCAGCACGGATCGTATTTTCTAAATCTTGAATCATTGGGGTCATTTTTCTGGATTACATCCCGTTTTTCTGTGTCACTTCCAAAAGGGATCAAAAACCAGACCCACATACCCAGCTTCTGACTTCTCAGAGCTCAGCAGAGATGTCTTGCTCACACGCTGCACGCTAAGAATTGCTCTTCTAGTGGAATTATCCCGTCTTTTACTCCTGTTCCGCTTGCCAGGCACGAGGACTCACATCTCCTCTCCTGCTGCCAGCTGGCTGTGAGGTTACAGATTACCCGACGCATACTGCCTCGCAGTTTTATAATCTGAGGGCTGTCACTCTGATAACTTCTTTCCCAATATATCATGTTCATTCTTTCTTCTAATCCTATCTTTTCCAGAACTTGTGTACCCTCTCAGCCTAGCGCCCTCCTTCAGCATTACACGCCCTCTTTCTATTCCATCTTTCAAGTCAGCAATGAGAATATTGACTGAAGCCAGGACCGCAATTAAGCCTCTTCTGAGAATAAAAGTGAATTCTCATTTTTAGCAGAGCACTGCTGCTAAATACTTTCTCAGTGTAGGGTTTCAAAGAATCATACCATTCCCTGTTATTCAGGCCAAATTTCCTCAGTTTACTTATGAGCATATAATGTGCCATAGTGTCAAAAGCCTGGCTTAAGTCAAGACGTATCACATTTGCCACTTTCACCTTATCCACTAAGCCAGTTTCTCTGTGAAGGAAGGAAATTAGATTGGTTTAACATGATTTGTTCTTGACAAATATGTGTTGACTCTTTTTTATCACCTTATTATCTGGGTGGTGCTTACACACTGACTGCTTAATAATTTGTCCTGGTATCTTTTCAGATATCAAAGGTAGACTGCCTGGTGCTTAATTCCAAAGACCTTTCCCTTTCCCCTTTTTAAAGATAGATATTACAGTCTGTTAAAAATTCAGTACAGAAAGAGACGTATGGCTTCAAGAGAAGCAAGACTTTCTGTGCATTGTGATAGTCACGTGCACAAGCTTAGACAAAAAACACTTAACTATTTTTTAGAAAGCATGGCCAAAATCGGTAAATTGAATTTATCTGCTACATTATCTTGGGATGAGACAAAAATAAGCAAAGTCCAGGGTACATGACCAGAAATTAATATTATATAAACAGAATCATTCATTGTCACAGAAATACGATCGCTATTACGTCACCTCTTCCAGCCTTCTGCCAGGGGATGATTATTTCCTACAGAGTATTTTCCACTACTTTGTTCAACAGAGATCTAAGCAAATCAGTAAATAGCTTCCCCCCCCCCCACTTCCCTTGGGAAACTGTTGCATGGCTATATAATAGTCAGTTTGGTTTCACTGAAAACAATAATGCAATACTGAAACGTATTTAATAGCAGGTAATTGTGACAACAAAATACGTAGTAGTAACACCGCTCCTCCTTTCTTCATCCCATTCAGACAACTGTTTCCATCCACACGTATGATACCTACTTATTCTTCTGTTGTTTCTCCCCCAATTTCTGAATAGCTCATACCTTTCATATTTCTCACTGTACACCATCACAAACACACACTGGCATTCACAGAGGTACATGGAGAGACCAGGAATGCCTGACCTTCTATTTTTTGGGGTGCAGCTATACCAAGTGTCTCCCATACTCTTGCTGGTGTCTACCATGGTTCCCGGTGGAGAGACAGGTCTTCATCAAGGGGATGACCTTGCAAGGAGTAGAAACACGAACACCACTACATCACCTCCATTATAATGCCACATATAATGCCTTCACCTATATGAGATGGAATGCAATGTCTTCCCTTATCATCTTTGATGTATATGACACACACCCACACTCACATGGAAATACACACACGCATAAAAGCAGCTGAGTCAGCAAGGGTAGAACCTTATCTAGATACTGCCTAGATCCTTCATTATATCTATATTAAAATGCTTTAAATACAGACCACAGCCTCTCGGGGGAGGTTGATCTCCTGGTGATTCCAACCTGTCACTTCTTTACTTTTCTCCTGATTTCCTAATTTGATCTGATCCAGTTCCACTCAAATAACTCTGGTAAACTGTCATGTCTGGAGAAGAATAGGCTCCCAAGCTGCTTACAAGCCAGCAAATACTCCACATCTACCACTATTCCAGCTATTCCAGATATGCTCAGCCCATTTCTATTTGTAACACGTTCAGAGACTTGGAGGTTTGTGACCAGCTGAGAATGCACCAAGTTCTCATCATCCCAGCGGCTGCTGAGATTTATTTCTTCATACCAACCCTTGCATCTATTGAAATAAAGTGGGATTAGTTTCGAGGGTGACTTCGGATACCCTGTGTCCTGCTCTCCCTTTCAGAGAGCGGCTGGGAGTGAAGTATATCACACGATAAACCCACGGCATGAATAAACGCTGTTTCCCATTCTCCATGCATTTAAATCAGAGGTAGTTGACCTGTTTAGGATATAATCTATTCAGATAATAAAACCCACATGGCACATAGTAAAATGTTTTAATCCATGATCCGTGCATATACTTCCCTAGAAACAAAGATGGTTACAGACTGTAGCATATAAAATTTGCCCCGAGCTAGAGAGCCAAAGCCCTTTAGCACAGAGACATTTTTGAATTGTGAACTTTATAAAACCTAACCCATAAGTTCTGCAGATGTAGCTTATTGCTGAGAAAAATCTAAGATGTTAACTGGCAGTGTTAGCTCATATAAGCTGGTATTTGTAAGAAGTGGGCTGTATAACTTGTATTATTTTTCTCACCTTTCCTGTATAGTGAAAACCAGCTATTGTAAATTAAGGCTTTATTTATTTTGCTGTGGATTTGTTTGGGGGTAAGGATGTGGTTTTGTCCTCTGCCATTTCTAAAAAATTGTACAAATCAAAGTGTATTTTGTAAAGGCATTTTACTACCTGTTTAATAACTTTTTAAAAGGTTCTAGTATTGCATCATGGGACTACGTATATGGCAGGTCTTTTCCTTCATGGATGAACAAAGAACATATCCAAACAATGCTCAGTAACCTTAATGGCAGTAGCCATCCAAAAAATCCCTTGTGCATTTTAAGCAAAGGGATCCAGAAAAGCTAGTCTGCTTGAAACATTATTTAAAGACATGGGGTTTGGACGCAGACCCACACAAGCTGTTTAGCAGCAGATTATTCAGACTGTATCAGTTTTCCTTAACCTTCTGGCTGCCTGTGACTATAATTTTACGCTGTTTTTATCCAGCAGCAGAAAGGGATGGAAAGCAAATCAAGATCACGTGTAGAGGGATGCCTTAGACAGACCACCGCTGGCTCCTTCCTTCACCTGGCTGAAGACAGACACCACTCAAATCTGAGTATCCATGATAGGACCTAGCCAGAGGCTTTTCTTTTCGGCATTTCATGCTTTGGAGAAGCTCCTTTGCATGCTAATAAAGATGCCAGGAAGACCAGCTGCTCCTAAACAGTTTGCAGGGAGGCAGATATAATTAATTCACAAGTTGGAAGCACATTTGACAGAGAGAATTGTTTTGTTACCCCCAAACAATCGAGACGCTCATATGTGAAATGTACGTGCAAGTACATCTGCTCTCACTTAGACCCCATACATCTCCGCTACCCAAACTGAAGACACTGTAGTCAACTTCAGAGCCAGCCATGAAGATGATTTGCAGAATAAACCTAGATACTGCTGTGCAAGGAAAAGCTTGATCAATAGGCTCCATAACTTAAAAGGTATGAATTTATATTACTTTAATGGTATGTCCAAGAACATTAAGACCAACCCAAGTCTACCCAGCCGGCCATCTTTAGCAGGGCCTTGGCCTTCTTTGGGTCATCACAACCATGAATTCCACCAAACTCAGTGTCCAATGCTCACAACAATAAGGATGGGATTATTTAAGCATTTTTTTTCCTTTGCTTTTTCTTTTTTTCAACCATATTCACATAAACTTGTCACCCATTTGCATACATTTGAACAGTCTGCCTGACTATAAGGCATCTGCACTTTTATGTTCATTTCCCTGACATCTGGAGTGCTATAAATTCAATGCTTGCCTTTTTTTTTTTTCTTTTTCTCTCTTCCCCTCTCTCCCAAAGAAGTACTGGCAGTAGCACAGATCAATCCGGTCACATTCCGATCCAAACTCACTGGAGATTTCCAAAGCATGAATGACTCAAACTGGACCAAAAAAGTTAGAGAATGGTAGAAAAAAAAACCCCACCAGTGGTGTCTCTGTAATGAAAAAGCAGTGTTAGCATTCTACTGCCATGAGATTCAAAGGAAAGTACTAACAAGGAACAACTCGAAAGCTTAGATAAATGGCTGAAGTTGCCTCAGGGCACTCTGGAAGAGAACACTGGGGCACTATGACCAGCTTTCACCCAACTCTGCTACCTCCTTGCTGGGTAAGCAGTAGTTGATACCAGCACCCCAGGGCAAAACGTGCCTCAGGGCGGCTCTGGGCTGATCAATGGAGCAATTCAGCATCCTTGTCTCTCCCTTTAGACTACAAGACAGGAAAGGGGCCACCAGGCCAGTGAGCATGGGGGTACTGGATGTCATCAGACAGCGAGGGTGAAAGCCATAGGTTCATCAAATGGGACCGTTTGGAGTAGCCGAGCACCCAAAAGGGACGTACGAGAACCACTCTGCAAACCTCCAAGGTATTGCAACACACAATGTACAACGCACAATTAAGTTTTCCAAATCTGGCCAGACACCAAAGGCTTTGGAAGTTGGCTGAACACAAAGTTCCCTGATTCTTCCCCCGACTCTCAGCTTTCCCTGCAGACTGGATCAAAAAGTACAGATAATACTAGGCTGCTCATGCTTCTGCTGCCCATACACTGATATATTTGTCTTGCTCAGCTGGGACAGATGAAATAAAAGAAAGGAAAAACAGGGGCAGTCTGGTGTCTGTTGAGGGATCAGCTCTTACTAAACCAAGAAATGGCAAAATCCTCCCAAAGGTTCTTTGGGGAATATTTATTTTGTCCTGCGTTTTTTACTGTAATTGTGTTAATCCAATAGATTTGCTAAGCAGCAAAGCGTTAACTGGCCCGTCTGAGGAATGCCTATTGGGTAACGTGTCTGCATGGGAAGAGGCCTGAAAATGCAGTTTACATAAGGGCGTGGACCATATGTGACAAAGAATACATTATAGTATATGTTTCCTTCATGGTAAAATATGATGAGGTAATGGGGAGCAGGGTTAAAAGCTGAAGAGACTATATTTATGCGTCAAGTTCAAGGGGTTGTTTTAATTTCTAGACCCGATCGATGATGACAAACTTCAGCTCTGCTTCTTGGAGGGGGAACTCCCGTGTGTCCAGGTAGCCTGGATTTCCATGCTGGGCTACTTTTGCTCTCTTAACCTGGCATTTTGAGCAGAAAGCCTGGTGCTGAGCGTGACAGAAAAGGCAAGTGGCGAAGGGAAAAGAGTGAAGTTCAATTGTGTGGAACTGACCATAATGAAAAAATCGGGGGCTAAACCAAACCCATAGCTATTTTGCCTATCACTCACCTACACATCTTCCCTTCATCTCAAGAAATCTCTCATTTGATCCCGCGATTGCCTTTACAAGCTGCAGGGTGCATCAGGGGAACACTTCACCGGTTTCATTTTCTCTCCTGCCAAGTTACGCTACCCACAGCCTCTACGATCACACAGGACACGAGAGCCCACAGCTTTTTCTGGTTTTTGGTTGTTTTCTTTTTTTTTTTCTTTTTCTTTTTTTTTTTTTTTTTTTTTTTGCTGTTGTTGGCTGCTTGCACTGCTAGGGCTCAAGTCCTGTCAGCAGAAGCTTTGCAGCGGATGCTCAGGGAACCTGCCTAACGTGTTACAAACTGACACAGCTCCAGCAGTAGCCAGTGGTCTAACATAATGCAGTTATTTTTTCCAGGCCTGTTTTCTTCTTCCAGCTGAGTTCCCAAAAGGCAGCAATGCTTTAATGGACCCACACGGTGAAAAAATGAGCAACAGCAGCATCCAAAAGGCTTTTGTTCGTTATTGCATCCAGCCCTTCTGGAGTGCTCAGATGAACTTGGAGGGCAAGCTCGGCTAACGCCTCATGGCTGAAATACTGAGATTTCACACGTCAGAGCTACCCTGCTTTCCACTGCACAACTTAAAAGCTTAACGCAAAAATCAGCATATCGAAATATGGGGGGGGTGTAGAGGGGGTGTCTCTCAGATAGCTGGCCCCCTCCCTTTGCCTGAGGACATCTGGTCACCTCCAAAGATGATAAAGCAAATCTCTAGGCTACCACACACACACACACACACGCACAAAGGCTTTTGTAAAACATGAGGAAAATTTGGGCCAGGAATACAGCACGATGCAGCTTTGCCACTCTAACAGAGGAGATAATCCAGGACTCAGCACTGTTGGTTTTTTTGAAGCAACCTACAAGGATCTTCATTTTTCAGTAGGATCTAAGCTTCTGACTCTGGAAACCTCTGCCAAGAGGTTTTCAAATCCATGTTGACCAACATTACAATAACCAATTTCCACCACCTCTAGAGCTCTGGCTTAGAGCCTAGCCAGCAGCTCAGGACAAAGCCTTCTCCATGCTAGATACAAAAGGCAACCCGAGACACAGCCAAAGCGAGAGCTTGCTTGGTCCACACAAAGCCTCATTGAATGCAAAGCCAGTAATGGAGATCTCAAAGGGTCCCACTGGCACAGCCATGCCTCTCTCCTTCTCACCAGAAAAACAACAGCGAAAAACATCGAAAAACCTCCTTTAATTCCTCTGAGGCTCCATACATGCAGTTACCTACATTCCATACCTACAATGTCTCTCTCCCCTCAACCCCTCTGCCTCCCCCAGCTCTGGCACAAAGCTCCAGATGAGCAGCTTCAATTACTTGAACAATGATCTTGGAAGTAAAATATTTCCCCCTTTGCCACAAATCTTTATAAGTAGGGAAATAAACACCGCAATGTGCCTTCTTCCAACAGCTGGAAAATTATGGTCTGACTGAAATGACATCATTCTGTTTTCCTATGGAATTTCTGTGCTGTGAGATTTCAGGCAGAAACTGTGGGGTGGCTTAAGGTGGGGTGGGAGACAGCAACGCGGTGAAGTGGGCAAACAAAAACAAAACAACAACCAAAAAAAAAAAAAAGGTGAAACTGTTTTAAATAGGCCTTAATGCAAAATAAATGTTTACAGAAAAACTGGAAGGATCCCTTAAAAGCAAATCAACCAGGCTGTTCATTGGTTTCTAGCCAGTCCTCAGTTCCAGCCTCCAACAGCCCTGTCCTAGCTCTACCATACGATATTATGTTTCTCAACATCTTAGGTTGTTCTTCTCCTCTGTCTTATTACACCACTGAAAAAAGATATGGAAGATACACCCCAGTGAGGAAACACCTCTGTCAGAGCAACTCTGCAATTCCAGCAGCTTTTCAGAGGAGACGGCTCTAAATCTACACCTTTAATCACACGCTCAGTTGGGGATGCCATCAGAAGGCATGTGCCCACACTGATTATGCTGCAATCCCCTTGGTTGCACAGAGGTCGTGGTGGAAAAGAAAGGTTTGGTCCCAGCAAGTTAGAGTCAAGTCCCAAAACGTGACTCTGGACCAGAAAAGCCAGACTGCAAAAGGTTTGATGGTAACAGAGTCAAAAACTGAATTTGCCAGTTGGTGAAAGGAGACACAACTGACAATTTCTATCAAGAACTGGCAAGTTCAGTTTTTCATTGTCATGGAATTTAGAGATATAAGCTTCAGCTAATTTCTACGCTCTGCTTTGTTCAACATTGTGCAAAGGGAAAAAAAAATTTACATGTTTTTTCCTGGTTTGCTTTTAATTCCTTACCATGCCAGCACCTCACGACAGTAAGGTTGTCAGAGCTACCTGATTTTCACTCCCTGGCCCAAGAGGCCCTGTATCATTAAAGGTTTGGTCACCTTCACTGAAAGTTTCTCGAGCACCATTCTCAGTTGTACTCGGTGCAATTCAGTAGCACGATTTGCCACTCCATAGATGGGTCAAAATAAAAATCCAAATCACTGAAACCAAAGAGAGATTCCGAAATGCCCTTGATGATCACTGTTTCCCTATAAACTACCTACTTACTCCAAATCACGGCTGTGGGAAACCAGCAGCAGCACTGGTGCTGCCTTCAAGCAGTAATCAGGCTTAACATGAAAATCAGAAATGAAAGAGCACGTGAATAAGAGAAAGACAAAAGACGTCTTTGCTGAAATTCCTCTTCTGTTTTAATTCCTATAGAAGGCCTTGAAAAAAATCTTCTCAGTACTCCAAAACCACCCCAAACATCTTTAATAGCTCTGGTTCCTATGCACTGTCTCTTCCTCCTTCCCCCTGCCCCTCCCGATTTTTCTTATTCTGTTGAATAATTGCATAAACAGCCCAGGATAATGTAACTAAAAGTCAAGGTGTATGTTAAAAATTCCCTCAAACCAGGGACAACACTTACCTTGCAAAGTGTTTCTACATTTTTTTTTTGTTATGCAAATGAGTGAACTTCATATATTCAAACCTGAAATTCCATACTTCCATTTGTTAACTTCCCTTGCGCTTGTTACTTATAAGCAATTCTACCCAATTACTGCCTTTTAATCGCGGCATTTAGTGGGGTCAAGGAGAAAGAGCAATGAAGGACTATCTTCAATACTTCAACAATGAATAACAAAGCTGATGTATAAACGTGCATATCACTTTAATGTATCCAGCCCTATATATAAACATAATTTTGTGTGATTTATATCCCTAATTAGATTCCCATGGCAACATTCTTCAGCTAACAATGTGTATCATAATCACCTTTTCTTCATACAAATGATTTCCTTAACTTTGCATGCATAACTTAGCAGCTTTTATTTTTAAAACTCATGTTAACAGTTTCTCTCTTGTTACCAGTAGGGGTGCTATGATAAGAAACTAATTTGCTGTAAAAATTACTCATTTGTCAAATAGGCATTAAAATAATTGTTCCCCTTTTGACTGTTACCCTGCTGTTTCCAGTCATTTTCAAAAACTAAATTATTTACTCATTTGAAAGTTCAGCTGTGCATATTTTAATTGATATTCCCTCATAGGACTCATATTGTTAATGACAATAATTAACCCGAAATGGCTGCTAAATAATTATGCTGAAAAGATACGAAGTATTTGTGCAGAAAGTAAAATCAGCACTTGAGAAACCATCAAAACGTACAACTTTCCTGTTTTATGGCAAAGCATAGTAATAGTTCATAATCAAATTAAGGATGAAAAGAAAAAAATGTAGATTACATGCTTTGATGCAGAATACTTTATGTTTCCAATATAGTATGGTATTCTAGCTAACAATGAGTACTCAGTCATTTTAATAAATCCCTAGTACCGCTATTCCAGATAGTAATATAAAGTACTCTCATGAAGTCAGTGCAGTTAGGAATGGGGTAAACTATCCATTAATAATATTTCTCTGCCATCTATCTATCTCATTTCATTCCAAGGAATCAGACCCCTGGAATAATTTATAGCCGACTGAATTAACGCTGAAGGTTTTCTTCTGGCAAGCGTTGTTGATTTCAACGATGACAGCTAAAAGCTATTCAGACCCAGCTTCTTGCTCTGGACACATCACAGGGCAGATGCATTACCGACCCATCGTTTGTGTAAGCATTTATACCAGCACAAAAACCCTATCAGTTTTGATTTAGCTCCTTTGCTTGACGATAGTGCGAGTTACGGGTGAAGCGAGCACTGCTAAATAGAGACGGGAGAGGTGCATCTACATGGGAACCAATCCCAGTTAACTAAGGATGTGATTTTAATGTGGGTTTCTATATAAAACTATATTAAGCCCATGTGGACTCACTCATTCAGAATTAAAAGAGCCCTAATTCACTTTAATCTAATTCACTTCCAAAGACCACAAAGGGGTTTAAAGTTGTTTAATCTATTTGAACAGCTCATTTGAATCCACATGCCTGAGTGTCCCCACAGACAAACACAAACCCAATAAAGCAGTGGAGAGGTTAAGAGTATGTTGGCAGAAAGTTTTACTTCATGGCTTTCTGATGGAAAAGTTGGGTTTCAACTATAAAGACTCTTTGAAGAAGGTGTTGACATCAAACGCTCCTAAATTTCAGCTGGAAACTAAATTCCCTTTCCAAAAGGCTCAGTGCTCCTTGGTTGAACATCACATATCCCCATAGTCTGCAGTCCAAGCAGTTGGCCCCACACACCGAGGTCAGGGACAACCAAAGCACCAGATAAACCCGGGCACATCAGACAACACCTATTCCGGTTCCAAATCATTTTTACTATTTTAGACTAAAGCAATTTGGCCTTTGAATTGTTAATGAAAATTCAAGACTCCCCTACCCCAGATCGGTCCTACCTGAAAAGGCTTCTCCAATAGCTCGTACCAACAGAGCATCTCCAAACGGAAAGGTCAGGTGGTACCTGCAATAAAACCAAACACTTGTCATCTGTTTGGTGACCACCCGCTGTATCACCCAGGCCCCTAAGCTCATCTGAGAATAAGGGTGCATCTCATCTCACAGTTAAAGTCAACAACTCCTGACATTTTGCTCTCGTTGGAGGAAAGAGCTGGCTTGAAGGAGCAACGGGGTCTCTGCTCACAGGCCTAGGTGAGTGTGGGCCACAACCAGAAGGTTGGTCCTATGCCTGCTTCTGCAAAAGCACTGAGGTTTGTGAAAGGAATCTATTTTCTCTCAGTGATAGCTTTTACGACTTGAGGAGCGAGCGGACAGCCCACCTCACAGGAATGTCCTGGATTAAGCACAGACACATTGCCAGTTTTGAGTGTAAAGCTCCCCCTCTTAGAATCAAAGGAATACATCTAACTTTTAAAGCAAGTGGATTTCTATTCTTTGCTGCACAGGAAAGCAGAACATTCTCAATTTAGTGAGCTCCAA
>JAOTQQ010000023.1:16948439-16965511 GCA_026546715.1 Gallinago undulata | reverse complement strand
TGCTCTCGTTGGAGGAAAGAGCTGGCTTGAAGGAGCAACGGGGTCTCTGCTCACAGGCCTAGGTGAGTGTGGGCCACGACCAGAAGGTTGGTCCTATGCCTGCTTCTGCAAAAGCACTGAGGTTTGTGAAAGGAATCGATTTTCTCTCAGTGATAGCTTTTAAGACTTGAGGAGCGAGCTGACGGCCCACCTCACAAGAATGTCCTGGATTAAGCACAGACACGTTGCCAGTTTTGAGTGTAAAGCTCCCCCTCTTAGAATCAAAGGAATACGTCTAACTTTTAAAGCAAGTGGATTTCTATTCTTTGCTGCACAGGAAAGCAGAACATTCTCAATTTAGTGAGCTCCAAAGGTTAAAAAAAATAATGCATATTTAAAAAAGAAAAGTCTGGTGCTTTTGAAGAAGTAATTCCTAATTTTTGAATGCTTTCAGTTAGTAAAATGCTTCATTACAGCAATTTAAACGCTCCTGGTCAGAGAATGTTAATACGAATGCATCTGTCTTATTCGCTTGAGTTGCCTCTGCAATTCTTGTACATTTTCACGTGCCCCTCTGGGGGTTTGCATGTGTAATCAGCAGCACTCAGAACTCAAGCACGCCGCTGTTAAAGTTTGGCTCATTTCGAGCTACCTTCCATATCCGCTAAGTTACATTGTGCATTTTGAAATTTAAGACAAATAGCCAACAGATGAAGAGCATATTTATGAAAAAAAAAAAAAATTTTTTTCTTTTTAATTGCTCAACCTATTGCTGTCTGAAAAAAATAAGTGCAAGCTATTACTGGCACCAGATGACTCCCCGTTTTCCCTGGCCAGCAAAGCCGCATCTGCAAGTTCAATGAGATCAGTAAACAGTGTAGGTTAAGTAACTGGTTACTAATATTTTCCTTGAGCTACACAACTTTTAAACAAACAACAACAACAACTGTGATTGCAGTAACCTTCCAGAGGTTAACAGCATGCAGGTGGTCAATTTGAATCAAATGCAAAACAGACGGCTGAGGCATTATAAACTGAAGATCTTGGTTAAGTTTGCTTCAGGAACTGGGTCTTCTTTCTCCAAAGTCTCAATGATACAACACATAAATGTCAAAACGACAAAAATAAGGAAGTATGTCATAGGCTAAGCATTTTAATGCCTTTTCTGGCTCACTTTTGCAGGCTGAACTGTCTGTGTTGACCACATTTGATGGCATCGGTACTTAGAGTGGCTGCGCGCATGAGTTTTTAATAGCTGAAATAAATGGAGGTGGCCTATCAACTAACTGAACTGTGCTGTGGGCTTGTATTTTAAACCACTGGTATGACACACGTTCTACTTTATTTATGATGCCACTTTGCTGACCTTGTGAGATAGCTCTAAGTATCGGTAATCTGATATTGAACTAGAAAGAGGTTTAAATCCAGCTAGCAATGGCATAAGCGGTGATCAGAAAGGATTATTCATATCCTCCCAGAGACCTTTTTTTAAAGCAAGTCTCTCCATCTATTCCTAAGCACACGAGTATCCCTAATGTACCCCTAATACCACCGGTCACTGCCAAGAAACCTCTTTGGAAGGTCCCCCAAAATAAGCCCAGATTAAAGAGTGATAAGAGCTGAAAACTCTCACACCCAAGAGAAATGTTTTTTCCAACGTGACAGAGAGGGGCTGTGAAGGGAATCTGCACTGCTAGGGGCACCTCTTCAGAGATTAAGCAGAAGTTCCTAGCGTGGTTCCCAAATACATTTAAACTGTGAAATGTGACACAAGGCCAGGCTGGATGGGGCTTCGAGCAACCTGCTCTAGTGGGAGGTGTCCCTGCCCAGGGCAGGGGGGTTGGAACTAGATGATCCTTAAAGACCCTTCCAACCCAAACCAGCGGGCACAGCCCGACAGAAATGTTGTTGCTGGAAACAGAAAATAAAACCAGAGGAGAAACACTGAAAAGTCCCTCACCCCGTTATCAAACTTTGGGTCCAGCGTGTGAAGCATTGGCTTTAAGAGCGTTGAGCAAAATGTTTTCCAAAGCCAAGCAATCCCTTTTGGGGATCACCTTAACAGAGGGCATGAGTCCCAGGGCAGCTCCGACACCCTTTGTGGTGCCCGTGAGGTGAGGGCATACAACATACAACATCTAGACACCTTCCAGCAGCTACTTTAAACAAGTCAGTAGGAAGAGTGAAGTTAAAGAGCATCATCCCCTTGTCATTGATGATGTAAGATTCACATCCAGTGTGCTAAAACAAGAAGTTGGACCCTTCCTTCATAACCCCGACACAGGCAGGTCCTTGCTGGACCAGAGCTGCACACAGGCACATCAACTAGCCAGTTTTTTTTCCCCAGCTAGCCCAGCTGGGTGGCCAAACCCAGGCAGGGAATGGCTGAGCCCCAGCTGTAGCCTTTCCATTACTGGTGGCACCAGTTGCTGTTTCTTCTTTCCGCTCAGCCAGAAGTTTTCAGAAAACTTACAGGAGCTTAACCACCTCCATAAAATGTGGTTTAAACTGGCCAGTTGAGAAGTTATTCGGGAAAACAAACACTCTAACAAGCTTTTAACACTGTTACGAAGTCTTCTACTTCAGCAAACACTTAGCCAACTGAGTGAACAATTAAACGCTGTGAAAATTTTCAGCCCCTTAAAATGCAGATTAACCTGTGCAGCGGTGAATGCCCAGCATTATCACTTTCTAAGTACACCTCTGTTCTCACCATTTCTTTGCTCTGTGTGCCTCTAATTTCAGCTGGAAAAAACAGGGAACTGAGGTGCTCCTCCAAAAATTAGCAGCGCTCTTATCGCCGAGAAATTGAAGGGATAAGGTTTTGTGTCTCACCTGAAGCAATGGAGCCTCAAATCCTTAGCGACACGATGATTCTGCTCCAAGGCAAGAAAGTGGAACAAGGGACTACATGACGAAAAAGAGTGTTTTTCAGCCTCTTCAGACTTGCCCTGCGTTACCTGCGAGTTATACATTACAGAACTGAATGCCAGAAAAGTGCATTTTAGAATAAAAAGTATAGTGTTTCATAATTTGATTTAAATCAATTATACCATCTCTCACTGGAACGCTCATGAGCTTCAGAAATAAAATATATAAATGAAACCAGCTGCTCTGGATACTCTTTCTGGGATAGATTTCACTTGAACTCAATCAGCTTTCTTCTGCAGAGCATTATTGTCATGCAGCATCAGAGTGGAGAGCACACAGTGCTGTACGAGCTATCGCAAGGTAACTAGTTATGGTTACAAAAATGCAGAAGATTAAAATTCTTTCCTCCAATGGCTGGCTAAATCCTTAGGAATTAATTAATTCCTCTGGGGCCGACAGGGAAACTGAGGTACTTACTGGCATCCCAGAAAAATCCATTAATTTATAGCTATTTACTACATCACATAATCTTTTTGATTTGTCTCAGTCTGGAGCCCCTCTGTGCCCAACAGCATGGAGGTCTGCAACGTTTGGGATGAAGAATAATTACAACTGGAGAATCACATGCAACCAAAGCTCCGCGTTCTTTAATCTCCAAGCATAATGCATGTGAAGATTTTGGCATCGTTTTTAAAATGACTGTTTGTAACTAAATACCTTAAGTCAGTGCTTAGATACCACGATGAGTGATCTTTTCATAAATCAGAATAAATATATAGGGCAAAATCCTGGCTCTACTGAATTTAACAGGAGCACTGCCAGCCACTCTAAGGGAGCCAGAGCTTCATGCACAAGGTTTTCAAGCAGCCCAAGATGACCAGTTCTTTTGTTGTTCTTTACAGTATTTTCAACTCAATTTCTCATCTACCCTCTTTTCCCACCCAGCAGTAGCGTCGTGCCGAGAGACAACTGCACACTGAACTCCCAGCCAAAGCAAATTAAGACGAAAATATCCTCTGTTAAAATAAGGTCTGGTTCCAGCTTCAGCTGACAAAAGCAACCTCTGTCTCCGATCACTCTGCCCACAGCCTTCACCCACGAGGCACTGGCCTGTTTCAAGGCTGACCAAGGACTGTTCATTCTAGAAGGATGAGCTCAGGACATTCCAGCCCAGCGCAGAGTTAGGGATGTGATGACAGCCTTTACTCTCCGTTCCCCTGCTTTTGTCAATTTGAACCAAATCAAGTTTTCCTCACTTTTTCCTCCCCTCACTGGAAACCGTTCTTCCCCAAAAATCTTCAAAAGGGGTCAGAATAAATCAAAGCCTATTGCGCTCTCAGGCAATTCTCCGTGAAGTCTCAGCAGGGTTCTCAGAGGGCTTCTCTGCAATGGTTCATGCTTCTGATACATCTTCATACATCAACCACTCAGGTTCCTTGAAGCCCTGCATAGATGGATGGCAGAACTGATAGCTCTGAGTGCACCTCCTCCCCAGCACATCCCTCCTTGTGCAAATCCGCTACCATCGCATACCAAAACAAAACTTTAGGGGATTCCTGCATCCTGGAAATTTGTGCATGCAGATTCCCTCTGTACCCTGTGGGATGAGACAGACTCCTGCACGGAGTGGAGGGAATGCTGCTGTTGGGTTTCTGCTCTGAAGCATCCACAGGAGTAGTCCTCCAACACTCTTCTTACGAAGATAAATGATCCATTAACTTAAGCAAGCAGCAGCAGGCAGAGAAAGCAGAGGGCACAAAGTACCACCACCACAATCTCATAATTTTTTTTAGGGTTTTTTTCAACCTTTCTTTAAAGAAACAATAATTTTCTGATACAGCTACTCATATATCTTCTCTTAGCATATTACACAAGTGTCCTATAGCTCCTCTGTAGACCTATACATGCGAGTTTCCTTCAAAGTAAATACCTTATTTTACAGCTAGAGATCTGAGACAAAAAAAATCTGTCTTCTTAAAGATACAATGGCACCCATAGCTGAAAAGAAGATGATTTTCACAGCTACCGTGTGCTTAACTTTCACTGCCTCCAGTAATTTAGAGCACAAAAGTGGGTATCATATGCAATAATTAGTGACTAAGGAGAGCCGAGTAGAATAATGACTTACTCACCATGAGGCTAAAAAATTCTGTTTGCATTAATATACTTAAAGACTTGTATTTCTAAGTAGTCAATACCAGAAATGTGTTTGTACAGGATTAACGATGTCAAATTAATATGTATGAGAAGACAGCAGCTTCTTTAACTTGACAATAAAAACTGGAATGAAGACATAAACCCAAATGTTCTTGTGAATGAAGAGAGAAAAGAAGGAGCAAACAAAAAACGAAACAAAAGAGAGGAAAAAGGAGCTAACGGTCTCCTTACCAAGAGGCAGAACAAGTTAAAAAGGTGATTCTCTTCCTTTGCCTGAGAAGACTGAAAATGCAGATCCTGTTGCTAGAATATTCAATGTAATCACTAATAAAATTATATTGGACAAGAACAGAGTATTACTAAAAGTCCTGGCTAAAGAACAAAGGTTTTTTTAAAGACTTAAAAAACATTTGAGGAATTGGAAGACAACTGTAAGTAGGCAAAATTTTAACAATAAGAAACTACTCGCTTGTGCACGGACTCTTGATGGGCTGATGTTCTTTGGCACATTCACCTGATGTCCTGTATGGCACAGTGACCTCAGTATCCCTCATTTCTTTACCACCACTGAAAAATCTTATAAAAAGTGCTTATAGCAAAGTGGGTCAAGGAAGCAGGTGTTGCAGTGTATTTTGAGTAACATTTGTCCTTCAATGAAAAATGGAAGCGCGAGGTTGATTCCCAACAACATCATCACAGACAGGGGATGCCTGAAATGCGCATCTGACCTACTAACCCCTGTTAAGACAAGGCAGGGCTGAATTGAAGTGGAAAGAAGGTTCCAACAACTGAGCTTTGGATTTTCTGAAACAAAGACACCAGTCAAACATCTCCTGGAAACTACCTTACATTTGACTGCAGGGATCTCTGTTGTTAAAACAACGCTTTCAACAGCTGGGAGCACTACCTCATCCAAGGCATATAAAAAAAAAATATCTTTGGACAGATGTGGATCTAATCCTATTTTATTCCAAATTTCAGCATTGGATATTTTGTCTTTCACAGTATCTAAGTTAAATACTCCACCTGCTTGACTGAGCTGTGAGCTGTCATTTAGGAGATACCCAGCAGTGGAGATGGTATTCAAGGACCATACGATAGTTAGGCAGTGGTCACTGAAAATACTGCATATCCTTAGAAAACACCAGCAGAGGACTGGGGAATACAATCAAGAGCCAACGTGCAGAAGAATAACCACTACTAAAACCACCACATGGATTTCATGTCCCATCAGTTTCCTTAAGTCTAAAATGAGACACTGAATTTGTGTTTCTTCTGGTCTGGGGAATAATGGGAATCAAGCTTTCACCCATTTTGCCCATGGACCTGCAAGGTTGTTCATCTGACTGCAAAAGCAAACCCCCTCTCTCTCAGAAGACACAGCACCCCAGAATTTAAATAAGATCATGAGTATTTTCAGCATGCCTCTTAAAATATACTGTGGAAATAACAGGTGAAGATTAGCCAAATTAGCTGTAAACAAAGTCATGTCAGTGGGATGATTCTCCTGTTTTACCAAAGAAGGGACTAAAGCTGATACTTAAAAGCTGACCTGGGACCTATTGGAAAGGCCATGAAAAAAATAACACACATTTAAGAATTCTATATTCCTCCCTTCTCTCAATTCATGAATTTTTTTATTTACTCTTTCTTTTTCTCAGCCTCCAAGATAAAGAGAAGCAGATGCACTCCTCTGAACCCCACACTTTAATATTCACCAACCACCACGGAAAACCACGCAAAACATTTCTCGTGCCCTCAGGAAGCCGATGAAATTTGAAAAGAAAGAAAGCAAGCACACAACTTTATTGAGGTCGGCGCAAGCCCAGAGACTTGCAAGTTGCATGTCGCCGTTAATCAAAGTGACTGTGCCAACATGATTAGAATACCCACAAAGCCAAGCCAATCAAGCAGCTAACTGAGGGAGACCACGGAGCAGATAGCAAATACCACTGGAGTTGTACATTGTCTCAAAAGATTATCACCGCAGTTGTTCAAACTCTTGTGACCAACAAGGGATTCCAGTGACTCATTGCTATTGTGTTTCTGCAGCTCAACATTATGTCCCATGCATATTCCGGAGCTCCACAGCACCACATGTGTATAACAATGTGCTGCACTTAATAAAATATCTTTGCGGTAAAAGAAGGACCAAAAATATTCGCACAATAGGAGAATGCCAACCGAGCACTGGACTACATTAGAGCAACTCATTGGGTGCCATTCCAAAATAGCATCTGCCATGGCCCCAGGAAGTAGCTTTTTAAAAAAAAAAAAAAAAAAATTAAAATAAAATAAAAGATTTTTCTGAAAGATCACAGCTTTTAGCATACCAAGGGAACTTCAAGAACAAATTAACATATGACTCACCTCCCTGAGGTCTATCCCATGGTTTCATTATCAATCAAGCAGAATCCATTGTTGCAAAAGCAGTTCAAAGTAGCCACTCCATCCATGTGCCACGCTGAGTGCACAGCAAGTCTTTATGTCTATACAGCTCCGTTAAAAAAGGGAGGAAGGCAGGATAACATTTAAAAAGAAAACAAACAACCCCTTGCACGTTGGGGTTGGAAAGGCCAGGAAAAGCCTGTAACACGTCAGCAAAGGGCTAGGAAAGAAGATGGTCGCTTTTCAGACACTCTTAAAACTTTCCCAAGGAAAGGATGGCCTGCAGCTGGGGCACACCAATCAGCTGCTCCCACAAAGGTCACAGGAGGAAAGATCCCCTGCTAGTTCCACAGCGGCGCTTCCTTAAATCATCTCCAAACAACGGAGAGCATGCCAACGCTTTCTGCCCCTGCAGGTTTCAAGGCAGGAAAACAGGGCTTGCACGTCGTCCTCCACTTCAGAGCAGAGTATTCTCTTCACATCAGAGGAACCAGGCGTGCTGAAAGGAAAACAACAGGCTTAACTGACAACCTGGAAAGGAATCCTGGAGAAGTCCCATCCAAGACACAACGTTTTTGGCTCCTGCCACAACTGAAAAGGCAGACGTGACTTCTGACACTGACAAGTGCTGAGTGTAGTGTTTGATGAAGGTAAGAGATAGCAGGGAAACCCTTTATACATCAATCATGTCCTAGAAAGAAGGCATCCTCTAGATGCTGAGTTAAAGATCAAAAGAAGGAATCATGACACTAGGATAACTGTTTAATTAGAAAATACAGACCCTTTCCATCCCCCAAAGTCCTGATAGAAAGCTGCTTGTGCAAACAGAGGGTGCTCTGACATTAGATTTGGGCTGCTGAAGGGTGGATGAGCAGCGCGTGGGAGGCCTGCAGAGGAAGAAGTCTCTAGGGATGCTGGTCCTTCCCCTCTTTTCTCCCAGATGATGGTGTGACACTTGAGCCTCTCCACGTTGAGCGGGGACTGCACTGAAAACATTCACGATCTTTGCTCTCCTGTTTTCACAGAATCACAGAATGGTAGAGGTTGGAAGGGACTTGCAGAGATCACCTAATCCAACCCCACTGCCAAAGCAGGGTCACCCAGAACAGGTTGGACAGGAATGTGTCCAGGCAGGTCTTGAGTATCTCCAGAGAAGGAGACTCCACAACCACTCTAGGCAGCCTGTTCCAGGGCTCTGGCACCCTCAAAGAAGTTTTCTTTTTCCTTTTCAGAGTCCTGTACTGGGCTAGCAGACAAGGTACGAGGAGCCTTACAGAGAAGATGCACAGCACACACGTGCAGCAAGCCCCAGCAGAGTGCCATCGTGCACATGGGCCTTCCCCTCAACAAGGAGTCCTTTCTCTGCTTGCACTCTAAGTACCAGCAGAAGACAGCAGTTTATGACTTCCACACTCTTGTGGACACTCACGTCCCCTGCTGGGGTAACTACTTGCCATCACAGCACTATCAAAAAGCCTAAAATCTGGCCCACGTTTTGTGGTGAGAATCCTGTTCTCCATGGTAGGTCTTGAAAAAAAAAAATCTTACATAGCTAAAAGGGATGGATATATAATAGAGTGGAACTTCACAGCCTCTTTGTGGTCCCTCACTAACAAAGAGACAGAGCATCCTGCTCACAATGCTCCACAAAAGCATCCAAAATATAAAAAGCTTAAAGTGAACTTCTCAAACCTTAAAGCATCACTGGAGTTTACCATGAAAGGTGCACTGTGCATACATATAGCACAGAAAACCCTGCAACACACAAAGCTTTCCACAGATATTCAAGACACCCTTTCAACTTTTATTCACTTAAGCAAAACATCACTGAAGCAATGTTAATCCTCTTGTTTACAGTTACACCCACGAAAGAAAGGGAATTCACAGCTCGAGATCAAACAGAAACACTAAAGGGAGCTATTTAACATCACTAAGGATAGCATCCTATAATTACTATATCGGAGAGGTTGGATCTTTCAACACAGGTTTTGCTTTAAGGAAAAAGAAATAGTGAACTTCATTCAGCTCTGTTTCTGCCTCGGCCTCATATCTAGTTTCAAGTTAAAGCTAAATAATAACGGCAAGTACCAATTTACCAACCATCGCTTCAGGAGCTCAGATCATCAGAAAACTGTACGAAAAAGGCAACACAGCTAAAGCAACATCAAAAGTACAGACCAACCAAAGGCAGCTGCATGCCCAAATGTATTTTCTCCTCTGCACCTGCAAAGCACAACTGTTATCGAGAAGATGTTGAAAATGGGAGGAGAATTCTTGAGGAGCTCTGTGCAAACACAACCCTTGATGGTGAGACCCTGAACATCCTTCAGCCTATGCACAAGGTCTTATGAACCTCCACAGAGTACTTTTTGGGCAATGTGGGTGCCTGTTTTTCTGAAACTGCATTCACAGTACCATCAGGAGGTGGTTTTCCTAAGCAGCCTTAGCCCCAGAAGGTAAAGTGTCTCAGCTATATAAAGTAGATGCCCAGAAATGCAGACAATCCAAATTTGGGACCTTTTGTAACATAGATGGCATTTGAATAGAAGTTAGGTTTGGTACTGCCACTCTTGATGGCCGCTCTAGGTTCAAAGTGAATGCCAGACTACTGTAAATCCTCTAACCTAATTAAAAAGGAGAAAAATCTTTGACGCCTTAGTTGAAATGTCCACCGAAATTCACAGTTAATAATTGCTTTACCAAAAGTCACCACAAAGTCCACAAGATGTTTAAGTCTCATGAACCCCTTTGATATCACCAGTCTAAATGCAACTGTAGCATTCACGGTAACTGAATGTATCTTCACATCTTCATAATCTCCACGAGGAACAAGAAAAATAGAAGGAAGCCTGCTCCTATGAAAAGCAGTGGGTTTTGGTAGCAATTTCACTCAAATAACTCCTGTTGTATTAAAATCCCAGTGATGCAACTCCTCTGTGCCCTTGAGAAACCCCATTCACTTTTCACAGCCGAAGCTTTTAAGATCTACAACATAAAGCAATTGGCTTTTGAATGCAGGTTGCTTCATTTTAAAACATTACTGCTCTTTGATGTTTATCTCTTTAAGAGAGTTTATTGCAGCTAATTCACAGCAGGAATGCCCTGTGGCATCCTCAAAAATTATATTAAAAATATAAAAGATAAGAAAGGAAAACACAATAATTATATAATCTAATTTTTTTATGGCTACACAACAAAAATTAAATCCTAATTTTGTAATGTATATGCATTGAACTATTTCTGACACATACCAAAAGCATGAAGCCATCGTTCACAGGCCTTTTTATTGGAAAGTCTGACAAACTGAAACAGCAAGAGGCCCAATACCATATTAGTGAGGTTTCAACTTTATTTAGAAAATGAGCTTCAAGGATAAGCCAGAAACATATGGATGGAAGGCTGTTATCCGCAAACAGAGCCAATGTGCAAATAGCGTTTTTTGATTTACTAGAAATAATACTACAACAACTGCTGCAGTCACTCCCCCGCACCACTTACATTAAATTCATTACTGACTAAAATCTGCACTTTTTTTTAATGTAATTGCATGTTATTCCATTGCCTTATGCCATCTGATGGCTGTCAGCTGCAACTGCCTGCCCAGGCCAGAAGTGCCGTATGAGTCCTTCAGGGATCCGTTGAGCCATGGCACTAACGTGCTTCACCCCAATGGTGGCATTTAGGAAAAGACCTTCTCAACAACCGATTGTCGTGTCCCGATTTGCTCATGGCTATAACACACCCCTGCAAATGTATTCACAATCAAACCAAGCCATTAAGAGCTGGAAACCACATTGTGCAAAGCCCGATGTAACGTATAGTTAATAAAACAAACATCATTACCATGCTTTAATCTTTAACTGCACTTTTTGAAGGCAGAACCTTGAGGGCTACCTCTTGAGTTTCTTTCCCGGGTTTGGTCAAGCTTGGGTACAGATCGATTATGACCAAGTGATCTGTCATTCCAATCGCAAGCACCAAAGAAAAGGTTGCAGATGGCAAAACTCAATAGAGAGCTGCTATAAAAATCAAACACTTCTCTGAACAACGCCTTCCACAGCGGTGGCAGCCAGAAGAACCGGGGAGAGGTACACTCCACCACCTAACACTGCAAGCAGAATCAAAATTTGTGGAATCCCTTTGCATGGAAGCTATCACAAAGAAAAGCCTCAACTGACAGATCTCCCACTGAGTCACCCCTCTCAAAACAACCCCGCAAACGAGTCCTTCTGAGATGCTTTCCAGAAGCCTGAGGACTAAACTGAATTTTCCTAAAGCCTTGCAGTTCTTTTGAGGTTGATGCCTTCACAATGCACCCCCAACTCAGTCCACATCCAAGCGGAAGATCTGCATCCATGCTATTCCACAGGGCTGGCAAACCTAAAGATGGAGAGTTCTTCCACCAAAGGGAAGAGTTTTAACATGATCTGTCCCAGATGCTGTGGCTGGGGAAAAAAGGATAATTTCAAAGGATAAATCGGAACAGACATCCAAGGTCCTATCTGTGCTAAAATGAATGAGGATGGATTCACCAGATATTCAAAGGTCAGTTCTGATCTCCTAAGTTTCACAGTCTGAGATTCATACGTTGGGACTAATACAAAAGTCTTCCCAGCTAAAGAAGGGTTAAGAGTAAATATTAACACTGAGAAAACACAAACAAAATAAAAAAATACTCTTCCATAATGGCTGAAATTTCAGATAGCAAGAAAGATACTCCACAGATAGCAGAAAGATACTTCAGATAGCAATAAAAGGTAATGTGTCTTAACACCCATGAATGTGCTGAAGAATACTCACTAGGAACCAAGATCCTTGAAAACAGAGACAAAACCACCTTGATTTGAACAGCTTGAGAACACTGGAGCCCTCCTGAGAATCTGATATTTTCTTATTTGATAAACAGCCTAAAAAAACCCCAATACTTTTGAGTACTTCTTCGTTTGGAGAGAAACTGTGCAATGGACCTCATTACATTCTCAGTGTGCCCTTAGTTCCAGCACTGAAGAAATCCTGCCTCCTAAACAGAAAAAGCCAACACAGACAGGTACCTTTCAAAAGTAGGATGTACACGTTGAGGATCCTTTGAGGAAAGAATCCAGTTCCAGTTATTTCATCTAACACATCTGCCTCATTCTGTTGTTAGTATCTAGCATCTCTCTAGACCTGAAATGCTTTTTTTGACAGTCCCAGGTGTAAATCCTCTTCATTTTCATGGCCATCAACCAAAAATTAGACACTCCACATTTCTAGACACACTGAAAACATTGCTTTCAGACGAAAATTACCCTATGGATATCAAGTTTTATGCCCAAATACTCCCTTCTTCCAAAATGATGCATGCTGGGACAAAACAAAACAGCCTAAATGGCGTCTAAAACTCCAAGTGGTGTTTCCTACTGGACAGACCTCTCTGAAGGCCCAGGGCCAGCAAAAAGCTGGCCGACTCCAACCCTCACTGCACATTTAACTCAACAGGTTGACAAAAAAAAGACCTACTTGTTCCACAGTTTGGATCCACAAAGGCAATTCCATTCCCATTAGTCCAGCCTTTGCCGCTGAGGTACAGAAGCCTTGGATTGTCCTCTGTCAACACTATATATATATAAACACCCAAACACACATATATATACATATATGCATATATATATATATATCTAGGCTTCATTAGCTAAGGCTACTTCAGCACAGTGATGTCCCTGACCAGGTATTTCTGCAGAAAATGAGAATCAGGGAATTTACACATAAGCGTATTTCCTCTGCTAAAACCCAATGCAGAGTCGAAAAGAGAAGCAACTAAAATTGTGGGTCTGCTACGCTTGACGCAGTCTCTGTCAGCAAAGAGGGGAAAGAAAAAACCCCAAACCTGTATTTGCCATTTTTGATGCAGCTGCTATTTCATTACCATCACCAAGGTACTCCCCACACATGAGAGAAGGAGGGAGGAGAGAGGCAAGAAGAGATTTAATAAATAACAGAGAGGAAAATCCTGATGACGTTAATCTCAACCACAGTAAAACAATAGTTTGAAAGCATGCCAGGTCCCTCTCTACAGTCCCAGGCTGAAGCCCAGCATCTAGTTCCTTAAAGTAAATAAAATACAACGGTGAATGAGAAAGAAAAATAATAAGAAAGATTGCATGAATAATAGAGAGAATCCGAGCACAAGTCCAACCAAATGATGTCAACTATTATTTAATTTTTACTTTGCTCTCTCAGAGAAAACACAAGCGAGAACAGAGAGGGGGGAGCCGGGGAGGCAGCACATCAGGGAGAAAGAGGCAAGGATATCCCAGAGGGGGTTCAATAACATAATCGCTAAGATAATATATATATATTTTTAAAAGCCTTTCAACATTATTAATTCCCTTCCAAAGATAATAAAGTGGCAAGTCAGTGGGGAAAAAAAAGTAATGATGAGAACTGCAGTAGTATATGCCTACTCATCCACTCAAATTTGATCCTTGGACATGGATAGCACAAGTTATCAAATACTGAAAGCATTACGTTTTAAGTAAAAAAAAAGCAAGAATGGCTCTAGCCCATTATATCCCAAATCCACCTTCAGTCAGAAATTTAATTTGGCCCATTGTGGACATCTGTTTATATAATTATTTTGTCTGAGTGAATCTGTTCTTGACAAAATAAAGAAGAGAGACACCAGTAGATTAAGTTACTCTTATCTAAAATTAAATAGTATTTATCCAAGGATTCAAATTTGGATGTAAAAAACAAGATGCTACATCTTTTCTTCTGGTTTGGTAGGATGCTAATAAAGAATCACTGTGAGAAGTCTTCTACGCCCATATCCACTGAGCTCTTTTTGAATGACCTGGCACAATTTTTAATACACTTCCTACCAGATGGCAGGAAAAAATTCTGATTTCTGATCAAAACCACTAGGCCTGAGATTTGTTTTGGAGAGGCTCAAAGACCCGGGTAATTTGGTCTATCATAAGCAGAGGAACTTCCTCTCCAAAACCTCTGAGTGACAAAGTTTTGCCAGATACTAGCAGTAAACATGCATTTTAAAAAAATGTTATTAATTGGTATTCGAGTAAAACACTTTGAATTTTCAGAACCCAGGTCGCTTAGGTTACGTAAATATGATTATTACATTACCTTGATAATCAGTAATTGTTCTTAAACCCAAAATAAAATATAAAAAGCACAATGATGGCTGTTATCTTCAATGATGCCAGATTTTCATCTCCAGACACGCAAGGGTCACTACAAAACCACCATGTCCCACTGATACCAAGTATACCTTCAGTCCTAAGCATTGAGAAAAACCCAGGTCACCTTTGCTATCATCCTGGGAATTAATGACAAATAAAGACTTTTACGCTGACCTGAGGATGATTCTTGCAGAGCTGAATGGACAGTGGCAGGTGGGGGGAACCTGTCTGTGACTATGCATTTAAATGCAGCAATGCAGATTTTTTTAAATTTTTTTTTTTTTGGCTGCCTTTACTGTCATTTTGGATTTTGATTTGACTGACCTTTCGTATCATCCATCCTCAATGTAATATACAAATGGAAATTGAATTTGAATGCCGACTCATACACTCAAACTTTGATCCTTGGACACTGATAGCACAAGTTATCAAATATTGAAAGTATTACATTTTAAGTAAAAAAAAGTAATATATATCTATCTCATGTCTATTTCCACCTGAAAATAGAACTGCAATATTCACAAGTTACATTTATTAGTTAGGAGAGCTGATTGTCCAACCAGGCAGAAGGCTAAAAAAGACTAACAAAGATAAAATATGAATTGCAAATCCTGAGTATTTATGAAACCAAGTATTTATGAACAATCTTCAAACAATGAATTATTAATTGAAGAACTTTGTGAGTAACTTCCTACAGCAAATAAATCAGAGAATCCTGCAGTCTGCACAAACAATTTATTGAATAAATTATTCATTGCAAATCAACTATTCACTCAGATCTGGATCTTCCACTTTAGGTTTCTCTTTTGGTTAATCACTAGGAAGATTACACTCTGCCTAATTAATATGTATCAGTTAACTACAGTTTTATTAGAAATAGTCAACCACAGGACAGAAAGAGATTGAGTAATTTAAACCATAATCTAATCCAAACTTGTTTTACCATGAAGTGAAATTTAGGGTACTTTAGAAGAACAGTGACACGGGAGAGGGACTTTGGATACCTACAATTAACGGATTGCCTCAGAAAATCCATCACTGCACACACTTAGCACACTTACTCATGGGAACAAATGCAAAACACATTCAGGGAAAAAGCCAGTTTTTTATTCCCTTTCAAAACCAAGATAAGAAAGAGTTGTTCTGTATTGTTTTGTTTAGTATAGCCTACAAGGCATGCCCTCCCCTCCAATGCCAAGTGTGAACTTGGCAAGTTGGAGTTGATTTGCCTGGTTTGCCTGGGTCTGTAGAGGAGATAACTTCTCTGGGCTGGAGAACAAACACTGTAGGCTGCTCTGGAATTACGATGGACAGCAAATAGTAAGCTTGAAAGCCCGGGTAAGCGACTCTGAGTTCTAGGAATGAGCAGCAGGTTTATAAAAGAAGTTCACAAACAGCAGTTTTTAACTCCCTTTCTTGATAATCCTAAATCTTCTTAGTCTTTGCAGCTATCGTTTGTGATTACTACCCGGGTTTCGAAATACCACTTCGCAGTGAACTCTCAATATGCTAGATAATGTAGTGGAATAATCCAGAAGAAAAAGAGAACAGGGTTAACTGCATGATCCATTATTTGGGACAGACAAGGAGCACGCAACGGAGAAAGAACATCTGTGATGTTGCTGAGTCTGGAGCAGGGGGATCCCTGAACACACACCAAAACCACGCCAGGGAGCACAGCAACCCCCCAAACACAGCTCTGCTGCTTCCAGACCACAGGCAGGGAAAGAATCCATGGCTGTGCTCCTAGCGTAACTGGCACTCCCAATAATCAAGGGTTGACTGTCTTTTCTTCCTTTTTTTTTTTTTTTAATAACAAACTGGTGTATTTAGTGTAGCTGTTTCCCAATACAGCCATTTCTTACTTGGCAAGAAAGCGTTCTACAAACATAAACCGGGCAGCAAAGCTCTGCAAGAACTCCTCTCAAAAGGAACATTTTTCCTTTTCCTAACCTAAAGAATATTTTCCGATGAGCACCTTCTCAGAACCTTGGTACTACTCTGAATGCCACAAAAAGCCTTGTAAAATATATCAGATGGCTGTTTAAATTAAACTGATGTAGAAGGAGGATATGATATTCAGATATTCTGAACAGAAGGCGGCAGATATTGCAGCCATTCAGTAAAATGTCAGTGGTACTTGTGGAGTCACTGCGCTCTCGACTCTAGTTAAAATTTACAGATTATATACTCGAAGGTAGTATTTTTTACAGTTCAAATCCAGTGGTTCACACGTGTATCTTACCCGAAGTTGGTAAAATTTAACATTTTTTTCCAGCTATAGTGAAATTCATGCAACAAACATTTGTTTTTAAAGCTCTCTTTTTTAGTAAACTAATATAGAAATTTGGGTGCATATTTATGCTCCACTGGATTTTCCCACCCCCCTCCTATTTTTCTCCTGTCCTCCTTCTCTCCCCCTTCTTCCCTCATGCTTTTTTAGCTCTCCCTTTTGCTCTTCCTTTGATTTTGGCACCATTGCATCCTCTCTGCTTCCCC
>JAOTQQ010000023.1:16925602-16948339 GCA_026546715.1 Gallinago undulata | reverse complement strand
TGCCCCCCCCCCCCCCCCCATCCTCCTTCTCCTTCATCTCCAAATCCAAATGTGAAATCAATACCATTTATATGGAAATCACACTTTCCAATATACAGCATTTGCCCCGAAAACCGTTTGTCCGTTTCTAGCTGCTCCAGCAGAGAGCAATCTGCATCCACCCTGCTCAGAGCAGCCAGAGGAAAGGCTGCAGTCAGGAGCTGCATTTCTCCCACAGGTCTAGAATGTAAAACTTCCACCAAGGATTAGCATTTTCAGAAGTGCTGTGGGCAGCCAGCTACTAATAACTGGTATTTCTGACACCAGCAAGACATAGAAACCGGTGCACGGAGTCATTTCCTTTACGCTTTGGTATTATTTTAGTAATCAGAGGAAGGAGGTTAACGATGTTGATAATAATAAATTATTTACTGAACCACAACATGCTCAGCCATTTACAAAACACTGCATGTGCTTACAATGTCAACTAGACGGGGTCACGCAGTTTAGACACCAAAACCTATTGGCATCTAATAGGGCAACATTCAAACAGGCAGGACATGAATGTGAAATTCAGCTGGCCAAATCCCTTCCTTTAAGGTCAAAACCACTCATGTCCTTCTCTTCTAAACTCCTGCACCAGGTGACAGTATAAATTTTTATTTCAAAGCCTCAGTTTCCCCCCCTCCATACAGTAAGTTTGGAAAAGGGAAAAATATACCTTACATTATTGCCCTGATCCTGTTGCATCATCTTTTCTGGATGCAACGTTTACCATTGGTAACTGGCCCATTGGTTGAGTAGGGGAGAACTTCTTTCTTCTGCTGGATTATCTACAAATACAGCATCAGGTAGTGCCTCCAGCTTCCCCGGAGGATGGAGGATGATTTTGGCCCTTAAGGTCTCCAAGCACTGTGTGGTTTAACAACATAATTCCCCATCATTAGAACAGACCGGCGCATCCAAAAGATGCTCAGGGAAACCATGAAACTAGGCAGGGGAAGACAGCGCCATGGGATTGCTCTTTTTGCTTCATACAGCAGACAAACCTTCTCTGAATCATCCTCTTCCCCACGAAGGGACATCTTGAGCTAGAGGTGGGATCCCATTGCTTTTCTCAGATTCCAGCTCTGTATTTATGAACCTGGGGGTAGAAACGCTGCTCGTGCCCAAGGCACCCTCCAGTCCCAATATAGGGAGAGCTTTGCTGTTCTCCATTTCATTAATAAGCACAAGTGCCTGTTTGCAACAAAAGCTTTCTTGACCCACCTAGACAAACGATATTAAAGCATTATTTGCCCAAATTGGCTTAAATATATTATAGTGCAAAACGAAAGCAAACTGTAAACTCAGATAACAAAAACTAGAAAGCTGAGCTTCAGCTATATTGCTGCTAATTATGTTTGGGCCTGAGAACATATTACTCAGTAACCTTAACTAAGGCTTTTAAAAGTAGTATTTATATTAAATCACGTTATGATCTCACTACAGATTCCCCAAGAATTATTAATTTTATTGAAGTCAGTGGAGGTAACTCGGGATTTATACTAGTGCAAGTGTGGTAAGAGTCTGCTCACTGGCTCTTAGGGTTTTGGCTTGGTTTGAAGAGTAGAGTATGAATACTTTCATTAGTCATCACAAGAAAATGAGCTGACATAAGTGTCTTCCAAGAGTGAATACACATAGAAATAAGTATGCTATAAATCTGGGAAATGCAGTACAACATATTTGAGAATATATATATAAAAAACCCTTCCTGCATTGATTTGCAAATACTCAGGAGTTCCTTATCGTATACTTCAACTCACTACCTTCATCTAACAGCATTAGATAAAAATCATACTTTGCTACGCATCTATAGCAATTTAAGGTTCCTCGTAATTGCTGGCACCTCAGAATAATCCAATCAACCACACGATGCTGAGCACAGAGGGAATAAAGATGGACCATGAAACCCATTCAGTCCAGTTCATCATCCAGTTCCCCGCTCACAAGGCTTCTCAGCTGGCCAAGGGGAAACCCCCACGAAGGCAGCCCCCCCAGCAAGTGGCAGCAGGGGCACAGCAGAGTCCTGCCCTGCAGAGCTCACTGCCTGGGGGTGCCCTCGGGGGCTTCACCCCCCCTCAGCCCTCCTGCCAGTCTCCAGGATTTCGGCATTACCTGGGAGCCCAGGTATAAAGCTTGCAGGTCACTGGGTGCCCTTCACTTCTCTACTGGGAGGAAAGGTAACTCGGAGCACTTCGATGATTTATTCACTTATTTTTTAATAAAACCCAGAATTCAATGTTTTATTCCCCTCTCTTCTATACATCCCATCTAACCAATCTTAATCTCAGAGTCTTGCAGACGGAATACACTTCATTTACTCCTTCAGTGCCCACCATGTCACCTCTGCATCTCTCCTGCTTCATCAGATGGGTTAAGCAAGAACAAGGAAAGGACAACCTGTTTGGAGCCACCTTCCTCCAAACTCAAGCGTCCTGTTGAAGGTCACAGAATCATAGAACAGTTTGGGTTGGAAGGGACCTTTAAAGGTCACTTCATCCAACCCCCCTGCAATGAGCAGGGACACCTTCAATGAGATCAGGTTGCTCAGAGTCCTTTTACCTCACCTTGCAGCTGGTTGTCATGTTCCTGTCCTGCAAAAGGAACCCTGCCACAGCTACAGTTAATGCATTAATTATTTTTTTTTTCATCCTGATAATTTTTTTTAAAATCTGATTTGTCCTTTCAGTTTTCCACAGTATCTTGAAACTAGTAAAGCCAGGCTCAGAATAAATAGCTTGGATTTGCTATGCAGATTTCATTTCTGCTTGTTTCATAGGATGGGTTAATTGGCCATAAAACTTTACCCACTGCTGATACTGGATTCCAGCATACATAGTTCTCTACAGAATTTTACTGCCCTTATTATAATAAAATGTAGTTTAACCATCACTAGTAATTTCAGAATTAACTACTACAAACCTGACTGAATGGCCTTTTTTATCCCATGCACATTATCTGATCGTTATTCGTCTGAACCTGCCTTTTTCTCTGCAGCTAAAAGTGCAGCAAGGAGTTCAATAGAAGTTTTAGAGGAAACACAATTCAGTACTGACCCCAAAGGGGACTTCGGCACAGAACAGCCTCGGGAGGAAGGATATCTAAAAGATTCCTGCAGGAAGAGCGTTGCAAATCCAACACTACTGCAAATAGAAAATAACCACAAATTCTTGCTAAACAGGGATAAGATTAACTATGCAGACCAAGTGTAATCTTGCTAATAATCAAGTTTCAGTTATAATGTATTAAAACAACAGTCAATGCTATAAACTAAACCTCTGTGAGAGGTAGAAAACATGTAACTTTGGCACCAATGGTACTTAAGAAAGCAATATCCATTAGTCTAAAAACATGTCTTTAGAAAGCCAGGTGAGACACAGCAACAAATCTATCCACACCTTCCCATGCAATTCTTTTCAGCAGCAACAAAACCATCAGTATTCTCTTCTTTTGGATAAAAGTAATACATTGTTTATTGAAAGGGGACTATTGCAATATTACACTAAGTTTATTTGCTTGCAGGATTAAAGTATAATTTAATTAAAAATAACCACACATTTTTGGCCATCGTCTGTGTCCAGAACCAAATCTGCCTCAGTCAAACTTAGAAATCACATTAATTCACACTTTCTCTTGCCAGGGCCATGTTGCACTGAATGCCACAGGCACTGCAAAAGGCACTCACAGTGAGGATGTGGTGATGAATAAAACCTCTATCTAATCTCACTATGTAAATGGATGCCTTTATCTTGGGACAGGTATTAAGTAATGCTAAAAATTAGCACGTATTCTTAAAACCCATCACCTTCAGTGACCTGCCATCATGTCTAATTTTGCTTCGTCTGTAACTCTAGAAAGACTAGACTGCAAAGGTGAAGGAGAGCTTAAATGGCACAGTTCTAACACAACCTTAAACTCCTGCCCCTCATTGCAAGTCCCAGAGCTCTGTTCAGAGCAAGTCACTTACTGGGTGGGAAAAGAAGCTGGACTGGTGGCCAATTCAGCCACCACCCAGTATTTTTGCATTCAGACCTGCCAAGCAACTCCCTTCGGAGGCTGTGGCTGCGTTGCACCAGCAGCTTGCACGGATGACTCGAGGTGACACCCACGACAAAGAAGGTTGCCCAGACACGCAGCATCTCCTCTGACCTGGGTTTGCCTGGGTTTCCCCACCATAGAACACTCCAAGCCTGCCTTGAGTCCCCAGAGCGTAACTCTCTCTCCAATTTCTAATCTGGGAAACACCCTCAAATTGTCTGAACAACCCGCCACCGACACTCTTTTGTTTTCCCCTTCCCTCCTTCTGCTCAATAAAGCCGGCTTTTGGCATATTAAAGCTTAATTTGTTTAAGAACAAACAGTTGGTGGCCTGCATCTCACAGACGAGAGTGACAGATCACATGAGGAGACCAAAGACTTCAGGGGCTGAAGATTTGGCAGGTTTGTGTCTCGGTGGAGATCCGGAGCTCATTGTCATGTTTCCAAAAGGCATTACACGGGGCTCCAAGGTGGAGCTGTTTACCAATACCGTGATCTCTCCCCAGATGCAGTTGCTACTGCAGCTAATTAAGAGAACAATTAAGACTAAGGCAATCAGTCAAGTACACAGATCCGAGTCATTTTCTCCACTCTCCGATGCTGCGCTGGCTCCCAGAGGGCTAAACCTTATTCACTCATTCAGAAAATGACAGGAAGAAGCTATTAAATATCTGAAAACCATAAAAATGCAATCATACTGTTCCTGAGCTGAGCCACTCACCAGAGACCAATGCCAGGCAACTTAAGAAACTTGCTGGCCCCCAGAATTCACATACTTACAAATAAGAAAATTAATCAAAAGCAGTTCAGATCAAAATTTAATTAAAAAGAAAAGGATTGCAGAAGACTTCCTGAGATTTCTCTGTTTTATGTTTATGACTGATCAATATTATGTGTTATCAGCTCAGCGTATGACAAATTCCACTGGGCATCTTTAAAGAGGAAGTAACAGATTAAATATTGAGCTAAACAATTTAATCTCTGCTTTAAAAGGTTTTCAGATATTTGTAAAGGTAAATCCTATTAGAGTATAAATGTCTCCGTGTGCTAGTGCTGTAGGCTCGTCACGGAGGAATTTGTAAACACCAGGAGACAGGCCCTCATTAAATATAAATTTCCTTCTTTTGTAGAGCTATTGATGAAAAAAGAGAAAGCATTTATGTCTTCAACAGAGGGGCAAGAAGGTCTTAGGAGTGAGATTTAAATGTATCTACAGGTGCAAGTAAAAACGGATCAAACTTCAAGAACTGGCAATGCCGTCTGGCTCCCTAAATCCTTTTAAACAAAACCCAGAGATGTTGATCCTTCATCCCGGAAAGCGATGGCAAAAAAAAGACTCAGCCTTTTTAGGCACCCCAGCCTATCTTCTTTAGGGGGATGGCATACTCCCAGCACCTACGGACCAACATCTGTTCCTCAACATCTGCACAGGTGCAGCAACCCTGGGATTTATGGCACACACACAGCAGCAAGAAGCATTATTTGGGTCACTTCAACCTAGGATGCAGCACAGCACCCATTGCTTACCTATCGTATTCCCTCGCCCCAAGTATCAATCCCATCTCTAAAAAACACATGTCAATTAGTAAGCCATCAGCAGGAACACCACCAATTCACCGAAGGAGCTTACTCATGTCTTTTACCACCCGAGGACCACCCCACCGCAGCGCTGGTGGAGCACCAGGACAAGCCAGCCTCCTGCATCCATCCGCCCAGAGCCCTACAGGCAGCTCTTCTGTTTCCAAACCAGCAGCATTCTTCCTTTTACATTTGGGAATTAGTTTCATTTTTTTCCAATTTTATGTAGAAAGGGATTAAAGTAATTAGAAGCTTCACATGGTCCCTCCTCCTATCCCCCCACCCCTCAACCATTAATCAGCTCAATTTCAATTTCAGCTCAAATATTCAATTTCTACCCAAGCCAGATAAAAAGGGAGAGGAGGAGGGAGAGAAATGTTTTGAATGTTTAGGGGAACTCGACATTTGTTATGGAAGGCTGGGTGACCTAAGAAGCACAAACACAAAACAGAAACAAAACAAATCTATCGTATATCACACCACTGTGACAAATAACAACATTTTAAGAAAAAAAAAAGGATAATGTTTTTATCATTATCATTAACAGATGAGAACCAAATGACAGCAATGAGGTACATACAGTTTCTCAGTCAAAACTAAATAAACTCCATGGACCAGATTTCAAAATCAAATGTGCTTTGAGCTACAGGAAGCCTCTTTAGTACAAAATAATAATAAACTAATAGTTTAGTACAAGTTAATAATGCACAGGTATTACTGATTTCTGTAAATAGAATCACTAATATTTCAACATAATGGCTTTGTTTCAGAACGAGCCTACGTACAAACGTAGAAGTGTTCAACTTCATTCTTCCAATTCCCACTTTCCTGACATGTAGAGATTCGGGAAGAGAGATGAAACGACTGTTTAGCCTCATATCAGGATCACTCAGGATCCATGGGATTTGAAGACTTCTTTATAACATCACTGTGCCCACCTATTGACAGCGTTACCCTCAACGGCGTCACAACCAAAATATGCATTTAACATTTGAGATAAAATGCCACTAACAAATGCCACATTTGTTAAAAGACGTGCTCTACCGTCACCTCATGGCTGTCGCTGAACTTGAGCAATGCCTACAAGGCAAAAAAAAAATAATCGATGGGACACCTTCCAAGCAGAGAGAGGTGGCTACATGCAGCCAGCAAACCTCTGCAGCCAGCTGCTCCGTGCAGTTTTAGAGATTTGCCTGAACAGGAACATGGACGGGAGCTGCCAAAAGCAAAATAAAGCTGGGTCCTACTTAGGATCATTACCTTAATACCTTCAAAGTTCACACACAGGCTGCCTCTCCTTATGAAATCTACCTTCATAGGACACTTAAGTAAACATTGAACAGATAAGCAGTGGTATAGATGTGCAACCCGAGTGACAGAGGACTTCTATGCCACTGGACAGCGCGAGAATGTAGACCTGGAAGAAGCAGTTCCTCCTCAATTTGCTTCCCTCAAAACTATCTTATTTCTAGCTTTTTCAAGCTCTCTCACTTGCAGGCTGCTGAGCAGCGCACCGTTGCACTTCACAAAGCAAACTTATAAAAACCTGTGGCTCGACCGCTGCATTTCAAAAGGCAGGTACTCTGCAGGCTGTGCTCTTTTGCAAAAAGAACTGAAAATATCATTAATATGCTCTGTAACGCATTCGAGGACATACCAGGGCTAATCTGCCTGGAATCCCAAGAATAAAGGGGAGTTCACCCTTTAAATGAAAACCATCTCGTCTCCTTTGTTGCTTTAAAAGTGTTTGTTAAAAAGCCAATTCCTTGATAATAGTGCCATATTGTGCTATTGATTATTAGGCGGAACCTCCTACCCCCTTTCCAGCTGAAATTTTGCAGGAGTTCTGCTTTATAATCAATAGCATGCTCCACACTGTATGGACTTGACAGTGCAGCAGCTCTCCTCCAACGCCCCCAAGGACAGCTGCAAAAAATGAGAAGGCTTACCTCCCGGAGCTATCTAAGGAGCAGATCCAAACTTCATTGAATTCTATGGAAAAATTCCCACTGACTTCAATGGGCTTTGGATCAACCCCCTGCAGAGGAACACTTTTTTAAACAAACATTAGGAAAAAAAAAATATCATTAGGACTAGAAAGCCTTTCATATTATCTACTGGATTCATTTTAAAGCAAGAGGGTGGGAATGTGCTCTTTTCTCCTTATGAATGTGTAACTCCCGTTAATGTCAGGGAGAGTCATGCAATTACGAGGTTGCAAAGGTTGAAAGAGAAAAAGAAATACGGCCCAATTTCTACAAAACCAACCTCTGTCTAGACCTACATTTCATTACGAAGTTTTAAAAGATATGAGTTAGCCACACAAAAATTTTAAAATCTCTTTATCAAAAATAATACTACCCCCCTCCAGATTTGTAAAGCACTTTGACAGTAAATATAATCATATCAGTGTCTAAAATACAACGGGGAAAAGGAAAAAAGTTATAATACAAGAAACTGAATTTACACGAGCTTTTGATGAAAACATGGGTTTAAATATGATCAGCAGAAACACTCCATTTATGGTTTTCTTTTCTCTTCTCTGCACAAAGCATGGGGGCACTGTAGGAATAATTCCTGGGTTTTTGCCTTCAACCTGGGACCAGATCAGGCCGAGCCCACAGGCAGGTACGTATCCTACACCCTTTTAAAGTGTGCAGCCAGAATCCTTCCAAAATGCGATGTTTCCCCCTGCTCTCAGAGGTACAACACCCAGGGCTGAGCCTGTGGGGGTGTTTGTCTGAAACCAGTTACCCTCTGACAGGCTATTATTTCTAGGATGAGGATCCTAGAAGTGGATCTGATAGATCTGATGGATCCATCATCACATGGATCTGAGGAATCTGATCCATCGGATGGATCTGAAATGAGGATCTGAGATTCTACTATCCACCTTTGCCAGTTCCCAGACAGCTGCTTTGCAGCAAGACAAAGGTTCTCCCATTGGTAGTCCCTCAGCAAAAGGGATTCTACTCTGCCGAAAAGATGCGTAAGCCTTCACCAGGCTTGCGTTATTCTCTTCATCCCAGCTCCTGAGTTGCCTTGCAGACATGAAGCTGCTCTGGTTTGGCCATGTATGTTGACACCAGCTTGAAGAGGACACCAGTTGAGAAAGGACACTGCCAGGACCTCAGGGCGGATGGGCTTCAAGGTAGGTTTAGAAGCCCAAATCCCACCAGGCACAGCCGTGAACTAACAAACTGACTTAACTGAAGGAAGCTCCATGCTGCGAGAAGCTTCTGGAAAGGAAACGTCCTCTGATTTGCCCCTTCATTCAAATCATCTCTGTGGTCTAACCTTGCAGATGGAACTACAGCTACGTTAATATGAAAGAAAGTTTTAAAATACATAGGTTCGGGATGATGCAAAATCAAATTCCCTTTTCTCAGCAAAAATGAATAAATAAGAAAATCTTTTTTGGGGTAGAATGAAAGTGTCATATTGCTCCAAAAGTATTTTTAAAACTATATGTTATTAAAGAATGAAAAATGTTATTAAAAGTAAAGAAAGTAAGTTTCATTTAGATAAATATTAAAGCATTTCCTTTAAACTTCCCTGAGATTTTGTCCTTCTATTCAGCCCAAACTACCATCTGAATTTCATCCAGACTTGCAAATAATTTCAATAACCACAAAACTGGATTACCATTTCTCTTTTGGGATAGCTGTGAATAATCTTGTCTGAAAAATAAAATCATTCTAGCCGGAGCACCAGGAAAGAATAAGTCATGCTCAGGCCTGAAGCCACCACACAGGACATTTCAGTTGCTTTTGAGAGTACGTATTTGTGCACACACGTACGCTTTGGTTCTGGGAATTCAGACAGAAGCCTTTCAACTCTCTAGCTTCCAACAATTTGTGACAAACATAGCAATACTGAAGAATAGGAATATTTCTTTTAATATAATTACTTAATGACACTAGCGAAATGATCAAAGAAGTTCCAGAAGCTGGAAATTCATTCCAATGCAGACATAAAAATAATTGGGCTAAAGAGTCATGTTTTAGCACTTTCTTCTCAGTTATGCCCTAGAGGTTCGCTCACAGCCCACAACAATTTCAAAATCATACTTCTGGGGAATAGCACGATATAACCATAAAATTACACTTGAGATAAGATTTAATTATCATTCTCACCTTTCCAACACCTTTCAAAAAGTAATCCTTAAAAGCCTTGCAAGAAAGAATATTACAATTAAAATGATACCGTGCAACAATGATATTAAAAGAAAGACAAACTGCTATATAGGTTTTACAGGAGCTTAAGTTCAACAGCTTTATTCAAAAATATTACAAGTGAGACTGTCTGATGGATTTTAGATATTCACTTTGGGCCAGAGGATGTTAGAGCAAAATAAAACAATCTGACATTAGACCCTAAGAGATCTTTTCATTTGTTTGAGACATGAAGCTGGAGGAAGCTACTCTAACTACAGCTGGGGGGCCACCACAGAGGAAGAACCATGTTCTCATGTGGTGCCGTTGGAGCCACGATGAAAACAAATATCACCGTGGAACAGCACTGCTCCAGGGTACTAACTCCCACCTCCTCCCTTTCCTCCTCCACCTCCTTCCACTCTCTCCTCAAGCTCAGATGCTCGTACTGACAGGGTACTGGGGACTAAGAACCACTCCGAACTGCAAGATCAAACCCACCAGCAGCTGACTTGACCTCACAGCTGCGGCAGTAGCTGTCACCTCTGAAAGACACTTCTTTGCAATCTCTATCTGGAGCAAAGCCCAACCAACCTGCGTATGGGAGATTTCAGGCCCAAAGGGAGAAAGCCAGGGAGGACAGCCAGTCCCTATGGGGCTCCCAGCATCTCAGGAGGGTTGAAACCTTAGGCTGTGGCTACGGTTTTGCTCTCATATTCTCTCTGTGAATGTATAAATCGCTCTCCTGCCACGTGTGCAGAAAGTAATGCATGTTACTTCCCCAGCATATACAAATAGATGGGCAGCTGGACCTTCCAGACAAAGGGTGGGTGTGCCTTGCTGGAGAACCGAGATGATTTTAACTGTGGCAGCAGGAAGCTCTAATTTATGTTCCTAAGAAGCTAGTACTTCTTAGGATGGGTATTTTCCTCCTGGCAGTTGACCGCCTGAAGCACACAGGGACCCCCCTCATCTTAGTATGGGCAGATTTAGAAAGACAAGACTTACAGGTTGCTGGGGAATCCCTTAAAACAAATATATTGGGGCTCGCTGAATCAAAGGCAATTTTCATTAAATGAGGAAGGATTAGGTTTTTAACCAATGGATGCAATCTCTTCAGAAATATTCCCAGAAACGCTGCTCAAAAGAAAGGCTGATGACTAATGCTTATGTATGGGAAGGAAGAGTGGGTTCTCCCTTGTTGCCTAGACCTTGAGTAGAAGGGAAAGAGCATCTTCCAATTAGGGGGAAAAGTTGTACTTCCCTATATATAGCCAATGAATTCAGCAGGGCCAGTCAAACCAAGATTCCTTTCTCTTTCCAGAGCAAAGAAAACCCAAACCCAAAGTTTTTAATGTGCTTCTTAAATAGAAACTTTCTTTTTTATCATTTCTCAGACCCAAATCCAGCTAGCACTGCTTTTAACTCTTATGAAGAAGGTGAGACTACTCATTGAATTCAGAAGTCAAATGGTTGCAAAGAACATTTTACATTAAAGCCAACCACCACATCCTCCTGAAGGAGCACAAAACGCCTTCGAGGGAAGATGGAAAATGTAAATCACTGGAAACCCTGAATACCCAATAAATCACTGGCAAGCAGGCCTGGGTTTCAGCGCTGAGCAGAAGTAAAGCAAAAGAGTTCCAGAGTCCAGCAAAGACGGAAAGAAAGCGTTCATTGTATTGGGAAAGTTACATGATCCGTGTCGGACCTTTGTGCACCATGCTGGGACGAAGAATTTACACGGATGCAAGGAAGTGGGAGGTGTTAAGAAGGGAACGGCACTAGAGTTTATACAAGTGTTACCAATGTTAGAATAATGTTTATCAGTTTACAGTATTTGACTTAGCATAGCTCAAGGGAGGAGTGAGAGATAGCAACAGTCCAAAGCGCGTTCCTTTACCTGAGAAGCCGGAAGGAGGTCTAAATTCTCCAGTTGAAAGGGAGCCCAATTAACTTTATCTTGTATATCTGAGCTCCAGCTGGGGAGACGAGTTCACTGAGGGTTATAATAATAGCAACCCATGTGTAAACACTTTGCCTACTGCCTGTATTGAGACGGCGGAGAAGGAACACTGAGTCGTGGAGAAGGTTTATTGCCTCAGCTCCCATTCAGTGCAATTCTTTGGGAGACGCTTCAAGTCAGGCACACGCATAACCACTTTTAGGATAGTTAAGCAGTTCCCATATACATCGAAAGACTTGGCTAACCCTGCTGGAGTGTTACTCTGAAATCAACAGGGCTATACTTACTGATTTATATCAGCCCAAGAGCTAACTGTCCATGATTCATTCCTCCACACCAGCACAAAGTAGGACCACAGCATAAACGGAATATTCAGCTTCTGTGCAGGAGAGCTGGCCAACACCAACCCTTGTGATGAACAGTTAAGGGAAAGAATGGCAAATATTTGACCAATTCCAGAAAGTAGTTGCTTAGAGTGGACACACGCACATGAGGATGAATGAAACTTGGACGAAGCCACCTACTTTGCAACAGCAGGGTCACATGTATTCATACAAGGCTCAGTCATCTGCCATCCACCACAGCCAGAAAGCTAAGTATCACCCACACGCACTTGCAGATGGAACAATATCTCTATGCAAAACAGAACAGGCTGTGACTCTTCAATCTGGCAAGAGAAATGACCTTGTATGAGATAAAAGCCTAATCAACTGCACGTGGCCTCAGGAGGACGAAAGGGAGGAGCCGTTAACCACGTCTCTCAATAGGAGAGCAACGGGCCATCAAAGGAAGCTTGTGGAAGCAAAATTCAAAGCAAACCAAAGGAAGTCTTTAGTTACCTCCATTGCATGAAGAGCCACCTGGAGAACTCCTTAGCAGAGGATGCTAGGACTACAAAATATTTACAGGGGTTCGAGGTGAAAACTATGAAAGTGCCTAGAAGAGAGATCTGATGGGGGTTAATGACCAGACATACTGCACAAGGTGCAAGAAATGCTTTGGTTGGGAAGTACTGCAGGATTGGGAGAGTATCGGAAAGGAAGAATCGCACAGGCTTAATCTTCTCCAAGCATCCATTTATAGCTATCATTGGGAAGGGGATGCTGGATTTGCTGAGCCTTTGGTCTGAAGAACAGTGCAATGGCTTTTATTCTGTTGGCGTTTCTGTTAAGATTCAGATCATTGCTTAGTTTATATTTAAAAATAAAAATACAGAGATAGAAAGCTGGAAACTGGAGAAAGATAATAGACGGTGAACAACACCCAATAAAAAGGAGCAGAGGACATTAACATTTAATATGGAGCCATTACAGGTAAGTAATTTAATTGAAAAGATGGTGAGGGTCCCAGAAGTAATTTTAATGTGTGCTATGCACTAGAGAGGTTAACAGGAATTGCAAATATTCACATAGGACTGTTGGCCCCGAGCCTATTTTAATCACTGAGAGTTAGCACCGAGTCCGCAGCAATCAGAATTTAGGTCTTTGGACATCAGGGCTGGGCTAGCTTGGGAGCTACTGAATCTACAAATCTAGGGGAGGCATTAATGTAAGAATCATCATATTTTCATGCACTCCAAATCAGCCACTCTCCTTTAAAAGTACTGTTCCACCAAAAAAAAAAGTACTCACTTTTGGGTTAAACCAGATATATGGAAACAGGGCTGTTCTGAGAAAAGTGCTCTGGGATAAACATCTCTATGCCAAATAGATCGTTTATGTGGCCCGCAAAACTTCACAATCAAAGTTTAGAAGTTTTGTTTCCAGACAGATAATCTTTGGATTACGCATGTGAAAATGTGGTGCAGTATCTACCTGACCGGTAAATTCACCCCTGCTGTAAATCTTTGAATCAAGGATTATTTTCCACTCTGCTACAGACATAGCTTTATGGCCAGAAAACAAATCTGGCAGAGGTTCACTTGCCAACTGATCTTAAAAAGTTCCATTTCTTTGATTAAACACATCTATTTCTGCAGAGTTCAGTAAATGCGTGAATGGAACATGTGACGAGCTGTTGGCAACGCATTTATTTCTACAACACTCCGTAAATCTCCTCGTCTGGGCTGCCTCTATCCTCTCATTTTCTTGTCTCTATTACTGTTCTTCATAGCAAGTCCGTGCCCTTCTCAGGCGCTCAGACGTTCGGTGGCTGCTTACAGACCTTGGGCTGGTGGCCTTTACGGCTACGTGAGATGTGCAATGATTGCTCAGAAACCCACAGCCTCCTGGGTCACGTTGCTTAAATATTTTTAGGTGCTCATCTAGGAACTTTCAAGGAGTACCTCTGACATCCAGATACCTCATAAAGTATTGACATTTGCAGGAAAGGAGGACAGGAGGGGAGCGGAGGTGAAGTTAATCTCTAAACTAAAAAACGTCTGAGGAAGTCGGACAAGTGTGCAGATGAAGTTTTCTAAGGAGTCACTTCGCACTGTCACCTGAATTTCCTGACCAGGAAGATACACTTTTAATGAAAAATGCCACACTGTCATAATGATCTGACTTAAAAACAAAGCAAATAAAGCAAGACAGCTTAAATGTGAAAAACCACCCTCTGGCCCTGAAATTCCAGGTTTATTTCCAGGAGGAAGAAGTAAAGCCACCACCAAAGGAGGAAAAATTTTTGTTTAAGGTTACATGAACAGTGGGATCTAGAGAACAATGTATATCAACTGCTTGTGGTGTAAGAAGAGGAATTGTGATTTGACAGCCCAATTTAAAATTGGAAGGAAGAGCAAAACCATAACACACTTGTTTGTACAAAGTTTAGCACATTTCACAGAAGCAGAGACCTGAAGGAAGATGTTCAAATGCTCTTGACAAATCAGAGAAACTGACAGAAAAGAATGGGATAATTAAACAGGAACAAGTATAAAGTGATGTTGGAGCATTTAACTGCTCAAACACAGGAAATCTGTGGCTACACAAATTTAAATTACATCAAGAAATTAAAGAATTTCTTCTTGTCCAGAGTGGATGCAACAAAGCAGCAATGGGATGAAGTTTCTGGGAGGCTTAGGACTCATTTACAATAGGTGAGGACTACTGCAAATACTGGGAAGCTTCAGAAAGGACTTCCCTGAGGAGCTAAGTAACCTCCATCTGTGATGGGGCGGATGAACACACCCCGAGAATCATCCATCCTACCTGGACTGCCGTAAGTCCACACACACAGGAGTGGCACCTTCCAGCCCAGTTTTTAATGGAACTATATTCAATGTTAGAATAAAGGGAATTACAGGAGAATCCCTTGGGAGCGAAGGGAAGGGACTCGCTGCTCTCTCTCCAACATAATTCAGACTTTCCCCTTTTTGGTCACCATCGGCTTCGCATTCAGGGAACTTTTTGAGTTGGAAAAGATCACGAACAGCCATCGAATACTGTTTTCACAAGTACAGGGGCTGGCTTGGCAAACATGTAGCACATACACACACATTTTAGACTCTAATGCTTCATGTGTCCTGCAGCTGCATCCTCCATTTGCTATCATCTGTATCATCAATACCATTCCGAGACCTCTTCTTAAACGCGTGAGAAACGGCAGAGTAACCAGGGACTGGTTTAGCTTTGTGCTAACATGGCTCCACGGGCACCTACGAGCATCTCCGCTTTGCGCTGCGCCATCCTTCATCCCCACATCTCCTCCTCAGAGTTCGCATGGGCATCCCCTCACACCCTCATGCTCTGCTGCTGGCAAACACCTCTCTGGTTACGCGATTTCCTCTTCATAGCCGAGACAGATATGCTATTAAAAAAAGGATCTCTGCTGCCCTCTTTCACCAATTAGTCCACTGAAGGCGACGGAGCAGAGAGAGAGAAGCCAGCACTTCAGGGAGACGAGAGAAGCAGTACTAACTTTGGAGAGACATCAGACGCTCAAATGGAGATGGCCAGAAAGGGTTGATCAGAGACCCAGGGCTTACGGGGTTTAATCCTGACAGAGAACCAAACCTGAACTGAAAACAAGCTCGAATCAGCATTTCCTCTCTTCTACTGGTCTGAACCTTGGTAAAAGTCCTACTGAATTCAAACTGGAGCAGAGCCAGCATCAGTCACAGCTAGACCCAAACCCCAAAAAGGAGTAAGAGCAATCACCGTTTCAACTTCCCTGATGATTTGACCAGTGATGTGCAAGGTGAACTCCGGGGCAGATCCTAGAACGAGGATCTCAACTGGGAAAGAGAGAAGTCAGGAAAATCAGATGATGATTAAAATCACCCAATGTAAAGAAAAAACAGGTAAAGAATTCAACTGACATGACTGTGCCTGGCTCGTGCCTTGCCGTAGCAACCTTAGCACCAGTTAACAGGAGTGATGAATGCTCACAAGCAAGGAACTTCTGCCTTCAACCTACTGCCTTGGCTGCCACTTTAGCAGGAGTAACAGAAGGATCACTGTCTGCACATGAGAACAAATATTAGGACTACCTCATCCAAAGTCCACGAGGACTTGTTCAGCACTAAAGGTTTGGGCAATAAAACGTCAATATAGGCAAGAATGTGATTATGACAACCTCGCAACACATCCATGGTTGGAGTACTGTGGGCAGTTCTGATTGCTCCACCTGGAAAAGAATACAATAGAGCTGGGAAGGAATAATAAGGGAGATATTCAGGAAAATCTTCAGATTTTCCCCTTTAAAATCATGAAGGGGGTGCAGGAGGTATCTACAGAAGACACTCTATTTCACAACCAGAGCACTCAAAGACACTAGGCAGAGTAAAATCCTAGCAGAAGGAGTGAAATTTCAACAGCTTTTAACTAAATTGAGGAAGGCACTGCAAAAGGAAGACAACAGAGTGGGCTGGGAGAAAAAAAGATCAGATTCTTCAAGAATTATCTGTTAGTCGATATTCAACACGACAGTCCAAATGTTAATTGTAAGGTGAAATGCTCCATTACACTGAGTTTCTGAGCACTGCAGAAAATGCATAGGTGGGAAAGGAAAAAAAAAAAAACAACAACTAAACCCCCCAAAAATCATGAATACCCAGGTTTTTTTGCCTTTCTGCAGGGACTACTCTAACATCTCCTCAATTTTCCCAGCCACAACATCTTGCATTTGGGGACAATCAAAGTTCTGACCGCTCCATATACGTCATCTTCTGATGGTTGCGCTATGGGCTGAGACAATTGGCACCACTATGGCTCCACGGGGAATCGTTTGATGGGCATCTCCAGCAGGCTCAGCAATCAGCACAAAGTGGACTGAGCAGACCAGAGAATTCAGATCCAGTAATTTAACTAACCCACCTTTTGTTCTTTCTGTCACTAGCTCCAAGCATAAAACACCAGTTGGACTCGGCCGCTGGTTTTAATTTAAAGCATATACAGATTTTGCTGAATATTATCAAGCACGGCTTTGAAAGAGAGACCAAAAAAACACCTTCTATTAGTCACACTTTAAAAGTTATTTGTTTCTCTTGGAATGGGGCTGGAACACTGTCAGCTCAAGCGCCTAAACAACTCTTGTGGACTAGGGCAGGTTATTGGCCAACCCTCACGAAAAGTACAGTAACTCCAAGAGTTACCGTGGCCTTTTAACTTTGTCTGTTACTAAATATGATCTACCACTACAGACAGCACACTGCGACGCATGAGGTAGCTTAACAGATGCACTCCAAACAGTGCTTTCGCCTAAAGAACAGCCTAAAAAATACTTAGGGGTCTCCAGGGAGCCTCAAATACCCACCGGGTACAGCTGAACTACAGCCATTGCAATGTCTGACAGTCTGACTTTAAACAAAAAAAAAAAAACACCCACAAGCCAAAATAACAAAAAAAAAAAAAAAAAGAGACAAAACCTGATTTGTATTCCCTTTGGCAAGGAATAGCCAAAGACGTCCTGATCCAGTACCTTGAGTAAATTCAGGGTAGCCCTGTCTCTGCTGGCTGGTGATGCAAGGTCAACACCTCCTCTCTGGCTCCTTCCCTCCCGCATGGCAGAAGCCAGGCGCAGTGGTGGCAGGGCCAGCTTTGTGTCACCTGAGGACTTCCCTGAAAAGGAGGTACACACAAAGTCACATCGGCGGCCGCCTTTTACCCCTGACACTCCTCAGCCTAAAGTCTAAGGAAGAGCTCACTTGGCTTAGGGCTGGAAGAAAGGAGGACACAATCATCTCAATCAGGAAAATCTAACGTACCCGGCCAGAAAGAATAATGCTGCAGTCCAGCCTTCAAAACAGATTTTTTTCAAGGGAGGAGAAAGGAAACAGCCATGAATCAGTAGGAGAAATACGACTTTAAAGCCCTAACAAAGGGGAACAGATAGGAGCAGAGCAAAGTGCTCGCAAACTTGAACTGGAATAGCCGTCTCTTAATAAAACCTCTCCAAATATGAAAGATCCTCAGACAGCTGCAATTAAACCCCCTATTAATCCCAACTATATTTTAAAGGCAGTTGAGCCAGGCTACTAACTGTGCTATTGACAGGCTGAACACTATACCAGGAGGACAGAGATGGTGAAACAGAAATTAGAAGAGCCAAAATATTAAAACCCAGCGCAATGGGGCTGGTTTTTCCACCTCCGTCTACGCATAATTAAGATCCTCGGGTAGGTTTTATCTCTAAGTGCTGGAGGGGGTTAGGACTTCAGTGTTTCTGACTCACCCTGATTTCTTACATGCTCACAGGAACGAAGATAGGGAAAATATCACCACTTCTGTATTATGGAAACCTTGCAATTAATAATTGAGAATCTTTTTATCTCTCTCTCCCTTTTTCTTTCAGAACTAGAGTGCTCTCTTCAGCTTGTTAAGCTTAGTTCACTCCCACTGATAATTCACTAGAGATCATAATTTATGGACAATTGAAGCTGCAGAAACATCTCTTAGAAGGAATAGAGCAGATCCATAGCAACAATTCTTCAGGGGAATATTAATCCCCAGCTTTATGTAGTGCTAAGTGTACAATAGTAATCAGAACTTGAGTAGAAGCTGCTAATCATTGAGGGAAAAGGCTGTATAAAGAATTCATAATGGAATTAGCCTGCGGCAAACAAAGAAAGACAAAATTAAATCAGCCATCAAATTGCACCAAGGAATTTTAATTTACAGGTTAATGTAGGATTATGTAACTAATCACAGCTAACATTTTCAATGAACAACCAATAAAATTCTGCTCTTTTTTTATTCCTGCTAATGGTATTCCAATAACACACTTTTATCACCATATAATGTGTTAAGAATGATTTTTCAAAAATTCTAAAAATCTTCCAAAAAGCATTATGACTGAGCAATCAATGCAAAATGCTGGCTTTAAGTTCATTAGCATAAATATACATCTAGATGATCTACTGTTTGGTTCAATCCAATACAATAAAGTTCCTTAGAGTCTGCATAGGACAGATTTACATAACCAAATGTGCATAACTGTAGCTTTAAAATATATGCATGACTTCCAAAGAGGGAGATACAGCAATACGAAAAGCCTCCAAATTAAATAAGTCAAACAACTTCTGACTACTAAAGTGCATCAGCTAATTCTAAATAAAACCCTTATTATAGATTTCTATATCAATACAGCATATATATCCTATGACATACGCACAAAGGACTGCTCTAACAGAGTTTATGCTGCTTATAATATGAACATCATAAAGAAGAATAAGGTTTCTGGGATAAAAAGTTGATTTGCTTCCCCTTGAGAAAAAAGAGAGACCTTGTATTTGACCCAGTTATAGTTTGATATTGGCCAACACAAGAAGATTAAAAAAAAAAAAAAGACATATAGAAAGAAAAAAGGAAAACCTCTCCATTCTAAAAATGTATTTACAGACCACTAGTTAACATATGCAAACATATAGAAAAGACTCGCATAACTCTTTGCACATTCTTAAAGGGAAACTCCAAAATTACACTGTATGCTTCAAAACACATCAGCTTAATCAAAAAGATCTTTTTTGCAACATATGGCAGCATGAAAATTTTTATAAATGGAGTAAAAAGCACTTTCATAAGCTTTACTTCACTTAAGAGGAATGCTGGGAAGAAAGGCAACAGCATTCTTCCTGCATATGTTTTTCTTGTTCTGAACAATGTGGGAAAACCTCATTTTACTTTAATCTAACAGTTCATTTTATGGAAGCAGCAACATTCTGCCCATTTATTAGCATAGAGGGTTTGGGGTTGCGGGTTGCTTTTTTTCTTTCCTTCCTTTTATAAAGTCTAATTTTAAGATGCACACTTCCAAAAAACATTATGGTGTCAATTGCACTACCCTTCAGCAATCCTGTAATAACTTTATTCAACCATTTCTAATTATAATTATATTTTCAATTCCTTTTAGCTATAGAAACTCTTTATCAATCAGAGCACAAGACAGAAAATTACTTTATTACAGCTACAGCTCGTTAGTCTGAGTGCTCTTAATGAAGCAGCCTCATAATCAGATGAAAATCATGCTGAAGAAAACTTGCATCATTAGTCTGGGCCTTAATTACCAAGAAATATAGTCACTAACAATGATACTCCATTTCATGATACGGTGCATGCACCTTCTACAGTACTTGCAATTAATAATTCCGCAGACTGCTACAGAATCTTTCTATTTATTCATAACAATGGAGGGGAAAAAATTCTAAATTTAATTGAGCGGCTCTGAATGCACTCTCTCACTCTCTCCTGCTCAGATTAAAATGTCAAAAGGCTAATATTCTATCTTACAATAATTCATCATTTTAATTACGTATTTTATGTATGTGAAATGTCCTTTTTTTTTCCCCCCCTTCTCTTCTCGATCATTTAGGGCAACATTTTGGGGGGGGTACGTGCAAATGGGAAAAATCTCTCCGTGTATGTAGGTGGCCCACGCCACGGAGAGCAGCAATGAACAGAAGAAAAAAAGCGTTTATTTTCATTGTCAGCGAACGAGGTCCGTGTTGGATAAGCTTCAGACATAAGTGCAAGACATTGATTTAAATTAATGATGGCCTTCATCCAATACGTTTATGGCTAAGGATGGAAAGATCCTTGAGTGAGGAATATGTTGATCCCTAAAATCCTTTACGAATGTGATCTATCATAGGTTTACTAACTTCTATACACAAGCCTCTTCTAATCCACTACGTTTTCTGTATGCTTTCACACCAAATACGCTCCTCTTAACTCCCCAGTAAGCTTCCTGCACATGAAAGCATCAGGAAATGCAGTTAGTGAGAGTCCCCTTCGGCCAGCTAATGAACCCACTAAAAGATCAGATCACAATCCTCAACACCAAACACCTGGAGTATATTTCACTCTAATTTGCAGCACGGAAAACGATTCCACAGACGTCGGTGGGAAGGTCTGCAACTCGCAGTGGTGCCCCCCGAAGATCTGTACCTGCTCCAAGCTTTCTCCCTGCTGTGCCTCGTCGGCACTGAACCGCGACGGGCTCCCAAGGGCGATAACGAACACGGCTTTCCAGCGGATTAACCGACGCAGCAAGGGGGGGGTACGGCTGCTCCGCCAGCTGCAAAAGCTGCACATCGTAAACCGTGGGTTCCACTCGACATCAACATGTTTGACGTCGTGATTTTTGCAAAACTGCCCGGTCCTCGGCTGCTCAGCCGCTATCTAAGTCACGTTACAGCAGAAAGATATCACTCTGGAGTTAAGTTACCGAGCCGGTGATTAATCTCAAGGGCATAAGCTAAATAACTCTCCTGGTACCATTGAATTTTCTAGTGCTCACACCGTGCTGTGCTTTCATGCAAGCATTTCAAACAATAACTAGCCATTAGACAGGCTAGATGAACTTGCTGTAGGGACATTTCAGCGCGCGCTGCTTTCCGACACCGCGCTCCACGAGGCATCCTCACTGCTGCCTCTGCTAAGCAATCTGCTGCATCTTCCCATCACCTCTGGCAAATCGTTTTCACCTTTTAAAGCCCTTCGCCTCCTCTCCTGAAACAGAAAGTAAGAAGCTCCCTTCTCTGTTGCTGCTGCTTCCCATACGCGGCACAGCGGAGGGCTACTCGGCAAGAGGAGGAGAAATGAAAATCAGCCTTAAGTTCTATAAAACAAATCTGTAAGTAGCTGGAATAAATAACTAAAATAAATAAAAAGGCTTTCTGCCCAGTCTCTCCAGATACTCTTATTTTCCTTCCCTCCTGCCACGCCTCAGTATTTCTTTTAGGAGAACTTCTTTTACGTAGTTGCTTCAAGAATTTGCATCTGGCAGCAGCAGCCGACAGAGACAGGAGACTGACAAGATGGACTGTTGTGGCAATTCCTGTGTTCCTACTACATTCCTAAGCTGTGCTTTTTGGCACGGGATATGGCGAAAAAAGAGCATATTTAGAAACGTGACAACTGGAAAAAAATATTCTTAAACCTTACAGTGCCTTCTAAAGTTGCAGAATAAAATTAATTTATAGCACGACTATAGCTGGCCAAAAAACCCACGGGCTCGCAGTAAACCAAATGGGGTAAAAACCTGGCTTTGAAAGGGATTCTGAGGTTTTGGCTCTGTCCGACAAGTACACTTATAAACTTATTGTATAACTTACTGGCAGGAGAGCAGCATCAGACTGACCTCCACTTGCATCACAGAAATTACACATTCATTGTCTTCGGCGGGGGAAAAAATGTTCTTATGGTACCGTATTAATATCCTTTGTGGGTTGGGTCATGAATCAGCATTGGCAGCCGCCTCGGAGGCCGTCTGCCTGCCAGCCTTCCCAGCTGGAATACTGGTAACGCCGGAGAGATGTATACATAAGGGAAGCCATGGTTTCCCCAATTCCGAACAGATTCGTACATGAAGCCGCTCGAGTTAAAAAGCGCCCCGCCGTGCCAAAAAAAATCCTGGTCCAACAAATATACGTATCTATATATATCTATATATAAAATCGTGAAGTGCTTACTGTGCCTTCTTGCATTTAACGAACAGCCAGGATGGGTTTTACCCACCCGAGGCCCACGCAGCCGGCGAGCTCCTCACAGAGGGTGCAGCTTCCACGGCGGGGGGGGGGGGGGGGGGGGGCGGGGGGGG
>JAOTQQ010000023.1:16887067-16905660 GCA_026546715.1 Gallinago undulata | reverse complement strand
TCTTTGCTGTGAGGGTGGTGAGAGCCTGGCCCAGGTTGCCCAGAGAAGCTGTGGCTGCCCCATCCCTGGAGGGGGTTCAAGGGCAGGTTGGATGGGGCTTCGAGCAACCTGTTCTGGTGGGAGGTGTCCCTGCCCAGGGCAGGGGTGTAGGACCGGATGGTCTTTAATGTCCCTTCTAACTCTAACCATTCCATGATTCCATATGCCTGCCTTACCTTTGCCACTAAAGGAGAGAACAGTCTTAAAAGGATTGTGTGTTGGAAGGGGAACCACATCGCGTGAAATGAGAGCGCACAGATCCATCAGCCCGTGCCGATGGGAACGCATCCAGCATCCCTAGAACAAGCTCTTTGACCCCCCACCCCAAATTCATGCCTCAGCAGGCACACGTAATATTTGACCTACATGCTGTTAAACAGGAGAGTAGCAAACAAAATATGTTCACTCAGCCTCCCAAAAGAGTTTTTGAAATCCCATAATATTATTTAATTCCTTAATTACTCATTACTTATAGCCTAATTACTTGAATCCCACAAGCAAGATCTTTTTATGTAGCTGACACAGATTTTTAGAGATTATCCAAAATTTCACAGACGTTGCCAATTCACAGACGTACAGTTGGTTCCCTGAACAATTTTCTCAAGTGGGAAAAAAGCAAAAAGCAGGCAGCCAACCAGACTTTGAAATTGCACTGATGTCTTCATAGTTTCTTCCTCTTCCTCAGTTCACACCTTTTTTTTTAATTAATTGTAAATTCTGCAAAGACAGAACGTAGACTGAAGTCTCTTTTTGAGGTTGGGCAGGCTGGTATCCTTATTTTGAAGGGAGTAAAAGCTCCTAAAGCTTTACAGAGATCTTAAGGTCTCGGAGACCTTTAAGAAATCAGGCACAAAATCTTATCTCTGGCTTATCTCGGCACCTGAACCACCAGCTCAGTTTCTCCCTAAAAGTAAGTGGCAATTACTGGGGGAAATTCCCTGACAGTCTCTGCATGGACCTTGCTGATGCCACCAACCAAGTGAGGGAGTCCAGACACATTAAATTCTTGACCTCTCTACTCGTGGCAAGCACAAAGCTGACACCCAGATGTCTATGGAGATGCACTGTGAATTCTCACCTTTCTTGCCCAACTCCAGTCTCGGTTTTCTGGACCTTCCTTTCCGTTTTGACCAACTTGGACCAAAGTCTATTTATTCCCAAAGGCTTCCACTAAAATTGCCCTCCCCGCTGTCCTCCACAAACAACCCAAGAGTCTCAGAACATACTCTCAGATCAAGAGCCGGCCTGTTCAGAGCATCCTACTCTGAAGCATTTTGCCATGAGGTCAAAGCAGCAGGCAACATCTTCTCTAAGCTTCTTCTCAGTGACTCTGGTTCTTCAAGCCAGAGCAGAAGACATACCCTGAGCAGTGGGATGTGTAATTGTTTGGGCTTTAAAAGGCCCACCATAAGAGGAAGCATCCAAAGCAGATAGAGAGTAATGAAGAAGGGGAGAGGACTAAGAGCCATTTCAAACATAAGTTTCTCTAATCTCTGTCTGAAAGAAAAAGGAGAGTTTTGCTACTTGAGCTTTGACAAGAAACCAGCTCCACAGGCTGAGTGAGGTAATTAGTGCAGTTTCCCAAAGAGGTTCTGGAGCACGCCAGATGACGGGCAGGACATGAGCTAAGAGGCTAGGAATGGGAACGGCAAGTAACAACAGGTCAGAGTGCAAGGCTCAGACCTCGGCTTTTAAGGGGTTGGCCTCTAAATAAAATAAATAAATAAATAAATGAAGGAAGGAAGGAAAGAAACCTGAAAGCCAGTGCTGACTTTTATCAGGGACCGGGGTCAAGGCTGTGAATGATGGCTCCAAAAGGCTGGACTTCATCAGCGTTCGAACCGCTGACACCTGAGGGACACGCAGACGATGGCAGCGGCCCCCAGGCTGACGTGTTGCAGCAACGCAGCTCTGACCTGCAGGGACCAGCGTTTCCAGAGCTTTCCTTAGCACCAGTTGCCTTTGCCCGAGACAAAATTCCAACTATTCTAGGCTCCAGGCGTGCTCCACGAGCCCTCTCCATGCTCCATACGTTAAAGGCAGTGGGGTCAGACCCCTGACAGCGACTGTTTCAGGCTGCCTGCAGACTGGAGCATCCATTACACTGAGGTGACACAAAATGTCCTGTAACCACAAAAGACTGGAAGCTTTTTTCCATACACACATTTCAACACCGCCGCCACCGCCAAATGCAACTCATTTCCTGATATCCCTTTTCCCTGGCTTTCTCAAGTTTCCATTTTGTGTGCGCCGTATCCCAATCCAGCTCCATCTTTCCCAGAAATACGGGGGAAGACGACAGAGAGAGGCGGTGCCGACAAAAGTTTAAAACCTGGCAATTTCCCAAAAGGCCTAAATCATACAAAGGATTAAAATAAGACGTGCAGCCTCTGCACAGCCAGTTCTCATGGTACGTCTGCTGCGCAGAAATTAAATGCTGTCACCATCTGAGTGATGTGGCAGTGATTAAGTGAAACATGTCGATGGTGTCTCTGGCTCCGCGCCGTTGAAACATCAAAACCTCTTCCCATCCTCCTGAAAAGCCAAACCAAGGAACTTGTCTCCAATGAACGCACCATCCACTCTTCCCAGCCATCAGGTCAAAGGCTGGAGGAAGGAGGAATTACTCCTCATGCTGCAAGAGGTCTCCGTAGGCCCGATTCTGTATTTTCCACCTGACCAAAAACCCATAGGGATCACAAAACCAAGGTCTTCATCTGAGGATGGGCAGGAGGATCAGCCCAGGTCTCTACGAGCGAGGAGCACGGGGAAGTCTGCTCAGATGCTGTCATACAGGCAGCAGCAATAGGAAGACCAAAATAGCCTCTAGGGCATCCCGCATCGCATCTCCGGATACTTATGACATTTTCACGTAGAAAATTGGCGCAAATGGCTCAAACATAGGGAGAACTTAATTTCCCCAAAGAACCAAGCGTCTCTCCCCAGCCCTCAGGCTGCAAGCAGAAAGAGGGTTTGGCCTCAATGAGCCCAATCAGATACACATAATCCATTTGGAAAGTTTCTCCTTAAGTTTTGCCATCCTCAAAAAATAAAACCCCTGGAAAATTATACGCGTGTAGCTATAGCAATAGCAAATTTACACCAAGCTGTTCCTTCCACCTTGTCATAAGAGCAGCCAGGGCCAAGGGGAGATGATTAGCAAGAGGGGATTAAAAAAAAAATTGAGAGAGAGAGAATAAAGTAAGGAACAGGAAAGAATAGATGTCTGAGCTCTTCCCCTTTTGTACTTGGGGTCACCAGCTTAATTTTCTCTTACATTTGAGTTGTTTTTAATTTCCAGGAAGTCTTCTCAGACATCTTGAAACTTTGCCAAATTATCATTAAGCCAATATTTTATCTCCTCATAAAAATGCTACAGTATCTCCCCCGCGCCATACATACTGCAGGAATAGATCTTAAGTCAGGGAGGATGGGAATTTGTTTTTAAAATGATTTAACTATTTCATCCATCTCAGAAAGAAGGAAAAGCTTTACGGGGGGGGTGGGGGGGGAAATAAATAATCCCTTTAGAGCTGCCCTCCCCAGATATAATAATTATTTTCCTGTGGGTCTGTTTGAAACATCAGCCCTGCATATCAACATTATGATTGCTCTTCACCTTGCACAGCTGACCACAGATGAAGTTTCACAAGAAAAATAGCTATTAAACTTCCATGTGCAAGTCTCTTACAGACATGGGATCTACATAGAAGCTTCACAGATGCATCATTAGTCACGGGCTCCAGAAGTCCTGTAGGGAGGAAGAAAAACCAAGAGCAGAGAGAAGTACAAACACTCCTTTGCGGATCATAACAACATGAGAGAGATAAGGGATGCTCAGACCGTTAACAAGTATGAGTCCAGCCCAAAATGGATGTTCGACAGTCCTTCCCTTTATTAAAACAGTGCATTTTCAGAGCAGACATTTTTTGCTCCTGTTGTCGCTCCTTCAAAAACCAGTAAATAAGTCCAAATTTGGCCCAGCGGAATAGCTGCACCGTTTAGTACATATGGCCATTTGGTCACATCCCTTGTCATCACGGAAGAGCACAATTCCAGGTAAATGATGTATAGGAAAGGCAGGGAACTCATCTAGTCCATCATTAACCTCATTGCGAGACAGCCCCAGAGGCAGTTCTTTAGCCACCAGCCCAGCCAGCTGTCAATTGTGTCAAACCAGTAACCTATTAGTTAGCAGGGGAGCAATCTAAAAAGCCAGCCATAGATCCAAATGCCTAAAAGATATTCTCAAATGTGGTAATTATGTCCTGCAGCTGCCAAGAACATCCTCAGAGAGTTCACAGATATTGGTTGCACCGGTGAATCAGAGCAGATAGGCACCGTAGCCTCATCAGGAGCGTTAACAACAGACAGGGCTCCCTCAAACTTGGAGGGAGAGACTTTTTTTGAACCATCAGCAACAACCAGCACGGTAATTGCCAGGGTACTTAAAAATCAGTCTGCTCTTATTTTTTATTTTTTTTTTTTTTTAAATAAAAAGGTGCCAACTTAGGATGGAGGTCGCAGAGAAATCAACATCAACTTTTGGAAACGCTCACCAATTTTTACTGGAAACTGAAGGCATGGCTTGTGTGGAGCTTTCTGTAAAGGGTTCAAAGAAATTGACTAACCAGTAAATATGTTTAATTCTTGAAAATCTTTTCTCTGGTGTAAAAATGCTGAATTCAACCTGTCATTTAAAGAAATAATTCAAAACAAAACAATTCAAGTTTTCCCAATAAATCTCCTTTCTCTTTTCGACTGTTTTCATTCACACGCAGAACAAAAAAGATCATTTCTAGAAATTTGATTTTATTTTTTTTTAATCTTTAATGAGCTCTGAGTCCTTGCTTTGCTTACCACAAACCAAACAGGAAAACCTGTAGACCCAACTGTCCAGGGTTCTCCCGTTCCTGAAGGCAGAAGAGCTAGGAGAATCACATGGCAAACGTGCCTACAAACTATCCACAACTTTCCTTAAAAAACAAATAAGCTATCCAGATATCATAGAGGGGAGGAAAGGAATGCAAGGCAGAGCTCAATTATATCACAAAGTACATTCTGAAACATGAAGAAAAAAGGGAATGTGCAAACTAGAACAGCACTCAAGAGAAGGTAAAATCTGTTCCAAGCCATTTTGGAGACCAAGTGCTGGCTGGAACAGTGAAAATTTGGAAGTCCAAACAGTGGGATGTGAGGTTGAAAGGCAGTTGCAATGATCCTCAAAACTACCAGTCACAAAAGATAGTTAGGATACCCAGGAGATCGACTACAAGCAATTAAGAAAATTGGGAAAACAAAGAGCCTGTCATTTAACATCAGTTAAAAAAATGTAAAGCAAACCTGATTATGATGCTTCAGGATTAAGCATTGGTTTAACGCAGAAGACCTGGAACAAAGACCTCGTACAAAGCAAGTCCTGATGACCAAATGCCAGCCTTCGTGGCATTGTTCAGAACCCAAAGACCACAATATATTCAGCTTTAACTCTGAGAGGCAAAAAAAACTTGAACAAAAACCCCACGTCGACACCACCACCAACCACACACACACAACAAGAGTCAGGTGTGTTCAGCAGGAAGTTTCTGATGTTCCATAGGATTTTCAAAACACATGGCACATTTTAAGTCTACAAAGAGAACAAAAAGCAGGAAAAAAGAAAACCAGCAGCAACTTCAAAACAGATCATCTATGGATTATCAGTGTGACCACCCCAAACAAGTGAGAAGCACCACCCATGTTGTTATGGTTTGGGCCAGGTTGGCCAATGGCAAAGTGACAGATGCTCTCCCCCACCTCTCACTCCAAGGAAAGGAAGAAGAGAGATAATAAGACTTATGACTTTAGAAAGAGACTAAACTACTTTAATGAAATATTAATAATAAAAAAAATAATGAAATAGATACAATAAATATAAATATATACTAAACCATATCAAGTTCTTATGAAGATGTCACCGGCAGGCACTGAGAAAGTTCCAGACTGGTGTCAATGATGAATGGGAACTGGATTCCAGAACTCATGGATGGAGATCAAAGGTAGATACCCTTTTGAGGCATTTCCTCCTGCAATTATTTATTTTCTATAGCTTAATGTCAGATAAATTAATCAGGAAGGATGCTAATCTAGGAAAGGAAGGAAGGATTGAACATGATTAAGTGGGGATCAGTCTCTTCTCCCCAGTACGAAGCAATAGAACAAGAAGAAACAGCCTCAAGTTGTGCCAGGGGAGGTTTAAGTTGGAGATAGGAAGAACTTCTTCACCAAAAGAGTTGCCAAGCATTGGAATAGGCTGCCCAAGGAAGCGCTGGAGTCACCATCCCTGGAGGTGTTAAAAAGACGGGTTGACATGGTCCTCAGGAATATGGTTTAGTGATTTTTATTTCTTATTTCTTATTTATTTTTTTGTCAGAGTTAGGTTGATTGGACTAGATGATCTCTAAGGTCCCTTCCAACCTAGACAATTCTATGATTCTACAGTTAAGTGGTGACTTGGCTGTGCTAGGTTAAAGGTCTCTTCCAAGCTAAACAATTCTACGACCTCAGGCAGAAGAGACAACTGCTTTTTGGTCCCTTCCCCCTCCTTTCCAGATCCTTTCCCTCCTGTGCAGTCACTAACATCCCTTCCTACAATTTAATCTCTCTTCCATCACCATTACAATAGCCAAAATATCTGCAATCCTCTTGACATTTCCCAAAGGTGGAATAGCACTTCTAGAGTAAACCAGTAATATTTAATTGAAATTAAATAATTAAATGATGGTACACCTGATGGCCAAAAAGAATTTTTTCAATAGGCTGTGTTTTTTGCGCAATTGGAAACAGCTGATAACATTAACCTGTTGAGAAATTCTGAACAATTTTGTTAGGTGAAAGACACCAGCTATTACTCCTGTTCCATTTTTTTAACTGCAGGCATGTCTGAAAGATAGTAAATAGCATTGGAAAAGACAAGGTAACATTTTCAACTCCACCCAGGCGACATCAGGGTTTTCAATACCTGTATGCAGAAGTGACTTAGAACTTTTTAGCCTACCCAAATTAAACTAGAGAATTTTATGTAATATTTTTTCCTCTGTCCAGCTTTCATTGGGTTGGATAGCTAAGCAGAATTCTTGAATCCACTGTAAAAGGAAAGCTTATTTTATTTAAATACAGAAAACATCTCCCACTCTCATTGTGAGGAGGTCCCTAGAGAAGAACGCATACGGCCCTGGCTTTCCATTCCAGAAACTTAAAGCCTTAAAGATGACAATATCTTTAAAAATCTCAAGTTTAACTATTCCAGTGCTAATTACTGTAGCAGAAATATCCTGCTACCATAAGCCTCATGCACACTTCCTGCTCACGTAGGTGGGACATCATGTGTCCCATCTAGCCTTCAAACACTGCACATTCTCCCTCAACAATTATCAAAACACTATAGCTGTGTGCTACCCAGAGAAAAATAATCAGCCCACACACTAAGTGAGGTGGCACAAAATGGAATGCTGAAGAGAAATGAACAACAAATTCCACTCTTTAATTCTCTAACAAGAACTAACTCCCAAGGCAGATTTATTTCCTGGGAAACACACCTTTTGTGTGATTTCCTTGCATCCTAAAGTAATACTTTTAAAACAAATTTTGAATTTCAAAAAGTGTAAATATTTTGAGTCCTCAGAAGCCCTCTGATTCTTCAGAGCCCTCAGGTTCACGCAATCTCATTGCAGAGAGACAATAAAAGGTTACAAACCAAGGGGTTTTTTTGGGTGTACGAAGCCCACGTGAACACCAGTATAGTCTGTGAACATGCAAAAGTAACTTGTTTGGCTCAAATCTTTTAAAATGCCCTCCAGCATTGTGATTAAACCTTGTTGATGATAAACAGGTAGGCAGCGTGACAAAGGGACAGCACCAACCCCTGCACCTCTTTCAGTAACCCCTTCCCCAACATTTATTGATTTACTTATCGTTTTTAAGACTCACTGCTTTTCTTAGGTCGTGGCTTCTCCTCAAGTCTCCCCCAGTCTCCACCGCCCAGGAAGCCCAGGGCTCCCTCAAGGGAGCAGTTTAGCTCTTTGCTACCACAGCAACCAGACAATTTTTGTCTTGGTTACCAGGGTACCAGAAATTTGAGGCTGGTCATCACTTACACGAAGATGATACGTTTTACAAAACTTGCAGAATTGACTTTTCCCAAGTACCGGGAAGCATCTTTGTGCTACTTCACCCGACAGGGAAAAACAGTTCCTAAATATCAGAATAACTCAATAAAAATCGCTGAGAAACACAGATCTTTTTTCAAGTCCAAAGCGTTTCGTAGTTGGCTCTGCCAAAGCCACCAGGAAACCAAAAGAAAACTATTCTCTGACCAACAGGACACACATCCAGGTGAAAGTGGTCAGTGCAAAGCTGTAACACTGCTGGAAATACTGTAATTTACAAGCCTGCCGCCCACAGCCAAATATTTAAGATGATAAAATACCTGGCCTGGCACCAAGCAGACTGGCAGTGGCTGTACAAAACCTTTATCTTCTCAGTTGTAGTTCCCCTTCCCAAACGCTACTAGAACTCAAGATTAGTCTGCCCAAACTCACTCAAGACTAGGCCCAAACTCAAGACTAGGCCCAAACTCAAGACTAGGCCCAAACTCAAGACTAGGCCCCCCCAAACCAGCTCCAACTCTCTCCATTTCTTCACTGGATGTTATCCCAACTACTGCTCGGGGGAATTCATTTTCCAGCAAAAGTTAAACTCCCGTATATCAAATCAGAGTTTGTACCTGGTGCTCCCTACGAAGGCAGCTGGTGCTCATTCAAGAGTTCCGAATGGAAATCCTTGAAACCTTTCAGCCGGGGCGAGCCCCAGACCCCGGGTTCGAGCCCCAGCTCCGATGGGGACACGGAGCCAGGCACCGACCTGCCTCTGTGGCTTCTTTAGAGCCGGCCATTTCCTCCCTTCTCTTCCCAAAGAGATGGAGTGATTTCCTTATGGCTGGCTCTGACGGTGCAAACCAGCCTTCACCTTGAGACTGCAGCAGATGACACCGTGTAGGCGAGAGGGAACATGACAGAGGCCACTGCTACTCAGCACTTCACAAAGACAGAAAAGGGCCTCAGGATACACAAGAGAACGAGAAACTTTTTTTTTTTCCCTTTTCTCCCCCCCGCCTTTCCTCCTTACCACTGATGTTTATTGATTTGTCCAGTTCATAGGGAGCAGCCCTTAATGTTCTGCTTTCATGTTTCTGCTTTGTTGCAACGGGCGCAGAAAAGAATATTGCAAATTGATCTGTCTTCCCTGCCTTTGTTGGGAACGAACTCCTATTACGGCAGCTCCTCCGGCCTGTCATCTCCTGCTCACTTCGCCGGCGTATAATCAGCATGGCTAAACACCCAGGGCTGAGCCTGATTAATTTCCAGCCCTCGCCACCGTGCCCATTGATGCGCTCCCTGTTTGATGATCTATGCAAGAGAGGACCACTTTTTGATTGCTTGACCCTCTGCCCTTCGAGCTGGGGCTGGGGGGCTCCAGCACCTGTCCAAGTCAGCGCCACGCACATTGTGTTGGTTTTTGGCTTTAAAAGGAAACCGTAACAATGGATTAGCACCCTCCAAACACAAAGGGCCCGATTTGCTGCTCAGCCCTGAACTCTCGCAGCTCCCACAGATGTTTTGCAGGGTCCTTGGTACCACCAAGGACATGCCCGGAATACAAGTTTAAGCAAAACAGATCTCACTCCATATACAAATTTATGAGCTATATTCATTAAGTAAAATCAAGATGGGGGGAGGGGGGGGGAGGAAAAAAAACCCACATCTTCATGCCTTAATTATTCACCTGATCTGGGTTTAGGTAAGCACCAACAGTAACATTTCCACTCACCACATTTGAAATAAAGTGCACAGCGCTCATTTTTTTTCCAAATGGTGCCAGAGATGTCCATGCTGTTTCCTTCCAATTAATAAACAAATATCATTTATATTCCAAGAAGGACCTGTGAGTGGTTACTGTTAAAGCTGTAAGAATTACAATATTCTTCTTTTTTTTTTTCTTTAGTTTTACTTAAATGCCCAAATGTGTTTCTAGAAAACGTTATTTCAGACTCTCAAAGATGTTTAGAATGAAGGAAAGGACAGAAATAGCAGAACACATAGCGGGGCAGTTGGTTAGGTCTGGATTTTTTAAAATGTATATACATACAGTACTTCTGCATATAATTATTATAAGTGAGTATGTGTAGATATGACAAGTATTATATATCTTGTATAATATAGACATACAATTTAACTGTAACAACTCATCCTGGCAGCCACATCTTCACAGCAGCCTGAAATAATATGCCTGGTGCAGCAGGGGTGCACCTGTGCATCAAGAAGAAAAGGGAAGAAAAAAAAAAAAATCTGTATTCATGAGTGCAAATTGGGTAAAATTGACTGACTAGCAGTAGTCAGCTACAAACCTGTAATTTGAAACATTCCTTTTGCTTCCCTTAAATTCCATTTTGACTGCTCATTCTGCAAACGCTTTAGGCAGCGGCTCTCAGAAGAGGATTTCTGGGTGCTCTTCTGGTGACCAGAACCAGTTTCTGTTCTGATGACCACAGGACCAGGTTAGACAACGCCTGTCCTCATGGTGGGGGGGAACAGACACCTTCCCTGTCCTAACGCCAGGTTCAACTCCAGGGGCTGCTTCCGGGGATACAGGCAAATCAATCCCTTTGCAGGTGTTTCTCCAGAGGGCGATGGACTCCAAGTGGACACCCCACCCACAGGTCTGGTCCACACAATAGGACTGTGCCCACTCCTCCTCACCGCAACCCTACGGAGCCATTTCAGAAGACACTTCACCTATCGGAGCCCCATGGAAAGCAAATGTGTCCTGGAGACTTCACAAAGGATTATGGAGGCAAAACCATACTCCTGGCCCATTATATAGCTATTTATGCTTAACACGTATTATCCTTTATCATAAATAGCTCTTTTCCTATCCTGAATCCTCTCCTTATTTGCTATGGAAAGGCCAAATCTCCTTGATTTTACCTGAACTAAATACATAGGCTGTTGAAGCCTTTCTTTGTAAAGGGAAGCTTCTAATTCACCTTTCTGCTCATGTTCCCATCTGAATCCTTTCGTCTTGAACACAGATGACCAAAATAGTGAAGAGTGTTCACATGCTGCAAAAATTTCACATGACACATCCCAGGCTTCTGTTAACCACAGTCATTGACAATGGCCATAAATCTGTGATCAGGAGAACATTTACCACCTGCAGGTCTGATTCCACCGCTCCATGCAGATACAGGGTTGCCTGCTTGTGACCAAAATTCTTTTTCCTTCTTACACACCTGGCTTAAAATTTAGTGCAATGATATTAACCCCTTTCTCTCCTTCCTCAACAACAAGGCTGTCCAGTTGGTTACAATGAGATGTGCATCTTCTCTCTTTGCATCTTTTGCAGTTTTCAAGAGTCAGTTCCAACAGTTTGTGGCCCGTAATTCCTGACAAAAATGTTGAACGTAACCGAGTCCAAAATTCCATCCATCCCCAAGGACTACCTCTCCCAGGCTCCCTTCAGGCAAACAGCTCCTTCAACCTGCCATTTCAGCCTTCGCTTTAGCCAGGTTATAGTTTTTCTAATCCCTTTTCACTTCACTTGAGTAAATTCCCTTGCAGCCGTAACACCATGAGCTTTGGCGGAACCTTGGAAACACGCCGACTGCATTTCCTTCTCTAAAATAAAAGTTACCAATCTGAGGTCTCACAAGCAGTGCCTGCAACCAAAGAGCTGCTTCTGAAGCAATCATCTGCTCTCCACAGCTCCTGGTCTTAGGACAGAGGAACAGTGGCCTTAAATAAAACAGGAAAAAACCTTACAATGGTATCAGGAATTTGAGAGTCTCACAGACTGACTGGGAACCTCATTTCCACCTCATCATACAGCTGAAGACCATAGCTTTGACAGACTTTCAAAAGGCCAAAACTGACTTGGTTTCTTGCAATTTTTCTAGTTATTCCAAAACTTTCTGTTGCCACAATGCTGATGCCTGTGTTGAACATTTCCCCCCCACGCACACACTTGTGCTTTCTTGATTCTCCTCTTGTTCTTACTACCCTTTGGACGTGCCAAGGTCACCACTTTGTACAAGCTCTCTCCCTTTTTGGGCAGGTGGGTATAAGTTCCAGATGCTTTTTGAAACTTTTGGGGTCTTCATGAAAGCTAATCCATCTTCTAGCCCTTGAGCTTTTCAGTCCAGCTGACTTAACATTTGCAAAAAAGCCAAAATGCAGACTTCTAGGAAACTTTAAGCCAAAGTCACAACACTGGCATCAGAACTACAACCAACCACCCCAGCACTTACAAAACCTCCAGGATGCCTTAAGACCAAATTAGGATGCTTTAAGACCAAACACACCATCACTTGAATGAGAGATGCAGACCCAAACATGAGCAGAATCTAGGGGTGCCTCGTTCACGATTCCAGTTTACCAGAACTCTTGATTTGAATAATCAGCAAGATTTTTCTCTCTTTCCCTGCTCTATTAATAATATACTGTAGACTATCCATATTACTTCAGAATTGCAACAGAATTACAGAATTCAGTTCTGTAAAATTACCATACAATTGGCTTTAATCCTATTTACCGGTGTTTTTAATTAAAACATAATAAATAGGAAATTACATCACTGTCAAAACTTAAAACGATATTGTTTTTTAAAAATCAGTAGATAAAACACAGCAATTGTCTTAATGCAGCTTAATTACATCCTTATAAGAAGACAATTTGAGAGTGACCTATTTTTTTTCCTGTAGATTTACATAACACAGCAAGCAGTCATCGGTGTCCTGGATACCTGGAGCAAATATTTTAAAGATTAAAATGACTGACGAAATAGGTACTTTTCGCAGGGTTCGTTTTAATACCTTGATGGGTTTTAACCTGCAAACTATTCAAGCTGAATGGCACTCTCTAACGATAATGCTTCTGTGGAAGAGTGAATTCAAAGCCAAGGAGGAAGAGTCAACAAGAAGAGGAAGTAGCCAGAGGGCGCCGAGAGACACTACGGTTACTACAGTCCTGCTTGTGACATCAAACTCAGGTTTTGAGAACATTGGGGGAACAAGCACCCCAACACTTTCTCATATTCCCCCACCCCAAAATTGGTGCAAGACTGTTCCAACACAAAACCAGCTCCATCCCATGAACGCAACTCCTCGGCAGTGCTCACACGTATAAAGATAAAACAGGTCTTTCACTGCTTCTCTGAACGGGGACCTAATTCCTAAGTAACACAGCATCCCACTGCCAAAGCCACCAGGAGCCAAATGGTCATCTCCTCTTTGATCACCAGATCCCAGTTCAGGAAGGAATTTTCTTCCCCAGAGAACTCAAATGTGCATTTGATTCCTTTTGGCTTGGATGGCACATTGTAACGTGCAGAGCTGACCAAGGATGACCTTGGTTACATGCTAACTGCCCCAGGGAAGACTTGGCACCAGTGAATAGTCACAGAATGGCTTGGGTTGGAAGGAACCTTAAAGATCATCAAATTCCAAGCCCCTGCCACGGGCTAGGACACCTCCCACCAGACCAGGTTGCTCAAACCACCATCCAGCCTGGCCTTGAACCCCTCTAGGGATGGGGCAGCCACAGCTTCTCTGGGCAACCTGGGCCAGGCTCTCACCACCCTCACAGCAAAGAATTTCTTCCTGAGACCTCATCTCAATCTCCCCTCTTCCAGTTAAAAATCATCACCCCTCATCCTATGGCTCCCCTCCCTGATCAAGAGTCCCTCCCCAGCTTTCCTGGAGCCCCTTTAGGGGGGGTTTCCTGAGGGCCCTTATAGCTTCAAGCTCCAACAGGGTAGGTTTAGCCTGAACATTAGGAAAGAATTTTTCACAGAAAGAGTGGTCAGGCATTGGAATAGGCTGCCCAGGGAGGTGGGTGAGTCACCATCCCTGGACATATTTAAGAGTCATTCAGATGTGGTGTTGAGGGATATGGTGTAGGGGAGAACTTTGTAGCGTAGGGTAGATGGTTGGACTCGAGGATCCCAAGGGTCTTTTCCAACCGAAATGATTCTATGGAAGGGGCTCTAAGGTCTCCCTGGAGCCTTCTCTTCTCCAGGCTGAACCCCCCCAACTCTCTCAGCCCCTCCTCACAGCAGAGGGACTCCAGCCCTCCCAGCATCTCCATGGCCCCCTCTGGACCTGCTCCAACAGGTCCATGTCCTTCCTGTGCTGAGGACTCCAGAGCTGGATGCAGTGCTCCAGGTGGGGTCTCACCAGAGCAGAGGGGCAGAATCATCCCCAATGCCCTTCTGGCCACGTGGCTAGGGACACAGCCCAGAATCAATCTGTGCAAAACTGAGCCCTAAAGGTCACCTGCTCCTATTAGAGAAACACTTCAGATAAAGAAAGCTCTGGAAGCAGCACCGCTTTGACTGAACACTTCTGCCATCAAGTATTTTCTCAAATGAAACACCTGAGGCAGAATTACCACAGTTTTGACATCTCCAAGGAGTAACCTCTCGAGATGTGGCCAAAATCTGGACTCTACAGGGCTCCTGGAAGGAGTAGAATAAAACATGGAGGAAATATTGGGCGTCCTTTATGCGCTGAAAAGGAGGAGTCACATTTCTTGTTCTTTTCTTGGGAGAAAATCCATAAAAACAAAAGAACCAGTGCTGCTACTCCATCTTTGAACCGATCACCGGACCAAGGTCTATATTCCGTCTAGATGCAGAAAATGGCTTTCTAGACTGACAACTGATTAGTATACAAGCATGATTATATGCAAATCTCCAATTTCTATTGACTTAATTGTGATCTGATGTAACATGTATAATTAACACATGCATTTAAAATAAATGTATATTTAATTAACATGCATATTTATAAAATGAATATTTATATTTAGCATATAATTTTGGGGGAATTTAGGTGGCACAAAATTGAGGGGTTATCATTACTGATGAGAGCTAGTCACAGCAAAACAGCTTTCACACCTCGGGCTCTCCCGGGGGGATTTCAGTCCCAATTTATCTCACCTCTGGTAGGCCAGCCTTGGGTCTTCTTCCACCAAGCCAAGACTATGAGTCACACCACGCAGATGCCACTCAAGAAAACATCTTCATTAAAGGCTGGGGGGGTGTTGGGGGGGCAGAAGGGAAGCTGTTCAAATCTGTAGTTTGAACCAAAACCGGCAACTGTATGACAAGCTGAGTAGGAATGAAATTGAAGCTAAAGTTCAGCATCAGACTGCCAAAAATTGTTTGGTATTTCCGATACGGATAGGAGCTGCTGTGTGACTCCACCAATTTGGGTAGATTTTTCCCCATGAAATTCTCTCCTGCCAAACAGAAAACGTAAAGCTTCCTTATATCCTTTGGGCAGGAGAGAGGGAGAAGGAATTAGGGCCGATTTATAAATAGCCGAGACACTGATTTTGTAGGAACACAAAGACAAGATGTCCTCAACACCCTGGAAAGGCCAGTCAATGCACCAAATGGCATCACCAAGTGAGAAATGCTGATCTGGGGGGCCCATCCAAGCCCCACTTGCTTCTTGCAGGTCATGGTGCTTATCACGAGGGCACTCGCTGCCATGAGGGTAGGGCACCCAAAGGCAGAGGAAAGGACAAAATACGTAGGATGAAATATCAAGGATGACTTCTTTAGTTAAGAACTTCTCTGGAGCAAGCAAAGCTTTCTACGATAGATACAAGGCTTTCATTCCCCTGGGCTCCCCAGGGGATAAGCACCCTCAAAAAAATAGACACCAACCCAAAACCAGAAGCGAGCCACACTTCTCTGAAGTCTGTGACTCTTTTCCATATCATCTGTTCTCTCCCTGAGGGAGAAATGCTGATCTTGTTGCTTAATACACTGCTGGGAGGTGCCCAGTTCTGCTGGTGACGAGCATCGGATGGGAACTCGTGTGAAACCCACCCCAGAAATTCAGCCTGGAGGTGAAGCAGCCCACTGAGGTAGGGCTCGTGGGAAGTAAGCCATTGTCTCCTACCTACCAGAGCCAGTGCTTGTATAAAGACAATTATTAAATACTCAGTTTCCTTGGTGAGGAAAAAAAAAAAAAAAAAGCAGGAGGAAGGTAATTTTCCAACTACAGAGCCACCCATTTCTCCCCAAGGAGAACATAAATACTTTTTGTCCTTCATTTCCCAGGGAAAGCAGAAATCCAGGCAGCTGTTGAGAGGTTCAAAACTACCCTAAGTCTGGTCCATTTCTCCAGTAAGATGGACCATAGGCTCATTTACAGAGGGCTGGAACAGAAACAGTCCATCCTTGCTATTCCTGCAGTATTTTGATCTAACATCATCTAATTCTAAACAAACACCCCTTCTTGATACATTTAAAAAAAATTAAAAAAATCAAGTCCCACAGTTCTTGCACAGCTGATGCAATCACACTAGCCATTCAGAAATGGACTGACAAAAGGGAACGGTGTTCCTAGAAAGACACCGTGCCTTCCAGCACCACACAAAGGCAAGGATTTCACATCTACAATGACCTAGTCCTGCAAACACAGAGTTTGGCAGTGATGTATTTAGACAGAAATCAAAACCTACAAGGGGAAAAAAAAAAAAAAAAAAAGGATTAATCAAACCACGCGTCGCTTCATTAGTAAGACGTCATCTTTCTTCTATCACACCAAATCTATCAAATCCCAGATTTTGCAGTTAATCATTTGGATTAAGTATCTCCAGGAAGCCAAGGAATCAATTTACGGTCGCCTTTGTCCACTTCTTCTTCTGCCCCGCTCCCCACACTTTCCTGATGGGGTTTTATTGCCTGTCCCCTCAGACAAATCTCTTCCCCGCCGCTGCGAGTCTCCCATTCCGCAGCCTCCCTTCCCCAGAATGGCTTTCATTTCTCTCCCTGAATGCTCAACTTTCCCTTCTATTCTTTCCATCTTTGCCTACGTCTCTCAACTCAAAGCAATAAAGAAGAACAGATTTGAGATTTAACAACTGTCAGGATGCCTTTGATAGGAAAGCGTACACACAAAACGAGCCCGCGTTGTGCTAAGGAAGGAAGAGCCACAAAATAGTGTTAATATTTCTATCGGTATCAACAGATGAATTAAAGCTTTGTAACATACGGGGCGATATCATTCCATCGTTGCCCTGGTTGGATGCTTTTAGGGATGAGGGGTTTTGCTGGCCTGGATATCGTTTCAAATCGTGGTCAAGTCTATTGGCCTTCTCAAAGATTTCTTCAACGTTCGTTTAAAAATAGGCATTTCCAATTAACGTGTTCACTTTTAATACACATACTTTTCTTCAAACGGATCCAAGTAGTTTGTAAAACTGCCCTTCGATCACCACGTCAAAGAGAACAGCAAATTCTATGCAGATCACTAAGCTGCTCCAGGGCAAATTCTCCACAAATAAATTTAAAAAAAAATTAAAAGTTATATACTTTTCACCACGGGAACAATTACACATTGAAATAGGTTGCCCAGAGAATTAGTGGAATTCCCCCTGCTGGAAACAGTCAAGGCTCAGTTTTGACAGGGCCCTGGAAAAGCTAATCCATGGCTTTCAACAAGAGGTCGGACCAGACGATCAACAGAATTCCATCCCAACATCTTTGTCATCCAGTTTTCCACTTCTGCTCTGGAACTGCAGCACACTTTCTGAGGTGCACACAAAATGGCATTAATTTATTGGAGCCATATATCATAAAAGATGCAGAGTTTCAACCGAGAAGGAGAAAGACCACCTAGGGATAGCAGCATCCAGTTGTGAGCCACCATTCATGCCTCCTGTAGAGCCCAGCTGCCTGCTCTGTCCTAACACTGGTCTTTGACTGTATTTTTTCGTAACAAAATTCTTTTTGAAGAGCCATCTAGGGAAAGGAAAAGAAAAACGCACCGCAAATATGCACAGGTTGGATGCCTCTTCAACAAGAAAATCTTCTCTGTCCCACATAACACTTGGAAAAATGTTGTATTTACAGAAAAATCACTGTTTACTAGTTTATATGCATCCCAGAAGGATCCCAACGAACACCTACAAAGGCTTCAAAGGATCCTAGCAAGACACATCAGGTGGTACGGTGCCAAAGAGATGCTGAGTTTTTCCTTGCATGTATGAGACCCCTCAGAACATCTGTTGAGCCAGCAGAAGGCTTATTTTGCCATCTCAGATGGGTTATTTGGGTGTTATAAGAGCTATTTCTGAAAAGAAGCACTGTGTGCTCCTGTGAAATCACAGGCTACAAATTCCCATGCTTCATTTCCTAATTAACAAAGTCTTCCCGTTCTTTTCTCTCCTTCCTGCCTCCCTCCCCCAAAAAAACCCTAATATCTGATACATTAAATAACTTGAGATCGGTATCTCAGTTATGAGCAGCATCTGACATTGTAGATATAAGGCTTTGTTTTACCTTGAATGGGTTGGTACCTCTCCCAGTATTCGATACGACGTGGAAAACCACTTCATTTTCATTCACCGACAGGGTTATCAAACCTTGGAATGGGCTGCCCAGGGAAGTGGTTGAGGCACCATCCCTGGAGGTGTTCAAAAGATGGGTTGACATGGTCCTCA
>JAOTQQ010000023.1:16856162-16867542 GCA_026546715.1 Gallinago undulata | reverse complement strand
GGTGTCCCTGCCCAGGGCAGGGGGGTTGGAACTCGATGATCTTTAAGGTCCCTTCCAACTCAAACCATTCTATGATTTTATGATTCTACACAGGGACACCTTCTCCCTTCTCACCTTGGATTATGGCACCTACATTATGTGTGTTTATGCAGCTATTTTCCTGATACTGACTGAGATATGGGCAGTCTAATAACACCGCCGTGTATTATTTTTCACTATTTGTTTTCAGGCTGGAAGAATGTCATAAAAACTGTGAAGAAAATTGAGAGCAGATCCTTTCAGCTGGTGTAAATCTAGATACCTCCATCGCATTGATTTTTGGTGGATTTATGCCAAATTTCAACAGTATGAAGATTCAACCCTTAAAATATCAAGTCATATGTTTTGTACATCTTCCAGATCCTTAATAAATTGTTGAACATGTTTTTCATTTCATTAAAACTCAAGCAACAAGATAGCTGAAAGGAAATTAATTGAGAACCTACTAATGCTGGAGAAGTTCCTTTGCATTCGATGCTGGTCCATACTTGGAAATTAGAGTGGAAGAACAATACGGTCCTGTTCAAATATCTGTCCCAGCAACTTGAGCTTTACCCAAAAAATGGGTGGATGAGGTCACGCGCTAAGGATTTCACCCTATCTTTATTAAATTACCATGTGTTGATTCCCTGCCTTGCCTTTCAAATGTGAGGTGACAAAGATCACTGTAATCTACAGTTAATGAAACATCGGATCTCCTGTGTATTCTCATTGATCGCATCTTTTCTTATAGTTTTTAAGAAAATATTGAAGCTTTTGAAGTGACAGGGTCTCCTTTCCTTGAAGAAACTCTTGCTGCCTGCCAGTGATCTTCTTGTTAGATGCTGTGAGAGTGGGCTCCATCCGTAGAGTCAAACTATCAGGAACTTCTTGAACCAGCAAATAGCTGGCCAGCACTTCATTATTTTTTTTCCCTTATTGTCCTCAAAGTGAAGGATTCCATTAAAATAAAGGGAGGGGAGGGAAGAATTACTCAAAGAATAAGCTTTGTGGGAACCTGACAAAAATAAGCTGGAAATGTAGGCAAGTTGAACCTCCTCCCAGGTAGCACTCCTGAGTAAAACTATTATTTATATATATATATTATAAATATATATATTTATAAAAATATTTATTGCAAGAAGATATTCCAAATACTGATCCCGGGATCTCAATTCAAGCCAGGCTTTTTCCCAAGTCCTCTTCTGAACAGGGGCAGCACTAGGATGTCCAGAAGCCTTCCTCTCTAGTAGGGAGATTCACCTGAATCAGGAGAATCCTGAATTCTGAATCTTCTGATTTAGAATCCTAATTCCGGATTAAAAAAGAGACATAACTCTTTTGTATGCCACCACTGATCCTTTTTGCAAATACAGTAATTGCATTCGGTTGCTTGTTTCAGAAATAACAAATAGATTTTTCTTCAAAGTTTTGGGAACAGGAACAGATGCTGCAAATTCCTTAATGGGACTTTGCACCTCAGAATTTAACCAGCCCTGGTGAAATGGCTGGGATTGGGATGTAGCTCTTTGACAAGCGCTATTTCATGCCGTGGTCAGAGGAGACAACGTTTGCAATGTTATCTCAAGAGGTGGCCAGGTTCTAAGGGCACGGACAGACTGTGCTTCGTCTCTTACAGCAACCCCATGGTCTCCAGTAGACATCACCATTTTAACTCTGTTGAGTGAAAAAGGTTCCAGTGGATTCATACATCTTGTTTCCTAAGAAATCAGGCTGTCTTGGCTTGGAGGAGTACCAGATGACATGTAGAGCCTTTGCTGAATTTTCTGAACTCTTTCCCTCCTTTTGGGGTTTATTTGTTTATTTAGGTGAAGATCTTGGAAATCTGGCTGGCTCTATCTTTTAGTATCCAATTTTCAGCACTATTGCCTGGCCAAAATAAAGGTCCTGGTTTGTTTTTCAGGGTAATAAAGAGAGAAAGCCTTCAGCCTGTGCTACTCTCTCCAGCCTTCTATCTACCCTGAGAACTCTAAGACTAACTTAAAATCACTACTGTATTTGTTTGGAGTTATTTATTTGCTTTCCTTTTTTTTTTTTTTTACTATTTTCCATTTTTTTTTTACTAGTAAACATTATGTTTCCTGCAAGTTTCCCCCACTTCACCCCTAAATCTATGGAAACCAAAATCTTTTTGGCTTTTTTTTTTTTTTTTTAATAAAGGGGGCATCCAAAACAAAACAACATCACACTCGACTCCAGGAACTAGGGCTTCATTGAAAATATCAAACAGCAGATTTTGCAGCCTTTTTTTGGCACCAGCCAAATACAAGCAGCCTCGAAAGCGACCTTCGCCGTCATATCAAAACAACAGGAGGTCTTCCTTTCCACACGCAAAGAAAGAAGGACTAGGGGACCATCGAAATAAAATCCCTCATCTCGTAAAAAAAAAACATTGACCTTGTTCACTGGTTTTGGGAGGAAGGAAATACAGCAAGAACAAAGTGTCCAGTTATGTCGATGCCGGTATTTGCCAAGTGCTGGGGATCAGGTGGTGTAGATGAGGCACAGGCTGGAGTAGCCGAGCAGGAATTTCACTCCTTGAGGCTTTGAGGACCAGCAAGTAACAAGACCAAAGGTTTTGAGTCTAAACGTTAAAAATGTATCCTACGACTCTGAAATTTCAGTCCAGGTGGATGTCAGACCTATGATGCTCACACTAGTCTCTCCGTAATGGTCCCCGAGGTCTTATACCAGCAAATACCTGCACCTCCTCAGACCTGCCATTTGGTTCCCCGTTCTCCCAGTGAAAGCCTTCTTGACCAGTGCTCCCATCTACCTTCCCCCGGCCAGGGAGAAGACAGCAGCAACTACCCCCAGGTCTACTTTCTACACTTTGTTTTTGGCTCATAGGCCAGTTTCTTTTGGAAGGCCCGTGTAGGTGTTGCCAGGAGTTTGAACGTTGGGTCCCTCTAGGCCAACACCTATGGAAGCAGAAAAGAAAAGCATTGAACATGGGCTGGTTGGGCAGGAAAGACCTTTCCTTCTCCATAACAAGCCCCAGGCAAACAATCTGTGCTTGTGGATACAGCAAGCGGGTCTTCCCTACAGCACACTGCGGGGCTCCCATCTTACGGGTCCATATGATGGGGCCAAACACAACAGCAACCTTTTACTCTTTTCCTGGGAGTACCAGGTACCACAAAGACCTTACTTACTCTTGACCTTCCAGGAAGGATCCACTGCTTACCTTTGACAAGCAAAGTTATTAATTATAGTGCAAAGCCTGCACAGAGATTCTCAGTCTGAAATAATTTCAACATTTGTAAGTCTACACAAAGCCTAGAAACATTTCACCACTCACACCCAAAACACTCGTGAAGCTTTTTTCCAAGGTAGTTTGGTTTTGGGGTTTTTTTTCTTCTTTTTCTTGGGAACTACATCTTGTCGGAGGGATGAAATGAAATGAAATATTGGTGTCTTCCATTTGTGAGTTGATTATAGCTAATGGACTCATGGTAATCATAGGAGATATTTTTTCTTCTTTTTTACTTCATATTCGCCGGCCATGGAATGTAGCAGCACAAAATACAGTCTTTATTCTTTATTTCATTCAACATAGCAAGTATTCCGAGTAGTCCGCACCGACAATCTGATTTCTCACAAAGGAGTATTTGCAAGGTGAAAGACGGATATTCTGTGAAAATATTTTACTTGTCATCAGTTTTGTGTTCTTATATCTGGGACGGAGACATCCTCTGACAGGTAAGTTCAGTCAGCAGAGGGAAGAGGAGCGGCGCCTTTCTCAAAGGCTAGACCACACTGCTCCCGTGTGGTTTCTGCGGAAAACAGAACGGGCTGAAATCAAGGCTTTTTTACAGGGAAACTCTTGTGTAAATCAGGAACTTCATACATGGTTTCTTGGATGGCCCCATACCTGCTCTTGACAGTTGACAAAATAAAAAGTGGCAAATTTCAAGCGGAGACTTTTTTTAATCCGCTGAAATATCGGTGCCAGGAAAATGTTGTGACTCATGAGGCATCCCACCGCTCAACGCTTGGCATGTGGCACGTGGCTACCTGTTCCACACCAGAAGCAAAAGACAGAGCTCCATACCCTGCTGAGAAGATCTCCTCTCAGACACTAAAATCAGAGGGCCGGGCTGCTTCCCACAGGGGATGGAGAGACCTGAGTGACACCAATTACTAGGAGAAAGGCACATCCACACCCGGAGCCATAAATTGTGTTTGCCATTTGGCACCTGCAGGGACTCAATCCCAAACGCCGCACAAATTTTAGTGAGAGTTGCAAACATTTCCCTCACAAGAGAGAAGCCTGAGAAGTCTAAGGGTATTGAGGACCAAATACCACCCCCAGCAGAAAGCATTTCCCAGATTGGGTCCTGAATTTGCCAAGTATTTAATCCATAATACACATTTACATCAACGTAGGTGACAGATATAATGTAAAGTATTATGGAATCAGAACCATTAATGCCAACTACAATAGAAAAATGACCAGAAAAACATCTGTATGCTGGATAGACCTTTTGGCCAAGCATGTGTTAAGAACAATAGTGTTTCCTGCATATATATATTTAATTCCGATGAGTTTTACAGAGCTAATTTTACATTAATTCAGTGTATTCTTTCCAGAAGGATCTAAATTGTTCTCTCTCGTTATCAAACTATATCTGCAAACAGATGGTGAAAATAGCTGTATTTTTCAGGGTAAGAGTATTTTTAATCTATTCCACCAGAAAGGCATGCCTTCCTTAAAGTCAAACTCAAAAGCCGTTCGCCCTTATCTGGTGAACAAGCAGACAGGAGGGGTGAGAGAGGGCTAAAAGAGAAATAATTCCATATAGAAACGAGCTTTATAGAAGAAACCTCAAAGAAAACCCCCAAAGCTAACTCTGCCCAGCTCCCCCCCTTTCCCCTTTCCATGGAAAACCAGCAGAGCGACAGCTCATGTAAAGACAGGAGAGGAGTTCAGCGTGAGGAAGGAGAGAGGGAAGAGAAATTCCTATTGGATTGTGGAAGCGATCCCCTGTATCATCTCAGATTTGCTTGCAGGCCTCATTTCAACTTAAAAAAAAAATTAAAATAAATAAAAAAAAATACCAGCAACGTGGTATCTTAGAACTGAATCAGAGGACCTGTGAACATACCCAGGAGTTTACTTTTAACGCCTTCCAAGTCTTAACCACGCGCACACAGAGGACAGAGCATAATGAACAGGGACTCAAAGAGTTCAAATGGTTCCTAGGCCCTCAAAAGGGATGAATGGCTCTGAAGGAGACGTTATGGTGCATCAAGCAAATCCTCCTTAGTTCACACAATTATTGACCCGAGACATCACAATTATTCCTTCAGAGCCATTAAGGGTCAAATGTGTTAATCCCATTGCCACCACAGATTACGTGTTATACACTTTAGGGTAAGGAGGAGGTTCTATGGAAACTGCATACACTTGTCTTTATGGAGACTACCTCTCTTCCCTGTGCCAAATTACAGAATCACAGAACAGCTCAGGTTGGAAGGGACCATCAAGGTCATCCAGTTCAAACCCCCCCTACCCTGGGCAGGGACACCTCCCACCAGACCAGGTTACTCAAAGCCCCCTCCAACCTGCCCTTGAACCCCTCCAGGGATGATGGGGCAGCCACAGCTTCTCTGGGCAACCTGGGCCAGGCTCTCACCACCCTCACACCAAAGAATTTCTTCCCAAAATGCCACCTAAATCATAGAGTTGTTTAAGATGGAAGGGACCTTAAAGATCATCAAATTCCAAGCCCCCTGCCATGGGGCTTGGACCAGACCTCCATCAGACCAGGTTGCTCAAATCACCATCCAACCTGGCCTTGAACCCCTCCAGGGATGGGGCAGCCACAGCTTCTCTGCCCAACCTGGGCCAGGCTCTCACCACCCTCACAGAAAAGAATTTCTTCCTAATATCTCATCTAAATCTCCCCTCTTTCAGTGTCAAACCTTCCCCCCTCATCCTATGGCTCCCCTCCCTGATCTAGAGTCCCTCCCCATCTCTCCTGGAGCCCCTTGAGGGACTGGAAGGGGCTCTAAGGTCCTCCCGGAGCCTCCTCTTCTCCAGGCTGACCTCCCCCAACTCTCTCAGCCTGTCCTCCCAGCAGAGGGCCTCCTGCCCTCAGAGCAACTCCATGGCCTCCTCTGGATCTGAACAAGTCCATGTTCTTCCTGCGCTGAGGAGTCCACAGCTGGATGTGGTAGCCAGCTCACATTGAGCTTCTTGTTCACCAGTCTGTGATTTATCTATGTTCTTGATACCCCAGAGGGAAGTGGCTTTGTATCCTCCTAAAACTGCAAAAGCCAGTGACAAGCAGAGGTTGAAGCGGAGACATGCCAACTACCCTGCCAGTTCTACCAGCTACAAGAAGACACCTCTGAAACCCTCATTACAGCCCTACCAAGTAGCCAAGCCCACAAGAGCTAGCGTGGAACCGCAAGACGTTTCTTCATCCTCTTGGCTGAGCACACCAATCTCTCAGCTGCCTACTCCAAACAGCTCTGGGAATATTTTCCCCTCAAGAGACACACTTGCACCCTCTTTTCCGGGCAGTGCCTTAAAGAAGGGGCTTGTACAGACTCAAAACCCACAGTGAAGAAATAAAGCCTTCAGCCTTTCTCTGATGAAAAACTGCTGACGTGTAACAGTTGGGACACAGATCATCAGAAATGAGCATTTCTGAAGTTCCTGCTTTCTACCCTACACTAAAATTGACATAACTGGTCAATTCAAACTTATTTGATCTCAACACTGGAATTCTTTGCCTTCTCTAAAAACAGGAAAGCAAGAACGGCCAAGGTAGGAATTGCTTGGAACGCCTTAAAAATAATTTAAAACTATTCTTTAGCTCTCTTAACTTCACCCTCGGTAAATAAGCTGCCGAAAGCTAAGCTGAAACTACACAACTTTAGGCTACGTTGGGCTGGTGATTTTTGAATGAATTTGCCGTGATATTCCTCCCGCAAACAACAGCACAAAGCGAACTTCAAAGCAGGTGGAAGCAAATGGGAACGGTGCCTAACCCACAGTTCTCCAGCTGTGGAACAATGCTGCCCTTAGATATAATAAACAAAATATTTGGGACATTAAAGAAAGGATACTTTAATGCCATAGCAATTCACCCAAAAGTGTTCCAAAACACCACGTAACTCACCACTCGGTGGGTAAGGAGCTGGCTGGATGGCCGCACTCACAGGGTTGTGGTCAATGGCTCAATGTCCAATTGGCAGCAAGTGATGAGTGGTGTTCCTCAGGGGTCCGTACTGGGATCAGTGCTGTTCAACATCTTTGTTGGACACATGGACAGTGAGATTGAGTGCATCCTCAGCAAGTTTGCTGATGGCACCAAACTCAGTGGTGTGGTGGACATGCTGGAGGGAAGGGATGCCATCCAGAGGGACCTGGACAGGCTGGAGAGGTGGGCTCATGCAAATCACATGAAGTTCAGCCAAGCCAAGCGCAGGGTCCTGCACCTGGGACGTGGCAATCCCAGGCACAAATACAGATTGGGCAGAGAATGGCTGGAAAGCAGCCCTGAGGAGAAGGACTCGGGGGTGTTGGTGGATGCAAAGCTCAACATGAGTCAGCAGTGTGCACTGACAGCCCAGAAAGCCAACCCCATCCTGGGCTGCATCAAAAGAAGTGTGGCCAGCAGGTGTCAGGAGGTGATTCTACTCCTCTACTCTGTGCTCATGAGACCCCACCTGGAGTGCTGTGTCCAGATCTGGAGCCCTCAACACAGAAAGGACATGGACCTGTTGGAATGGGTCTAGCAGAGGGCCACGAAGATGATCAGAGGGATGGAGCAACTTCCCTATGAGGACAGGCCAAGAGAGCTGGGGTTGTTCAGCCTGGAGAAGAGAGGTCCCTTCCAACTCTAACCATTCTATGATCCTATGTTCACTCTATCCTGACTGCAGTCTTTCTGTGCAATACAGATACACTTCTAATCATGGGATAAGCAAAGAGGAAATATATAAAAATAGCACACAGCACAAGGATGAATATAAACCATTTACTGCATTATCTCTCACTACAGAAGACTACCCTGTGGTTCCTGCTTTCCTCTGCTATTTGGAAGCTATATAATGGCTCGTCTCATGATAATGTTATTTCTGTTGCCTCCACTCCCACTGTACATCCCCCTCTGTCCTGTAGGATATATACATTTATGCTAATGTATTATTAATATGATAACTCAGGACCTCATCCTCTTGGAATTTTTTAATATTGAGTTGGTAACAGCTGTACTGCTGCTTCAAACTGATTTACAGTAGCAGAAAACTTCTGGGGAGGCAGGAGAAGGAAAAAAAAAATATCTTCATTTGGGGCCTAAATTGGCCTCCAAAATGTCATCAAAATATTGCTTATAAGATGCATTTTTGCCAAGTGTGAGAAAACTCTTCAGCGATGTTTGGGTTATTCACTTGGGTGGAAAAAAACGTATTTTGGCTACATGCACACCTCAAATCACACACCAGCTGAACATTTATAACTCCCCATATAGATATCTGAACGTTACAGAGACCAGGAGGGAGGTGGAAGGTAAATGAAGAGAGAAATACGGGAAGACAATAGTTTTAGCACACACCAGACAACATTTTTCATATTTGCTCCTTCCTTTAAGATAGGCAAAACTTCAACAAGTGAGCCCTGCAAGCTCGTACGTAGGATATCTGACCTGCAAAGTCAATTTTTTTAGTGGTACCAAAGCCTTTCCCAGCTCCTAAACAGTGCCAGCAGAGACATGGGATCCTCTGTTTTCAGTTCTTTTTGTAAAGGCAATGAAATCCAGATTCAGCAAAGTACTTGAACAGGTTCTTAAATGCTTAGCAAGAGTGTTACATCAACTAACGTGTAAGAAGTCAGAAGATTCAAGCTAGGCTTGCCTTGAAAATCTTTTCTTGAATTGATACTACTCATCTCACAGAGAGTAGGTGTAAAAATACTAATATGGGGGCTCTCATCCATTTCCCCCTCTTTCCTCAATACCCACAAATCCAGAACTGTACTCAACCACGCTGAGCAAACAAAGATTCTCCACTCACTTGTTTTTATGAACAAGAAATTCAAAGTCATCTTTTCCTTATAACCGCTCTCCCTTTCACATACAACCCAAACTGAACATAAATAAAGGTATTTGCTAAAGGCCTTACCTGGTGGCTCCCATTACTCACAATAAATGTTTTCAGTTTCCCCCAGATATCAAAAAAAAAAAAAAGTCACACCTGTATGTTCAAAAGCTGGTTAGAATCTCACGCCACTATTCACAATTTATTATTCTGGAATAGCAGCCCAAGGTGCTGTTGAAAATGTTCAATAAAGGTTGAGACTATGGACACAATTTGCTGCTATTTACACCGATACAAAGGAGGAATATTTTATAAAAACAGAACAAGGAAAAGATTCAGCCCAGAACTTCAGATGCATTTTTAGTTGGAGGAACTACAATAGGGACAGGCCAAACAGAAATGGGTGCTCTATGCCTCCCATTCCATATTTCCTCTTAGGTAACCCTGAACCATCAACCCCAATTTTTCCCTTCCCTCCACTTTCCAACTATTTCAGGTCCTGGGACACGGGCTGATCCACACCGATGCCCAGATCTCTCATCTTAACCTCACTCTTAATATTAACTACAAGAGCTTAAGAGTCCCAGCAGTTAGAGAGCCACCAGGGCAGCAGGCACTTCAACAAATGCAGAACTTAAAGCATGTGCGTAGCTTCTTTTCTTTCAAAGGGATTTCAAATGTTCACTGGAACATGGCTTCAAGGGCCATAGCTGTCTTTGGGACACAGGTAAAACTATGACACACATATATAAAAATCACTGTACTAGTATAACAGGACCCTCAGACATCTTTCAGTCACTTTTCATTACTAAAATGAAAAAGTAATGAAAAGAAAAATGAATTTGAAAACAACACATATCGCTCTAAATATCCTACTTCATCTTTACTTTTAGTCTTCAAGGTGTCCCAGAAAAAAAAAAAAAAAAAAAGGAAAAAAAAGAACAACTTGCCAAGAAAGCAGAAATTAAAGAGTGTCCCTAGAGAGTAATTGCATAGAAAGACTTCTGCTACGTGTGGAAGGTCTTAGAAGACGACGTTTCTTTCTAAAAGGCCCACAAAGAAGAGAGTAGGTTACTCAGGCAATCTCTGCACCAAGAGATCTTCTGCATGAAGTTCATTAAGCACAACAGCTTCTTCTCACCCCCTCTGTAGACCAGCCCAAGTGGTTTTAATCTCCCTTTTCTCCCTACCACAGGACAAAAAGGTTTCCACTGTAAGTTCTGAGACTGGAACAAAGCAGATGCTGAACTGACAAGCTCATTGAAACTTCTACCAAATTTCTGTGAAATGAGCCCATAAATAAAGCCTGTCAACACTTGCTGTTCTACACTGATTGCCAATATCTCACTATTCTCAAAATAAATACCTCCTAGAGCTACTTTTACTTGCCTGGGGTACTAGGCCTTTAAATATAAGTTAAAAAATACCATTTCCAATGTGGATTAATGAGCTTTGCTCACCGTTAAAGAGCTGAAGTCCAGCAAACGTATCTGAAAGATCAAATCAGAGTCAGTTGCCATCTCTACATAGAGCTGCTGGGCTTCAGTGGACTTCAAATGGCCTCCCATTCTGCCCGATGGAGTAATGTGTGGCAGATGCTTCATCGTGCATCTTTGCACGCAGCGGTCAGTAGCGCATTTCCAGTTTTCTTAAAATCTGGGCAGAGGATAACTCTTCTTCCATTATTTCATTCTCTTTTTCTTGTCTCTAAACATCTGAAAATCAGAAGCATTCAAACACTAACTCAGGTAATCACACATAAAAGGAGAACACATTCGGCTGTAATAAATATATATCCCATTTCAGAGCACTCTTTCTTTACAGTTTTTTCTTTTTTTTTTTTTTTTTCCAAAAGAAAATAAGCGAGAGTTTTAAGGAACAGCAATATTCACTGTTAGTTCTAAAACAGACAGCAGGTTGTAAAAGACTAGGGGAAAGCAGACATGCACCTGCAAACATCAGTTCCTGTCTCAAAGCAGGTATCAAGCCTTCTAGCAACCTGAGCTATCACCATGAAGAGTAATATTTCACTAGAGGTGAGTGACTCTGCAGTGCAAAACTCATTTTACTCAACTATTACACATTTAAAAGAACTTACCCCGAGGTTTTAATGAAGTGCATTAAGCACCCAAAGTGAGATTTTCCTCAGAGCTGCTCTCCAGCAGTTCTGAGGAGAAAGACCTGGGAGTTCTTGTGGACAACAGGATGGCCATGAGCCAGCAATGTGCCCTTGTGGCCAAGAAGGCCAATGACATCCTGGGGTGCATCAAGAAGAGCGTGGCCAGCAGGT
>JAOTQQ010000023.1:16842130-16856062 GCA_026546715.1 Gallinago undulata | reverse complement strand
AGGACAGGGCTGGTCTTTTCTCAGTGGTGCCCAGGGACAGGACAAGAGGAAATGGGCACAAACTGGAGTATAAGAAGGTCCACCTAAACATGAGGAGGAACTTCTTTCCTGTGAGAGCGGTAGAGCCCTGGAAGAGGCTGCCCAGGGAGGTGGTGGAGTCTCCTTCTCTGGAGATATTCAAAACCTGCCTGGACATGTTCCTCTGCAACATGCTCCGGATAGACCCACTCCGGTGGGGGGGTTGGACTAGATGATCTCCAGAGGTCCCTTCCAACCCCATATGATTCTATGATTAACACAACATTAGCAGCAAAGGAAAAGAAAAAAAAAGAAAACAGAAAAGATATCTTTGTAGAGGATTAATCCACGAGTCCAGTTGGCAAGCTCCGTCCCAAAGATGCAGCCAAATATTAGACCACCGAGATGTAAGAAAATGCTGCTGTTTGACCATGCCCTTCTTCCCTCAGCAAACAAACACCCCAGTAATCCAGAGTTTACATTTCCTCTGCCTGTGGGCTCATCACAAATACTAACGTCCATTTCCTTCCTGTTACCAAAGCTGTAAAGAGCTAAACACTTAAAAAATCCCTTATGCCAGCAGGTAAAAGTATTAAGAACTTTGAATTGGGCTCAGGCCATGCCTCTGTTGGCTGGACTCTGCCTATCGAACAGCCCGAGCAGCCACATTACCATTCCAGATGGACTCACCGCTATCGGGGGGAAAAAGCATTTTACGGTATAATCTTACTTTCTAAACGCACAGAATCATGGAATTGTCAGAGTTGGAAGGGACCTTCTTGAGATCATCCAGTCCAACTCCCCAGCCAAAGCAGGGCTGCCCAGAGCACATCACTCAGGACGGCATCCAGGTGGGGCTTGAAGATCTCCAGAGAAGGGGACTCCACACCCTCCCTGGGCAGCCTCTGCCAGGGCTCTGGCACCCTCACCAGAAAGAAGTTCTTCCTCATATTTGAGTAGAACTTCCCATGTTCCAGCTTGTGCCCGTTGCCCCTCATTCTGTCACTGGGAACCACTGACAAGAGTCTGGCTCCATCCTCTCTCAACCCACCCTTTAGATACTTGTAAACATACATAAGGTCTCCCCTCAGCCTTCTCTTCTCCAGGCTAGAGTGTCCCAGCTCTCTCAGCCTTTCCTCATCAGGGACATGCTCCAATCCCTCCATCATCTTGGTTGCCCTTCGCTGGACTCTCTCCAGCAGTTCCCTGTCTCTCTTGAACTGGGGAGCTCAGAACTGGATGCAGCATTCCAGTTGTGGCCTCACCAGTGCAGAGCAGAGGGAGAGAATGATCTCAGCTGCTGATGTATAAGCAGGTCCTTCCAGGTTGACCAGTCTCACTCGACCACCCCAACATCGCTTACAAAGCCAAACCAAGCACCAGCACAAACCAGTGAACCCGTGCTACGGATCCCACCACTCCCAGCCCTCAGCCAGAAGCTCAAATGGCCAAAATCCCAATCTCCCCAAGAGAGGCACGTAACCGCTTCTCCTTCAAATTCTCCTCCTCCCCTCTGATAGAGCACAGCACATCATTACAGCCATCTCTTCAATGAAAGGGAACATTTATTTCAGACATGCAAAACCAGGCAACTTAATTATGACCCTTCTGATGAGACAGCTCCTAGGTTTTCCTATCAACATGTTCCCAGGCCCATTCCCAGGGGAATTCAGTGGTAACATGAAGAGCGTGACCGTTTATTTGGCTTAAGGAACACATTAATTTATCTGGCTTATAGAATTTAAACATCTGACGAATGACAGTGTGGTTGATTTTATTCATCAGCTAATTGCTTTGCCACCTGGAGCTGCAGCTTTATATATTCAGCTTATAAAAGATCTGAAAAGGATCTCAATTATTCTTTAATTTGTTCCTTGAATATAAAGTAGGAAAATCTGGCTTAATCAAACATTGTCTCAATTCTATTGGGATATGTCTAGTTACCTTATAACAAGGTAAGCTTTCATTTAATCATATGATATGATAATTCCCCACTTTCAAGCCAAGTATCCTCTTAGTTACAATCAATTTTCCACTGAAAAAATAAACATTGTCTCTTTACTGAAATCCCTGTAGAGACAAATAGTCCTTTTAATGCAACTTGCTGTTAGTACAACCACCCCAGGAATTTTTGTGTTGGAATTCATTAAACCGCCTCGTTTAGCACTGACGGGTAAATTGTGACATCCTGAGTTTTTCGAAACGACTCTTCATACACAGGGCAAATTTTTGGCATAGTTGGAAAAGTCTGGTAAAGAGCATTTGAGCAGGATGGTGGGATCTGCCAAATCTGGGGGTTATCTTTTATTTCACCACGTAATACAATTTTATTTTCTGTGGCATCCTCTCTGAAAACTGACTGTCCAATTGGCTTTTTACTGCAAATAACAAAGAGTAGAGAAGATGTATCAAACACAAAGTAGCTTTTCTCCAAAGATTTTATTTTTTAAAATTCTGAAATTCTGTGTTTCCGTAAGAAGATAGCACTAAAAAAATATAAAAAATAAAAAAATATAACTGGCTTATAGAGTCCTGCACAATCACATAACAGGTATTTACCCATAACTGCACACCCCCAAAAAAACACTCCCCATCACTACAGCACTTTCACCCTCTACCAGAGAAAGCCTAGATTTACAATAAACTATAGAAAAAATGCAGGAGAGACCAAGAGTAGCCCGTGTCCCGAGGTGAGCACAGAGTATGGAGTTTGCTACCTGGAAATAGCAGGTTAAATTATGAAGTTTAAGTTATCGTCACATTGAATGTGAAACAAATTTAAGTGTGTTTCCACAGGAATAATTGAGAGAAGGGGGAATGAAAAAAAAAAAAAAAAAAGCCATGCAGAGAAACCATAGAGAATTTGAATTCATGGAAAACCCTTTCTTTAACCCAAACCTGCTGCCTGGTACTCATGACTGCTCAGCTAGACATACTTCTTAAAACTGAGGAGTCCAAAGGCTGAAACCAACATCCTTCTCATGCAAATCACAAGCACTGGAAAAATAATTCATAGAATCATAGAATGGTTTGGGTTGGAAGGGACCTTAAAGATCGACTTTCAGTCCCTGGCCCTGGGCAGGGACACCTCCCACCAGACCAGGTTGCTCAAAACACCCTCCAACCTGGCCTTGAACCCCTCCAGGGATGGGGCAGCCACAGCTTCTCTGGGCAACCTGGGCCAGGCTCTCACCACCCTCACACCAAAGAAGTTCTTCCCGAGATCTAATTCTTTAACTTTTAGATAAGGAGGTGAAGCAGCAAAACCAGTTAGAAGCAAAACTAAGTCCTGAAACACCGTGGAGCCAGAGGTGGGAAGGGATAACTGAACCTGCTAGTGCTTCTACAGACAGAAGAACTTGCCTTGTAGCCACAGGACAGAGGACTGTCACTCCTGGCCACGGAAAAGGCAGGGTCAATAACAGTATAGAAGGAGAAGAGTTTGAATGAGAGAGTGAAGCAGCTGCCACAGCCCCATCTGGGCCACCGTGGAATCCTTTGGCAAGATAAAGGTGCTTATAGGAGCTCTCAGAAGAGGAGGGGAAAAAAAATATCACCCAAGAAAGGAAGCGAGTGAAGAACTACCTCGTTATCTATTTTGCATCTCTATTTTGCAGGCCAGTTCCAATCACCTGCCTTTATTTGCATGGGAAGCTCCTCATTTTGCATATCTGGAATTTCACAGCACTCTAACGGTATTAGCAACAGTGAATCATGGCATTAACATTATTGTTGTTAATAAATTCTATTTATTTTTAAAATTGTACTTAAATTTCAGCAATACGAGCAACCGAGCTGCACGAAGGGGGAGCAGGCACCTTGAGGGATTTGGAGGAGAGGACTAACACCTCCTGAAATGAGTTTCTCCAGAAGAAACTTTACGTGCAGGTGGAGAGCAACAGCACACAGCGTGAAGGCAAACACACCACGGCACTTTGAATCCAAAGGCCATTGATTCGAGTTAAATACTCTATAAGAAACTTGGGATTCCGGTCATAAAATGAGACAAGTGTTTCTGTATCCAAATTTTACACTCTGGATTCACGAGGCGGAGCAGAAGCTTTCAGCAAAGGAGCCTGGCATTTGGCAATAGTTCCTCAAGATCTCCTTGGAGCTCGCTTCTGGGGGAATGTCAACCTTGGTCCCCTCTAGCAGCTGATACACACGTGAGGTTGAAGCTGACTTCTCAATGAGCTTTGTTCACTGAATTCGGGCAATAATGTCTATATTTTTAGTGCCAAAAAAAATTATCTTTTAATCAGTCTCACCATTGCTTCAAAGAAAGCTGGGTCTTGGATGCGTTCAAGCCATTGTGAATTTCCAGTGTGCTTACTGCCAAGGGGAGTAATGCAATGGGACCTACGAGGCATCGCAGAAAGGGATAAGGTCCATCCTGACTTTTCCCTGTAGGAAAGTCCATAAGAACGGAGCGCCCTTTACGTTCTGCGAGAGTGTAAAATCACTATGGCCAATGACTCCTGGCAGAAATGAGGCACATCCACTGCATACTTACAACTGGAGCCACTATAAAGAACTGAAATGGAGTACCCTCTGCCACAGCTTTTAGATCATCCACTAGAGCTCCCCTTACATTTGGAAAAACTGCCCAAAGCCAATCACGATAACCATACCTATGTCATTAGGGGTCATATGTTTGTATATACTTAGTAAGGACAGTTATTTGGAACTCAAGCCTGCCCTTTTGGTTTATTCCCATTCTCTGGTTATGAAAATAGCAAGAGACAACAGTAGCGCCGTTAGATTTTTGGCTCGCATCGGAGAGGCCGTCCTGGCCAACGAGGATGGTGTACTTTGTTCTCCCAAACATATGGCAGCGATCAAGTGGAGCACTCAATCAGAGCTGTTCTGTGCTCTCCCAACTTAATCTTCTTTTTTTTTTTTCTTTTTCCAATGAATAATCTTTTTGTTTTCTTAAAGAAATACCTATCCACGAAAAACACATGTTTAATGAGGATTTGGGACAGCATTTCCCTTCTTAAAGAAAGCTATTATTTTAATCTTCTAGCCTGTGTTCCTTTTATTTTTCTCTCCTCCTTCATCTCTTTTGCCTCCAACAACTAACAGGCAAAGTAAAGGACTCCCTAATTTTTATAAACTGAAAAGCCTTGGAAGCGTTTCATGAAATTAAAAAAAAGAGGAAAGAGGGGGTGGGTGAAGAGAGAGAGAGAAAGATTTAAAATAAAAATAACTTGTGGAATAGATCAGATCTTTTTCCCAAGTTTCCAAGCTCCAAGCAGTGCCAGGCTCGAAGTCAACGCCGTGGGCAATGGTCACCCCCTCTCACACTGATCTCCTTGCCAACTCGCAGCCGGATCAGCTTGAGAGATCCTGACAGCGCTGGCAAGAGACACTGGGATCTGAAAGCCCGTGTAGCTTGAGCATTTCTCTAAAAATGATCACTCCACATCCAAGTAGAAACTTCGTAGAGGGATGCGGCTGCTCCTCCCCTCGCTCTCTGTTCTCTGAGTGAATAAATTGTACTCTTAAGCACATCACTTAATTTTAGTATAGCCCAATAATATTAACAGTCTCATTGTCAAGGGTAATAACAAACTAAAGGTATGAGAAAGACCTCAGCCGTTCTCATTTAAGCTCAGATTCCCTGTCTTTTCACCTTGTCACACAGAAGACAGGAGGAGAAAAAAAAAAAAAGAGAAAAAAAAAACAACTGGGAAAGCAAGATCCAAATTTCCTCTGCCAACCTCCCAGCACAGCATACAGGGATAGCTTTCCTTCCAGCCCTGGCACGTAACTTTAATTCATTACAGGGCAGTCTCATTAAAATGGATGCACCTTGAACGGACACCGCAGGTAGAAATTCCTCATGCGGTCAGGCACACAGAGCTCAGCACCAGCTTTGGCTGGGCTGAGGAGATGAATGTGCAATTCCCTCAGCTGCCCCTCGTTTGATTATTTCAAGCCCTAACAAACCCGTCTTCCGCAAGAATTTAGTACCTCCCTACTTTTACTGAGGAACAGGATTAGCTCTGAAATAAAGAAACACAAAGGGAAAAAAAAAAAAAGATGTTCTAGAAAGAGTTATTTCCAGTATAAAAATACAGTTCAGTGCAGTCAAAATCTCTTGAAAATGTTTATTTTATGTGTTCCTCACTGAGGATCTTTGTCAGAAACCTTGTTACCTGTTGACAAGGGAAGGCTGAAGACTTCGGAGGGAACATCATCTAAAAATGACCTGCACTGGGGAGAGAAGAAACCCAAGGAAGGCTAATAAGACCATCTGAGCAAAAGCAATAGATAGGACAGAGTTTGAGAGGCAGTATCACTGCATGGACATAAGCCACCCCAATATTTTGTAGCAGGTAATACCCCAGCAGAGAGCACAAAGCTGATAATCCTAACACAACATAGCTAAAATCCAGCATCGTTACATTAATTTGTGGGAATGATGCTATGAGGATAGCTGTTAATTAAAAGGAGGAACAGAGAAGCGGCCAGGGAATTACGGAGGCTGTCTTGAAGAAAGATGGAAAATGACACACCTTCAGCTTTGATAGGCACAGAATCACAGAATCTTCGTGGTTGGAAGGGACCTTTGAGATCATCAAACCTGACCATACACACAAACAGAAAAAAAACCCAAAACCAAACCAAACAAACAAAAAAACAACCAAACCACAAACAAAGCAAAAACAACAAAAGAAACCCGACAAACACCAAAAAACCCCACAAAACAAAACACCCAACCCAACAATCTCAGGCATTACAGCATGCCCTGAAGAGCCACGTCTACACGCTTCTTAAATATCTCCAGGGATGGTGACTCCACCACCTCCCTGGGCAGCCTGTTCCAGGGCCTGACCACCCTCTCAGGAAAGTCATTCTTCCCAAGATCTCATCTAAACCTCCCCTGCCACAACTTCACACCTTTTCCTCTGCTCCTGGCATCATTCCCTTGGGAAAAGGGGCCAACCCCCACCTCTCTGCACCCTCCTTTCAGGGAGTTGTAGAGGGCAAAGAGGTCTCCCCTCAGCCTCCTCTTCTCCAAACTAACCATGCCCAGTTCCCTCAGCCTCTCCTCGTGTGACTTGTTCTCCAGACCCCTCACCAGCTTGGTGGCTCTCCTCTGGACATGCTCCAGCACCTCCATGTCCTTCTTGTGGTGAGGGGCCCAGAACTGAACGCAGCCCTGGAGGTAAGGCTTCACCAGTGCCCAGTCCAGAGGCACCATCACTGCCCTCCTCTTGCTGGCCACGCTGGTCATGATACAGGCCAGGATGCTGTTGGCCTTTGGGGCCACGTGAGCACGCTCCTGGCTCACGTTAACCCAGCTGTCCACCAACACCGCCAGGTCCTTTTCTGCTTGACAGTGATCAGGAAACTCCTAACAAGCCACTAAGCTTTAAAGGCTAGAAATCCCCGAGACAGGGAACTTGTTATTGCAGTCACAGATCAGGAGGAGGTACACGACCATGGACAGCCCAGAGGAATGCTGTGAAGAAGCACCAGGGTTCTTAAACAATACCCTCAAAGATTGGATACTGCCACATGCTGGATGTCTTCAAAATAGCTTCCTTCACATGGGGTGATTTAAGTTCAGCCTCCAACCTCCCAGAGCAAAGCCATCAGAGTCTTCTGGGGTACCTCCAACTCTCCTGCTGACCATATTCCATTATGCCAATCCTGCTTGAATAATCAAAGATCCAATTGAAAAAAAAAAATATATATATATATTTCAAACACCAGCATGTATAGAAGACTAGTGATAGGCTGGATACTGGGTTTCATCTTTTTTTCAGTCCCCTCAGAGAGGACATCTCAATGAAGGAATTCCAGCCCCTTTCCACCATGGTCCGACCTCACTTGGGTTTCATCCCACAAAGATGGGTAACAAAAGCTATGGTTTCAGCAGCCCACACAGGCCTGTTGTTGGCAGATAGAGGTCCCTGAGACCTCCCTTCCCCTAACCATACTCGGGCTGGTACTCACACTATCTTTAATCTTTCTTTGCTTAGTAGTGCTGTAGTCCCCTTCCCAAGCACTCGGATTAAAATCCTTCCAGGCATGAGATTAGTCAACTGTGGAGCTCTCTCTCACAGCAATAGTCATATCACTTGGATATTTTAATATAAGACTGGAAAAAACACTGAAGGGAAAAATCTTGCCTCTAGGAAAAATAAGGACGCTGAACATCCCCCTCAAATACTGGGCTGAAAACAGTTGCTCTGAGACCTTAAGACTCTTTAATTTCAAGAACGAATTTTACATGGATCCTCTGGTTTCCTCAGTTGTGGATTTACTCTTCAAATTATCTGTTGATTAAACCAGGATAAGAACTATTATTTCCTCTTAATCTCTTTATATACAGAGAACATAAAGAGAAACGTCATGTTTCAGCCCTTCCCTTAATTTCTACAGATTTTAACCAAAGCCAGAAGGCCTGATTTTCATCCAGCACATGGGGGTAAAAAAAAAAAAAAAAAAAAAAAAAACCTGAAGTGGTCACATTTAAGTTAATGCAATAATAAAAGTGGTAAAGGTAAACTCAGCCCTGAATCAGATTTTCAAGTTTAAACAGACTAGCAAGAGGCTGGTGTGAACGTTCATATATGGAATGTATGCAATAACTGGCTCATCAAACCAGGACACTATGTAGAGATAACACGACACTACAACCATGTACTTGGCTACAACAATATAGGCAGCGCTGTAATTACACTAATGACCTCCCAGAGCTATTGTGTCTTTTAATTAAGTCTTTTCGAGCAGGCATTTGCCACTTAATCCTAACTCGCTGTAACTACTGCAGCGTATCATCTACATTTTCACAAAGAATTACTGTGTCATATTTCTGTCAGAAAGATGAAAGGGAATATTTTAGTTGAAGTGGCATTTACAGAACGAGCCAGTATGAAGCAAAGGGCCCAGAGATGTCCTTTTAGTAGCACTTCAGACCAAGTAAATGCTTCTGTTCCCTTTCTTTCTCCTGCTACAAGGAGTCTTCCCAGCAGAAGCTGGGAGAAAGCAGGCAGGAGGGGCTACACAGAGCCAATATCACACCTGATTACACGGATGATAAAGCTGTGACAACAGATTTTAACCAGAATACAGCTCACAGCAGCAGTGCCACAAAGCAAGAGTTTTTCAAGTTTCACTTAACTCCTTACTGCTCATCACAAACCAACAAGCAAATTGTTCTCAATGTTCTCAGGACGTTCTCTGCCCACCAATTCCCACCACGCTGCCTTTGGATGGGAGGGCTTTTCCCCGAGAGCGCTTCCCATTCCCAAGAGTTTGGAGCTAAATCAGTGCAAACGAGCACAGTTGATGTTATTTTCAACAACATTAACAAACCGTTATTTCGGGATATTCTTCTAATAATGGTTCTGCAAAAGCAAGGAATTCTTTCCCAAAAAAAAAGATGCGCGGGGGTGTGCACGGAGGAGTTTCTCTCTGTTGTCTGAATGGCACCACTGTTAACTCAGACACAGAGACTCTGAGCAGCTCTGTCAGTTCTACTTTGCTTTAACAGACTCACAGGCACCGGAGATGAGAACAATTTTCTGCTTGTTTATTTGAGAGATTCTTATTCTAACTATGGAAACCTGACTCGGCCCAATTTCCACATCTTTTCAGTGTCGTCTTTGATATGAATATTTTCACTCTGTTTCACTCCTTGCCTCCAACAGCTCCAAATACCGCATCCAAAGAGTTTGATGAATGAGAAGAATTAAATCAAAGCTAAAAACTACAGAAGTAGGAGGGGAATTTAAAAGTGATCAGCCTCTTGGGTATTTCTATATCATCACAAAAGACGTTCAACCCTTTGTCTTGCCACTGCACACCAGGGAAGAAGCAAATACAAGATGATCTTAAGTTTTTCCTATAAACAAGACAGGGACTTGTAGTCAACAGTCAGTGCTGGTTTAACTCAAGCACTCTTATTGCTGTAGTCTTTCCAGAAGTACATCCAGTACTTCCCACATCCCAGTGTCCTACCAGACTCTGATGTCTTCTCTGAGCCCTCTGTTATTTCTCCGAGTGTATTCAGTTGCTTCCCTTGCTGGTCTGCAAAATACCAAAAAAAAAAAAAAATACAACACATTGCTTGCATTAAATACACTACTTGAATGACATAAAATACAGCATCCAAAGCCTCCTCCCTCATCATCAGAAACACGAATGGTTCTTCCGCAAGGTCCTCTTTTATTCTTCTCTTTCCTGATCTTTGTCGTGCTCGTTCTTCCCTTTTACAAGATTTTTCACAAGCCTGGAAAAAACGCACTGTTCGCATCACGAGACAGATGTCAACAATTGCCTGAAGCCTTCTCCTTTCCCTTCCCTCCCTATCCTTTGCTGGAGAGTTAAGATGATATTACCTTCCCAAGCCAACCCCAGCCAAAATCCCCAATTTCTAGATGCTTTGTGGTCCTTTCTGCCACCTCAGGAGCAAAGCACTATCACCACCAGGAGATACTCAGGTAGCAAATTCCCATCTCCTGCCCACACAAGTCCAACGAGGTAATTAAGGCCGACACCGATTGGTAAAAAACCAAAATGAACGAAGTTATTTAGCATTAAAACCTGGTTTGTACTACAACCCAAATTTAGCACACACAAGTAGAAAAGCTTATTGATAAATACCTGTTGCTACGGGCAAACTACCTGTAAAAAGAGGGTTAAAGGGAAGATGTTTGAAATGGTTGACGAGAAGCACTCTCTTTGTAAAGCAAGTAATTCAAGCTCTTCTAACTCATCGGGAAGGCTCTACAAGATTGGCCTATGAGCAGCACAGCCTGCTGGGGTACCACACAGAAAAAAAAAGAAAAGTTGATAAAAAATTGGGTTCCTACTAGCAATTATGTCAACAAGATCACTTGTGACTGAATTGAGGAAGGGGAGAGAAATGAGAAAGCTTTTTTCAATTCTTTCCATTTCAGCTAACGAAGATCAAAACATAGCTTCCGGTATTTCTGCTCAGGGCAAGATTTTGTAGTCCAGTGAAACTAATCATTTTTTGATTAACTCCTGATGGGCAGCTAATTGTGAAATTAAAACACCTTTTCAAAAGATTCAAAAGCTCAAAGGAAAAATACGCTAACATTCCTTAAATGAAAAATATTGCTTCACCATTTCAGAAAGCTTGTCCTTGTGTTTCTGCTTTTAAAGAATTATCCCCCCATCCCTGCGAGGACACAGCAACGTGATAGACACATCTTAAATTACTTCCCTAAGGTGAGAGAAAGGAGTTCAGCCCTAACGAACCAGCCCTCTTGCCAACACTTTGGCATACCAACCTTAACCAGACCCTTCTCTCCGGGCTCGACGCGAAAAGGTCAGCGGCCTTTTATCTGGAGAAGATAGCCCCTGCAAAGCCCAACCATCTCCTCCTTTCATCTGACACCAGTCCAGCAGCCTCTGCTCTGCTGTTGGAAGGCAGGCACCTCCGAAAGCCTCATCACATCTCTCTCTACTCCAGCTTGACAGGCTGGTGGCGTGAGGGATGCGTGAGAGTTCACTGCGTTTGGAAAAGAACATCTTTAACCGCTGAAATCCTACCGCTCGCTCTCTCTTAGACGTGCTAAGTAATCACCAGCTCTTCCCCGCGGTCACAATCGCATCCCAAGAGTTGCCACTGATTTCAGCGAGCTTTAGGTCAAGCCCACATTTGCCAAATGAGACTGTTTGGATTTCATTTCTTCTAAAGAAATTTAGGTTGAGCCCGTAAGCGCTACAATCGTCTCAGGTAGCAGGACAACACGACCTCGTTCAGACTCTCCTTCTTTCGCACCTTAAGCGGGATGGGTTTCCCAACACTCATGTAATTGCCCCATTTTTAAAAACTTGATTGCATCACGCAAAAGTATTTTATTAATAAAATTCTTTTTCTACACAAGGCAGTTCTAGGCTGAATCATTCATTCTCTCAGACACGACTTCTGGTCGAGCTCTGAAACAGTTTATTTTAAAGTCATCCCAGGAGTGTGAAACAGGTATCTTCGCAGAGATTTCTGAAAGGCTATTCTCTCACGGGGCATGTATCCCCACAAATAACCTTATATCCCCTAGGAACAGGAGGAGTCAATTAATTGATTTTTAAAGGCTTTTTTCTCTTATTTTGGGCAGAAAGAACGCTTTCAAGCACTAAAAATTAGGCACTTTAGGCACACAAAATACTGACAAGGATTCAGTAGGTCAAACTACAGACACATCTCACAGAATCACAGAATGATATGGGGTTGGAAGGGACCTCTGGAGATCATCTAGTCCAAACCCCCTGCCAAAGCAAGTCCACCCAGAGCAGGTCCCACAGGAACATGTCCAGGTGGATTTGAAGGTCTCCAGAGAAGGAGACTCCACCACCTCCCAGGGCAGCCTCTTCCAGGGCTCTGCTACCCTCACAGGAAAGAAGTTCCTCCTCAAGTTTAGATGGAATTTCCTCTGTTCACTTTCGGGCCCGTTACCTCTTGTCCTGTCCCTGGGCACCACTGAAAAAGACTGGCCCCATCCTCCTGACACCCACACTTGAAGTATTTATAGGCATTGATCAGTTCCCCCCTCAGCCTTCTCCTCTCCAGACTAAAAAGTCCCTCAGCCTTTCCTCACAAGAGAGATGTTCTAGTCCCCTCATCATCTTCATAGCTCATCTATCTCAAAGACAAAAGCAAAGCAGAAGTCCCAATTAAGAGTATGAGTAGCATACAAGAAATGAACAGATACATTCAGGTTCAAGCTCAGAGTCTACAAAAAAGAAGCTTTAAGAGAAGGCAGGAAAACTAGAGCACAGGCAAGTCTGGAGAGCCGACTGGAGGGGATGGGATAATCATCTGCCAATGCAAACAAGGCCGTTGCCAACAGGAAGGGGACTAATCTGTCCTGCTCCTCTGTGGCAAATAGATCAAGAAGTTCTGAGCTCCACTTGCTGCAGAGAAGATTCAGGGAAAGACCGTAAGCGTAGAGAATCTGAAGCATTCTAACAGTTAGGAAACTGAAGCCTGGAACATCTTGCTGTGGCCTAGAATGGCAGAGTCTCCACCAGTAGTGACCTTCAAGGATACTGCAGAGCTGGACCTACCTCAGGGGACAACGGCTATGTGACATCTGGGCTCTTCCCAACTGCTTCAGTTTTTGTAAACTTCCTATTAATGAGTAAATGTGGCCTAAGAAGGTGCATTTCTGTTGAAGAGAAGGCAAAACCTGCCCTTCCAACGCCTCGTGAGAGCTACGCAGCTCACCGGTGACAGCAGGAAAGGTGGGGAACGGCTCCCCAGCCCCAGCCCCTTCTGTTGGACATTGTTATCTACGGAACCGCTCCAGTTGAGTCTGAAGAGAGCCAACTGGAAAGCAGACAGAAGCAGGTACTGATATTACACCAGGACATATTGTCGCTGCCAGAGCCAACTTACCGTCACCTAAGCTGCCAATTATTCCCAAGTCACCGATACATTAGGCTTTTTTTTTTTTTTTTTTTTTTAAATCCCAGAGAATGATCTTCTACTGGAGGCTTTTTCACACCCAGGACTCTGATGTATCCCTGGTGGCATGTTGGCTAATTAAGAGCAAAATCCATCTCTTGATGCAATAACACTGCCACTGGAAAAACGATTCCTACGGTAAGAAAAAATGCTTAATCAGGCTAGAAGGAGAGGCATCTTAACACTTGCACTAAGCACAGGAAAAGAGGTCTACAGCTAGCAATTAACAATGATGAAAAGGACAGTGATTTAAAGCATATTGCCATGACATTTTTATCAAACTAAATGAGTTTGCTAGGCCCAGCGGCTGCATATGCTTATTGTCATTTAATGTTTGGATAGCAACACATCAGGCAGCGAGCATCAGGAGGTGCCGAATTTAATAAGTCATTTTGACATCGGTGTGAAACGAGCAAATCAGCATTCTGAGGAATGTGTTCACACTCCGAGCAGACAGGCAG
>JAOTQQ010000023.1:16822062-16842120 GCA_026546715.1 Gallinago undulata | reverse complement strand
AAAAAAAAAAAAGGGAAAAAGAAAAAAAAAAGAGAGGAGGCAGGAAAGCGAGAGAGATGAAAGCCAGGAGAAGAAACAGGCAGCAACGCTCCCGTGAAAAACTAGTCCTGTCCTGTCTCCTGGTCTGGCTGGTTGCTGTCAGCAAGAGGAGGTGTTGTTTTTTTTTTTGCTGAGGCCGAGATACACCACCTATCTATCTTGAACAGCATAACTCTCATGTATTATTTAAGCCCGACGTGGATTATGTCAAACGAACTAAAATTAATGTCATGGAAACCTTTCAGGACTTTTTATTGCTTTAGCGGCGATGCAAAATTCCTGCCACGTGCGCGCTTAATCAGAACTTGTTTTTTTCCCCCCACAACAAGGCTGGCTCCGCACACAAGACTTCTTTGAGAGCCTCTCAGACACGTTCCTCCTCCCCGAAGCCCAGAGGAGCTGTGCCTGCTCGAGGAAACTTAAGGCTGGGGCTTTTCATGCCTTTCAAAGAACCGGCAGCCGTTTTTGATCCCAGCTCCCCTGCCCTCCCCAGACTGGCTGCTCGCCCCCCATCCCTCGCCTGCCAGCCCTTCTTTATCTTCTCTTTACCTCGGGGTACGTGGGTAGCACAGAGGTATCCGAGCCAGCCATAAAACTCCACCGTGCTGGGGTTGCGTGGAGCTCAGCGCAGACTAATTTACCCCTGCTGTCACTAATTTGAGTCACCGGCCCCGGCGGTATGTAAAAGACGGGCAGACGCGGCGCTTAGCAACTATGGGTTTAGTGATGGGTTTTTGGCAGCCTGAGGTTGATGGTTGGACTCGATGATCTGAAAGGTCCCTTCCAACCCAGGCAATTCGATGATCCTAATTTGTTTAGAGCTAGGGAAACCATTCCTCCCCACCTCCGTCCTCACCACCGTGTCTGCGACCTTCTCCTTTCACTGCCAAATACTCCATATTTCATCACCCATCTTTTCAGCGGGCTGATCACTTCTAAATTAGTCCCTTTTCCTCCCCCCCCCTCCAAATGCTGGTACTAATTCAACAATCTTTTTTGCATTTTGAGATTTATCTCCAACTGTGCCTTAATTCCAGGGCTCACAAACTCCATTTCCCCCCCAGTCCCGAATGCCTAAAAATACAAACAGTGAAGTCTCAGAAGAACAATGTCATTCCCTTGTCTCGCAGAGCATCAGTAGGTACATTAGGATATGATGAAACAACTGTTACGACGAAGAAAATGATGATGATGATGACAAAAAAGGCACTTTTTGGAACATAACTTAGAAGAGAAGCAGCATTAGAGAAATGAGATGGAAAGGGAAGAAGAAGAGAGGTGAAAATATCTTCATACGTGCTGTAAATGTTCCATCCACAAAAGTGGGAATAAATCCACTTTCCTCAAATATCCTGCTTGGACTCACTCCTCCACTATCTGGACTATTCCCCACAAAAAGATCAGAAGTTTGAGCTGTCAGGTAAATACATCCAGAAAGCAAGAAAGGAGAAATGAGATACCATTGATACTGGAACCAAGTAATTCTATCATGCTTTGGGGAGATTCGGGACACAGCACCTTCCACTTCACCAGGGACACAGTCACCTGATTTCCCCCATCCTTGCACACGAGTGGGGCACAGGCTGGGAGGGGGGGTGGCATTTAAACAGGCTTGAGGGGCTGGAATTCAGTGGGATCTGTCTGGCAGCACATGACGACTCTGGGTTACTGAAGTTAAAGATGTGCTATATTATTTTAAAGCTTTTCAATAAGGACCAAAACAAGAACAAAAGGGGCTCCAAGACCACAAAAATCCTCGTAATGGGAAGAGCTGTATGAAGTGCTGGACACGGAGCAAGGGACACGCAGCTGTGAACAGCAGAGGGTACAGCAGAGGAATACAAACATGGGTAGGGGCTTGGAGCATCTCTCCTATGAGGACAAGCTGAGGGACTTGGGTTCTCTTTAGTCTGGAGAAGAGGAGGCTGAGGGGAGATCTGATCAATGCTGATAAATACTTCAAGGGTGGGTGACAAGAGGATGGGGCCAGTCCTTTTTCAGTGGTGCCCAGGGACAGGACAAGAGGAAATGGGCACAAACTTAAATGTAAGAAGTTCTACCTAAACATGAGGAGGAATTTCTTCCCTTGGAGCATGGAAGAGCCCTGGAAGAGGCTGCCCAGGGAGGTGGTAGAGTCTCTATCTCTGGAGATCTTCAAGCCCACCTGGACATGTTCCTGTGCAACCTGCACTGGGTGCAGGGGGATGGACTAGATGATCTCCAGAGGTCCCTTCCAACCCCACATGATTCTGTGATTTTGTGAAAAAAGACAGAGGGAGCAGAAGGATTATTGAGCATGCAGACTTTCAGGTGGACCACAGCTGGCCAGCGAGCGCTGGGAGAAGGCGGGGGGGAGGCACTGGTGCTCAGCTAGGTACAATACTCCTCTCAGGGCCAAAAGGACATCCCCCTTCTAGGATTTCATTGGTGAAGCTAAGGAATTTAGCTGGTTGAGTCCAAGGTCAGCTCCTTCACTGATAAGAGCTGTCATGAAGAAAGCTAGAAGCGAGGACCTGCCCCTCATTTCCCTTGGGAACTGCTTTTAAGCTGAGGCTTTACCACTGGCTTCCACCTTTGCTAAGTGTCAGGGAGCAGCAAGGGCTGGCTGGGATGGGAAGCTGGGAATGGAGCAGGATAATAAAGCACGTGTCACCACTGACCTCACCAACGTGGAGGTGGGATGGAAATCAGCAGGTCCAGGTCAGGATCGGGGCGAGAGACAGTGATCAGGGCAAGGTGCAGTCCAGTGATCACCCAGCAAGTCTGCAGGGATGGGGCACGTCTCATCTCAAGCCAGGAAGCCCGGCCAGTGGGTCCAGCTTAGGGCCAGCGTGGTGGCAGTAGAAGACAGTTGCAGACACAATTGTGATCGAGCACAGGTGGGGGTCAGCAGTGAAGCCCCAGCTTAAAAGCAGTTCTCAAAGGAAAGTTCCATATTAAGAAGTTCCACCTAAAGATGAGGAGGAACTTCTTTTCTGTGAGGGTGACGGAGCCCTGGAACAGGCTGCCCAGAGAGGTGGTGGAGTCTCCTTCTCTGGAGACCTTCAGAATCTACCTAGACACGTTCCTGTGCAACCTGCTCTGGCAGGGGGTTGTACTAGATGATCTCCAGAGGTCCCTTCCAACCCCATGTGATTCTGTGAAAAGGAAGAGAGGGAGGACTTTGAGACCTACACATCCTCCATTCTGTTTTAAGTTAGGGGGAGAGAACTAACTATGGACCCAAACTGAACATCACTTTGTTCTTCCACCCTTCATGGATAAGGCATATCCAAACATCACACCAAAGCTGCGCTCTTTGTCTTTAGGCTGCAGCAGTTTACGCAGCCCAATTTAAAAGGCCTTGTATCCCCTGGAATGTGTAAAAGGTGCAATAAAATTTTTACGAGCTGAAATTATAATAGACTTTTCCCTCTTTTGGTCTTTCCTCCCACACTCTCTCCTAAGACCTCAGAGTTCCGTGTGTGGGCAGCACAGCCTTGTCCCATCCAGTCACTGCCCCAGTACCAGGCAGTAAAGGTGTATCAGCCTGAGATGAAAAGAAGGTTTTTCAAGTCCTTCATCCTTAGTTAATATTTTTAACTTCCATGTAGTTACCTTGGCACTAACTCGATGCCCAAGATGGCAGTGGAGCTCTGGCAGTCTGATGGGAAGCTAATGCAGCTTCTTGGTCAGCTGTCAGGTGCAGCGTGAACGGTGCGTAGAGTCCTCGTGTGTCCCCGAAGAAGAGTGAGAGCTTTTCCTCTTCCCTGTTCTCCGAGCTGCCAGCACACACCACGCTGCAGAGCGCGAAATCCTGCACAGAATCACAGAATATTCATGGCTGAAAGGGAACTTTGAGATCATTGAGTTCAACCATACACACAAACACAAAAAAAGCCCCAAAACCAAACCAAACCAAACCAAAAAAAAACCACAAACAAACAAAACCCAACAAACACTCCCCCCACAACAAACACCAAAAAAACCCACAAAACAAAACACCCAACCCAACAATCTCAGGCACTAGAGCATGCCCTGAAGTGCCATGTCTCCACATTTCTGAAATACCTCCAGGGATGGTGAGTGACTCCACCACAGAATCACAGAATCACCTAGGTTGGAAGGGACCTTTCAAGATCATCTAGTCCAACCAATGAAAAAAAAAAAACAACAAAAACCCCACAAACAAAAAACCCCACACCACACCCAAAACACCACCAACCCAACACTAATCCATATCCTCGAGCACCATGTCAACTTGTCTCTTGAATAACTCCATGGATGGTGCCTCAACCACCTCCCTGGGCAGCCTGTTCCAGTGCCTGACCACCCTCTCAGGAAAGTCATTCTTCCCAAGATCTCATCTAAACATCACCTGCCACAACTTCACACCATTTTCTCTGCTCCTGGCATCATTCCCTTGGGAGAAGAGGCCAACCCCCACCTCTCTACACACTCCCTTCAGAGAGTTGTAGAGGGCAAGGAGGTCTCCCCTCAGCCTCCTCTTCTCCAAACTAACCATGCCCACTTTCCTCAGCCTCTCTTCGTGTGCCTTGTTCTCCAGACCCCTCACCAGCTTGGTGGCTGTCATCTGAACACGCTCCAGCACTTCCATTTCCTTCTTGTGGTGAGGAGCCCAGAATTGAACCCAGCCCTAGAGGTGAGGCCTCACCAACACCATCCCTAAGATTGCAACACCAGGGGTACAATTAGGTCGTGTCAGTAGCAAACGTTTCAAAAGGGACCTAAGACAACTTCAGTGAGGACCTTCCACTCGGGAAGGAGCCTGAGGGCACAAATAACATCCCTTTGCTCCCAGAAACACTTCCCCCAAGAGGTGCAGAGTCTGCAAACGCCTCTGCTTCGTCCTGTCTGCAGGAACCCATTTTGGGGCTGCTTTTTCAAACACTGACTCCTCTTTAGTCCTACCTGGCTTGCTGTTCCGTTGCCTCATCCCAGCCAGGTGGCACCTGCTAAGTATGCTGGAAATGGAGGACACCGTAGGAACAGCAGAATTTAGGCCCCAAGGGAGATTCACTCTCTACATCTTCAAGCCCCAAAAGCTCTCTCACTTGCGTGTCTTTCATTTTGAGGTGCAGAAACCAGAATGTTAAATCCCAAGGAGATGCCCAAGCACGTCTGATATTTTGGGGTTGTTTTTCCTTCCCTAGTCTACCATAAAAAATAAAAATATTTTAAAAGTCACTGTTTCTCCACGGTTTAAAAGAAAAAAACAAAACACAACAAAGCCTGATACAATCCAAATGTTGAAACCAGTGACAAGTGAGCCACATCAGGGATTTTGTTTTACTAAAGCAGGTGCCACAGATGGAACAGAGAGCGTTTTCCACATTAAATAAGAATGGCTCAAAATCAGTAACAAAGAGTGACAAAGCCACTTAATTATCTAGCCCAGATAAGGTAACTCTCTGCATGCAGCAGTCCTGTAGTTGAGAGCGAGCAAAAAAGTGTCAGACAGACAAGCTAATGGTCTCCTGTTGGTTTTCCACTCGAGTTCTGAAGAGTTCTGCTTGGTTTCCCTCCCAGCCTGGCCGGTTTTGGAGTGAGAAGCTACTGGCCACATATGACACAACCAAGTATCACCCATTTCTACAGAAGGACAGATTCTGAAGGCGATGTGAGTGGGTGAAACACTCTTTAGCTCCTGTTCCTACTACAAGCCATCTGTAGACATCAGTTAAAACTTCCAGAAGGACGCTACGGAGATAAGAAGATGCTTAGAAGCATCAACAGGTTGAGTCTAAAATCAGAAAGAAAAAAACCACCTTCCTGAGTGCCTCCTGACTTCCAAAGTAAACATCTACTGCCCAAGGGGACAGCGCTGTTATCAGCTGTAACTTTGACCTCTGAAGGCAAGTTTGCTGCTCTGACATGAGCCAAAAAACTATACTGGCCAGCAGAGAGGAAACCTCCTCCAAGAAATGGAAATTAGATGATGGAACTGCCACCATCACATGGAAGTCGTGAAAGATGAGAAACAAAAGACAAACGCAGCCTAAATAATAACACAAAAGATTTTTGTATTCTTTTCCTCCAGGCCTTCTCTAACAAAAATAATTTTGCTATGATGGACGTAGCTAATAGCTAATTGTTGATCTTTTACAGCAGCCATTGGAGGTAAGAATACAGCGCTGCTGCTTCCTTCTGAAACAGGCTGGGAACTGCCCCGCGTTCTGGAATTTTGCTGCCGCTTTAACGCTGCTCTTTCATTTAAAATATCTTTGTTTCCACGGGCGTTAGGCATACACATACCACGCTGGCTGAGGGAGCTACATGATGGGAAATTACATTTTAATGGTCAGCACACAAAACAAAACAAACCCCCCTATATGGCAAGGGAAAGGCTGGATCAGCTGGAACGCTGAGTGGAGAAAGCCAAGGTCCCACACAGCGGCTTTCTGGGTCCTCAAAAAGGATCCAAGTTAAAGTTGTACTAATTATACCCAGGTGTGGAATAAGAGCTGGTTTTCATTTCTTTTCAAGCTGAACTAAAGGACCGATTTTATTTTATTTTTTTTTTTTTTATGGTCTAGATTAATTTGTCCAGAGGGGCTTTCATTTCCATCCGCCTTCGGTTCCGGGGTTCCTACCAGCGGCTCTTCTCCGAACTCTTATCCACTTCGTTGGTCGCTCATGCGTATCTCACGGGGGCACTCGTGCCGAAACTCATGGGGCGAGCAAGCGTGAAGCACCAGGGTTCTCATGCAGGAATCGAGCGGGCAGCCATGCAGGAATTAACGGGGCACGCGAGCACGAGCTAATTGTGCGCCAGAGCGTGCGCCGATGGGGCACCCAGGCGTGAACTCATCGGGCGCCCACGTGTGAATGCAGTAAAACCCTGCAGTTTATGCCCAAAAAACAACAAAAAAACCCCACCCAAACCACACACAGGAACTGTTTCAACATCAATCCCTTACCCTTATAAATTCAACATCATCACATACGCCCATTACAAGCTCCACGCTTCTACCTGGGCAGCGGGGGTAAGCACCGCATGGTGCATGCTTTGATCACCGCAGCAAGCTGCTCGTTCTGACCAAGGGCCTCCCTTTCCCACCGACCAGCCCTCAACACCTCTTTGAGCAGGCCCTTACTCTAAAATGGACACCCTCAGCTCCACTCCCCAGCTCTGCTCCCTGGAGACCCACTTGGAGCACATAGAATCACAGAATCACACGGGGTTGGAAGGGATCTCTGGAGATCATCTAGTCCAACCCCCCTGCCAAAGCAGGTCCACCCAGAGCAGGTTGCACAGGAACGTCTCCAGATGGGTTTTGAGTGTCTCGAGAGAAGGAGACTCCACCACCTCCCTGGGCAGCCTCTTCCAGGGCTCTGCCACCTTCAAAATTCCTCCTCATGTTTAGGTGGAACTTCTTATATTCAAGATTGTGCCCATTTCCTCTTGTCCTATCCCTGGGCATCACATTTAGCCCCTCTGCACTCCACAGGTCTCCTGGGCTTTCCCAGTCCCACTGAGCCACCAGGGAAGGTGTTCTGGGATCCCTGATATGGAGACAGCCCAGGTTGCAGACCATTGGGGCTGGGGGCTTAAAGCAGAACCCATGACATCTCTTCCCAGTCACCTTCCCATCCCTCAGGACCTTCCTTTGGTAGCCTCAAGCTCTACATTTCCCACTTGCTTATGTACTGTCCACACCTCCCTCCCCTGCAGACATGATGGACCAACCACAACATCCCAAATTCCAATACGAGAATCAATACACCTTTTCCTGAGCTTCAAAACCACTCAAATTATTGCAGCCTCAGGCCATGCTGGACCTGGGTGCTGCCTGCATTCTCCACCAATTACTACAGTGAGCAAAGCAACCTCCACTGGGGGAACTTTCTTCTCTGAAAACTCTTTCTTCTCTGCCATCTTCCTGTCTGCATGTCCCCTCTGGTGTTGCCCCCCCACTGGCTGTGATGGGGCACTGTGGGCTCCTCCGAGGGCCTGGCACTTTAGGATACCATAACCAACTTCAGAACCAGCTGCCCAGGGCCACCTCCCACACTGGCACCACCGCAACCCCTGGATGCCAAACCCTGCTACGTGTGTCCACCATGGCACTGGTGTGAACTCATGGCGCACTTCAGGGGTGAACTCATGGGGTGCTCATGCATGTGCTAATTGAGCATTCATGCATGAGTAAATTGGGTGCTCATCCAGAACTAATTGGGCTCTCAAACGTGAATTGATTGGGCTCTCAAGCATGAACTGATTGGGCGCTCATGCGTGAACTATTTGAGCAATAAAGCGTGCACTAATTGGGCAGCCATGCATGAAGTAATTTGCTGATCAGGCATGAACTAATAGGGTGATCATGCGTGAGCTAATTGGGTACCCATCCCATGCATTGACTAAACTGGCACTCATGCAGGAGCTGATCAGGTGCCCACGCACGAACGTAGTAAACCCTACAATTTAATCTCAATACCTTCCACCCCTTACCACCACAAAATGCGCATTTAAGAGCTGTTTCAACACAAATACATTAGAAACTCGACTTTCAATGTCCTCACAATCCTAATATGCAGCAGTTATAAATTTCATGCGTCCTCCCTGCAGAACAGACAGCAGGGATTAACTTCGTAGCAGTGTGTACACACACACTCCCAAGTCTTGCTCCTTGCCCCACAAAACCCACTACAGGGGCTAACATCATCGAATCCTTTAGGCTGGAAAAGACCTTCAAGATCATCAAGTCCAGCCATTAACCTAATATTTCCACATCCACCACTAAACCACGTCCCTCAGCACCACATCTACACAATCAGAAGAACATCTTGCCCCTCAGAAACTCTCCCCTTTCTCCTGTTAGGCCAGACTGTACGGGGTTAATAGCATAACAAAGTGCATGTGCACTTACTAAAATTCTACCTCTGCCCCCCTGGCAACCCGATTACAGGGGTTATCATCATCATCACACTCTCAATTTTTATCTATTACAACCTCCACCCCTTGCCCTTATGGACTAGATTATGGAGGTCAACCTTATCGCGGTCTGACTACACATACTCTTCACAAATTTCAGCCCTCACCCCCTCGGATCAGACTGCAGGGGTTAACATTCTAACAACCTGAATGCAGACATATTATTATGCCCCTCAGGGCATGAATTGGAGGGCTTACTGCATTCATGCATGAGTGTCCAATAAAGCCACGCGGGGATGCCCAACTAGTTCACGCTTGAGTGTTCATTAAGTTTGTGCATGAGCACCCAATAAATATGTGCATGAGTGCCCAATTAGCTTATGCACGGGCACACAAATAATTCACACCTGAGCAGCCTGTCAGTTCATGCATGAGGGTCCAATCAGTCCATCCTTGAGCGCCCCGTGAATTCAAATGTGGGCACACGATTAATTCCCATCCAAGTGCCAGATTAATTTATGCCAGATTGCCCAACTAGTTCATGCATGAGTGCCCAGTCAGTTCATGCATGAGCGTCCTGCAAATTTACACTTGATTATCCAATTAATTCCTGCATGGAAGCACAATTAATTCATGCTTGAGCACCCAATTAGCTCACACAGGGGCATCCGATTGGTTCAAGATGCTCCACGAGTGTGACTGCACCATCAGGTCACGCATGATCACTCAACGAATTCATGAGAACCTGACCACTTCATGCACCATTGCAGAGTTCACTTGAGTTGAGCACCTCATGCACGAACACTCAATGAGTACATGCAGGAGTGGCTGATGATCTCCTGAGTGCCACACTGGGCACACACGGCAGACTTCAGCACCCAGGGGCTGCAGCGGTGCCAGTTTTGGGAGGTGGCCATGAACTGCCCTACGCAGGTGGTAGCTGGCTCTGAAGCTGATGTAGCTGCTCACAGCATTCGAAAATGCCAGCCCCTCCGAGGAGCCCACAGAGCCCCACCACAGAAATACTTCAGAAAGAGCAGCTGGCACAAGGGGAAGAGACACACGGGGAGATGGTAGAGGAGATGCATGGAGGGAGACATGGCAGTGATGACGTACAGGGGAGACCTACTCATGGAAGGAGGCCCATGGGTGACCCTCACCAGAGCAGGTACACCCTGGAGAGAGTGTGGCCTGCAGGCAACCTGCTGCTGGAAAGCTCCCACAGCTATTCATAGTTGCTAATTCCCTTCTGCTAAGAGCTGGTGGGAAGCCCCATTGATCTAGCAGTGACCTCTATGTATTATCACGCAAGGGGACCGAGCCAGAAGATGGGTGTGAGATTAGCAGTAAGGGTAATGCTGGAAGACCATTAGTACGGCTGACCAGGGAAATAGTGACAAAAAACGGACTGAAAAACTCTCCCTGCTGCCACCCTACGTATTGAGACTGTTCTGTAAAGATCAGGGACAGAACAGGATGAAGTAGAGAAGAAAGCTCTTCAGAGAGGAGAGCTGCAAGTCAAGGAATTGCTGGTACAGGTGCAAAAAAAAAGGCTTAGTTAATGTTGTTCAGGATATGGAGCAAGGTCCAGAACAGTGGAGCCATTTGGTGCACCATTTTACTCCCCAGGTTGGAAAGCAGCCATGTCACATCAAGAAAACACTCTTCACTACCCATCTAAGGTCTGGACAAAGCCTTAGAGCTGTATGACTCATCAACTTATTGGTACCTCCAACAGCCTTCAACTTTGCTTGCACTACCATCATCATCTGCATCGTATGCTAGAGTATAGAAAATAAATGAAAAATTCTGTTGTATTCTTGGGGTTTGTGTTTTGCAGGAACAAGTTATGAAATTTGTAGTAAGCACTTAAATTAGGATAACCCCAATAATGCAGCCCCCATTTGTGGGGTGGCATTTGTAATGCAGATATATTCACACTGTTGTGACTTAGTGACATCTGTCACAGGAGTGAATTTTGTAAAAAAAACATGCATTCGGATTGTTATAATATTAAGTCAACTTCACTGGGGTGGGCGTTGAAGTTTGTGAAGAGCACATATATTCTGACTGTGGTGGCTCATCTTCCTATTCATCTTCCCAACTATTCTGCTCTGGGGAGACCCCACCTGCAGTGCTGCCTCCAGCTCTGGAGTCCTCACCACAGGAAGGACATGGACCTGTTGGAGCAGGGCCAGAGAAGACCACAGAGATGCTGTGAGGGCTGGAGGCCCTCTGCTGGGAGGACAGGCTGAGAGAGTTGCGGGGGGGTGCAGCCTGGAGCAGAGAAGGCTCCAGGGAGACCTCAGAAAACCTTCTAGTCCCTAAAGGGGGCTACAGGAAAGCTGGGGAGGGACTCCTGATCAGGGAGGGGAGCCATAGGACAAGGGGTGATGGCTTTTAACTGGAAGAGGGGAGATTTAGGTAAGATATTGGGAAGAACTTCTTTGCTGTGAGGGTGGTGAAAGCCCGGCCCAGGTTGCCCAGAGAAGCTGTGGCTGCCCCATCCCTGAAGGGGTTCAAGGCCAGGCTGGAGGGGGCTTTGAGCAACCTGGTCTGGTGGGAGGTGTCCCTGCCCAGGGCAGGGGGGCTGGGACTGGATGATCTTTCTGGTCCCTTCCAACACTAACCATTCTGTGCACGTGGCTGTCTACAGCAGCAGATAATCAGACTTTATCTCAGCTGGCATGCCCCCTCTTTAAGGGAGCCTCCAGCAGGCATTTACACAGGCAAGTAAAAGAACCAAAAATGAAGGGCTGGAGAACAGGAACCATTCTTAGTGTACTGCTGTCTATTCTTCGTGTTAAAACGTAACCAGGACTCCCGAGAAGATGCCTGGACAGTCTGAGCACACACTTAGAGCCATGCTGCATCAGTGGCCATATGGAAAAAAAAGGCTGCCTGCTCCTCCACCAGGCAAAACCATGCTCCCAGCCCACCTCCCACAGCTGTCAAACCACCTAAAAAAGCTGGCAGTGGCCAACTCTGCTCCTGGGCACCAGGGAAATACAGGAATGCCATGTAGGAAGTCTGTCCCCACTCCTGCAGCATACCCCTGGGTACAGGGAGGCTTTACGTGGCCAAGTCCTCTCCTGCGTTCTGGACAGCCACCCTGGCCCACTTAGCTTAACCATACACGGCCACCTCCTTTCCCAGCCCCAAAATTAGCATGGGAAATAAATAAACACCATATCACAGGAGCCCAATGTTTAAATGCACCCTCGTTCCCCACCTCAATCCAAATTTCACATTCTGCTACAAGCTGACAAGATAATTGTTAGGTAATTACACTGTCTTCATTTCCAAGTGCAGCAGAGATGCAGCAGCAAGAGAATGTACTAGCATGATAAAAATTACATGTTTGTCTGGTGGTTTTTTGGTGTTTTTTTTTCAAAAATTATCCAGCCGGCCCATATATTACCAAATAAATAGTGGGCTGAAAGGAAGCAATGGCTGGAGAATGCTTGGGAGCTCTGTTTGCTGCTCTTGTTGATGATGTTGGCCCTTGCAGCTGGAATAAGAAAGGGGAGGAATAAATGGTAGCTTCCCTCACATACCAACGTTGGGGTGCCCCAGGGGTGACACCCGCTGCCACCACTGGCACGTGAGAGGCACAGTGAGTAGAAGAGAGAGGTAGGAGAACATGGAAGGCATCACCACACCTTTTCCAGCCAAACCTCTGGTAGCAAAAAGGTAACTTCCCTGCCATAATTGTTCCCATGAGGGACCAGGACCAGCAGGAGCCACCAGGTCACCACAAAGCCCAGCCCAGCTTTGGTTGCATCCAGGCACCACAGCTGCTCTGGCAGACGTGGCGTAAAATCAGACTGACTGAAACCAGAAGTTTGATTTGGTTCAAAGGTATTAACAAATGTTTCCATTTGAAACAAAAAAATAATTTTTGACCTTGAAAAAAAAAAAAAAAACCAAAACCAACTTATGTTGAAATTTCATTTTTCCTCCCAAAGACTTCATAAGGCAAGGACATTATCAGTGGACAAATCTCCAGCACTTCCAACCACCTCGTGTAATTCACTTCTCAATTTGTGGCTCTTCAGTGACATTATGAACCAGCAGTCGGAGGAAGGCACAGAAAGGCCTGAGTCTCCTGGTCCTATTTGTATCCCCTCACATATGACAGCATGGGATTTTAGAATCCAGTGATTTTGCTTCTTTTATATTTTAATTGCTGCGTATCTTTTTTGGTTTTTTTTTTTTTTTTTCCTCGAGCTGCAAAGCACCCCAAAGCCCAGAAATGCAATGACTGAGCCACCACATTTTTGATTTGATGGTGTTACCAGGTGCTGAGGTCAGTTTAAATCTCACTGTTCAGTTTCAGAGCTTGATGTCCAGTCCCTAAACAGGGCCTACAGGAGAGATGGGGGGGGACTCCTGATCAGGGAATGCAGCCATAGGATGAGGGATAATGGTTTAAAACTAAAAGAGGAGACACTTAGATTAGATATTAGGAAGAAATTTTTCACTATGAGGGTTGTGAGACCCTGGAACAGGTTGCCCAGAGAAACTGTGGCTGCCCCATCCCTGGAGGGGTTCAAGGCCAGGTTGGAGGGGGCTTGGAGCAACCTGGTCTGGTGGGAGGTGTCCCTGCCCAGGGCAGGGGGGTGGAACTAGATGACCATTAAGATCCCTTCTAACTCAAACCATTCTATGATTCTAAGGCATCCGTGGCTCCTGACGGGGACTTGGAAGCGCACAGCAGTGCAGCAGGTCTGCAACAGATGATCTGTGGGCTTCTCTTGCTTTTTATGAGGAAGATGACTTTTACTTACTCACACCCACATTTTCCAAAGTGTGCCACTTTCAATGAAGTCTTAGCCAGGAACAGTTTTATTCTCCAAGGTGAATTTTCAGTTTCAAGGTGGAGGGAGGTGTTCACAGCAGGGACCCTAAGTTTTCCTTAAGTGAGAGAAATGCTGCAGTACAAGGCTATTTGATCTTAAAAAGCCTGAATCTGTTCACCTGTGTGCCTCTCCCCTCCTCTTCCCCATCCCTCAGCTTTCATGAGGCACTTGCCTGAATCTGAAACAGGAATAGATTTACATTTCCTATCCTATGCCCAGCATATTGAAAAAGCAAGTCCTTAATTAATGAGGATCATATCCTAAAACACTCTAAAGTAACCCAATGCAAACTTCTTTTTTTTTTTTCTGGGTTATTGCTATATATTTCAGTCACTAGGATTTTCAGCTAGGGCTAGTAGCTGATGATTGCTTTTGCTAATCGTTGGTTTGATCGTGTCTTCCTCCACAATGTTATTTTTTGCCCAAACTGTATGTGGGAGACCTAAACAAGGTCAGAAGAACAAAAGACAGCAACAAAAGCACTGCAAATAGTCAGAGAAAGGGGTTCTGTGGTCTTTCTAAAAGGATCTATGCCTTTCAGTAGGTGCTTCTTCATTTGGATGGAGTAATTGTACTGGGTCCCCAGCAAGGAGCCTAGAAGCCCTAAGTCTGAGCTGATGGAACGCATCTCAGCTGTTTCCCCAGTTTCCTGCACTGTCCCTGAATGGGAAATCAGGCATCTTCCCCACGAATCCTGGCTGTATCCCTTCAGCAGCATTCCCACCAAGACATACTGGCTTGTACAACTGGCAGCTAGGATGTGAAGTGTACTGCTTGCTCCTCAAAAAGTCTAAGGAGCCATAGGAATTATTATTTAAGACTAATCTCAGCATTACAGAATTGTCATGGTTGGAAAGGACCTCTGAGATCACCGAGTCCAACCACACACACACAAAAGACCCCCACAATCTCAGGCACTAGACATGCCCTGAAGAGCCACGTCTACACACTCCTTAAATACCTCCAGGGATGGTGACTCCACCACCTCCCTGGGCAGCCTGTTCCAGTGCTTGACAACCCTCTCAGGAAAGTAGTTCTTCCTAATACCTAATCTAAACCTCCCCTGCCACAACTTCAGACCGTTCCCTCTGCTCCTGGCATCATTCCCTTGGGAGAAGAGGCCAACCCCCACCTCTCTACACCCTCCTTTCAGGGAGTTGTAGAGGGCAAGGAGGTCTCCCTTCAACCTCCACTTCTCCAAACTAAACGTGGCCAGTTCCCAGGATGGCAGGGTGTGGCTCCACCAATCTATTTCCCTTTCACATTCCCAAATGCTCCTCAACCTTTCCATTTCCTCCTTAAGCTCAGCCACCAGGCTGAGCAGATCATTTACGTGCTCACAGCGCACACAGGTGTTGTCTTTGCTGTCCTCCTGCCAGAGTGACAGGGCTCAGACATTCCATGCAGCCCATCACCTGGACAGCTGGCATGTTTCTGTGGTTTGGGTCACTTTATTCCTTTTGACTGTGGCTACAGCCCTAGTGGAGACCATCTCTGGATGTTTTCTTTCTAGTCAACCTAGCCTGCCATGGATTTTTCTGGTTCCTGCTGGGGCTGGGGCTGTGACTGGGGGGTCCCTGAGCTCAGAAACTCCTCTGTCATCCAACCCTCACCTCGGGCTCACCTATGTCCTTGCCACCGCTGCCACCGCCTCATCAACCAGCCGACTATTAACATAGTCTGGGTCAGAAGCTATGAAAAGCTATTAGTTACAGGAAAGTCCATATTGTCTTAACTGGAGGAGGAAAAAAAAAAAGGAGATGCCTCTTTTGCCTGGAAACCAGACCATCCCACAAAGTTTGTGTGGCTTGAGAGAAATCAATCAGCCCATGCACCATCAAATTTTCTGCTGTTAAAAAAATGTCCTCTCTTCTGCGGAAAGCTGGGCTGACTCGTGCTGTGTACAACCCAGTCTGGCCCAGTGAAAGTCAAAGTTCCCAGTAATAACACTGATACAGGCTATAAAAGGAGGATCTCTGTCCTGTCTACCCTTCAGCACCTCATTTTGGAGCCTTAGGCTGTCCACCAGGACCGCAAAGAGGCACTCTGACACTCACGGCAGAGTATTCATTTGGCAGACTTCCTTACCAAGTAAATAGGGATGGGGTTTATTTTATTTATTTATTTATTTATTTTAATTCAGAGACATGTATTCCTCTCAGCTGTGGTAGCCACCCACAGAGGTACACATGGAGTAGGTCTAGGTCATCCTTCAGCTTTCCCACAAGCCAGCCCTCTCTAGAGGTGAAGGCACCACATCAAAACACCCGATTGAAGAGCTTTTGTTTGATTCATTTTTTTTGGAGAGCATCTGAATCTGGATGCCATAAGGACCTACCAATGTATATGCAATGCTATAACTTACAAGCTTAAATACATGAGGAATAACAGGGGTATGCGGGTCATACTCTTTGGGACAAGTTTTAAATTGTCTCAGCTTATGAACCTTACCTCACCACCTCGGGGATATCTGGGGGATGGTCCAGCTCCCATCATCTGAGATGTTCTGAAGCTTCTGAGATGTTCTGAAGCTTTTGCACCAGGATGTCTACAGCTTTTCACCCATCTTCAGATGCTCTCTGCATCAGACACGTGGTGCCAGAAGAGAAATACCTGGAGAATCTTCTCAGCTGAAGGGATAAAAAGAGAGCATTGTAAGTAGACGAGACAATTTCAGAACATCTTTATTTTAAATAAAGGACTGCTGATACAGGACTCAAACCAAACCCCATCACCAAGGAGAATTTATTACAGCTAAACTCAAGAGCCTGCCAGTGTATTGCAGCAGCATAACTTGCAGTTCAATAATTTTGAAAAATAAATGAAGACTTTGGGATGAAACAGATGAGAAGGTGCAGAGGTAGAAGATTTTCACAGTTCCAGGCTATTTTTCCTGACAGATGACTCTTGGGACATCTCCCCAGAACGGGGGAGAATACAGCAAGGCATCACTGCATGATGAAACCAAAGAACCTGGTCCTGTTTGGTGTCATTTTCTTAGCCTCCTTGGTTGAGAGCCCAAAAGCTCGTTTGGACATGGGTGACATGGGCAAAATGCTGTTTTGCTCAGATAACCCAGGGGAAGGAAAGGCAAAGTGAGGTCCAAAACCATGGCTGACATGAATCAGCCATCTCCCTCGGAGTCAGTCGAGTTCAGCCAGCTGAAGACAGAGCCCCGTTTATATATTGGGGTTTGCCTTAGAGGAATAAGTAAAGTTGCAATCATAGAAATGCTTTTTGAGGTTGCCTCGCTGAAGCAACCTCAGTGAGCCCTGCTATTCATCACAGCAGCACATTTGACCACTGCAGTGCCCAAGAAATCAAAAACACGCCAGGATGTCTAATTCTTAATCAACGTTTTTGAGTTTCCTCTCCCCAAACACCACCCAAAGGAAAAAAAAAATAAATGAAAAAATAGAGCGGACGCCAATTTCCCTGCCGGTGTAAATGAGAAATGCTCCCATTGAAATGAAGAAGCTTTGGCCAATTCAAACAAGCTGAAAAATTTGGACCTAGTGCTGTTTTCTGCTCCTGCTCAGAGGGTTTTTTTTTAGATGCCGCAGAATTCTTGCGGGATGAGTAACAACGAAAGAGTTACCTCCTAAAGCAGCTTTCCCGCAAAGCTCTGCAGTCCTCGACAGAGGAGATCTCATTACCCAGGAGTTTTAGTTCAGGCAAAGGAAGAAGTAACTTGTCCCAAGTCTTTTTGGCAAACAGCAGCCAAAGAAGGATATGCCCAAGCCCTGGAGCCCAGGTTTCAGAGGGCCCGTTTCACAATTATGTTTAACCAAATATCTTTTCAATGAGGGACTTTAAAATGAGGAACCTTTTCTTTTTTTTTTTTTTAATCGCTCAAAACCACAGCTACCACATTGAGACACATTTCTGAGCTTTAAAAAAAGGCTGCTTTCAACATTCCTAATTTTCACTGTTTATAAGCCATGACTTTACTGAATGATTATTTTTTTTCCTGTGTAGTTGAATATGCCCTGTATCTAGAGGGTAATTTTGGCCTTAATCTGCTCTAAACGTTAGAATGTCGGACAAGTGAAGCATTTGATGGTGATGATAATGAGTAGCCCATTAAAGGTAATTTTTAAGAAGTTAATGAGCTCTCACTAAGGGACTGCCACATACTGTAATGAAAAATGTTTGCATAAAGAATATAACTTTCTCGCTATTTATTTTACTTTATGGAGAATCTATAAAACTTTTTAATATGCCTTCAATTAATTCAGCAGTTTAGGCGATGCTTGAGCTTTATTCTTGCAGGATACAGAAGGATACAGAAATCTAGTTTTCTAAGGAAAACAACCGATATCTCAATTAATCACACTCTTTTACCACCGTCTTCTCTATTGAATGTCCAGGGATTCAATTTCTCCCCCCACCCCGGCTTAATTAAGGGAACTCAGCAACAAAGTGATTTGGCGGTAATGACTCTTCCCGTTTCTTTAGCTGTGTGGTCACCGTCAGCCACTATTTGGATTTACCGGCGTAAATAAAGCCCTTCAGTGACTAAACAAAGTTAAAGCAGCAATAAATTAAGCCTGCCGTGTACGCTGGGTTAAACCTTTAGCCAACATAAACACAAGGCGGCCTTTCGCTGTGATTTCCTCGGGACGATGACATCATCCATTTCCAACCAGCACATCGAGCCCCCGGCCAAAAAAGCCTACACAATTCCCTTACGCGAATCAAATCGCAACAATCCAGGGTTTGTTGCACTGACCGTTCAGTTTCTGGTTCCTACGCCCTCCGTTCTCCGCGGCATAAAATAATCTATACGTCGATGGCAGCTTTTTGCATTTTCTGCACGATTACGTTTTGGCAAGGGGACTCCCTGTGTCATCTCTCCCCGCAGGAACGCTTTCCAAAGTTACTGAAAAGTCAGAATTTGCCAGCTCAGAGTCAACTCCAGCCTTCTCCTCCTGAACCAGATCCCAGGAGGAATAAAAGCTCCAAAGGGCTGTGTCCAAAAGCAGACAGAAAGGCAAAAAAAAAATAAAATAAGACACCAAAAGTTCCAAGCAGAGGCTGAGCTCACCAGAGCTACACCCCGCTGGGGCTGATGAAAGGCACCCGTGCCCGTTTGGGTGACAAAACGTTTAGGTGATGGAGAGGAAAATGAGAGGGTGCAAGGGCACAAGAGAACTATCACACTACCTTAGTGGGAGGTGTCCCCAGGGCAGAGGGGTTGGAACTGGATGATCTTTAAGGTCCCTTCCAATCCAACCATTCCGTGATTCCTTGATTTCCTCAAAGCAGACCTAGCCCATAATTCTGCTCACGTTCCAATCCATAAGAGCCTCTCCCAATGAAGGTGTCTATGCTGTGGGACAGTCTGGAGACACCTAAGCTACCTCTACAGACAGCAGCATTGTTCCTGAGAACAGCCACAGCACAGAGCACCCACCTCAGGAAGCCTTCACTTAGTTTATCAACCTGGGTCAGGGGCAAAGACCTCCAGAGCAAGCCAGCACCTGAAACCTTCTTTCAGAAATAAGGCTGCTCCTCCTGAGGGCTTTTATCCCCATCAGGGTGGATCGTGCCCAGCTGGGATTAACAGCAAAGCACTGGGCTCTTCCTTGCAGGGTAAAGGAAGGTGTTATGCTAGTCACACTCCTCACTTTGAGGAGGCACCTCCTCTCCTTGCTGGAAAGCACCTCTGAGAAGAAAGACCTAGGAGTCCTGGTGGGCAATAGGATGACCATGAGCCAACAATGTGCCCTTGAGGCCAAGAAGACCAATGGCATCATGGGCAGCATCAGGAAAAGTGTGACCAGCAGGTCAAGAGAAGTTATCCTGCCCCTCTGCTCTGCCCTGGAGAGGCCCCATCTGGAGCACTGGGTCCAGTTCTGGGCTCCCCAGTTCAAGGAGGACAGGCAACTGCTGGAGAGGGTACAGCAGAGGGCTACAGAGATGTTGAGGGACCTGGAGCATCTCCTTTATAAATTGCGGCTGAGAGACTTGGGTCTTTTTAGTCTGGAGAAGACTGAGGGGGCATCTGATCAATGCTTATAAATACTTAAAGGGTGGGTGTCAAGGGGATGGGACCGGTCTTTTTTCAGTGGTGCCCAGGGACGGGACAAGAGGGAATGGGCACAAACTTGAATAGAAGAAGTTCCACCTACACATGAGAAGGAATTTCTTTTCTGTGAGGGTGGCAGAGCCCTGGAAGAAGCTGCCCAGGGAGGTGGTGGAATCTCCTTCTCTGGAGACATTCAAAACCCGCCTGGACACGTTCCTGTGCAACCTGCTCTGGGTGGACCTGCTTTGGCA
>JAOTQQ010000023.1:16795305-16821962 GCA_026546715.1 Gallinago undulata | reverse complement strand
GTGCAACCTGCTCTGGGTGGACCTGCTTTGGCAGGGGGTTAGACTAGATGATCTCCAGAGGTCCCTTCCAACCCCATGCGATTCTGTGATTCTGCTACACCTGTGACTAGCCCTTCCAAAAGCAGAGCAGGCAGCTTTGCCAGGCTGCCACACAACTCATTTCGGACTACCGCTGCTTAAAAAAATAAAATATAAAAAGAAAGAAAGAAAACCAAAACCAAACAACAAACCCAACCAAGACGCTGGCGGATGCTGAGCCTGACTCTGAGCAGACAAAGCCTGTCCTCATGTATCTGTGAGCTTCTCTGTCACAGTGAGTTAGCAGAGAAATATGGAGTCCTTGTGAGCTACTGGAATGGAATGGAAAATACTCTGCACGCTTTCCTTTCTTCCCTTGTACTCCTGAAGCAGCCAGGTTTAACCCAGAACCACAATTTCCTTCTAAAGAATTACGCTCTCGTGTTAGTTCTCTAGTAACAATTTCTTCGCTGAGTGAAGCAAAGCAATCAAACTTCTTCATGCAAGAAGGAATCAAACGAAAAATTGCATCGCAGACATAGTATTGATCCAGAGATGAGCAAAGGGTGAAAGAGAGGGAATACCTCTCTGTGCACAAAAGACAATTAAAAAAAGGAAAACACGTAATAACTAACTTCACTTCGTCGTGAAGCCATGAAGACGGCAACAAGAACATTTTGCCTGAACCAGTTTTGTGCTGAGCTGCATGATTTTGTCACTTTTTATTTATATTTTCATCATGAAAGTTTTGTTGAAGGAGAAGCACTAGAAAAACGCGGTGAAGCTGGACTTCACAGCACATTACCCTTTTACAGTATTTCAAAAACAAAGAGAGAGCAAAGTCACTCATATATCAGCTTTTCTCTAATCTCTCTTTCCTCTTCTAAGCCTGTGTTGAGTAATAACTCTTGCCTTCTAAATGATGACATATTAAGGATGAGGAAGACTTCACCTCCTTTCCCCTCCCCCCTTCCTTTCTTTTTATTATTCCTTTCGAAAGATCTGCAAAAGGCTGAAATATCAACCAGGCTTCCATTGAAGCCAATCAGCACCGTGCTTATTAAGCACAACCCAGAAGACATGATCTATTTTTAATTAAGCCATCTTTGAACAACGCAACGTAAGGAACTTGGCTTTTGAACTGCAAGGCAATCGCTGAATGGACAGTGAGTGAATGAAAAGTAAACAGGAGGAGGAAGAATTCCAAATACAGGGAGGGCTCAGAGGGGATTTAAAATAAAATAATAATAAAAAAAGAAAGTTTTCTCCAGGAAAGAAAAAATGAAGATTTTTCTTATCGTAATTTTGAGGGTGCATTTCATTCCTTATTTTGACTCACTTTTCAAAGCCCCATCAGGTTGTTTGTAGAAACAATTTGTTAGCAAATACATGGTTCTCCTCTGCCCGAATCATTAGAAACTGCAACATATATACAACACTTACTGATGTTTAAGTATCAATCAGATTGTGTATTATTTGAGCAGAGTACACATTCAAGTCCACTTTACACCGTTATGGAACAGACTAAACAAACCTGACCCTAGGGGTGACCCTCATAGGATCCCTAAAGATTGCAAATGTATAGTAGGCAGTCACCATGAGACATTTACAGCCTGGTAATGGCATGCAAATGACACTCTGTCTCTGCAACGCAGCCAAATTCTGGGGTTGTATATGAGAGTAATTTCCTGAAGAATTTGGGGAAAATGTGATACTTTTCCTTTTATGTTGGAAATTCACAACATCTCGTCCTTTTGCTTAGAGGACTACAGGGAAAGGGCTGACAAACCTATCGTACTGTTCCCTGTAGCAGCACCTCTCCAAAACTCTTCCTCCGTAAGCGGGGTGGGAGCCTTTTCCCAGTACACAGAGAGGGCCCAGTATGCTGAGACCAGTTCCTGCATCCCGGAAAACATGCTCACCACCTCAAGGAGCTATCTCTGGAAAGAATTCGCCTCCAGAGCCCAGCTTCAGGCTGGAGATGAGAGGAGATGTTCTGAATTGATCCTTTCTCCCTCTCCAACATTTATACAGGGTGCAAGGAAACGGGTTATGGTTGGCTCCTTAAAATCAGATATAGTATCATGGAATGGTTTGGGCTGGAAGTGACCTTAAAGATCATCTAGTTCTACCCCCTGGCCTGGGCAGGGACACCTCCCACCAGACCAGGTTGCTCCAAACCCCATCCAACCTGGCCTTGAACCCCTCCAGGGATGGGGCAGCCACAACTTCCTTGGGCAACTTGGGCCAGGGTCTCACCACCCTCACAGCAAAGAAGTTCTTCCTGAGATCTCATCTCCATCTCCCCTCTTTCAGTTTAAAACCCTTCCCCCTTATCCTATCACTCCACTCCCTGATCATGAGTCCCTTCCCATCTCTCCTGGAGCCCCTTAGGGCCTGGAAGGAGCTCTAAGGTCTCCCTGGAGTCTTCTTTTCTCCAGGCTGAACCCCCCCAACTCTCTCAGCCTGTCACAGAATCACAGAATCCACCTAGGTTGGAAGGTACCTTTCAAGATCATCTAGTCTAACCAATTAAAAAAAAAAAAAAAACACAACACCCACCACACACCAAAAAACACAACCACCCAAACCCCACACCACACCCAAACAACACCAACCCAACACTAATCCATATCCCCAAGCACCATGACAACTCCTCTCTTAAATACCTCCGGGGATGGTGCCTCAACCACCTCCCTGGGCAGCCCATTCCAATGCCTGACAACCCTTTCAGGAAAGAAATATTTCCTAATTTCTAACCTAAACCTCCCCTGGCGCAACTTGAAGCCATTACCCCTTGTCCTATCATCTGTCCTCCCAGCAGAGGGCCTCCAGCTCTTTCAGCATGCTCCACTGGACTCACTCAATGGGAATCCTACTCATTCCCCTCAGGGCTGCATTTTTTTAACAGAATATATGCAGTGACACAGATGGTTCAGCCCGAGCTAAGCTGTCTAGTGGGTCTCGTGCCGGTGCAGTAGGTGAAGGCTTAGCTTTGGTTGCTCCATCACTGAGGATCAGGCCAATTTTCACAGAGCCAGCCACACCTCCACGTCACAGATGTTGTCCACACCGCTCGTATCTTTCTCGGCACTTTCCGTGCTGTAGCTGTGTTATTCCAGTTTTGTTTCAAGGCTTCCACTGCAGCTGTGTATACATTTGCCATAAATCTGTTCCCACCAGAGCTCTTAGGAGAGGAAAAGAGACAGGGAGGGAAAGGTAAATGCATCTTCCACAAGCCTCACCTGCACGTTGGCTGGGAAAGGACTGGGATCACCCTGGCATAACACAGAGGAACCCGCTTGTGGTTCCACCCCAGGCTTTGAGGAAACAACCCACTCTAGTGACGCTGAGGAGCAGCTCCCAAAGGACAGCATGTCACAGCCACGCTCCCTCACGCAATTTTCACAAGAGCTCACACAGATAGAATCTGTTTGAAGACCTTCTTACGACTGCAGGGACTCAAGAGGGTTTTTTTTTTTCCTCCCAACCTGCCACAAGACTCCCACTGTCCACTGAAGACCTCCCTAACCTTACCTGTGCTTTTATCAGGCTGACAATGTGTGGCCACGGTCTACTCCAATCACACCATGGACTAACTAAAACCACAATCTGAAGAAGAGCACAGGTACAGCAGCCCCACTTTTTTTTTTTCCACCACTTTTCAAGGGCTGTATTTGGTGCTCACATCCTGCAATTTCTTTCACCTGACCTGGAGACGGGACTGTTCCACAAGGGCTCAGGCCAATGAATTATTTGGCCCAGTAGGTTGGGAATCTTCTCTTTGCAGTGACTGTGTTAATGGAGAAACTCAGCCAAATGTAATAAAGCAGTGCTAATTTAGCACATCTACTGCGGGGGGCACTTGGGCAGACACAGGGCTTCATTTGGAACATCCATCTACCTTCCTCAAGGTACTGCTGTTTAAGGTGAACCTTCCACAAGGACCAAGCAAGGACTGCAAGGAGAAAAGGTGTTGGGCTCCTCAACTTTCTAACAAAATGAGATTCAGTGAGGTTTTGTCGCTTTCAAGACCCACTCCAGCCATTTCTTCTTTTTTCCCGGCGCTCCCCTTTCTCTCCTCTTCCCAGAATCACGCTGCTGGTAAACTGTTTTCTTCCAACATCTAATATTACAAACCTACGGGTATTTTCCTTTCCCCCTGTAGTTCCAGCCTCTTCTGGGGAATTAAGTTATGCATACGGCATGAAAATAGGACCGCAGGCTGGGCCTCTACAAGCTGCTAATTGAAAACCTTGTCAGAAGTAGGAGGAAGTGGCAAGAAACTTGGCAGGTCCTCAGGCTTTTCATGCTGTACTTAGCTCCTGGTACTTCTGAATGGCAGCTCTGCAGTGCTTTGCAGAGGTTTACAAGTTGTGCCAGTGCTGTCTCTGCAATTACAGAACGACGTGTTCTTCTCTAGGAGCTGAGAAAAGGAAAAAGAGAAAAAAAGAAAAAAAAAAAGAAAAGAAAAGAGCGATTATATCCCGAAAGCCACATCCTGTGTTTCACATCCAGGTAAACGCTGCCGCTGAAAGGAGAGTGAAGAAGACAGAAGATGAGACCTCACATCAAACATATGAGGCACGCGTGGCTATCAGCTACAGAAAAAGCTGATGAGGCAATGTTATTCTTTGGGGGGAAAAAAAAAAGAAAAAGAAAAAGCACTATCCGTGCGCTGGATTCCTGGGAAATCTTCGGCTGTAGCAGGTAAGAAAGTGAAAGAGGGCATGGAGAAGATGTCTAGACCCGAGCCCGCGGTTCTCAGTTGAATCCTGCTTCAAAACACCAAGTCACACGGGAGCTGAAGAATCCAGCCCCATTAAAAATTACTACAAATTACCTGATACGAAATGCTTACATTATGAAAACAGGGATGATTTTGCATCTGTTAATGAGGATAATGACTAATATATTCAGGCAGCAGACGTGACAGCTGTCTGTATGTTTTTAGGGGCATGTATTTTTAGATGCCATTTACCTCCAAACATATTAACTGCTACATTCTTCCAAAGTGCTCCAAACCTCCGAAGCTTAAGAATGCGGGTTAAATTCCTTTTGGCTTCTGCATCACCCAGTTACATCACTCCGGCTCGTTATTTGAAAGCTCTCGTAAATCTGCCCCTCGGATCCTCAGCTAAGTGCTACAGTAAAGGGAAATGGCTAATGCCAACGTGAAACAAAACAAATTTGAAATCACAGCCCACGGAAACACTGCTTAAAGCCAACCGCGCTGCCTGCTGCTCCATTTTAACTAGTTTAATCGCCTGCTGACCAAGCAGGGCTTATAACTGTTAAGGAATATATGTTTGTACTTCTCTCCTCTTTTTCCAAACCAAAGACTTGCAAGAACGAACTCCAATTTTAAGACAAAAGTCACCCCATTAAATCTTAACAGATGTTTCTCAAGTTTAGAAGATTAAGAAAGATTTCAGCATCAAAAATCAAAGAAAATATTCTATGACCTTAAAAAAGGATAAATCGCAAAGCTCTAAACAAACCAAGAGTCCACTTTGACAGCTGCATCTGACTGAATTGATGAGATGCTATTGATGTTTGGATTAAACTATGCCTCTGTGATCAAGTACTCAAACATGGGATAAAAGAGGAATATATTCTTTAATCCCACCAACTAATTTTGTGTAGGCAGCAGTTGCAGAGAGCACTGGTTACAGACCAAACGTTGGAAGTGGCTTCACTTTTGCTTATTGACAAAGCTATTTTTATTTCATTAATTCACCAAGTATACTATCAGTGTTTAAAACTAACACGGGGAAATCTATATCAGGCACAGTATTCTCCACAAACAAATCACTGAAAATTTCAAAGTCATTAAAGGTAGAATCAATAGGATATGATTCTGAAGGGCTAGGAAGATGCAGTGCTAAAGTGTAATAGAAAAATTAGATATTGATTATTTTTTATATATATATATAATCTTGATAAACAGAGTAAACAACACAGGAGATTCCAGTTCCGTGTTTATAGCATCTCTTCTCCAAAAAGGGAAAGGGTTAAGAGACAGTTGAATCACTTGTTAATTACTGTCTTTATCTATCATTCTGTAATCTTAGGAACCTCTCAGAGAAGACTACATTCCCTGTGCTTCCCAAAACTCCCAGCAAGGGTGGAGCTGAAGCAAAGCTGGGCTCTAGATGCTACATTACTGGGAATCCAGACGGGAGAAACTCTAAACTTAAAAACTAACCAGCTGGACACCTGGATCCTCGTCAGACTACAATTGGGAAAGGGCTCTGGACCAAATGAGAAGCAGACGTGTAATGTTGAAAGAGTAGCCCTGTGTCCACTGCTGTGTGCTGGGATATCTCCTGGAGTTCAGACCCATCACGGGAAGGATGCTGTATGAAGAGATGAAAAAGATTCTGGCCAATTGGTTACTCGGCTGTGGCTGTGCTGACAGCCCAGAAAGCCACCCAAGTCCTGGGCTGCATGAGAAGAAGCGTGGAGAGCAGGGAGAGGGAGGTGACTCTCATCCTCTGCTCTGCTCTTGGGAGAGCCCACCTGCAATGCTGCCTCCAGCTCTGGAGTCCTCAGCACAGAAAGGACATGGACCTGTTGGAGCAGGGCCAGAGGAGGCCACAGAGATGCTGGGAGGGCTGGAGCCCCTCTGTTGTGAGGACAGGCTGAGAGAGTTGGGGGGGTTCAGCCTGGAGAAGGCTCCAGGGAGGCCTTCGAATCCCTTCCAGTCCCTAAAAGGGCTCCAGAAGAGATGGGAAGGGGCTCTACCAGGGAGGGGAGCCATAGGATGAAGGGTGATGGTTTTAAACTGAAAGAGGGGAGATTGAGATGAGATCTCAGGAAGAAATTTTTCATTATGATGGTGGTGAGAGCCTGGCCCAGGTTGCCCAGAGAAGCTGTGGATGCCCCATACCTGGAGGGGTTCAAGGCCAGGCTGGAGGGGGCTTTGAGCAACCTGGTCTGATGGGAGGTGTCCCTGCCCAGGGCAGGGGGGTTGGAACTCAATGATCTTTAAGGTCCCTTCCAACCCAAACGGTTCTATGATTCTATGACTTGTGGAAAGTCCAGTCACAGGCTGAAGCCGGGTTACGCCATGGACTGTCAACATGGGAAGCCCTGCAACCTGAGCAGACACCTAGGCATGTCATTTGCTGGAGCAGAAAGGCCAGTGTGGACAAAAAAAGGCTCTTGGGTTATAGGGATCCCAGATCCTCAGGAGGCAGGCACAGAAAGAGAAGGAAAGCTCACGTGTAGTACATTTATATTCCGAGTAAACCCTCCCCGCTCGTGCACACAACACAACATCCAAATATTTTTTTCACTTGAGGCACTCAAGAATGTGATTCTGAAGTAATTTACTGGAGAGTGATGTCATTTTAGGGGAATAAGTCCCATCTGTAAATACGTACCGTGAGCATCCTTTCATTAAAATAAAGGGGAAAAACATCTCCAGAAGAGATCAAAGGACAGAGTAAAGGCAGGCAGCCAGTCCCAGAGCAGACTCTGTGGTGGTGGGAGGTGAATCCACAGAAGCCAGTGACAAATTTCTCACTGGCTTCAAAAAGCCTAGGACTTCACCTCTCATCTGCCTCTTTTGGTTATTTCTGCCTTGCATTGAAAGGGAGGCAGCAAAAGGGACAAATGATACCAGGAACCATAAAAGAAAATAATGCAAATTATTGATGGTCTCTTCACCCCACTTAGAAACCTAAAAAAGGTAAATTCTCAGCTTTGGGATACTCTAGACTCTTCATCATTTCTTCAAGCACAGTCTACACAGGTTTTCAGGAAAAAGATTTGATATAAAAAGAACTTTACATTGCTATCAGTTTAGTCTGTCTTTACAGTCACTTGTTTTAGAAGGATGCAAAACCACACAATAATATGACTGGAAAACACCAGATGAGTGTTACCACATGGTATTAATGGTTATTTATATAAAAGTATTGAGTTTCTATATTGTAGGAAAATACACAGAATATTGACAAAACATTTGAGCCTATTGCCTTTTTTTTTTTTTAAATTTTCAGCTGGATAAATAAATCTTTGCAACTTTTTTTTTCAAACTCTTTTTAACTCACAAATAGATCTGCTTATGCTTCCATAATCATAAATATGAAACCAAGCAGCCCCACTGGTTATGATTTATATAGCTGGTCTGTGACTATTACACACAGACAGGTTTTACCATTACAATTATACTTATGTAATTGTGACGGTTTTCTTTGTGTTGCTAGGGAATTCTGTAAACAAACCAAATAAAACCACAGAGTACTTCAATAGCAGTGACAAAATTTCGCAGCCACAATGCTGAGAATACGGTCTAATTATTCTATAAACACACTTTGATTTGTTTACTTCAGTGTCAAATTAACTTCAAATATGTAACAACAGTCCCTGATTTGATATGGTATACAATACTGCCAGTGACTGCTTTCATTGTAGTGTGTGTAAATCTATCTCTTTTTCAAATGAGTTCATTTCTGAAAGCGTCTCTGCCGTACATGGTGAATACTAAACAGGGAAACACATATGCAACTTATTTAAAAGAAAATTATTTCCAATGAATTTTGCTATGATCCAGCATATTTCGGCTCCATTTTCTTTTTCCTTTTGCACGGTAGAAGGAATAATTTTTAGGAAGATTAATAACTCATGGCTTACTTAGAGAAACAAATTATAATCTCACTGGGGAAAAATGAGCCAAACTAACCTCATCTCCTTCCATGCAGTTGCCCTGAATCAGTAGATTTTGCTACTTTAAAAGACAGACAGAACTCTGACCGTTAAAACCAATATCTAAAACGGGGACAAAATCAAATTTTTTGAGCAGCTGCAAGGAACACCAGTCCTGGAGAGATGCACTGAAGAAACAAATGATTACACTGTGTTTTTCATTTCATACTATATTTAACTGAACTGTAATCTAGGGAAAACATCAATGGCTTAAAAAAAAAAAAAAAAAAAGAAAAGGTTCAGATGTGGGATTTTTGTTCTTTTTCAGGAATTCTTTTCTGGAGAGCAGTACGGGGCATACTGCATACCATGACCATGAGTGGTGGCAAGTAACAAATTCGGTAATGACAGCCACTGCCTCTGGACAAATTACTGTGAAGTGGCTCATGATACGCACGCCACAGCTGGCAAACCCCTGGCTTGGATCATAAAGTGCCTTTCACAGAGAAGGATCTCCAAATGCTTCACAGAGTGCATATGCTGTAAACAGGTCAGAAGCCCACCCACCGAAACAAGGCCAGCTAAGGACAGAATGAGGCCACCAAATGGCATTAGTTAGGTAAAACTAAATAAGATAATTATGCAGAAAAAAAAAAAAAAGACAGACCGCTAGTCCCATATTCTGCCAGTGACAGCTGTTTCCACTATCCACATAGTACTGGGAGGTGTGACAATGTCCAGTGGATAAATTTCCCTTTCAGCAAGCAAAGAGTTAATGTCTTGCTCCTACAGGCTGGTGAGTCTCACCTCTGTGCCTGGCAAGATCATGGAATAGATCCTCCTGGAAAATATACTAAGGCACATGGAAACTAAGGAGGTGTTCGGTGACAGCCAACATGGCTTCACCAAGGGCAAGTCACACCCAACAAATATGGTGGCCTTCTATGATGGGGTTAGAGCACTGGTGGATAAGGGAAGAGAAACAGACATGATCTACCTGGACTTGTGCAAAGCATTTGACACTGTCCCACACCACATCCTTGTCTCTAAATTGGGGAGATGTGGATTTGATGGATGGACCGTTCAGTGGATAAGGAACTGGCTGGATGGCCACACTCAAAGAGTTGCCATCAATGGCTCGATGTCCAAGTGGAAGCCAGTGTTCCTCAGGGGTCTGTACTGGGATCGGTGCTGTTTAACATCTTTGTCCGGGGACATGGACAGAGGGATCGAGTGCACCCTCAGCTAGATGATCCTTAAGGTCCCTTCCAACCCAAACTATTCTGTGACTCTATCACTCTACCATTCTATCACTCTATGAAAAATGTTAGTAACGAGAGATACCACTCATGTCCACGGTCTCTTGGGACTGGACTGGCAAATTTTCTCCCCCTGGACATAAAGGTTTGTGGGTTTCAGTAGGCAGGCAGTGTGGAGTAATCCATGCTGGAACTTCTTTGGGAGACCAACCACACCTTTCTTCCCTCTCTGGAAACAGCAAGACCTGCAACAAGTTGGAAAAAATGTATCCCCATTTTCTAATCTCTGGCAAAATATTGCAGAAAAACACTGGAAGTTCTGGGGATCCTGTAGGCATTTCACCTAAATGACCATGTAAGGGAACCTCCCAGGGTTTCTCAGAACAAAGAAGACAGAAGACTATCATCTCAGCAATATTTAGAGATGGATGGAACAACCTCCTATGAGCGATTCAGGAAGACGAAGCCGGTTGTACAGCTGATGACAGTATTGGACTGGCACCCTTTGTGGCTCTGGCATGAAAAGTGATAGTAAAGGAATGGATCCTAGGGTAAAACAGCTGTAGAGACAAGATGTGAAAAAGCCACATGAAGAAGTGTTGTGTTTCCTCTGGGACATAAAAACCAGCTCCACAAAGGCTCCCTATTTACCTTTATCCTCAAAGATTGGTGAAGAAATAAATCGAGGCAATGAACTAGGAAAAGGTAGAGGATGTCTGGGGGTGGGGGGGGTTGGAACTAGATGATCTTTAAGGTCCCTTCCAACTCTAACCATTCTATCATTCATTCCACGTGCCCCTGAATAGAGCCAACCCCTCAGCAAATACCAACAGCAGCACTGCTCTGGTTCCTCCAGCCCTCTGCTCTCTACGCCAACACTTGTTGAGTCATCTGGCTCCTGTCCTGGTATGGGACACTTAGGGAAGCCTTGAACTTCATGGAGATCCCAATGAGTGGGTATCATGGAAAAGCATTTGTTCCCAGGACCAGGTGTAATCACCAAGACTCCCCAGAGGACTCCAGCGTTCCCAGCAGTGCACCTAAACCACCCTGAGCAAAGAGAGCAGGACTCACGCTCTTTAAGTAAGTAGAATCTCCAGGAAGAAAATACTGGATTTATCACCATTAAGCCAAAACAACCTAGAGACTCATGGGGAGCTTAGAGTTGTAATACTTGTGAGGTAGAAATTGTGGAAATTAACAATGAAGTTGTGGAAATTAGAGGCTATTATTACAAAGCCTCTACTTAAGGGATAATGTTCTTGGCACAGAAATATACGAGGCAATAAATTGCATTAGTAGGTGATTATATTCCCAAAGCAAAAACTGCAGTGATGGCTGAATAAGTAACCACAAACACCATTAAACAACACAGTAAAAGATAAAAGCCATGACATCCTGCCTTCTAAAAATATTTCACACACATGCATTATTTTCCTCAATTATTTAGTGCATTTAAGAGTTTGGAGTTTCACCCTTCTTCGTGTTTCCATGTTTAGCCCAGTGGTACAGATGGAGCCTAAAGGAATTCAGTTCAGAGGTGGGTCTTGGACACCTGAAGGACCCGATACCCATTGGTAAGGATATACAGATGGTTTGCAGATCAAGTTCGTGGGATAGGGAACCGTTTTCAGCTTCTCCAGTTCTCTTTCAGCTTGTCCAGTTCTGGGCTCCCCAGTTCAAGAAGGACAGGGAACTGCTGGAGAGGGTACAGCAGAGGGCTACAAAGATGATGAGAGGCCTCAAGCATCTCCCTTACGAAGAGAGGCTGAGGGACTTGGGTCTCTTTAGTTTAGAGAAGAGAAGGCTGAGGGGGGATCTGATTAATGCTTATAAATACTTCAAGGGAGGGTGTCAGAAGGATAAGGCTGGTCTTTCTTCAGTGGTGCCCAGGGACAGGACAAGAGGAAACGGGCACAAACTTGAACAGAGGAAGTTGCAGTTCCCGCTTTCTGAACCAGGGCTTTCATTTCTAGATCTTCTTGAAAAGCTGAGTCTGAAGGTCTCTTTTTGACAGATCTGACAGGTCTCCCCTCAGCCAAGTGCCAGACCCCCAGCTCCTCTGCCCTTTGTTCTTTGTATTCATAAAACCATACCAGAAGAGAGACACTTTGGGGTGTTCTCACAGACTTCTTAAATGAACTAGAGAGTGGTTAACGGCAGAGCCGGGCACAGATCCCTGCCACCGTTCCTCAGAGAGGAACCCTAGTGTAGGGAACCCAAACTCCAGAGACAGGGATAGATCCTCATTCCAGGAAACTTACTGCAAACTGTAGGAGAAACACTGGAAAAAAAAAACATCTGGATTGTTTTCAGCTTTGCTGACATGACAGCAACAGTACTGGAATGAGCAGCATTCTCACTCCAAGGGCTGGAGTTGGATTCTTTGCCATAAACACACATTTTTACCTACAAATGGGTTTCCAGGCCTTGACACCTGAAGCAGATGTGCCCCTGTTACCTGAGAACTGAAAAGAAGCGAAGCCACATCCAGAGCAGACCTGGTTGGAGGAACACCTACAGAACCACCTGAAAGCCACGTAAGACTTTAGGATGGATTTTACATCTTCTTCTTTATATTTCTTACTTATGATAAGAGCCTACAAAAAGGAAGATGCCCTTGTGAATGAGCCTGAAGACATTTTTCGCCTGCCTTTTTTTAGTATCCAACACACAGATAACCGTAACTCTTTTTCTAAAGCCTTTTTTTTATTTTCCCCCCTCAGTGGAGTCTTCTCTTTCTACCTCCTTACACTTTTACACACTCAAGACAACACCAGCTGTATTGCCAGCTCCGTGGGATTTGACCAAACTGCCTTTCATGTATATGCTGCAACAAGTATATACCTGATTTTATACATATCTATCTATATACAGTCATTCCAAGGAAAAATAAATTAGTAGATATCACAGTTCTTTCTGTCCTTTTTTTTTTTCTTGTAAAACTAGATACATTTAGAACTCAGAATAAGCAGAAAAAAATGAGCGGAAACTTTAAAATATTAACCCTCCTACCATGGTAATGAAGTTTCTGTGTCTTTCTCCTTGCTTCACTCTGATCTCTAAACATCACACCCCATTGCTACCAACAGAGTGGGCAGTAACACACCTTCCAAATCACCTGGTGCCAGCTGATGGTGCAGAATAAAAGATGTAAAAAAACACCCAGTATGTTGAATGCCACTGAGAGTTGTTGGGAGAATTGCTGCAAATGATTGTCTTGAGATTCAGAGAGGAAAAAAAGCCCGCAACCACAAGTAACAGGTAAGGATTTCTATTTCTGCACCTTCAGTAGAGCAATTTGTAGCTGACAGGATCTGACAAGCATCCCACCAGAAAAAGAATTACTGCTCCAGATGAACTTCTACCCCATGGGATCAACAAGGCAGAGGATGGGGAGAAGTGGGGGGGATGGGACAGGGGGACAGAAAGTAGTTCCCTGCGCACTGAAGTGCAATCAGATGCAATAAATATCATCAGCAACTGTGCATTGACAAACCATCCTGCCAAGGCCTGCAGCTAAAATGGAACAGGGACTAAAGTATGTTCTTAATTCAGCATATTCTTAATTTCTGCAAGAGCACTGGGGACTGTCCTGTTCCGCTGCTCACGTACCCTGGGCATACAGCAGTACTACCAGATCCTTCCATGGGCGCAAACTGAGATCTGATCCAAAACTGAGATCCTCATCTCCCTCTAACAGGAAGAAAAAAAAAAAATCTTTTCAAATGAAGAAGATCCCAACCCAGTTCTGGACAGGTAACTTTCCAGAATTTCCCCAAGATCTTTTTCTTCTGTGTCTGCTCTTGTGTGTGAACCAAAGCTTAAGGTAGGAAGGTGAGGTCCTCATAGCCAAGGGCTAGGAAAAAGGTCATTCAACAGGAAGGCAGGCAAAACAAGAAGACAATTGGGAAACTGTGGCGGACATACCCCCAGGAGCCCTGTGGCTGAGATGATCTGTATCATCTCATAAAAGGATCACAAAAATACCCCTAACATTACAAAACTACACATAATGCCAAAGGACCTGCTTGTACCGTCTTGGACTGCGGCAGAGAAGCATCTCCCGGAGCGCTCCTGTGGTAAACTCAGATTGACTTGCCTCAATCCAGACTCCGTAGTAAATAGGAGCTACCAAAAAAATCCCAAGTGCATGGAACACAACTAAATTTTCTGAGATGTCTGGTCTTCTCACAACCTTTTTTGCCATGACCTAAGCGAAAGGCAAAACAAGGCTGGTCTCAGCTTAAAAGGTGGAACTCGGTACCTAAGCGAACTGTTCAGCAAACTTCATTGCAAATTAAAAGGCCCAGGATTCAGGTATAAAATGGACTCAATGGGTTGTGCCACTGTCTGGAAAGGAAGAGGGTTTATCAGCCTGTACAGTGATAGCTTCTATTTAGCTGGCTTTAGGGGTCTGCAAGGCAAAAGGGAGGCAGGACCCTGTTTCTCCATTGCATGGGAGGAAAAAGTTTTCCATATTCAGTTCAGGAGCCACTTTTTAGCTGCAGAGCATTTGTGGGATGAGCTTTCCCTGAGGCCACACAGACATAAGAAGCCAAGGACCAAGCACAGGAGAAAAAGAAACTGATCTTCCTAGAATATCCCGTTATTCTAAGAGCATCGCTGTTAAAAGAGGCTTCGGACAAAGAGCTGACCTTTTGGGTAGCCCACATCAGTGCTCGGGCTCAATGAATCATTTAGTCACTGCTACTACTCACTCAGTCACTATCAGACCTCACTGCATCCAATTCAACCACCAACCACAACATTACATAGCACAGTCCAAGTCAAACACCCTCAAGCCACCTCGGAGAGAGACAGCAGGAAAGAAAAAGACGTTTATTAATTCCAGTTTCCACCATCCTAAGATGGTGAACCCATCTTTCTCCTGTGTCCACCCTCTCTGGTTGTACATCGCACATGAGCTCGATCTTCTGGAACAGAAGCTATAGAAAAGCACTCCTGGGATTGTCTCCTTCAGAAGCTTGGTGGGAAAATAATCCAGAGTATCCCAGGAGAGATGGAAGGAGATAAATGAGCATAAGCAAAATAGCAGGTAAGGAGTGGAAAGAAAATGTGAGAAAAAAATTTCTGTCCTTCAGTTACAAGGAAGAAAAAAACCAATTTAAATGCTCCTCTATGGCTACATTTATGTAGATACCTTCAAGGCAGATAGAGAAATATCAACCAAAAGGTGACTCAGAGGCGTGCTACCTCTTTTTAAATGGTTCCTTAAGAGACAGTGGATGGGTAAGAGAGGAGTTGGCTCAGCTGCTGACGGTAGAAACCTCAGTGGTTTTGCAACACAGTAAAACACACGCAGAGCTGAAAGTAAGCTGGAAGACAGAAACCAAATTTCGGGTCAGAAAATAAAAGGGCCTCTGTACCTGACAGGAAGAAGGGAGCATTAAGCTCAGCCAAGGAGCTTGGGAATGCCATGAGAGAGCCCACGCTAGAAACAGGCTGTTTTGCTGCTGAAATTCTCCCAGTTGTGAGTCTACCTGCAGACTCTGCGAACACATTAATAAAAGCAGACCGAGACAATTCAATAAGCTCACTCCTACTGCCAATTCCTTTTCCTCCTTTAAAAGAAATAACCCATCCCTCTGGTTCCAGTCTGCTAACCATCTGGCATAAAGCCCAAGTGGGGCCTGGCTCTCCAGCCCTGAAAGGCAAGAGGTGAAATCCAGTCCTCGTTTAATACCAACAGTGTAAAGCCAATTTAAAAGTCTTTAAAAATCTATCTTTGATCGAAAGGAAGATGTTGTTTAATTGAAAAGTCTCCTTTTCTGGAACAGCTGGATTTTCCTCAAGCTGCAGCCACTTCAAAAGGATTCCCAGTAATGTCAGAGCTTCTTAGGTTTAAACTGTCAGCATCGGAAGGGCTGCTACAGGCTTTCGTCTCCTGCAGGTTCCTAAAGACCTCTAGTGTATAAAGATCCATTTTAAATAATATAAATGCTTTAAAAGTACAGAAGGGAAGGAAAAGGCTAAGAAAAAAATTTCTTCCAAATATAAAGTTATCATAGTTTCCGCTGAGAACTGATTTCCGCAGCAGTTGGGTATTTTTTCAATAGTAATCTTTTTGCTTCTCATCCCTTAATTTGCATACTATGTAAACAGTAATGAGCTACCCATTGCTGCACACACACAAAAACATGTTTAGGAACTGCTGCTTTACTTCAAATGCATTGCATTTAAATGCAGATGGAAAATGCACTTAGGCAGGCATTATTATTCAATAAAGTGTGCCCTGTCATGTCTTATCATGCTTGACTAAAACTTTGGAACTCTGGCATAGCTGGCATAAAAATAGGGATGTGCCAGCATCTGGATGGAGACATACCATTCCCCTCCAGGGAGAACAGAGAGCAGCTTAACAAAAGTGATGGCATACCCAAACTCTACTGAACCCTCAAAATAAGCTTTTTTAAAATTTCAGAACTGCCCTCTGCACCTTAACTTTCATGACCCATGTGAGCATTTGCCATTTCTGTATATAGAGCTTTAAATTCCTAGCACACGCTGTCTTTATAGATCAGCCAAAACCATAGGCAATTGGCTTTACAAACAATTCCTGCACACGGGCGATACTGAGGTCTGTTCAAAATTAAAGCAGATGAACAGCGACTCACCTGTATTCTTAAATCACAGATCCACAGAATCACAAGGGGTTGGAAGGGACCTCTGGAGATCATCCAGTCCAACCCCCCTGCCAAAGCAGGTCCACCCAGAGCAGGAACGTGTCCGGGTGGGTTTGGAATGTCTCCAGAGAAGGAGACTCCATCAGGCTGCTCAGGTTTAAGGACCTGGGTTCTAGTACATCTCCATGGCCTTGCTTTTCCTGCAGCATGGGGTCTAAGAGACCTTCCGCTCAGCAGCTCATGTAAGCTATGGGACTTTCCCTCCCTGGACTTGCATCCTTAGGGTGAGTTCCTCGGTGAACCTCATCCTTGTGTTTCTTTGTGCTTCAATTCCTCACTTGCACAATGAGCACCATAGGACTTCAAAGGGTATTTGTGAGGGCAAAAAGGGCTGCTCAGAGACAGGGGGAATAAAAGTCATAAAGCGGGACACTGCGAAACACATGACAGGAAAGTCTTCTAAAACATATGTACATATTTAATAACAACTGATTTTTGGGTTCCTCACGTATGAGGATGCATGAAATCTTCTGTCATGTCACACTGTGTTAGTCACAGTTATACCAGTGTATTCCCTTTACAGCGACGGGGGTGACTGGTTTTCTGAATCCTCCCGTTTGCTCTCAGTAAATTTGAGAGGGACAAGGGGTTAGATTAGGAGAATTAGAAGCTTATTCCATTACCAATTACTTATATCGCTATGTCACCCCTGGTGTAATTCTATTAAGTTTTTGGAGTTGCAACAGGGACAAATTTGGCTCAGTGTGCTTAAATATTTTTTTGTATTTGATACTCGTGGCTGCATTTATATCTAAAGCAATATGTCTCTTATTACAAACATAAGTCTTTGTTATGGCATAAGCCCTGAATGCATAGGACATTTAGCCCATAAAAATAACCAAGGGCTGATCCAGAACCCATTGAAATCATCTACAAAACTCCCATAATTTCTAAAAGGAACAGAATCAGGCCCCAGCTTTTCTGCCCTTAGAGGGGAGAGCTGCATTAAGAGTTAGTGGTAATATCCCCATATCGATGAGTCACTCGCTTTGCAGTACATAACATTTTATGAAGTAGAGAATCACTTTCCCTAAGCAATTACAATTTTGAGACAGGATCTCAGACACCGGCAAGTTCCTTTGTTTCACAGCCCACTCTTGTGTGGGGCCGCAGCCATTCTTAACCTGCCTCCCTGGTTACATGCTTGGGGAAAAAATTGGTAAAATGTGCTATCCGTGATAAGAAGAGATCCCAGCTGGATTTTAAAGTGTGGGTTAAGATTTCAATGAGGGAGGGTTTCACTAAGAACAAGGAGGTCTACCTCTGAAGCGCATTAGCCCTACTGCAAGGAGTCCCCCTTAACCCCTGTCCAGTATTGAGTGTGAAGAACACAAGCTCATCACACAAGCAATAACACGAGCAAGCGCCGCTCCTACAGAAATCTTTGAAACCCTCAGCGCTGACAGAAACGTAGACGTTCCTTCCACCACGTTTTTGGGAAACACTGCAGACCACCAGCAAAAACCCTGACATCTTTCCAGCCATCTCTGCCGTGAGCTCTGCCCACGGGAACAAAGAGCATTGCAACAACTGAGATTTACTGCTCCACCAGAGGGAAAAGTAGGTATCGGTATCGATTGTTCGGCTTTGGTGAGTGAAACAGTAAGATTTAATTATTTGGGATGAAGCCTCCAAACCACACCTGTGTATTAAGAAAGAGAAAAGACGTATAAATGGATAGGGCATCAAATGGCATTTGATAGATCGGGCCGGGGGGTGGCTTTTTAACTCGGAAACATCACAGGGGACTTAGGGAAAGCAACTCTTACCTTGGCCAGTTGCTCTCTCTAGTGGCCAGTAGGAAGAATAACCTAAGCCTTCAACAGCACGCACAAGATTTCACGTGTTACTCGAAAAAGAAACTCTAGGAAAAGAAAGACAAACTACAAGCTATAAACGGAGATCATTAAACACTTGATGTGCCACTCAAAGCTCTGTCATCTCGCCACCACGCTGAGGCGAACGTTTGGAAAGAGGACTGAAATATCTGATTTCCCTCCAGCAAACCTCTTTGAGCTGCTAACTGAACCCCCAGCTCCCGATCCTGCCACGGTTGAAGCGTCCCCAAGGCATGCTGCTAGTGCACCAAGTGACTTCAGATGGGGGAGAGGGATGAGTCAAACACTGAAGATCCCAGCTCTGGTTAGCCCTCACGTGGCATGTTATAATCTGGAATAGAATCTGCTCAAAGTCCAAGTGCAGCAAAAATGATGCTCCTAGAAATAAATATTGCTATGCTATTTTTGCTCTGCAAAAATATCCAATTTTTTTTTTTTTTTTGAAAGGTAAGTGCAATTATTAGAACCCAACACAGTTCTTATCAGCCAGGCTTTCTGAACCAAAGAATCTGCCTCCTCTTCCACGATAGTTCCTGCTCTAACAAACTTCGGATTGCCTGGCAGCACTGTGAATCCACTCCCAACATCCCCCAAGGAAGGGCTGTGGACCTTCCCATAATGTTCTACTAGAGCTGGAGAAGAAGACTTTTAAAATGTAAGGAAGAAATAAACGTTAGAGATGAGAGTCTAAGACAAGTGGAAAATAGATGTAAATTAAACAACTTACTGCATAATGGCAATGGAAAAGACAGTGCCAAGGCTTTGGTTTTAAATAGAATACTTTCATTCCATATCTTTTTTTTTAATCCAGAGATTGAAGTTACAAGGCACTACCTCAGTCTATTGTTTAATGACATTTATAACTCTATAATAGTATTTTGCAAAAATTACGGCTCAGGCTTAACATTTCTGATTATGGAATAGACAATACAGTGATGTCACGAATGCAAAGTTAGTAAATTATAATCTGTCATTTGGTTTTAAATAAGTGTATTTCTTCAGACAATAGGCATGATGAATATAAGCGCAAATGAACCATGAATCTCTTCAATTATTCTTATTTAGATTCATTTTCTTATGAATTTTCATTTAATTCCAACCACAATCTCTTTGCCATAAATCAAAGGCAGCCCTGCCTCACAGCAGCGTACCTACTTAATATAATGAAGAAACACCTACAGTCATTAAAAATAGCATTTCCGTGATCCAGGGTTCTTTTTTATCAGTACAGCCTTGTGTTTGAGCCTTTGAGTTTGCAATACTGTCCCTTCTCCTCTAGTATCCGATTCTTACTGTCAACCACAGCACTTAAATGGAAACTACATTAAAAGCCCCTTACTTTTACCACTAAAGCCAGGTAACCTGTGGTGAGGAACGATACGATTCTCCTAGTGCCAGAACCTCAGCCCATCTACCCGTCACCATTCACCTCTTGCCCTGACAGCACGGAAATAGCCCATGTTGACTCACTTGGACTCAAGCCCGAGGTCTGAGAGATTCCAGATCCAGCTTTTCAGTTCAGGCGGATCCTCCGGGGGACAACGTGGGCCCTAATTGCATCAGTACTAATAAAGATGCTTAGCTTTAGCTGTCCCTCTCAGCCCCCTTGAACACGGCAAGCAGCTGGGCCAAAGTTTCCCAGCCCGAATCCTCGTGCTCCCTCTGGCTCTTGCTGTCTTTTGAGTTGCAAACCGCACATCTGCGATGGAATTCCCATGCTGCTCGTGACACCCTGAAACCCTCCTTCTGGATGCTGCGGTCTCAGCTGAGGTCACGACCCCCTTGTGAGAACAAGTAAACGCATCCTAACTCTCCGAGAGGCTCCAAAAGACTCCTGTCGTACCCTCTGTTGGGACCCCTGATTTAAAGCCCCACACAAAGCCCCCGGGGTCGTAGGGTACAAAAACTCTGCCACAATTCCTTTTTGTGTGCCTTCTCCCTCACCTGTTTGCCTCCTAGAACCCTAGCAGGGTTTAATCTTCTGTTTTCCTAACCTTTGTGGCGTACAGTTGATCAACTTCAGCCTGCTTCCCAAAGGTGATCCCGGTCACCCGCGGAGCCTCCCGCTCCTCTCTCCTGACACTCTCCTATTGTAAGCCGGCAGAATAGGCAGAAGGCAAGGAGATAATCAGGCAGCCGATGTGGGCTGAATACAAGTCTCGTTATCTCTTTATGCATTCTCTCCTCAAATTGTATGACCTGCATTTCAGGCACCCTTGGGCTTGGGATTTACATTTTTAATATTGGGGGCTTGTGACGCCGTCCTCTTGTTGGTTAATTGGTATCAGAGAGCAAGTGTTTTCCCTTCCACTGAAATAAATCTTCCCTAAAGCTGCAATTGCTCATTCTTTTGTTCCATCCTCATTTGAAATGGGTTCTGCAAAGCCTCCACACCATGCTAAATAATCTTCAACTCTCACTTTTTAAAATCTGTTGGTTTATGCCTTAATGGCTTTGATGGGCTTTGCTATTCAGTCTTGTTACTTAAACCACTTTCCTCATATTCCTAAACTCTGTGTTTTCATTCATCCTTACCACAGTGGACTCTTTGAAGCTGAAAGGATTTATTTATTATCCAGAATACTTTTCCCCCCTGATTTTGGAAACATACCTTTTTAAAAGACAATGTGACACAGTTCAGGGTATTTTCTTGGTCTAGAATAGTCAGCCTAAAACAAACGCATTTTGTGTTCCAATTTGCTGAAAAGAATCCTTCTTCACCTTGCAAGGAATCATTTTTCCAGCGGATCTGTGTCAGCTCCAAACAATAGAAATGTTGCACTCATCATCAGTTTAATGTGATCTGAAATAACATTCTGTTTGAATTCAGTTGTTAGCAGTGTTAATAAAAGCTAATCAGCAGCAATGGCGAATTTCTGGAAGATTACTGCATATGAGCCGTAATTCCCTGTCTCCAATATGCATTGCAATTTTAAATTAAACAAATTTGGACACACATAGGAGATGTCAGTCCGGGTAACGCTGTGTAAACAGACTGAAGTATCGCAGAGGAGGATCAGGAACAAATAAAATCGCCTGTGTGACTTTGTTCTTAAATCAATGTTGACACTTTTGCTGCTCCTGCAACGATAATGTAACTTCCAGCTCCTTCTTGATGTGCTGTCCTTATTGTGCAACCATGGAAATACTGAAAAGTGTGATCATCATTTTGTCAGTCATTTATTTTAATATTGTTCTCCAAATATCTGAAAATATCTAAAAAACAAGGGCAGAATTTCCGAAGCTCATCTGTCAGTCGGAGGCAGTCGGCCCTCCTTCCAACCCATACACAGCTTCTTCAAAAACTGGAAAGATGTCCATGGATTTGAAACACTGCCAGTTGCTTCCAGGCCAGTCAGCTGATGTGCCCAGATTCCTCCATTCTCGGGGGGGAGGGTTAAAAATGCAACCAGAATTGGGATCCAAAGTTGGTTGGTTTGTTTTATATTTTTTTACACTGATTCCAGAAGGAGATAGTGTCACCAAAACACTTCAGGCCAAAAGAGTTTTTCAAATGAGTGAAGCTGTGATTTAGCCCCAAAAGACACAGACCTTGAGCCAGCCTGAAGCCAGAGATTTCACTTTATCTGGCTTCTACGGGAAAAGAACTGAACCAACACCAAGCCCCAAATTTCTGGGTTGATATGGAATAGCACTTGCCTAATTAGAGCCGTAGAACCACAGAACGGTTTGGGTTGGAATGGATTTTAAAGATCATCGAGTTCTAACCCCCCTGCCCTGGGCAGGGACACCTCCCACCAGACCAGGTTGCTCAAAGCCCCCTCCAACCTGGCCTTGAACCCCTCCAGGGATGGGGCAGCCACAGCTTCTCTGCGCAACCTGGGCCAGGGTCTCACCACCTTCACAGCAAAGAATTCCTTCCCCAGACCTCCCCTCTTCCAGTTTAAAAAATCTTCCCCCTTGTCCTATGACTCCTCTCCCTGATCAAGAGTCCCTCCCCATCTTTCCTGGAGCCCCTTTACGGACTGGAAGGAGCTCAAAAGTCTCCCCAGAGCCTTCTCTTCTCCAGGCTGAACCCCCCCAACTCTCTCAGCCCGTCCTCCCAACAGAGGGCCTCCAGCCCTCCCAGCTTCTTTGTGGCCTCCTCTGGCCCTACTCCAACAGGTCCATTTCCTTCCTGTGCTGAAGTCCAGCTGGAGGCTTATTGTATAGCAGGATACAGTGGCCTTTTTTTTCTTCAAAGCAGTTGGTCATGCCCACAGGCTTGGCTGGAGACCTTTGCTTTCTGTGACCTAACCAGGACACGATGGTCTTTAGTGGGACTTGTGACTCTTGTATTGCAGAATGGCCCCTGCAGAGCCCTGACTTTCCCTGCAGTCATGGTTTCTCTCACCTGCAGTGCTTCCATGCTCCAAGCTGCAGGCTGAAATACCAGATTTAATGGTGTGATCAAACACAGGGGCAGGAGCCAAGGTTTGTATCTGCATCGGGTGGCCTGGGGTTAACCCACTGAACCACATTGTCATCTTCTGAGTTTTATGTTGCGAATAATACCGCTTATTTTAATATATCGCAACAGGTGGGCTCTGATGCTTGTAAGGTACTCTTGAGGTTGCAATGAGTTTTAAGTGCTATTTTGTAAAGTTGTGTGCAGAACATGACAACACAGGCCGCTCCTTACAGGGTCCGTTGGTCAAGATGGTCTTCTCCAGCATCAGATGTCCAAGTGATCCAGTTCCCTGCTCATATTGCGGCTTAGGTTTCAGCAGTGAAAAATTTGGAGGGATCCTGCTTTTAGGGGAAAAGAGAAAATTGAAATCCCATGACAAAACCTTCCAGGTGAGAAACGGGTTTCCGCATTACTGGAGACACTGGGGCCCAGTGGGAAGAAGTCACCAGGACTTTTATCTCCTTGCACAGTGAAGTGTTCAACAAAGGCAGAAAGAAGTTCTGCTCTGCAAAACGCACCGTGGACTAGACGTCACTCATGGTCACAGTTCCGCGTGCTTCCAGGAGGACTGGAAATGGAACTTCAAAGCATGTAGGAGGCTATCTCCATACTCCAGTGATACCAACCACTGTCCATAGGACTGCGGCCAACTCGGGGACTAAGTGCTTGCGCATCCGTATTTGCCACAGGTCAGACAACATGACAAAATATATTATGCCCAAGACCGGCTGACAATCTTTCTCCTGATTTAATTACATTATATTAGATGCGGTATTTATTTTGTAAAGTAACAAAAGTAAATCCATACACACCCTTAATGCTGACACTAGAGCAATGGTATAACTTCTAGTGCTTTCATATCTCCTCTTCCCATCACAGAGGACCTCCCTCAGTCACCACCCACCCTTCCACCTCTGCTAGAAGACAGTAGGAGTAGGGAAGTCATGTAACAGTTAAGTTCTGGTCTGAACAAGCCAGGCTAAATAAACCAGCAGCAAGTCCTAGTAAAAATGACCCAATTAAAAAGGACAAGGCTTGTTAACAACTGCTTAACTGAGCAGGGAAGACTAAGTAACTTAAGTGGGCTTGTTTGGACTTACACCAGTTCAGGCAGCGAGCACACGTAGAGTTCAGAGAGCAGGTGGGAAGGGAAGGAAATGAACTGGACCCCTATCATTGAGCTCACAGGTATTAAATGGATGAGATGCTGGGAGAGGAGACTCCTTCATCCAGTGTAACCAAGTGCTGTGGAAAGGGACATCTGGGATAGCCACCTTTCTCACCCGACAGTAGCAATGGCTCTACCTGCAATCCCCACAGGTCTCCCAACTCCTGCAGCCACCTCCCTGTGGTGTTTAGATCCACGGATGGGGACGTGGCTCCTGCCCTGTGCTACCTCAGCTTCTGGCTCTGGTTTGGCTTGTGTGGCCTCTTCTGCCCTGGCAGCATTAGCCTAGAATTTGATTCGGGAAGTCCGAGCCCAGAAAAAAACCCAAGCCTGTACCACCCAAGAGAGACAATATCTCTCTCCCTTTGCTCACCAGCTGGTACTTTTGAGCTGCTTCTACTTCCTCTTAAAACTTACAATTCAAGAAGTGGAGAAAAATAACTCTCCTCATTAGCAGTAACAGTCATGTAAAAAAAACCACTTGTCTCACTAATTACGGGCATTGTGTTCGCAGTCCATTTGCTCTCGATCACCACTTCTTTTCAGTTACTCCTTGTACTGCTGCTACATCTTGTTCAGTGAGCAGGACAGCAGCACAAGGGGGTCCCGTACCTCCTACTGCCCAGCTACTTCTTTTTTTGCATAACCTTCGTGAGGCATTTTCACTCTCTTCCAGGATAATTAGAAATAGTGAGGGATAATGCTCAAAGTCCAGTGATGGAAAGCCCTCTGTACTTTTTACAGGCATCTTTTACCTAAAACAGGTGAGCCAGCAGTATTTTTCCATGGAGCTTCTCTGTCCCGAAGAAAGAAAAAAAAAAAAAAAAGAAACAAATAAGCTAAATCTAGCAAGCCACTTACTTAAACTGATATTATTTCCCTGGTCGTCCAAAGGAGCAAGTGAGGACAAGATACCTCCATGCTTAAGAAATGAAGTCAGAATAAGAGATGAGCTCAGCATCCCAAACTGGAAAGAAAAAAATAAAAATTGACAATTCCAAACTGTCTTCTGTTCGTCTTGTTTGCAACCAGACAAACCTCATTAGAGCTAAATTTCTGCAGAGCATCACAGTGGCATTCAACGGATCACGTGTGAAGTATGCATTTCCTTCAAGTGTCCAGAACAAACTATCTGGACCGGGAGCTGGGGTCAGCTGTTTGTTAGAATGCCAAGCTTCGGGCAAAACAACCTTCCAAGCTTCCACACTTGTTCCAATTAGCCAATTAAACATACAAAGCAATGACGGGGAAGGTGAAGAAGGAAGGGGGTGGGGGGATCACAGTGTTGTTTTGCCAGAAAATGTCAAAATAAGCCAGGCAAAGGAGCCAGCAGAGCTACTTACACCGCATTATAATATGCAGAGAATTGCCTGCCTCCTCATCCTGATAGTAATTTGTCATTATACTGAAGCCTCAGTGCGTTTGTTTCCTTAAAGGGAGCCAGAAGTCTCACACGCCGCCCCCCATCTTTGAGTGAATGTGGTCAGGCTGATTATCAAGACATTTCAAGGCAAGGCCAAGATCCGCGCCTTGGAAAGCCGACAGTTTCTCCGTCTGTGCGGAAAACCAGACGGACACAGCAGAACGTGGAACAGTCTGTCCCAGCAAAGGGCTGAACTACTAATCTCTGGTACTGGCTAAAAGCAGCAAAAGCTCCTGCTCTGGAAGCGTGGTGAGGGATAGATCTCAGCTCTCTCAACGCAAGCAAGCGGCCAGCGATGCGAAGGATGGGATGCATCTCCCAGTTTCAGCAACCTGCCTTCTCCCTGGCCCCAAAGGCAGCCACACACCGGGCAGACTGAGGACAGGCTTTTATAAGACCTTCTACATCAGACTCACCTCAACCTCTGATTTTGTCCGTGCACCAAGAACGCAGCGACCGGACACCGCTTAAAAAAGAACGACGCTAAAATCCGCTCATTTTATCCATCTCTCTGGCACTCTGAGGGATGTTTCTGGCTGGGGAACGTGACTTAGCCAAGTTGGGTGTCAAAGCATACTTGCAACGATAGCTCAGGACCCTGTGCAAGCTGATCTCATCATAAGGAGAAGCCAGGTCAGCATCTCAGCCAGAGCTGGCCTCAAACAAGGTTGCCCTCCCCAACCCTCACTCTTCTAACATACAACCTGGAGCCAAGACCCCAGCAGCGTGTGGGTTGTCTCTCTACCCTAAGACTTAAATTCCCCATGTGTTTACATATAGGAACTTAACTGTAATTGCAACCCTGACCTCAAGCATCCAAGTCTGAGGGTAAGGTTCCACAACAGCTCGAGCTCGAGCCTGTGCTGGTCCCATCTTCCTATCTGTTAACACATAACCCAGCCTCCTTCCTTGCACTGTTATTGGTGGTTATACATGTGGACCAGTTTAAGGAGCCAGCACAGCTGAAAATAACCCACACCAAGCAGAGAAAAAAGATTCATAGAATGGTTCAAGTTGGAAGGGATGTTAGAGATCATCAAATTCCAACCCACCTGCCCCGGCAGGGACACCTCCCACCAGACCAGGTTGCTCAAACCACCATCCAACCTGGCCTTGAACCCCTCCGGGGATGGGGCAGCCACAGCTTCTCTGGGCAACCTGGGCCAGGCTCTCACCAC
>JAOTQQ010000023.1:16773789-16795205 GCA_026546715.1 Gallinago undulata | reverse complement strand
TCCAGGGATGGGGCAGCCACAGCTTCTCTGGGCAACCTGGGCCAGGCTCTCACCACCCTCACACCAAAGAGTTTCTTCCTGAGATCTCATCTAAATCTCTCCTGTTCCAGTTTAAAACCATCACCTCTCATCCTGTGGCTCCTCTCCCTGATGCAGAGTCCCTCCCCAGCCTTCCTCTAGGCCCCCTTTAAGATGATGCCAACCCACCATCCTCTTTTAGACTATAGCAATGAAAAAATGTCATTGGGAATTTGGAATATTGTTGAATATGCCAATAGGTTTGTTTTGTACTCTAAGAGAGAAATCACATAATTACTTTGGCAAGACTGCACACTGTTATTGTATATGGTTATTGTAAAACCTCCAGCAAAGATATCTTTGTTTAAAAAAAAAAGTTTTCAGAAATTCTTAAGCCTATTCTCTTGCTCCCAGCACCCTCTTTTTTCCCACCCCAAAATTTCACAGCTTTACTTCATCCCTGACTACAAAATCAGCATAAAGAGTGAAACTTGTCAGGACCTGGGTGAGCAGTTTTTAAGTAAAGGCGAAACAAATCTTAAAAGGGTTTTGGTCATTTTTAAATATTTAAAGACTGCAACCACAAAATCAAAGTTTTGTGTTTCAGATACTTTTATGTACTGGTCTAACCAAAACCAGCTTTGTATAAAAATACAGTTTTGCAAGTCAGCCCACTTCCATAAAGAGAACTATCCCCTTAAGCTACTGCTAAAAGGTCATTTGGCCTGCAGGGAGTTGCCCCCTTCTCTCAAACACTCCCATTAGCAGAATGGGAATGACCCAGCATCCCATAAACCTCTAAGCCCTTGAAATAGCAGAGGCACCCAAGTCAAAGAATAAGAAAAGCCATTAATTTGGTGTTCATTTCCCTTTTTAGATGCTTGGTGTGAGCCATTTCTGGACCCGGATCCTGCAAAAGCTCAAACACAGGTTTAGCTTTACACACCGCATGGGGTTCCTTTTACTTCAACGACTGCAAACGCTGGGAGGCCCAGGGACTTACAGACAAACTGGAAATCAGGCTTCACTATCTCTTAAAAAAAGGATCCCATCTATCTGGAAAGAACATTTGCATCGGGGGGGGGTTGGGGTTGTTAACCTATTACAGTTACATTACACCATGATTAGTCCAACTGAAAGAAAACAGCAGGAAAGAAAAAAAAAAATAGCTCCTACTTCCTCTCCGCTCCCAAGTTAGTTTATTATGTGTATTTGATGGCCCTTCACGAAGAGGCAGTAAGACCCTGAACCTGCAATGACCCCTGTTTCCACACAGAACATATGGACTTCAGTGCAGGGCTTTGCCTGGACAGGGCTCGTTGTCAACTGAGACTCAAACATCCCTGAGCAAGCAGAAAAACAAAAACATATTTCAATATCCCCCTTAAAACAAAACAAACCAGAAAACCCCCACCAGAAGTCTAGCAGATTTTGAATGTTCTGTTTCCGTGAGAGGCTTCCCATCCCGGTGTTTTCCAACTGGAGGCATTCCCTGTAGGTGCTGGATGCTCGGCGGGGTCTGCTCTATTTCTGTGCAAAGCACCATCCTGTGGCATCTTGAGCTCTGTTACTCAGCACCTTCAACTCTTGCTGAACCCTCAGCTGAGGGCACTCAGCCCCTCTCCGGACAGGACACAAAACTAGTTTACTTTGATCTTAAGCGCTGGAATTTTTTTGTGATTAAATTTAATTTCACCAAATCCTGGAAATTATCCATTCCCCTAACATTTGCAATTTCACTGAAAACAGTACGTGTAGAAATCACCAGCATCACACATCCTACTGAAGATGAAGTTAATTTACAGAATCTAGCCTTTAAAATACAAGGATTTCACAACAAATGTGTTGCTATAGCAACAGAGTAAGCTTATGTGAACTTCAGGCATTCATATTCATAGAAACTCCTGAAGCAAGACTGACTGTTGGCCATAACATCCCTACTCTTGCCAAGTTTCAAATAGTGCATGAATTATGCCAAAAATAAATGGGTGTGACTAATACAAGCACACAGAACACCGAGGGGAAAAGAAACACCCAAGCTTTTGCCTCTAAGGCAACATTTGTTGATAGAAAAGATGGGCATTTGGAAAGCATGCCTTTTCCTTCCCTCTATCTTCTTTCCTTTTGCTTTACTTGCACTTCATAAAAGCCCCACATGCACATTTGCCTCCCATAAATTGTACGACTGCTGGTAATCGCACATCTTTGCAGTCTATAGAACAAATCTTTTTTTTTTTTTTTTTTTTTAAAGACTTGCTCCCTTTGTACTCCCCTGGTATTTAAGGAGCACGTGTGCGCTGGAGGAGGGAAGTCGATCTGGTTTAACTCATGCCCTTCTCCCTCGCAGAGCTGCAAGCAATTCTTTTCGCAGCCTCTGAAAAAGAGCATGCCCATGACAAGCTCTGCCACATCTCCTCCATCTCTCCCACATCTCCTCCATCTCTCCCACATCTCCTCCATCTCTCCCACATCCCCTCCATCCCCTCTCAGCTCTGGACTCCGGCCCAGCCTGCCCCGCTCTCATTTACCGAGGTCAGGCTTTTCCGAGGGCCAGCCCCTCATTTAACACATCCAGAAACTTCCTGCTAATTACTGTCGTCACACTTCCGAATCCGACGAGCGGCAAACTGCACAGCAGGCTCTCAAGTGGAAGAGGTCACCTGGCTATCTGCTGCGGGTCGTTCAGCTGGCAGATTTTTCTTGGTGAAAGATAGTTCTGCAAGGAAGCTGTTCCAACACGAACAGCAATCTAGACTAATTAAATGTGATACACCCACTCTGACTCACGAGACAGCACCAAGAGAGGGAGGAAGGGGAAGGAGATGAAGAGAAACAGGAAGAGTAAACACACTAAGTCCTTAACCCATCTAAGGAACGGAGGAAAGTTTCACACTTTCCGCTGTTCCCCATGTTCTGCACATTTTGGATTCCACCATGTGAAAGGTTCTGCACATTTTGGATTCCAAGAATTTATTAAAATCAAGATGTTACCCCTCTTTCTCTACCTGCCCCAGCTCCGATTCCTAGGCTGTACACCAGCTCCATTTTCCATTCTGATTAAACCAAAACCAACGTTTCCTTCTCAAAAGTCAGTAACAGCTCTTGGATCTGAGGAACTGTACAAATGCTGAACACCACATTATTCAAACCAAACGTGAAGGCAATGGAAGCCCCTTTCTGGCTGCCATTTCAACCCTTGTTCCCACAGATGATTTTAGAATCATAGAATGGTTAGAGTTGGAAGGGACCTTAAAGATCATCCAGTTCCAGTCCCCCTTACCATGGGCAGGGACACCTCCCATTAGACAGTTGCAGTCATTCATTCTCCCCCAAATCCTAATTTATGCTTAACGATGGCATTATCTCAAACACATGTTGAGAGAAGAGTGTGAAGGCATGGGAGGGTTCACAAGACCAAGGCAGACCACCATGGAGCAGAGGTCTTCAAGTAGAAAAACATAAGGCCCATGGGATTAACTTTACAGCTCATCTTGAAATTCAGTGAAGGGGTACGGAAGAAGGATTTCTTCCTCACATACATTCCCTCAACATTCAGTCACATTCTAGGATCAAGCGTTGGACCCTGAACCCATGACCTTTCACAGTGTGTCTTGGACAGAATGGTGGCCTCCTGTTACATCAACGTACTTTCCCTGCTTTCAAGAGTGATGACATCCACAAAACCTCAGCTCAGCAATTAAGTTCCATGTGGAGACAATTTTCTCCAGGCCTTAAGATGGTCACCTCATATTCCCCCCAAGTTTATTAGCACAGTTATTTTTCATCTGTCTTGACAGTAAATGGATTTCAAGTGATTTACATAGTTGTTCAATCCAGACTCTGTAAAGAAGCTGTTTGATAAAAGTCAGCCGGATCCACAACTGAATGCAAGAACATGCCATCTCCTCAGGAACAAGAGTTGGCCCAATGGGATAAATTAAGAAAGAAACAACTTGTTGTAACACGGTTGCTTCAGGACTGACGCCCCTTGGCTGGGTTTCCTTGCATGTGTCCTATTTTAGTCGAGGTTGTACTGATCTAGATACTAAGCTGCACTTATTGTTTGTTGCTGCACCAAAAATAAAAAGGAAGCTGCCTAGGTGTTGCCTGCTCATCTTCTAGTATCTTCTGTTAGGATGGCTACGAACGTTCAAGAATGAAAAGCTGTAAAATACAATAGGAATAACGGGGACTAGAACACAACTTGCTCATCCATTTTGACAGTCCATCGGCAAGTCCGCTTGTGCGTGATGGAGACAGCTGTTTCCAAGAGCTAGGCCTGGAAGCTGTGAGAGCTGGTGTGAAGTATGAGGACAATAGAGGGAGAGGAAAACAACCTAAGAGGGAGAGGAAGAAGCTGAGAAATCAGAGAAGCTACTCACAGCGCGTGGATTATTTAAGAACACCCGTGTTACCTGAACACTTGACCTTGCTTTGCCCTGGATAATTCCTAATGCTGGCATCGAGTCGCCACTTGCCAGGAATTGGGTTACTCACCATCACATGAGACAGGCCTGCCTCCAAACAGCACAGATTCAACCAATGCTGAAAACTGCACGTATCCATAAGCCTTTGCCAATTGACTGCCTATTTCCCAGCCATAAGGGCTTTGGTAGTTTGCCCTCCAGCCTCGCTGCTAACAACACTCAACTGAACGTAACAAGCTTCTCTTCTGAGCATGCTGGGGCACCAGCAGACACCGCAAAGACAGGTTTGCCCCCGAGGGTTTCCTCAGAGCTCTTAGAAAGGCTTACCTTGGCTAAAGTCAACCTTGCCTTGGGTCAACTTCCACTCCCTTCTATCAGGCTACAACAGCCAGCAGTAGGATGAGGAACCAAGATGTGGACTCACTCACTAGATTTTATACCACCCGTCATATTGTCCTACCCTTGGTTTACCCTCTCATCTCACTCTGAAATGCTGGTTATGGATTTGGTCTTTTTGTTTCACAATGACGTTTTGGCCTCGATTGATGGCTTCTTGCACTCTGTCGGGGCACTTTCCCTCCCGGCTGGTCACACCATAGAACGGTACCACAGGAACATACAGGAATGGTACCACGTTTTCCTGTCAGAGATTTTAGTAAAGGGCTTCTGCAGGGTGCCAACTTGCACTCCCTCAGGATTTAAAACATTCGTTCTTTCAGCACTATAATGCCAGCACCCTGGGGGCAATGCAGACAGGCCCTGGAAAGGACTAGCAAGAGAAATGTGGAACTTGCTTTCATTTCTACCTGTTAAACATTTCGGAGGCCCTCTACCCTTTGGCAGAAAGGCTGAACTACTGGAAAGCAGAAGCAAATTCCTGTAGCTTCATTCTAATAGTAGCTAAGGCTGTGTTGGCAGGTACAAGTAGTACCCATTGCCTTTAAACCGATTAATTCTGCTGTTTGGAGGAGCATGAGAGTGAGCTTTGGCAGAACAGGAATTAAGATTTCAGAGCGGTTGTCCTATAATAGTAATTTAGCTTAAAGAATTACAGGTGTTCCAGATGTGGGCCAGCATGTTCAAACTGGTATCCTTAATACCAATTCCCAGAATCACTCAGGACTTGTATCTCTGCCTTTCTTTGGGAGTTGTGATTACCTGATTTCCCTGGAAACCTGAACTTTTGTCCCAGTCAAGCTCCCTTTTCCATTTCTTCCCTCTAGAACAGATAAATTTATTTCTACCTATTTTCACTTATTATACTTCTTACTCTTTCCTGGAAGAAAAATATTGGCTGTTTCTAGCCTGCAGTGTTTTGGAAGAAAAGAAACATTCATTTCAGGCCAAAAAAAAAGCATGTAAGTCAATTTGTAGCTGTTATAGCCAGGAAGCCATTGTTCTTCCGCGAACAATCAAAGGGCAGTATCCACAAAAGTGCGGGATGTTCTGGACATTGCCACCAAACTGCCCACCATCTACCCAACTGAGTCAGAAGGAGCCTATCTAAGCAAGCACAGCAGACTTGGTCGGGTACTACCAGGCCCAACTACCCCAAGAGGAGACAGGTTTGGTCTCAAGTACCTCAAGACTGCCCTTTGCTTGCAATCCAGGTGATATCCAAAAGTCTTTTGATACTTTGCTCCCAGGAAAGTACCCAAATACTTCTGGGAATTGAGGAGTCCTCTGCAAATTTGCAGTGTCCAATGTATGAGCGACAAAAGGACATGCCATTGCTCAGGGCTTCCCATTTTCAGGCTCATGGGATCCAAAAATGGCCATGTATTTTTAGTAGAGACCACACTGACCTCATCAGATGTTCATAGATGAGTCCTATTACTCGCACTAAAGGAGCTGAACTACTTCTAAAAGAGAGGGAAAAAAAACCAAAACCCTACATTCCTAAGCATTATTTTAAATAAATCCAGTGCGTTAAATAAGTGCACTAAATATCTATTGAAGTGTCAGGTTCAGAATGACTCTTCTCTTGGTAAATGAAGGCTTCAGTTTTCCTGGTAGCAAGATGGAGATCTGGTGCATAGAGACAAAAAACATTTCTCTCATTAATTTCAATGGTTCTGCCTGGAGACCCAAATCTTAAGCACATGCTTATGTACTTGATTGAACACAGAAAGGACTTAAGCACATGTTTAAGTGTTTTGATGAGTGTTGCCATATGAATTTCAACATGGATTTACAGATCTATGGCTTGACTGACAGACTCAACCCTTTCAAACATATATTATCTAATTAGTGCCTGAAGGGAAAGGCCTAGATATAGAACATTTGTCTTTTAGCACACAACTCACGCAGCATTTCATGACGTCTTGACACTTATTAATTGCATTCAGTTTGAATATAAACACTGTCACATGATCCTTAATCGAGAATTGGCTGAAATACCATAAACAAAGGATTACAAGCAGAGAGCAGGGAGGATGTGTCTCAGGAGATGCCATGGGGAATTTCGGTTGTGTCCAGTCTTGTCCTCAAACGGTAACGAAAATAGAATTAAAAACAAGCCAGGGTTTGCAGATGGTAGAAAACAGACATGAGAGGAGCTAGAAAAACAGAGTACCTAGAAATGTTTGAAACTTGGTGGAAAGAAAGAAAGGAACGGAAACGAAGAAAGACATTTCTATCTTCTTCCTCTTGGCTGGAAAAGGGACAATATTCTCAATGCCTTCGATCCAAAGAATTAAAATAATCCACAGATGATCCAAAATATGCACAGACAGTGCAGTAAAGACAGTATCCCAGTATCATACAGACGCTGTCTCCAGGAAAAAAAGATAGAGGAAGAAGGTGTCTGTAAAACTACCACGTCTTCTCAGAAAACCCTACCAGCAGCAATGGCCCCAGTATAAATCCCTTTCCCGCCTTCCCTCTGTCTGCTACCCTTCCTCCCCGAGGCTGTTCCAGCTTTGCCATCTCCAGGTCGATGGACTTCAGTCATCCCAACCCTTGTTACAGGCTTAGACTTGCGACAGAGGCAAGACAGAGCACTTTTCCTAGCTTGCCGTGACACCTGCGAAATTCCTTCCTTGCTCAAGCAATCACAGCCTGGGACCAGGAGGTGACTTGCCACCAGCAGGCAGTGGAAGATGTGGATGGCACAGAAGCACTCCTGGGTTTTAAAGTCTCCTAGAGGCATGTATGACTTCGCATGTGTTCACAAGAGCATGGAAGCTGCTATGGGATCACAGAACAAGAACCTAACCTTGCATTGGAAACTGAGAGGAGAACTGCAAACTCTGGTGCCCTTTTTCTGGTTGAAATATGTTCTACCCTTCAGCCAAGAGGAAGCAAAATGCTGGAGCCTGTATTCTATATTTGTAGGGCTGCAAGAAGTTAGCTCAAAGGCATTTTTTCACATTAGTTTGGCATTTGCTAAAAGCCACTACAGTTGCATTTATACTATATCATTTTTCAGATGACCAGAAGACTTATTTTCATCTGCCTGTCAATTAATTCATTTATCACTTGAACCTTTCCTTTAAGTAAAAGTGTTCTCTCGTAACTTTCATACCATTGTAAATTTTTACCATGTGGGGGAATCAAGTAAAATTCATCAGAGCTTTCAATCAATGTAAGATATATAGAGATACATAGAGAGAAATATATGAAGGAAGTGCAGCAACGGTATTAAATTTCAGAGCAAAATCATTTATTCTGCCTAACAATGAAGCTGCTATCTAGAAACAAGACTGATTATTCATAATACTACCCACTGCTATTACCAGAACTCTTTACAGCCCCCGATAAGCTTTTATCCGACATGTTTAACATGTCAAAGTCAATTTGCCTTTCCACATGTATATTTCATAACTTTACTTAAGTATACAACCAGACACCCTAGTATTAAATAGAGTATACATTTGTTTGTATTTATTTAATATTGCCCTCGCTCTTGACAACTTTAAAAGAACACACGTCTTAGAAATAACTGAGGTTTCTTTAGGAAAAGATCTGCCAGGAAAAGTTATGCTTTTTCTAAGCAGCTTAATGGCAGAGGGTTACTATTTTAGAGTGGGGAAAAAAAGATTGTGTAATTATGTATTTTATAGTTACATATTGCAATATCCAGTATAATTTACATAGCTAGAGTAACAAAGGTAGAGGATATCTCCCCTAACAAACACCCAGCAATGGTGAACTCCACATAACATGAGAAATAAGAGGTGCTCAGGGGAGCCCACGGCAGACAAACTGACCTCACAGACTCAGATCCAGCAGGCCTCCCAACCCCCACAAGCACACCAGTCCCAAGGCACCTACTGGCATCACTGACAATGCAAAATGTAGGTGGGGCTACAGTATCTCAAGTAAATCAACAGCAGAGGGCTACAAAGATCATGAGGGGACTAGAACATCTCTCTTAGGAGGAAAGGCTGAGGGACTTGGGTCTTTTTAGTGTGGAGAGGAGAAGACTGAGGGGGCATCTGATCAATGCTTATAAATACTTCAAGGGTGGGTGTCAAGAGGATGGGACCAGTCTTTTTTCAGTGGTGCCCAGGGACAGAACAAGGGCTAACGGGCACAAAAGTGAACACAGGAAGTTCCACCTAAACATGAGGAGGAACTTCTTTCCTGTGAGGGTGGCAGAGCCCTGGAAGAGGCTGCCCAGGGAGGTGGTGGAGTCTCCATCTCTGGAGACATTCAAAACCACCTGGACACGTTCCTGTGCAACCTGCTGTGGGAGACCCTGCTCTGGCAGGGGTTTGGACTAGATGATCTCCAGAAGTCCCTTCCAACTCCATGTCATTCTGTGATTCTGCGATCAGGTAACTGCTCAAGGGCTGTTTAAGAGCAATACCATCACTACTGGTATCAAGCTGCTCCTGAACGCTGCTCCTATTCTCACTTACTCCTGCACCTGAGTCAACACCCTCTACACCTCTGCAGGGAGCAAATTCAGGCTGACCCACATCCATAGCCCAGGTATAAGCCATGATCCAGACAGCCACTCATAGAACCCTGACAGAATCCTGCATATAGCTTCGTCTGCTCAAGGAGCACCACAGCTTCACCTAGAACATCCGTGGAAATAACACCCACTGATTCCTCCTCACACCACCAAGCCCATCCTCATCAGCTCCCAACACAGCCAGTATTGTAACAGCAATCATGAGATCCCACCTGCAGTATCTCTGGATGCAGAGCCGCATCCAGCTCTGGGGCCCCCAACATCAGAAGGACAATGACCTGTTGGAGCGGGGCCAAGGAGGCCACAAAGATGCTGGGAGGGCTGGAGCCCCTCTGCTGTGAGGACAGGCTGAGAGAGTTGGGGGGCTTCAGCCTGGAGAAGGCTCCAGAGAGACCTTATAGCAGCTTTCCAGTATCTGAAGGACGCCTACAGGAAAGATGGGAAGGACTTTTTACAAGGGCATGTAGTGATAGGACAAGGGGTAATGGCTTCAAAATGGATGAGAGGAGATTTAGATTAGATATTAGGAAGAAATTTTTCACTGAGAATGGTGAGACACTGGCCCAGGTTGCCCAGAGAAGCTGTGGCTGCCCCATCCCTGAAGGGGTTTCAAGGCCAGGTTGGACAGGGCTTTCAGCAACCTGGTCTGGTGGGAGGTGTCCCTGCCCAGGGCAGGGGGTGGGCCTGGATGGTCTTCAAGGTCCCTTCCAACTGAAACCATTCTATGATTCTACAAACAGATCACTCGCCCTTTGAGAGTAGCATCAGGTAACCCTGGTAACTTCAGGATCCTGCTGCACCTCAAACAGCTACAGGGCCCTATCTCCAGAACCCTCCTTCCCACAAGGGCACAGCTCTCCTGCTCCACTCCGACTGAGGACCTCTTTATAACCCAGCCTCCTCAGGCTGTACAGGACTTCTAGGAGCACCTTTTTGATGCTTTTAATGCTCCTCTCCCTGGTGAGGGTGGGACCGTGCCTCCCCCTGCTTCTTTACAAACACTGAACAACTTCACAAGACCCTCTGCAGCACAGAGAAATTGTCTTGTCCCCCCACGGGGAAACGGAGGCAAGCAGCTTGAGCATCATCTGGGCTGACTGTCAGCACCAAACCTGGGTCTCTCACATCAGCAGGGTCCATCAGGGGGAGCTGTGTGGGCCAGAAGCAGATCAGCTCCTCAGACACAAAAAGCCCTGTCTGAAGTACCCAGCACCGACGAGCTCTGAAGCTGATTTTCCGCAGGGCTCCCTTTTGGATGAAGCACCTCCAGGGCCAAAAATGAAAGCCTGAGGAAAGATTATTATCCATGAAACGCAGATTTGCCAAAAAATTACAATAGCCTTCGACATTTTGAATTTACCTCACCTTGGAGCATCCCTGCTAGTTTAAGAGAAAGACACATGAGCATGCAAACACTGGAGCAGAGCTTACGAAGAGCTGGCTGAAACCCAGGGCCCAGTTTTCTTACTGTTCACATTTCTGAAATAAGTCCATTTGGGGCCAGGATGTTCCTCTGCCTTCGTATCACCACAATCATGAGAAAAAAAAAAAAATCTAAACTATTCCTGGTAAAATACTTCTGGAACATTCAGCTTTTCAATACACGTATTCCTCCTTCACAGTGTACACTGCATGTACCCGACAGCACAAGAGAATGACAAAATACAATGTTTTCCTGTGTTCGCTTGTGTTTGTCTAAATAAATACAGAAAATCCTGGAGATTTTCCCTGAAGTTACTTTGGAAAAGCTCCTGCAGTCATTCTTGCAGTCTACCAAGCAATTTCTCTGATAAATGCAACAGCCAGAAAGGTTGAGTGTGTCCCAGAGACACATCCTTAGAGCTGAGAACCATTTTCAGGCTTTGAATCCAGCTAAAAGGAGATGCAGACGATGCATTACTATTTTCTTTTAAAGGAGATCTGACCCCATACACGTGATGAATTCTTAGATCCCCACATGAGATAAATAAGTAGCCATGCTTTTTAAAATTGTTATTATTTGGAGCACCGGGCAAATCTTTTTCAGTTTGAGATTTAAACAGAAAAGACAACACTTTTTCCCATGGATAGTGCATACCTTGGACAGCGCTGGTGACAATTAAAATGGGGTATAAAAACTCTTCCCAAATACCTTGGCATTGCCCTGATGACCACTGAATTTTAATAACATTTTCAATTAATTAAGACAGGAAAATAGCAGAACCATAGCAGGAGTGCTATTTTTATTGGCAAGGCTACTGGGGAAAAAAAAAAAAAAAAAAGAGGGTTCTTCTGTTGGCCAGCAATGAAAATCAAAAAACCTGCAAGTAGCCTCAGGGTTAGATTCTGCTCTTATTTACACCATCCGGGCAATTCCATTTTTTGCAGTGGGATTTCTCCAGGCAGATATTGAGGTCATGCAGCTACTGAACTCCTCCTGCACAGTAGAGCCCTCCAAGGAGATTTTGGCTCCATGCATTTACGCTTTCTATCAGGCACATACCCCTAAGGGGCTATAATGAAATGTTAAATAAATAAAGTAAAATAAAATAGGCTCTGGTTTTAACTCTGCCCTCCTGCACAAGGTTCCAACTGATTTACCAAATTAGTATCGTGAGTGGGAAGCACAGGAAAGCATGAGGAGTAAAGAGCTCATTTCTCCATTACTAATTCCTACTACTGTTAGTTAAAGTCAAGAATAAGGGGATTCAGAGTGAAGATATCAGAAAAAAAGATCAAATAACTTGAACAGGCAATAACAGCACATAGCAGCTGGATTACAGGTGGTAGCCCTTCCTCCCAAAGAATGGCTGGCATCGGAAACAATTTTCAGGGTGAAACACAGGACGCTTCTCAGAAGAGCAAGAGAAGATACAGTCTCTGAATGAATTCTCCATTGCAGCAACCCTGGAGTTAGATATTCTCCTAGGAGGAGGAAGACAGACTTTAAAAGCTGGATGGGGCTTTCAGCAACCTTGTCTGGTGGGAGGTATCCCTGCCCAGGAGGGGGGTGGAACTAGATCTTTAAGGTCCCTTCCAACTGGAACTATTTTATGATTCTATGATTGTGATCTCATCACAGTAAACTATGAAATAAATGATCTACCATATAAAATGACTTCCAACCGAACTTATTCAATTTCACAGGTCTTTAAGGATCAAATACTCAAGGACACGGTTTCAAGAGAATGTATGCAGATGCTTTTAATTAGATGCAGAAAGTGCTTTGCTGGATGAGAAGCTAATGTGCAGCTGTGAAACAGAAAGGTTGGCTTGTGAAATGTAAGATTTCTCACATACCTGGAATAATACACCTGCTTAAGTATGAGAGCAGGAACTGGTTTGTACCTGCACTACCCACTGAAGGCCAGGCAACCAAGCATGTCTTTTGCCTGCACCGAAGCTGCAGAAAAGTCTCGGGCAAACAATTTAGCAGAGAGAAAACAGTACATTCCATTGCACAATATGGATGACATTTTTTCCTTACAAACCACCGCAGGTTGATGGCAGGGTATCGGCACAGAGAAGTTATCTGAACTTGGTGACTAATTCACCTTGGGAAGATATTGCTCCTACAGCTGATAACAGACTCAGACAGGAGTCCTGCCCCTGAGATCATTTCCCATCAATCTCAATCACTCTGAAAGGCTCAGCCACCAAAGGTTCCCAAGTCAGCTGGCACGCAATTGTCCGGGCTCTGCCAATATTTTGTGATCCACTTACTGTAAACACACAGCTAATGAATGTTCATTCCCTTGATGACTCTTTTGGAAAGTGGAGACATGTCTAAGAGTATTTAGGAGGTATGCAGTACTCCAAAAAATTGATAAATATTCTGTCACATCTTAAAACAGAGGCACCAATGCCAAATAAATAATGCTAATCTTGTATATGACATGAGTTATCTCAGGAGCCTCAACATATTAATTTCATTACCACTGAGCATCACAGTTAAATATTCTGGCCCCATAGTTTAGGGAAGGAAGGGAACAAGTCTAACGCAGACGAAAATTGTTAGCTGTTATGGAAACCTTTATGTAACTGTGATGGCAGTTTTTTGTCAGTCTGTGGATTACATATTTCCACCATCAGGGATGGTGGGAAGCTAACCCACAATGTCCACTTAGCAGGACCTGAGACAGTGCAGTTATTCCAGCAAACAGCATGTCCCAACCAGGGGAGAAATTCTGGCCTGCAAGTGAAAATGCCATGTGCCAGGTTGCCCTCCACCTTCCCAGAGAGCTAAGCTAGAACTTGGCAACGCAGTACCAATGGCCTACAATAGTCAAGGAAGGCTTGAATCCCCTTTGTCTTGATGCCCAGAGGGACTGCTCTTCTAAATAGCTGGGCACAAGGTAAAAATTGTTGCATAAATGCACTCATGCGCCTACAGACATGTACACATTTAAACAGAAAGTTGAAAATGATGTTTTAACAATATTGTGCCAAGAACCACCATGGAAAAAACAAAACAACCGACATTAGACTTGAATTTCCTTCCAGTAGAAATCTTTAAAGGCGGACGATAGGGCCCTTTGAACACAGTAAGAATTTGGCAACACGAAGCAGCTTGCGGAGGCTGCGACTGACGCAGCACACCTCCTAGGAGGCTGCGTTCGCTGGCTGCCATCTTAGAAAGCTTCGAGGTATCAAGGAAGTCGGATGCAATCTTCCGGTCCTCTCAGGCCTTCCACAGAGAGCAGCGTGTCTTGCGGGGAAGGGGAACAGGCAATCTGCCTCTGTGTGTGATCATGTTGCCATCTAGTGACCGCAACCCGGAGAATACTCCAGCCCAAACTCCTACACAAGCACAGGCAATGGGCGTGAAGCAACAGGGCCTTGTAGAACTGAGACCTCAGGGGAAGCCTAAGCTGTTGCCAAGATACACAGGAGTTATTTCTCCTGAAGTTACAAGCCTCACTTAAGCAGAAACGGCAAGTCCCTTCAGTAGGGTGATAAGGAACTGAAAGCTCACAGAGGCTGCAGCTCTTGAGGTATCGTTTTTGGGCCACCCTTCAGCTCTAGGGCCCAACGTTCCCTAATTCACGTGGAGAGTTGCCCGGACCAGCCACGACAGTCAGCGGTGGCCAGCTGATCTCTGCCACCCCTGTGAGACTTTCTGAGACTTTCCTGCTAAGCACAAAGAAGAATAAAAACATCCCAGGATAGGCACCGAACAGTGCAAGGCCTCCTCTGCAGCAATGGCAGGTTTTCTGGGACAGGGGAAAAATGCCATTATTTTCTATAGCCCCAAGGATCTAGGTACCCAGCAGTCTTTTTTCAAAAGACCAAGATACGTAGGCAAATAAAATTTGGAGATTCCACATACAGGCATTTCTGAAATCCAGCTCTCACTACTTTTCAGGCATCTTTTACCAATCCTGGCCCAAGACGCTTAACCACCATCAAAAGGGTTTGAGGGTTTTTTAAAATTTGTAATTATGGTGGTACCCTTCTTTTTTGGCAATTTAAGAAGGCAACCTTTCTTTCACAAATGTGTATGTGCTCAGTCCATTAATTACGTAGGAAACTGTGGATGTATGTGTGTGTATAAACACAAAGAAGAGCATCCACTCCAGGGCCCAATATTTTTTTTCCCCTGCTACACACATTGCTACAAAGTCAGTTGTAGACAACCAGCCAAAGATACGAAGATGCACTTACATGTGGCTTCCCCCAGTGTCTCTTCTGAGTTTCTCACCCTGCCTAAGCACAAGACGTGACCACCCTAAAGCCTCTGTATCCTGAAAATGACTTCTCCCAACAGTATCAGGTTTTGTGGAATTTCTCTTCGTTTTTTTCCCTGTTGTTGAAAGAAGGCCGCCTATTTCTGCTCTAACAGAGTCACACATCAAGCTGGATCAGTGTCATCTTCTTGGTTCTCTCTATAAACGTGCACACGCAGGGAGAGTGAAAAAAAAACAGCTCATGTTTTCTTCCTATTATTCCCTGTATTATCCCTCTTCCTTTTGTTTTTGGGAGATGAAACGCCATTGACTTGTTATTACTAAAATATAAATAAATTTTAGGCCATATATTCCGTGATCAAATACAGACAATGAAAAGCTAATTTCAGCGCGCTTTTGTCCTTAAACTGTTATAGAAGTCTCAGTGTGGTTTCCTGAGAGATGTGATACACACAAGAATTGCTAGCAGATATAATTTACTGGCTCGAATTTATTAGAGATCAAAGAATGGGGAAAATAGGCCTCGTCTTTCTTGTTCTTGGCAATGGAACTTTTAGATCACTTAGAAAACCAAAAGGCAAGAGGAAAAGAGACAACATGGGGGTATACAATTGCACTGGGGAGAAAATCAGGATCACACTGAAATACCTAAGGGACCTAAGGTTGGCTTCCAAAAGCCTTAATAATAATTAAATGCATAAACCAAGTCAGATGTAGACTACCAAACAACACGGGATAATTTATCCTCAACAGTCATAAATCAGTCTTGATATAGCTATGCCAGTGTGAAATAGCTGAAGATCTTCCTCCACTGTGGTGATGCTCTGGGGTTTGGGGTGGGATAGTTCCAGTGGAAGTGGGAGGAGAGCATGCAGCTACCTACAACCCTGCCTGGGATAAAAAAAGGGAATCACATTTCTCAAAATCTTAGCATCAAAATGCACTAGCTGATGAAGCTCTGCCACTCCTGTGAGATATGCTCAACTTTTCCTGTTAGGCACCAAAAAAAAAAAAAAAAAAAAAGCAGAATTAAGGCTGGCCATGTGCAGGATTGCTGGGTTTGGTCTGTTATGCTACAAATAATTTTTCATGTAGTCAATTAAATTATCCCCAAAATAACTCACTAGCTGAGACTAGAGACTGAAATTTTCTTCTAGCCTCTCCTACGGGAACTTATATTCCTTAAAATAAGGTTTTCTTTTGGTCTTCAGCAAAGTGCTTCCTTTCCAGAGAGACCACCCAGAAGAAAATAAGAAGTTCCACGCTTTTGTATTCTTTGAGGAGCAGAATGCTGAGTTCAAGCCCCATACTCACCCAGCCACCAAGGAGTTAATGTGTTGAGCAGCTACTTCATGTTCTGCAGCTATGTATGTACTGATTAGCAGTGGTTGGAATAGCAGACTACAGCCCAAGGAAGGCGGAGCATTCTCAGAAACAGCAGTCTGGCAAGAAGCTGTCAGGGGAATAGATCCAGAACCCCCAAGAAGAATGAGGCGGACTGACTGGGAAGAATTAAGGAAAATCAGTCCTTTCTCTATAAAGGGTAGAAAAGAGCATCTTTCTGAACTTACGGGGTCCCTGGAAATCCCCGTTAACATTGGATACAGTGGAGACTACAAGACCAACAGACCGGACCATCCATAGTTTCATGGAGGATAACAGGAAAACCCCTCACGAGAAGAGTAGAAAGTCTTCCCCACCATTATCTCCCTATCAAATGATGGCACCAATGCTTCTAGAGCAGGTTTCACCCCAGTGCAGACCAGACAGCCACTGGCTCCTTGTTTTGGGGGGTCATTCACAGTAGTTGTCTGTTACTGCCTCGCTACGCACAATTTCAAATAGCAAAGCAAAACGCTCATATGCTAGCAACCAGTCTCTCCACTCAAGCCTTACCCTACCCTGGCCAAAAGGCAAAAAGTAAGAGTCCATCCCCAAGCCCATTAGTCCTTTGATGACTCTATTGATAGTGCTAATCATTAGCAATGACTATTGAGAGATGTACAATTGAATTCACTGACATTACCACCTCCTTCTATGCACACAGCTGAACAGACCCCAGACCCACCTAGGAGTTTTCTTACTGAATTTTACCCGATTCCAGCTCAGGAGGCAGACAGTAGTAGTCATCCTGGAGAAAGGCCCAGGATGCTAGAGATCAGCAATAATCTGTTTCCCATCCTGGCATTTGGACTTCACTTTGATTCCATCAGGTTTTGCATCTTTTTCAAAAAGACACATTTAGCATAAACTGTAATGAAACTGGTTATCTTAACTAGGCAGACAAAGAGAATTTCTTCTCTCTGTTTCTTGCTAAGTTTTGCTCCCAATATAATCTAGTGGCACTGAGTTCCGCAGACTAATTCCACATTACGCAAAGATGCATTCCCACTGAGCATCCCTTCTAGAAAACAGCAGCTTTGAAGTTTTTCCTGTTACAGTCAACATGCCTCTGTGGCCATCTCTGCTTCTTTCTTTCTTCTGTGGGACCTCAGATGTCCCTGTGAGGACCTGTGTCACAGGATGTTGATGACAATACAAAAACAGCCCCCCTGCAAATCAGTTTATTAAAACTATTAAACGATCAGCAAGGAGCAGGTCTCATTAAGGATCAGAGACTGACCCAGACCCACCTCTCAAGCTGGAGTGAGGGCAGGTTACAGAACAGGCTCAACAGCATCCTCTCTCACAGAAGAGGAGTGAATGAGGGACTGAGTCATAAGAACGTGAGACAGAGATGACAGGAGGGCGCAGTGGGCAGGGACTCAATGATATGAGTCCCGTTGCTACTGCGGAGGATGTGCCAGCAAGCTACTACATTCTAGAGATGATGGAACAAGGAGAAAATTGCTGCCATCATTTCTACACTATTCCTTATTTGGGGAACTTCATCACACCCTATCTCCTTGATCCTTCTAAGGCAAATGAACCTGTTCTGCAGCAGCGACTTCCTTCTGCTGGATGGGAACTAGACAAGTTGAATGCACTGCATGAGCTCAGCGCTTGTGTCAACTATTTTTGTTCCCATATGCCTCTTTTTGGGGACAAAGACAGGAGCAAAGCTTGTGACTTCCGTCCTGTCAGACAAGAAGCATTCTCAAATTCCCCTGGACGTGACACACCTGTGTAGAGCAAAAAGGTAGACCTGTTTTCACAGACTAATATTCTCGGCCTTGGCGTGGAAAAGCCACGCAAATCCACGGCCTGACCTTCAGAGGTGTCACAGAATCACATCATGGTTGAAGTTGGAAGGAATCTATGGAGGTCATTTTATCTGTGCTCCTATGGTTTTTCAGTGGGAAGTACTGGTGCTTACAGCACCTGTGTAGGACAGATCTCTCTCCCGAGGCATGCATTTCACTATATACCAATATATAGATGAGGAAATCAAGTGATAATACCTCACAGGAAGTAATGCTGTTTGATATAAATGATTTGTTTGATATAATGATATAAAAGGCTTTGTAAAGCACCTATTTCCACATACACACCAAAAAAACCCAAGAAATGTTTAAAATATTTATATGCAAGATTAATTCATGGCCTGTAAAACTGACTGTAATCTTGTATCAGAATGAGCCATCTGCTTATTTATCTTAGTAAATAAAAAATATACAGAATAGGAACACCACACAAACCACCCCCTCTCCTTAAAGAAATTACACGTTGCTATCTCAAGTGAAACAAAAAGAAAAGCCATCACCTTTGCAAATTAATTAACTTATTGAAACTATCAAAGAACCAATCAGAAACAGTTGTTGAAAATAAGGCTTCTTAGATGGTAAAACAATTCAGAAATGAGAAATCCTATTATTCTATTTGAAAGGTCTTGAAGTGCTTTGTAAGGGACTGCTGTTAACTTTACAGATGGGAAAGCCAAGGCCTTACAAGGTGGTATGATTTATCCAAGGTCCTTTCACCACTCAATAGCAGAAAGAGGAATATAAACAAGGTTCCTTAATCCCCAGTCCGCTGCCAGCTTCCCTTAGGCTTACCTCTATCATAAGCAGGGCTGGAACAGTGGTTGATAACTGATGTTCACTCGTGGGCCCTCACGTTGTGGTTTCGTCAGAATCCATGTGGAAACCTGGTGGCATATACCAACACTGGAGCACACTCTGCCACAAATCATTCTTCCTTATGCAACTAAAGACACTAAGAGGCAACAGGGACCCGCTTCTGCATGAAGAAAAGCTACTTCCATTTCTTACTAGACTTGGCTAAAACAACCTCATGCAGAAAATGCTGGGGACAGGCTTTGAATACCTTGCCCCCAGCTGAGTAACTTCACAGTGCTGCTTCTTCCTCCCTAACGGGAGCATCATTGCAATCACTCATTAATTTGCCACCTGTTTCGGGTCTCCCACTGCCTCACAAATGGAACGAGAATGTGTCAGAGCTCTTGAGGGTGTAGTTCTGCATACCCATGCCAAACCCAGCCAGATCCCCGCACCCTTCACAGGGATCTCCACCTTCAGACACATTAAACCACGTGGCAGGGCCAGCACAAGACACAGTCACACATGCAGCCAGCTGAATGTGAGCCAGCAGTGAGCCCAGGTGGCCAAGTATCCTGGCCTGTAACAGGAACAGTGTGGCCAGCAGGACCAGGGCGGTGACTATCCCCCATGTACCAGGCACTGGTGAGGCCTCACCTCAGGGGCTGTGTCCAGTTTTGGCCCCCTCACTACAAGAAAGACATTGAGGTGCTGGAGCAGGTCCAATGAAGCTGGTGAAGGGTCTGGAGCACACAGGAGGAGCAGCTCCACCGTTGTGAGGAGCAGCTGAGGGAACTGGGGGTGTTCAGCCTGGAGAAATGGAGGCTGAGGGGAGACCTTCTGGCTCTAACTCCCTGAAAGGAGGGTTTAACCAGGGGTCATCTCTTCTCCCAAGAAACAGGTAATAGGACAAAGAGGAAACGGCCTCAAGTTGCACCGGGGGAGCTTTAGGATGGATATCAGGGAAAATTTCTTCACTGAAAGGGTTACCAAGCCTTGGAACGGGGTGCCCAGGGAAGTGGTGGAGTCACCATCCCTGGAGGTATCTAAAAGACAGACTGACTTGGTCCTGAGGGACCCTGTTTGGCGGTGGGTTTGGCAGCGTTAGGTTTATGGTTGGACTCAGTGATCTTAAAGGCCCTTTCCAACCTTGATGATGCTTTGAGTCCATAATTCTGTGATTCTACACCCGCTGCCTGGGCCTCTCCCGCAGGCTGGAGCAGAGGGGCTCGGTTGGAATGCCACCACCACCACCACCCCCCAAACACCTGAGGAAACCAACTTCCACCAGCGGCTTCCAGCATTACCTCTTCCAGCCGAGCAGAGCGGGGAGCCGCGGCAGAAAAAAACCTTCAAGAAGCAGCGGGGACGGGTGCCACGATGGACGACGAGGGGAGCTCGGGAGCCAGGCCACCACCACCCCCGGCCCCGTTCACACTCGCCGTGAAGGCCTCCATCTCAGGGGCCACCCCCGCCGCGCGCCTCGCCACAAGATGTCGCCGTCCCCTCAGGCAGGGCCGGAGCCGGGGCCGGGGCCGGGGCCGTCGGGGACCTGGCAGGGGCCACTGCTGGCGGAGGAGGCCGGCCGGGGTTGCTGGCTCACCGGAGCCACCCCGAGACTTGCCGCCGGCCTTCGCTTTGACGGCGGCGGGCTGGTCGGGGCAGGAACGCGGCGCCCGGGCGAGCGGCCGCCATGTCGCGGAGCCGCTGGAAGGGCCGCGCTGCCGAGGCCGGAGGCCGGGGGGGGGGGGAGAGCAGGCTGTGGGGGGCCCTCCCGGAGAGAGAGAGAGAGAGAGAGAGAGAGATCTGCCTCTCTCCAGCCAGCAAAGGGAGCGATAAGGCCTTTGTTTTTGGGGACCAAAAGGGCCCCCTGGGGGGGCAGGCTGTGTCCTGCAAAGCCGCCCGCACCGGCTCTTAGCACCTAGGGCCTGGGGTGGGGGGGGCTCCAGCTCTTGGGAGGCTCTTGAGGGGCCTCCTTCCTCTGCTCTGCAAAGCTCTTCCCTTTCCACCGGCAGTTCATGCTGCTCTGCTCCTGTGACATCGCTGACCTTTAGCCCAATTTATTTTTTTGCCGTGTTTTGAAAAAAAAAAAAAACAAAACAAAAACCAAATCCAAAATCTGCTCTGTCCTGGTGCGAGGAGCCTGCAGCAGGATCTTAGGGTGACTGGGTGTTAAGGGAAAGCTACCATCTTTACTAACCAGCCCCCTTCCCCTTATCTGGGCCAAGCATGCCTCCAAAAATCGTAGAATCGTTAGAGTTGGAAGGGACCTTAAAGATCATTGAGTTCCAACCCCTCTGCCATGACCAGGGACACCTCCCACCAGACCAGGTTGCTCAAAGCCCCATCCAGCCTGGCCTTGAACCCCTCCAGGGATGGGGCA
>JAOTQQ010000023.1:16758955-16769248 GCA_026546715.1 Gallinago undulata | reverse complement strand
CCCTGTCCCTCTTGAACTGGGGAGCCCAGAACTGGACACAGTATTCCAGTTGTGGCCTCACCAGTGCAGAGCAGAGGAGGAGAATGACCTCCCTTGACCTACTGGCCAAGGAATGTATGGAAGGGTCAACGTTGGTATTCCCAGGTAGCAGTTATGCTAGATGGAGGGTTGGGAGGAGAGGTTTGCACAACTGGTAACCAGAAAGAAAGAGTCAGAATAAAGTTACTGAGATTTCTTTTAAAGCTAACTCCTGTGTCCTCCTCAAAACAGATCAAGGACCCTTAGGTGGAAACTGAGGGAAAAGCAAAACAAAAAAAAAAGCAATGAATAGCAACAGGAAAATAAACACTTAAAACAAAGACAGAGGCAAAACAGACAGGCCTTTCCAAGCCTCACCCTCTACCCCCCAGCTCCTGGGGCCTGGAGGTGGCATACAGTCCCCAGTGACATTAAGAAAATTTATTTTGTCCTTGCTACCTTCTGCAAAGAACGCTTCGAAAACCAGCCAGAAAAGGCACCCAGATTTGGCGAGCAAACACTGGGTCTTTAAAACCCGGAGCAACCTGGAAGTTCTTTGAGATTTGCCCCACAACTTTTGAACAGTTGAGGAAGCCTTCAAAATGCTGGCAATGCAAAATGCAGGCGTTGGATGAATTAATCGTTTGGGCCCTGGAAACAACTTTATGCTGCTTTCTGCACATAAGGAGAGTATTTTCTTTAAAAAAAGGTGTTTATGTAGCTTTCAGGTCAAGGAGGAACCGGGTATCAGAAAGTAAACAAGGAGGACAGGGGTGGCTAGAGACACGCTCAACCCTCTGAGCTCTCTATTATAAGGCTAATGTCTCCAAGCACATTTATATTGCTAAAAGACCCAGCTCACACCACAGTGACAATGGGACACTATAATGGTGTTGGCAGCTGACTGCAGGTCTTCTTCTGCTAATATTTGAGAATAGGTCAGACACCACAACCCATATTTAGAGTGTGCTCTTCAAGAGACACTGGCCACCCACAATTCCTACAGGGCTGGGCACAGACATCAAGCCAACAGCTGTAAAGCTCTTATTTCCAGTGTTGTGTTTCCATTCAACACAACACAAAGCTTAGGTAGGGAACAGATTGTCAGGAATGTATCTTCTGGGTTTGTTTTGGATTTGGGGTTTTTTTTTCCCTTTTTCTTATTTTTTTTTTCCCAGCCCATTTCCCAGCTAGTCTTACTGAGAAACAAGAAAATCAAATTACTTGCATGGAGGTCACAGAGTGAGTCATCAGCTCAGCCCAGTGACGGTCAAATAATGCTTATTTGTAAAACTATAATTTTATAGTGCTCTACTGCATAGCTTTAAAAATGAATGTATGGGAAAAATACACCCACATATGACAAACGTACTTATACTCTCTCCACTTTGGGTGGACGTTCTGTTAGTCACAGGGAAGCATCTGTGTAAAGCTTTTTTTTGTTGCTGCTTTTTGCTTCTCTAGACGTTTCATCAAATGGTCCCTGAGTCAGAAGAAGTGGGTTTTGCTATTAAAGTCTGTGTGGAGGCTGCATTCCAAAGCTGTTGGAGGATTCGAAGATAAATATTCCTACTTTGGGGAAAAAGAAAAAAAATAATAAATCAAGCATCTTTGATTTAAAAAAAAAACAACAACAACAACAATCCAAACTGAATGTAGTGTTTACAAAGACAGAAAATAATTAATGATCCTGCCTGGTAGTGACTTTGGAACTGAAACCCGCGAGGAGTTTCATTAAAGCGCAAGTTCCTTTAAAATTGCTTTCAATTGTACAGCCTGTGTGCCTAAAAAAAAAAAAAAAAAAAAAAAAGAAAGGGTATTGATTCATATTGAAACTAATTCCAACAGCAACAAAATATTAGCCAGCAACCTCATACAGCCACTGTGCGATGAACAAAGCTCTTTGGAGCAGGAGTCATTTCTCTTCTGCGATTTGTATTTTGTGTGGCGAGGATGGAATGCAAGCCTGTAATAATCTGTCTTAAGAAAATATTTGGGGGTGAGAGTAGAGGCTACTTTGGAAGCCTCGTGCGTCCTCTCAGATACATGGCTTGCATCGAGAAAACAGGGGAGAGCGGAAGATGGTTTCCCTCACGCATATAAAACCAGCAGGAGCAGAAGGCACAGGAGGTGTGGTACAAGGAGGTTGGACCATGCTCACCTTCAGCTTAAATCCAGGTATATTGCTCAAAGTAGCATCTCCGCCTTCGTTCAGGGCAACCGCTGAGCAGAACCTCCAAACCCCACGGTTCTCCCTTCTGCCAGGGGTGGCAGAAATTATCAAGGTGCTCCACGTAGTATCTGTCGTTATCTCTTACACAAGGGTGCCTCAGCCTAGATGGGCTGGGAAGGATTTTGCTCTCCCACTTCAGGCAGAAAATGTTTATTCCCTGTTTCCCTGGGAGAGCTCAAGGAGGGGAGAGCCCACAACAAAGCTAGTCCTAAAGGTTGAGTTCTTACCCCATCCCACTTTGCCCACCTCCAGCTGGAATAGAGGCTGGATCACAGAATCACAGAATGATATGGGGTTGGAAGGGACCTCTGGAGATCATCTAGTCCAACACCCTGCCAGAGCAGGTCCACCCAGAGCAGGTTGCACAGGAACGTGTCCAGATGCGTTCTGAATGTCTCCAGAGAAGGAGACTCCTGCCACCCTCACAGGAAAGAAGTTCTTCCTCATGTTGAGGTAGAACTTTCTTATGTTCAAGTTTGTGCCCATTTCCTCTTGTCCTGTCCCTGGGCACCACTGAAAAAAGACTGGCCCCATCCTCTTGACACCCACCCTTCAAGTATTTATAAGCATTGATCAGATCCCCCCTAAGTCTTCTCTTCTCCAGACTAAAAAGACCCAAATCCCCCTGGAGAGATGCTCCAGGCTCCTCATCACCTCTATAGCCCTCTGCTGTACCCTTTCCAGCAGTTCCCTGTCCTTCTGGAACTGGGGAGCCCAGAACTGGACCCAGTTGGGGCCTCCAGATGGGGCCTCCCCAGGGCAGAGCAGAGGGGCAGGATGACCTCCCTCCACCTGCTGGTCACACTCTTCCTGATGCACCCCAAGATGCCATTGGCCTTCTTGGCCACAAAGGCACATTGCTGGCTCATGGTCATCAATGATGATAATCTATTTCATACTAAAAGAGGGCCCTGGAAAAGGGGAGAGAGTTTAAGAAATTTATCTAGCTTCCCTCACTCATGTAGGTTTAACTCTTTTTTGCCTGACTTCGCAGCAAATAGGTGAAGAGCTCTGCCTCACCAGCTCTTCAAGGTGGAGCTGGACCCAAGGGGAGATGATGAGCCTCTAAAAGCAGAGCTTTGCAGAAGGAAAGCTGTTGAGCGAGACTGCACAAGAAAAGGGGACTTTGGGGGGTTTTGGGTTGTTTTTTTTTGAGTTGGCCCAGTCCCAGCCTTGCATTGCCATTGTGATCATAACCTAGGGAAAAACACACCTCAAGAAACATTGATTAGCCTGGTGCACCTCATCTCCGATAGTCAGATGACCATGGCAATGATAGTTCACGTTCAAGAAAAACTAAGAGGATGAATGAAGAAAAATATTGAAATATTAGACCATCAATAGAAAAATGAAAACCCCAACCACATACAAACAATGGTATTGCATTTTTTCTTTTTCTTCTTCTTCTTCTTTTTTTTTTTTTTCTTTTTTAACTTCAAGCCGAAAAGCTGTTTGGGCCAGAATTCTTTGGAATCGTGCTACTGAACGTGCCTATAGTTAGGAGATAAAAAAGAGGCGTTAAAGCTGCTAGGGGATGTGATCATCACAATGAGGGACTGGTTGCAGCCTGCAGGAACCTGAAAAGAAACTGGTGAGTGCAGGAGTTAGAAGGCATTGCTATGACAACAAAGCAAACCACCCCTGAAGAGAATAGAAAATATGTACAGCCATGCCAAGACCATAAGCAAAGAGACGTATATTCTAAGAGGAGGCAAACGAAACATTGACTTGGAAAACAAAATTACGCCTTTAGCGTGATTTCTTCTTTACACATGGCACCTCTTCAGGAAAAGCGTGCATTTAGCAGAGGGAAAGAAACTTTCCTCAAAGCCCCTCTTTGCCCGGTCCTCACGCTTTGAGGAGGCAGCAGAAAGATCCGTGCTCTGTGTTTGCCCCCTCAGGTTTCGGGGAGCTGTGGCTGTTCAAGCTATCCATAAGGTGGTCTCTATGCTTTTTTTTCCAAGGAGCACTTACTGCATCTGTGAACCAATTTAATGCTAACTTTCTTACTTTTTCCCTCCTAATAAAACTAATCTCATTTACCAGAAGACACCTTCTTATTCACGTTTAAAGCCGAGGGGACTCCATGGAGGGTTAAACGTTGAAATTCCTCCAACATTCTGGCAGAGAAGGTTTCCATGTTCTTCTACAGCTGCACGTAAGTCATTTACAAGATCAGTCCAAGCAGTTGTCTGGACCATACCTAGCAGAAAAACTCCCTGGTGACACTGATGCTTGATGACAGTCAACTCTTGAAATCAGAGCCAGCAGGGATGTTGACATAACGGTCCGCACTTCGTGTGCTCAGCCGGGAGGGGGGAAATCCTCTTGTTCCCAAAGTGAAGGAGCAAATGAGCAGGCTGGAAGGATACACTCTAAGGGAGTGTTGCCGAAGAGGTGGTGAGCAGCATCTTGGGTTTGCTGCAGGGAACGGAGCAGGGCAGCTTTGTGCCACGCGATTCTTCTGCGAAGGGGATGTCCTACACTGGGAGAACCGAACGGATACCGCTGGAGGCAGAGTGGCTTTTGAGCCACTTGTGATGACTTTTGAGATTTATCTTCCAATCTAGCTTCTGGAATGGTTAGGAGAGAGGGTGCCATATACACGGGCTGGAGTGGGATGTCCTCTGTCTCCACGAGGTCCTCGTGATGCAGCCCCCTGCCTCCCTGCAGCAGACCTGAGCAGTTCTGCCTCGCTTTCTGCTTCAGCCTCAGAGACTTCATTCCCTGACCGCACTCCCCAGCCAGAGGCTGAAACACAGAGCTCAACTGGTACTCCATAACACATCTGGAACATCAGCAAACTAGTACGTGGAAAACGTCCTGAGCTAGGACATCTTGAAGTAATGACAACAACAACAGCAACAACAACAAAGTGTAATTGTCCTTGCCTGCCAGGTAGAAGCTACTGTGGTGGAGCAGCATGGGTTGAACCCCCCAGAGACGTGGCCTGTGCCACCAAAGGGAATTTCAGCCTACGGCATCACCACCTACGTACCCAGACACGCTAAACTGTCAGGAACACTCATCTGTCAGCAGAGCTCTGTCTACACCAGCGCCTTGCCAGCAGTGGGGGAGTTGATTTCTTTCCACACCCTAGAATTACGCTGGCAAACCCTGTGGGTTACGCTAAGCCACGGCGTGCCGGCCACGTGTGCACACACTTTATTGGCCTTCATTTGATCCCGTGCATTAAAGGCAGCTGGGCTTCCTCTCTTTCCAACTAAATAATAATTACACCTATTGTTCCCAGTGGGCAAAGAGACCCTGTTCGCACGTATCCAGAGAGACAAGGCATGTAATTAACACCTTACTGGGATAGAGAGCTTTTGTTCTGGTTAGTTATTACATGTCTTGCAGCCTGAAAACAGTCCTTCTTACGTTCATTTCAGCTCATTTTCCCTCTCTGCCTCAGAGCTTAACCCCCTGCTCCTTCCCTGGTCTTCATGCATGAACGTGTCCAGCAGCAGCGCTCCGTAGGCTGAGGCCAAGAGCTTCATCCAGATGTCCGGAGCAGGGGGTCCCAAACTGTCACGTGCATCCCACGTTCTGGCACGCAGGCAGGAGCCGTGGCTGTCGTTGCTGCTGCCAGACCCATCTGCAAACCGATGGCAAATGTTTCCACCGAAAATGCAAGGCAGAGGAAAGGCCTCTCAGCTTGAGACTTGGGCTACAGGAAGACGGTTGAAGTCCCACCAAATGGCTGGGCTTAAATAACAGCTCGTTGCTCTCCTCTTCCTCCTTCCTTTCTCTTTTCCCCACTGAAGCTCTCATTTCCACTCTGGGTTCAGTCCCATCCCTTCCCGTGTGCTGGACTCCACCTTCTGCTGACTGCTGCGGTCACAAAAATCTTTTTCGCGTGTGTGGGGGTTTAGGGTTTTTTTTAGTTTTTCGCTTTAAGGTTCATTTTTCAAGCCTCTGGTTCCACGCTGAACCGAAGGATGCCAAACAGGTTGGAGACAGGCACGAGGGTGTGAGCAGAATGGTCATGGTTCAGGGCAGAAAGGGAGCGGACGGGGAAAGAGGGTATATGCTCCCCTCTTCTGGCAGCAATCTACCCTGAGACCAGCTCAAGCTCTCTTCTGGCAGCGGTTTGGATTACGGTGCTATGAGGAGGAAGAGAAGGTTGAAGCACATCATTTTGTCAGTAGTAACGTTGCCTCGGTACAGTTATAGCAGCAAAGAATCACTTCATCTCAGGGCCAAAATCCGATAGGCCAGGGTAAACGATGTTCAACAAGGTACAAGTGTAGGGTGCTGCATCTGAGGAGAAATAACCCCCTGCACCAGGACAGGTTGGGGCTGACCTGCTGGAGACCAGCTCTGTGGAAAAAGGCCTGGGAGTCCTTGTGGACAACAAGATGCCCATGAGCCAGCAATGTGCCCCTATGGCCAAGAAGGCCAATGGCATCCTGGGGGGCATCAGGAAGAGTGTGAGCAGCAGGTGGAGGGAGGTCATCCTGCCCCTCTGCTCTGCCCTGGGAAGGCCCCATCTGGAGGCCCCAACTGGGTCCAGTTCTGGGCTCCCCAGTTCAAGAAGGACAGGGAACTGCTGGAGAGGGGACAGCAGAGGGCTATGGAGGTGATGAGAGGACTAGAACATCTCCCTTGTGAGGAAAGGATGAGGGACTTGGGTCTCTTTAGTCTGGAGAAGAGAAGGCTGAGGGGGGGATCTGATCAATGCCTATAAATACTTAAAGGGAGGGTGTCAAGAGGCTGGGGCCGGTCTTTTTTCAGTGGTGCCCAGGGACAGGACAAGAGGAAATGGGCACAAACTTGAATAGAAGAAGTTCCACCTAAACATGAGGAGGAACTTCTTTCCTGTGAGGGTAGCAGAGCCCTGGAAGAGGCTGCCCAGGGAGGTGGTGGAGTCTTCTTCTCTAGAGACATTCAAAACCCACCTGGACACGTTCCTGTGCAACCTGCTCTGGGTGGCCCTGCTCTGGAAGGGGTTTGGACTAGATAGATAATCTCCAGAGGTCCCTTCCAACCCCACAGCATTCTGTGATTCTATGATGCATGACATGAGCTTCTCAGGAAGGCAACTCTCAAAAACTCTTGTGGGTATGATGAAGAGCAGAAGCCACGCTCAAGACATGAAGAACCAGAGCAAGGGCAGACCCCACCTAGCTTGGCACATTCAGTACAGGTTTTGGCCACCAACTGACAAAGAAGCACCTGTGGCTACTGCCTTAGAGCAACTGATCCTGGCAAAGCAGCAGGGTTACCACCACCCATCCGACAGGCGCTTACACAGCCAACATCTCATCACTTCACTGCATGTTGGTCCAACCTGGTTCTACCTGATTTGACATGATCTCTGCAACCCCAAAACAGCATTTTGCCTTCTGACAGCTTTAACTATAAACACCCAAAGCATCCTAACAATACAGCCCCAGTGGAAGGAGCACTCACATCAGCTTAAATTCCCCTAAGTACCCAGTTCCTCTGACGGGACCTCTCCCTCCTGCCTGTTGTCAACACGAAGCTAGAGGTCAGCTCTATATCAGAGCACTCCCAAGTCAGCTGGATTAATTTAAAACCCCTTTGTCAGCTCCATAAGCTAACAGGGCACAGCTGAGTTGGTAGCATATAACATTTTAACTGCTGCAATACAGATAAAGCAGCCGCGATGCTTTGAGGAGAAAATGTCTAAAGAAGACCATTTCACACCTGTAGTAGCTTAATAAAAACAGTTATAGCTGTGTTTTGTGACTGGAAAGTGCAGCCACACACTAAAAAACTGTAGCACACAGTTCGGTCCTCTTCTGTAGCCTCTAAATGCAATGGCATCTGGTGCCTTGGAGTTTCAGCCCTTCCAATTAACTAACAAGCTTTATCTCCCACAGGTGCAACTGAAGGAGGATTCTGTGATCTCAGGAAACACGAGTTGCTTTTTTTTTTTTTCCCCTGTTCTAATGTAAATAACATCCAGTCCCACCCTACCAAATAGCCACCTTAAGGAGCTTTACAAAGATCTTACCACAGTGAGATTGCAGCAGACAGGTAAGCAATTAGCCATGCAAAGGCACCCTTCATTTCCTGTGACAACTCCCGTATTTAAATGACGTAGGGATGTTTAAATGGCTTTGACACCTAAGGTTTTGCTAATGATCTCTGGTTTCAGCCCTCAGCCTCATGAAGTAGTGAAGGTCCCTTACCTACATACCCTGCCAAAATCAGTAGGACCTCAACAAGGGTTCCAAACCATCGTGATAGCAATGATGTCCCTAAAACACGCGGTGGTATTATTGGATTATGATTTGAAGTGTTGTTGTTAGATTTAGCAGTTTGAAGCCTGATGTAGCAAAAATAATAAAAAAAAACCAACCCAAAACAAACCACCCAGCTTTAATTCTCCTTATTTTCCAGTTCTACGCTCAACAGTATTTCAGCAGCTGCCTCTGGAGAGGCTAAAATATCCCTGCAAGAGTCAGGCACTGGCAGGAGAAGGACACAGACTGCTGGAGACAGGCACTACTTCCCCCATCCCATGAAAAAAGCCCAGGGGCAGCAGCCAAAAGAGTGTTATTTCAGGGCCTTTTGTAACAGCAAACTGGGAGAGTCCAGCAGTGCCCAACAGGCCAGGCAGAGGCAGAAGGGAATTGTCCCAACTGCCCAGGACACTCCTTTCCTGCTTTCCCTGGGAAGTCTCTAATCTGCTCTTGCTGCTGGTGGCTGGAGGTAATAGTGGCTGTTCTGCCTTAGGCATTTTTCTCCAGGGTCTCATCCAGTGCCCTGAATGGGGACAGCAGATGCTCTTCCCTAGGTTCCCCGTCCATTCCCTGAATGACGAGTTATCTCCTGTCCCAGTTATCTCAAAAGGATGGCTCTGGGAAGCGTGGCTTAGCCCTGAAGAAGGCCCCGTTGTGAGGAGACGGGGGAAGTGAGATTAAAGAGAAAAGCAGCGGCAAAGCTGGACCACAACATCTGATTAAAATCTCAGGTTTTACTCACAGTTTACAGAAACTCCCTCCCACTTGCAAATTTTCTCATGACAGAATGAATTGCTCTATCAACAAGTGTAAAAGGAAATGATTAATTTACCCCTCCCATCCAAACTGATTACCAAGGCTTCCATATCTTCGGGACCTGAGTAATGAATGAGCTTCCTGTGATTACAGCCAGGCACGCCACCCGGGCTCCGGCGCTAGCGTTTGTGCCCCTTGGGTCAAAAGCTGGAGGGACCACACAGCCTATGTGTGCTCATCTCCTCTGCTCTTTGACCTCGCGTACCTTAGCGACCTCGTTTTAAGAAAGTAAATAAATCTCTTTTTCACGACGTGGCACGCGGAGCGCTAGGCGAAGGGGAAAGAGCTGGGGTCCTGGTTTTCCCCTGGCCACGCAACCCAGAGCAAGAGTAGCATGCCAGCTTGGGCTTTCTTTCCGAAATGTGAGGCTCAGCTTGCTGGGAGAAACACAAGAGGGACTGGAAGCTCCTACGGCAGAGAAAGACAAAATGCTGCCAGCACTTAATGGACGGTGTCTTGCTCCTTTACGCGACAAGCCCGGCTCCTGGTGGGAGGGGAATTCGGCGAGAGCCGAAAGCTGCAGTTTCTTACAGCTCCTTCTCTTGCGGTGGCATGGTTCCCAGTTGCTGGTCTTAACCGTGTGCCAGGCCAAAATCTGTCCTCCTGCTATCTTTGGCCTCCGTGCTATCAAGCGCTGACCCTGATTCAGAGCCGCGCTGGTCCGAGTTAAAACGGCACGGCGGGGGCTCCTCTGCGCTCCCCGTTGGTTTTCCCAGCGATGGGAAAACCAGATTCAAGCAGGGGGACGTGACGGTCACCTTCCTCCCTTCCCTTCTTCAGACCAGATGTTGAGCCAAAGCCTCTCCCCCAGCTGCTTTCAAGGTAGCGATTACAAACTGTCACCAAATCATTCTCAAAAGGAATAAAAAAAAAAGCGACGTCTCAGCCTCGGCGCACGGGCCAGCACCTCCCTTTCCCCCCCTCCCCCCCCCAAGAGGAAAATGGTTTCTGTGTTAAACTTTCACAACTAAACCTGAAACCCAGTGGTGTTTGGTTTAGGTTTTTGTTACA
>JAOTQQ010000023.1:16716241-16727014 GCA_026546715.1 Gallinago undulata | reverse complement strand
AGCCTGGCCCAGGTTGCCCAGAGAAGCTGTGGCTGCCCCATCCCTGGAGGGGTTCAAGGGCAGGTTAGAGGGGGCTTTGAGCAACGTGGTGTGGTGGGAGGTGTCCCTGCCCAGGGCAGGAGGTGGCACTGGATGATATTTCAGGTCCCTTCCAACCTGAACCATTCTGTGATTCTCTCCTGTGTTTGCACGTTGAAAAACTTGCTTCTCATCTGATTTTATTATTAGGTCCCAGAAATGCTTGTGTCCCCAGAGGCCAAGATCTAGCAGGAGTCTCCCAGCTTCTTGGTTTGTGGAGCTAGCAGTTGGTGTGCCTGCTGACCTCAGCCATGCCAGCCCTCCCCCAGTGAGTGGTTAAGGAGCCCTTTGAAATCACAGCCTATGAATGAAAAAGATTACAGCTTAATGAAATCTGCCACTGTGTACTTCTGTTTTCTTGCTCGGGAAAGCTCTAGCTAAATTGTAAACTGGGTTAATCTGTTGATATAATTCGCAGTTCCATACAAAAGTCATTAAGCTGTATTTCTAGCAGCTTTGTTGCTTGTGGGGGTGTTTGGGTGGGGTTTTGTGTTGTTGTGGTTGTTTTGTTTTTTTTTTTTTTATTTTTTCCTCCTTCCCGTTACTATATCTCTAAGGAAATGTGGGCTACCTTTGTCGGAGTATTGGTGGAATAGCTTCCCCAACCTCTCCTAAGGTCGACTATAAAAAACAAACACTCCCCATGGGAAGGAAGAGATGGAGAAAGAAGGGTGTTTGTGTACCTTTTCCCATTCGTATTTTAGAAGGAAAATACATAAACTTCTGGAGCCGATGCTGTGTAATTCATGTGATTATGGGAGTTGAGAGTCCAAAGCTTAATTTGCTTTTCCAGTACTGACTTAAACCAAGGGAAAGGGTAAGAGCAGCGAGCAGGAGAGCACTTGCTGCTTTGCTTTTGCCTCTGTTGGACAAAAGGCACTCCCAAGTTCTGCAGTGGTTTAAGCAATAAAATCACTGGGTGCTTTTGCAAATTAGTTCTCTTTGGCTTACAAATGTATCTAAGGTTTATGTGTTGATTTGGGGTAAGGTGATACAGAGGAAAACGTGTCCTTTGTTCCAGTGCTTCAATTTGAAGATTTCAGTAAAAAGTATGCCTTTTTGTGCCTTTTTCTTGTGTATCAAGAATAAACAGTTAAATATTACTAAGCTGTTTCCCCCTCCTGCTTCCTGCCCACGTCAGCAATAGGAGAAATAATTTTTCACGAGACCGTTTGCCAGGTTGTGGCTCTCCGTGAGTCTGGTACCCTTCAGAAAATACTCAACTCTTTAAGAGGGGGAAAAAGTTGCTCTGACTTCTGCGCTTTTGGGGTATGAGTGGTAGAGGTGGGACTAGAAACGAGCCCCTTCTCCAGATGGTCATCCACCTTGGGTCACTGATGGCGAGTCCTGACTACCTACTATATTCAGTCTATGCTTTAAGTTTATAGACATTTAAAGCAGCCTGGTACTGTGTTTTTCCAAGAGTAAAGCAGCCCCTGACCCTGTAGGCAAGGGTGGAAAAACCCAGCTGCTACATGAGGGGCTCCTGGATCTGTTGTTTCTCACCCATCGTCTGTAGAACAGTTGGAGGCAATTCAGAACATATGCTGTTGGTGGCAATTAGTGCTATAAAGGACTCATTCAGTGGACTTCCAAGGATCTAGCTGAAGACTGCTGCTGGTGATTGCAGGGGACATGCCTGTGCCTGGAAGAGGTTGTGTCTTCCGATGGTTAACGTTTACTGGCCTTCAGCTATGAACCAGGCATCAAAGAGAGATCCTTATCTCGTCTTTTTGTGAAAGTGACAGTCCAAATATTACGATACGTTAAAAAATGCTTGGTAAATAGCTACCAACATTGCCTTTGAGTATGATTAATACTGGATTATTATTTTTTTTCATGTATATGGAAGCAAACATCCCTCCGTGTAATGGGACAGCGGGGAGAGGAGGGGAGGATGGGGTGGCAGAGAAACTTGTTGACTTAATTGGTGATGGGTTAGCAGAAAAAGTATTAACGGTTTTTGTACTGAATGGTTTCAGTTTGTGTTATTTGTGAACTGCCGTGTTAGTTGTGAACCTGGGCCAGTTGGGTCACCCCTTGCTCCAAGGGCCGTGGGGAAGGTGCTGACTGTAATTTTTCTTAGGCCAGTGAAAGTAAGTCTTCTTCATGTCTGTGGACAGTGTCTTCCAGTGTCAGATGGTGTGCATCTTCCTTAGCGTATCATAGAATCATTTGGGTTGGAAGGGACCTTAAAGATCATGGAGTTCCAACCCCCCTGCCATGGGCAGGGACACCTCCCACTAGAGCAGGTTGCTCAAAGCCTCATCTAGCCTGGCCTTAGGTTCATCCTCATCATCTTGCTTGCTTGGTGCCATCCAGATGCATGATGCCAGTGCAGCTTCGGGTGGCTCCAGAGGTACAACTACAGCAGTTGTGTGCGTTCGCTTGGCAGGGCTGAGTTGCCATGATGTTTGCAGAAGAAAACTCTTCTTCAGCCTGGAGAAGAGAAGGCTCCAGGGAGACATTATAGCAGCCATCCAGTACATGAAAGGGATCCAGGAAAGCTGGGGAGGGACTCTTGATCAGGGAGGGGAGCCACAAGACAAGGGGGAAGGGTTTTAACCTGAAAGAGGGGAGATTGAGATGAGATCTCCGGAAGAAACTCTTTGGTGTGAGGATGGTGAGACCCTGGCCCAGGTTGTCCAGAGAAGCTATGGCTGCACCATCCCTGGAGGGGTCCAAGGGCAGGTTGGAGGGGGCTTGGAGCAACCTGGTCTGGTGGGAGGTGTCCCTGGTCATTGCAGGGGGGTTGGAACTGGGTGATCTTTAAGGTCCCTTCCAACCCGAACCATTCCGTGACCGTATGAAACCTAATTCTAATTTCTTCTGTGAAGCGGTGGGGAGCGCAAAGTCATGCTGAGTCCTTGTTTGCAGCATCTCCCAAGAGAGAGGGATGCTTTGGGTTTTGCAAGTTCTTTATTTGAAAGAGACTCCCAACAACTAATACCCGACCGCTCTTCTAAGCTGTTCCTTCTTTAGGTGGATGGAATCAACGCTCAGCCCCTTTCCTCTACCTCTTCACGTGACTTTTGTTTTTTTGGTGTGGTGTTTTTTGTTTTTTGTTATTTTTTCCAGCAAGAAACTTCTGCTCCTTTGAGTAAAACCAGGTCCTCTGGACAGAAAAGGGGAAACTCCTTGAGAGCACTCTCCAGCATTGAAAGGCGCTGTATGAAAGCACGCTTGTCCATTTTGTTACGCAAAGGAATTCCTGGCCGTACCCAGCCTTAAGTAAATAGCTGGGGAGAGGTGGCTGAAGCCTGACGGGTGGCTGTGGTTGGTGAGGACAGGCAGGTGGCCTGGGAAGTCCACGGTGCAGAGCAAACCCCCTTACAGAAGTGGTGTTGTGTTAAGAGAAATCTGGCCGGTGCCTAAAGCCGTGCTCGAGGTCTCTTGCAACAAGGACAGAAAATGCAGAAAGGTGTTCTTCAATCCATAGATAATTTTTTTTTTTTTCTTGTTACAACGTCATGCATTTCAAGACACTTGAAGATAAGTCTTCATCAACGAGAGGAAGCAATCCATTGGGGTGTTTTGCTGATTTGATGTTTAGCTTCAAATTCTGGAGGGGGCGGGGGGGAACCCCCACCTCCAGAAGTTTAAAATCCTTTTATAGAGATGCATAACGTAAGGTCCAGGAAAGTCCTACCTATAGATTGCCTGAAATGCCCTAGGCTGGTGAGGTGGCAGAACAGGAGGGGTGGCTCCAATAAAAATGTGCGTGGTTGAGCACCTGGCTGGGGCATCTCTTGCTGAATAATTCATAAAGGGGATTCAGAAACTCCCCGGAGAAGAAAGGTAAATTTTTTAAAACCCAGTCTCTCTGGGTTTCTTGAGTTTTCTACTCAAGACTGGAGAGAGGGGGGGAAAATGTGGCTTGTTGGAAGGTGCTGCCCTGGAGGCAACATGAAGGCTGCTGTGCAAGAAGCTGGAAGGTTGTGCCTGTCCTCTACTTGGACACGTTCTTGCTGTATTATATTTAACTTGGGAAAACTGTAGACCTTAAATATAGGGAAGGAAATACTTTAAAGGCTAAAATCCAGTCTCTGTATATTTGTTTTATTTTGGAACAACCTTGAATGCAGGAACTTTTTTGCAGGAATGTGGCTTTGTCATTCGTGTTCTAATTAAAATGCTAAGTGTACTAACCCCTTTTCTGCTTAAGGAAGATATTTGCTTGTGTACGTGGTAACTTTTCTCTGCAGGAAAAGCCTTAATTTTCTAAAGAGTGGCTTGTTGGAAAGGTCAGAAGGCGGTTACCGTCTTCCCTCTGATCAAACGTGTGCAGGCAAGACATGGAAAAAAATCTGAGATTGGGCTTTGTGGTTTGGTGTTTTTTTTTTTTTTACAAAAACATGCAACAACCTGGCACGGGGATATATAAACTTGGAAAAAACAGGTTTATGTAAGGAGGTATTTCCCATGTGTTTGGTGACTGGGAGGTGGTTGCAGATACGGTCTTCTGCCCAAGTGTGGGTGGAAGGCTGTGGAGGCCATGGGAGGTTGCACCCATCAAAGGTGACACCTCAAGAGTTGAGGTTTGCAGTGAATGGAGCTCCATCTCAATGGGTCAGTACAGACATACATGGTAGCTTTTTAAGTTTTCGGTGCCTTTTTAAGGTTTTAGTAGCTTCAAAAATTGTGCAGGCTTGATCTCCATCCACATGGTGTAGTGCAACACTCTTGACTTAACATTGTCTATGGCTGTAGCTCTAGTTTAGTGACCACTCATCTGTGATCATGTATAAATTAGTCCACTCATGTTATGGAGCAGAGTTGTGGCAGAGCGGATTTTTATTTTATTTTTTATTTCTTTAGCTAGGCAGTGTGCTGAACGTGTTCTTCCTTTTGGCTAAAATTAAACTTTCTCCCCCACCCCAAGCTGCCCTCCCATCCTTGGACCTCCACCGTGAGAGACGTGCAGAGCACACCATAGGTTGGTGCGACGTTTCAATTAACTATTAAGTTCTTTAGCCTGGGATATGACCTAATTGAGCTTGAAGAGCTTGCTTGCCCCAGGTGGATAGAAAGCTTGCCCGAACAAGCACTGAGATATTAAGCAAAAATTACTCCGTATCAAAGGAAGAGCTTAATTTTAGCCCTACAAATCTAAATGCGATGTGGATCAGCAGTCCGTGGGTGCAGGTTATTGCACTGCCAGATGTTAGCAGGTCGAAGTCAATAAAATACCAATAAAATGTGCTGTTTGGAAACAGCCCGGGCACTGCTGGGTTCCCGAGAACCGCCCGTGCCCATTTCACAGCCACCTTCGTGGAAAGCAAGAGAGGAGCCGCTTCGAGCTCGTGATGCCGCCCGCTTGGTCACGAGGAAGCCCCAAGCACTCTCCAGGAGTGGGAATTTTTGGAATAGTCCCCGTGCCATCCTCCATACTGGCAACAGCTGGTCATCATAGGCATGATGGGCGTCTGGGGTCCATGGCACCAGAGCCCAGCCTTCCCCGTTGCTACCTTGGTTGGCAGGAGAGTCCGCAGCCTCTGAGTGCCATGGAAATTTTTAAAGCTGCTCAATTATTTAATTACTGGATTTTTTTTTAATTTTATTTCTGACATCGTTGGCATGCATCTCTGACTTGCTGAATTACCCATGGACTTCAAACGCCGGTTGATTCAATGGATAAAGCAAAAATGCCCCGTTGCAGCTGGGGCAGTACAAAGCCAAGAAACTGTGAGATGCCCCCAGAAGAAGATGCCCAACACCTTCAATATTGGTGTCGTGCTCCTCATGCCAAAGCTTGGAAGGCTGGGGTGGGGATTTTTTTTTTTCGTCACTTTATTGTGGTTTGTTACTTCATACTGGTTTTATATGCTTTGAAGAAAGAAAGGAGCTTGAAGAGCCTATCGATGACTTCTGAAGGTACCTGTTGAGTACTGGCAGACAATGGAGAAAAATAGACTGTTGTGTTTTGCTAATTGGCTCATGCCTGACCAACTGCCATAATGACAGGAGTCAAAGTTTGTGATTTTTTTTTTTTGTGTGTGTGGAAGTATTGTCCAGGCTGTTTTGGCAGCTCGGTCCTTCATCTTCACCTAGAGCAAAGAAGGGGTGAAGCCAGAATGTCCCGGTGTCATTTCAGGGTTGAAATAACATCCCTGGGTGACACCTCAGGGTGCGAAGCACGAGGAACCTTGGCCAGCACTGGATATTGCGTGCAGCTTCTCGCCGCCACCTCAAATACTTAATTAACTGGAGAGCATGAACCTTAACAGCGCTCTTGACAGTGATTTCCTAGAAGCCAAAGCTCAAGGACTCCGTGTCTGTTATTATTATTCCAATTTCCGCTTCTAATTGGTGCGAGTTGGTTAATTACCAGTGCCATCAGTTAACGGGAGGAGCGATGAGGTGGCGTCGAACACTTCGTCACGCAAAAAAAAAAAAACAACCCAACCCTGGTACGCTAACACACGTGGGAGACAAATTAGGGAAGATTAACAGCTTGTCTTCTTGGATGTGCAGTTTAATTGACCATACTGTCATTAACGGTCGGTCGGTGGCCTAGTAGATAGGTACAAAACCAGAAAACGCGTGGCTTGGTATGTTCTATGTCAGACAAATAGAAATTGCTTAATATTTGTTACAATATATAGATATTTAGACATCTTATACAAACGTTCCGTGCAGTAAGAATGCAGATAGCACCTAGGTCTTCACTGCAGTTGTGGTAGAGGTCAAACCCAAGTGGAAAGCTGAGTTGATAGTATTGCACTTGCTTTTTTTTTTTTTTAAAATGTGGATAATTTTCCCCCTATAGTTAACTAACATCTGCTAACCAATGTGGAAATCTAATTATGTTTCTGAAGCCTTAGTTCAAAGGGACCACTTCCAGTGGACAAAAATATTTCAACTATATGTGGTACTAAAGAGCGAAATGATGAGAACATACTAGAAGCATAAATATTTAGACCTTTTTTTTCCAGGTTAAGTTAAACTTTGTTTCTGTCCTGGTGGCCTTCTGAGCTTTGGGAATTCTGCAGGCAGATGCGAGCTTAATTCAGCTCTTAGGGTGGCGTTCAGTATTTGTGTGTAGCACTGGTTGCAGTGGGAATGATCCAAATTTCTTGCAGGCTTTTGCAAGGAGGAGATGGAGGAGTCACTTCGATGAGCTCCTGGTCGAGGACAAGTTGATGTGGTGTCCCTGTCCCCTACTCCTCCTTTAATAGCAGAAGAACCCTGGGCAGTGCTGTGCCTCAACCTGATTCACTGATGTAGGATAACTTATAGCTAGGACGTGACACGAGTACCTGGGCTCCTCGTGATGCCACTGTGAGCTAGCACGAGGACGTTTTTGAGATGGCAGTAAAGGTTAGTGCCCCTGGACAAAGCGGTGGTGGTGTCTCTTCAGCTCTGGGGACTTGCGATGGTCCCAAAATAGTTGTGCTGCCAAGTTGCCGCAGAGGCAGAGGTTGGCCTCGGCACATCCCCACCGCATCCTTGGAGGGGATGTAACTCATGGTGGAGGTGGTTTTATTTTCATCGAACAAAAACCAAGGTGGGACAGTCTAGAACAGCTTTTCTTGATAGTTTCTGTTTGCTGCAAACCCCTTCCTTTCCAACTAGGACTATCTTTTATTGAGTATTACAGTAAATACGCCAAAAATACGTCATCTGGAAGGGAGTGCCTTCATCCTGTTGTTTTGGGGGGGGGGGGGGGGAAGCATCAACAAAATAACTTGATTTATTGGTATCGCCTACAGAACATTGTCCACGCAGCAGCCCTTGTAATGCCTTTAGATGAGGTGAAAAACTGAATAACAATGTTGGCTGGGGAGGCAGCTAGTCCCTGATGTGCAGGATGGGCTGCCCAGACTGACAGCTCTGGGGACCTGGGTGAGGAAACTCTCTGCAGCTGCTTTTCTATAGAGAATAGTGTGACCTGCAGATGGAGGCTTTTGCTGGTATCTTAAGCTTCAGAAAAACAAATATTCCCTCAAAATAACATTAAAAAAATAAACTTCCACTTCTTCCTGTTTTTATAGTTCGCTTATTTCCTCAGTGTCATGGTTTTGTCTCCAGTACTGTAGATTATTAATCTTCAGAGGATCAGGACCTTCGTAGAAGTATTTCCTGTACATGTTTATCTGTCTCTTTAACAAATTAGTATCTACTTGTTCTCTTCTGAATTTTCCTGCAAATAATAGGAAACTCTCCGTCAGTAATAACGCTTTTTGCTAGAAAAAAAATACCTAGATGAGTCACTGCCAGGGGTTAAAGTACCTTTTGTATGACTTGGTCGATGGCATCCTTCAGGACATCTGCGAGTAGCCCCAAATTCCAGAGGTCACTGTCTTTGTTTTGGCTTTGGCAAAGCATTGTTTCAGCTAAACTTCATCTCTTTGGTTGTAAGTGCATCTGGAGGTCTCCTGTCCAGGTGTTACCTAGACTTCTAGAAGAGGGATGTTGTTAGGTCCACAGCTTGCTTAGAGATGGCCATGGATTTACACCTAATTTACTAGCAAGGTGACTGTTGACCATTAATCAACAGAGAAGCTCTTGTGTTGCCCTGTTAGGATGGAGACAATCTTTTCAGCCACTACACTACTGACTTTTAGCTAAATCTCAGCTTGGTTTTTAAATGCATGCATCAAATTAAATATATATGCCTCCTAAAACGTGCGTGCAGGGACGTAGTGAATGGGGACTCAACTCCCAGGTTCTCCATGGGCTTGTCTACAGCCTGAGCACATCTGGATAGGCTGAAGTGAGGATGCAGTCTCCCCGTTCTACTTCAAACTTGATGGCATGCATCTCCCAGGGAGAGTGTTGGATTGGGATGAGCAGCTGGCTTCCCACCTTGGCTTCCTGGTTTGGATGGAGATATCATCATCCCACTCCATCACTGAATCTGTCTGTGATGCAGCTCATAACACCAGTGCTGGAACTGCCTCGGGTTTCTGTCAAACATGCTGGATCACATCAATATCCACGGCATCTTGACAGCATTGGCCCAGTGGCTCCTCCAGGGCTGTCCACATGGTGGAGGAAACACGGGTAGGCCACCTGGTGCTAACATTAGTAAAAAAGCATCCTTGGACAAAGTAGTAGCTTGTGGGTCCTTCAAAGCATAATCTTTTGAATTGCCTCTTACCCCACCTTGCAAATAGCACTTGATCAGACTCAGAAAGGTGGTGGTGGTGGGTGGTATTTTTTTTATTTCTCTCAGGCTTGAGAACTCATGATTTCCTGTGATGGTGGGAATTGTTTAGCAAAGCTTGTACTCAACTTGCTTTTGGCCAATGCGCAGCGTATTTCTCTCCCTTAGCACGCCGAAACGCCATCGCTGTTTGCCCTGAATATTAATTTCCAGAAGACAACAAGGCCTTGCAGGGCAGTCTTGGCACGGTCACGCTTCTGTCACTGTCTTGTCTGGAAGCCAAAACATCCCTCTGGAGCCCTGGGCTGCCCTCCCTTGGCACAAATGGAACAGAGACCCATCTTCAGACCAAGGCTCTTCCTTGCTAAGACTTGTCTTGCTTGAAAGGTGAATGCTTTCCTCTTGCAGAGAAGCTGTGGCTGCCCCATCCCTGGAGGGGTTCAAGGCCAGGTTGGAGGGGGCTTGGAGCAACCTGGTCTGGTGGGAGGTGTCCCTGCCCAGGGCAAGGGGGGTGAGACTGGATGGTCTTTCAGGTCCCTTTAATGGTCCTGGCTGCACCATCTGTGTGATGGTCAGGATGAGAAGCTCCTTCACCATCGATGCTGTGCAAGTGAAAGACCACGGGAGGCTCCAGTCACCGTCAATATGTCAGAGGACTCCGGCTCTCCCTGGTTAAGCGTACCAAAACTTAAGTTTTTGGAAGTAATTGTCATGGAAACACCAATGTACAATACATTGTGTGACTCGTCCTCACCCGCCAGAATGAGAATACGGGGTGAACCCCCAGCTGATGTCCCCTGATGGACTTCTCTGCCGTTATGCCAACGAAATTGCCCTTCCCAGTGATACGTTCAGCTGGCACAGAATCATCCAGCACTTTAAAAAGCTGCCTGTTAAAGCAGAGCACAGGAAATAGATGCCGTTAAATGCGAGTGACACTTGTGACCGGGCAAAGGAAGAGAAGGACACAACTGCTGGCAGCTTGAGGAAACTTTGCTTGTTTGTTTGTGCCTTTTTTTTTTTTTCTTTTTTTTTTCCCCTCCCGAAAGCCCTTCAGCTTTGCAAGGGAAGCGACAGCTGAGATGTAAACAGGAAAGCTGGCTGCAGGGAGAACAAAGTAAGAGGTTGGAAGATGTGCACAGTTGGCCACAGGAAACCAAAGGTATTGATAAGAAGTCTCTGGCTGCCGTCAGACTTCAAAAATAACATCAGAAAGCTAAATATTGGTCCTCTTCAATATATTCATCAATGACCATGGACGAAGGGATGGAACGTACCCTCAGCAAGTTTGCTGGTGACACAAAACTTGGAGGGGTGGCTGATACCCCAGAAGGCTGTGCTGCCATCCAGCGAGACCTGGACAGGCTGGAGAGATGGGCCAGGAGAAACCTAATGAAATTTAACAAGGGCAAATGAGGGGTGCTGCACCTGGGGAGGAATAACCCCAAGCACCAGTACAGGTTGGGGGCTGATCTGCTGGAGAGCAGCTCTGAGGAGAAAGACATGGGGGTCCTGGTGGACAACAGGATGCCCATGAGCCAGCAATGTGCCCTTGTGGCCAAGAAGGCCAATGGCATCCTGGGGGG
>JAOTQQ010000023.1:16689960-16706063 GCA_026546715.1 Gallinago undulata | reverse complement strand
TTTTTCTTTCTTTTTCTTTTTTCTTTCTTTTTCTTTTTTCTTTCTTTTTCTTTTTTCTTTCTTTTTCTTTTTTCTTTCTTTTTCTTTTTTCTTTCTTTTTCTTTTTTCTTTTTTTTAACTTAATGAAAAAGTTTCCAACCTGCTGGAAATCTAAATGATATCAAAACATCAACTTTATTTTGTCGTGGTTCCATGCGCCCAGAACTTTTCTTTCTAACAAAGTACTGAGTTAGGATTTTGAAGAAGAAAATGCTGGTTGTAATCTGTGGATGTTTCACCTTTGCTAAAAGGTCTGGAAACCGAGTAAGGCATCAAGAAAGGAGGACTCCAGAAATAGGAGTTTTTCATGATTTCCCTTCAAACGCCACCGCTTTCCAGCTGCAGGATGAACTCCAGAGAGTTATATCCTTGCGATATAATTTCCAGCAATCACCTGGGGCTTTAACTCCAGCTGTTGGAGATGCTGGGACAGGGGCAAGGGGCAAAATAAGAGCGTCCTGAAATACGTCCAGCCGAAGACAAGGTTACCTGTAAAGTTAAATTTGCGTGGATCCAAAGAGTTTAAATTGTGTTTAAGCGACTGGTGTCTATGGTTTAGCTCAGCTGAAGAGCCCAACCTCTTCCCACCTCTTCTCCTGCTGTCCTTGTGGCTCTTCCCAGAAATCTGGGACCTGGGAATGCCGATGCGTTGAGGACAGCAGTCTGCGTTTCAGAAGCCCATTCCATGCAGTTACCTTTCTGTCAGAGATCTGAACCTCTCCTGGCCTCCTAACCCACAAAATCAAGAAGGGAGAGAAATCCCCAAGTGCCCTATGGCTGCATTAACGTGAAAGTTTGTATTTTGGTCAAGTGGCCTGGCTAGAGGAAAAAACATTCTTGAAGTATGCAAGGTGGCTGGGAAGTGTTTTAGATGCTAAATGTGACTGAAAAGAAAGCAGTAAATGTGGTGGGTTGGACTACCTTTTTTTTTTTTTTTTTTTCCCCCCCCTTGGGGTTTTTAGACACCTCAGATCATATTTGCAGTAGTGTTTGAAGCAAAGTGGAAGAGAAGAGTGGCTGGGGGAAGGGAGCTGCATGTTTCAACCCTCCTTTTACAAAGACACGGGTGAAATTAAAGCCTTAACTAACAAAGGAACTGTTATTGTCATGGCTTGTATTAGAAATAGTGTGACCAGCAGTGGGAGGTGTTTGTCCCCCTGTACTCAGCGCTGGTGGGGCCATACCTGGAATATTGTGTCCAGTTCGGGCACCTCAACACAAGAGAGATATCGAGGTGTTGGAGCGGGTGCCAACAAAGCTGTTGAAGGACCTGGAGAATAAATGTTATGAAGAAAGTGAAGGAGCTGGGACTGTTCAGTTTGAGGAAGAGGAGGCTGAGGGGAGACCTCATCACTCTCTACAACTACTTGAAAGGACGTTGTTGAGAGGTTGGTGCTGGTCTCTTCTCACAGGTAATTAGTGATAGAACAAGAGGGAATGGCTTCAAGCTGCAACAGGATATTAGGAAACAATTTTTCACAGAATGAGTGGTCAGAGTCTGGAATAGGCTGCCCAGGGAGGTGGTTGAGTCCCCATCCCTGAATGTGTTCCAGAGTCGTTTAGATGTGGGGTTGAGGGATATGGTGTAGGAGAGAACTTTGTAGAGCAGGGTCGATGGTTGGACTCGAGGATCCCAAGGGTCATTTCCAACCTGAATGATTCTATGAATTATTTGCCAGAGAGCCCTGGGTGCCTGATGGCAACCGTAAGCCCATACTTGGGCGTACGAGATTCCAGGGGTTTGCCCCCCGCTGGTTCCACTATGGTTTTGTGGTTGCCATAAGCCATGGGGTTCGTGTTGTAGAGGACAGGATGGGGTTGGCCGCTTTTTTAATAGAGATATATATATATATAAAAATAAATATCTACGCACGCCCACAAGCTATAATTTTTAAAGCTCTTTTCCTCCCAATAAAACCAGCACGGGGTTTTCTGCGCCTCCCCAAGTCCATTAGGGGTTTTCACTCCGGGGTGGGGTGAGCTCCCACAACCTGCAGCAGCCCTGGGACGCGCTGGCCGCCTGCCGTGCAGCTGGCTAATTAATCCCTGCAGAACCTTTCCTGCCTGAGCTTTTAAGGCCATTGAAGACAAATCTGTAGGGTTAAGGTAGCAGCAAAGCATCCCATATAAGAGCACAATTAAGAGAAGTTGGCGTGGAGCGCCTAGCACGTAAGCCCGTAAACCCGACAATTAGAGCGGTCTTTAAAAGTTTTAAGAAGCCAATAAAAATGAGGGGAACTAAGGTTTGTTGGCTCTTTTTTTTTTTTTTTTTTTTTTCTAGCTGTTTCATTTCTAACTGTGTGAAAGGCTCATGCTATCTAATCTCTCTACCTCGCAATCAGGTATCTCGTTAACGGAGGGCGGCCCCGATATTTTCACGTACCTCATTGACCCCTTTCTCCTGGAGCAGTGGAATTGCAGAGGTCCCTTGGGAAAAGCGACTTGAACAGGGTTGTTTGGCTCCCGAAACCTCCCTTGAGCCCTCGCCACCAGCCAGAGCCTAATGTTAAATAGCAAAGAAAATAATAAACAGCTTTTACGCTAAAGGAAGCGAGGTCCTTATATGGACCTGAAATACTTGAGTACCTCCCAAGTATTTATCATCGCTGGCGTGAGGGAAAGAAGCATTCCCTATTCTTGTGGATGGAGATGGCAGAGAAGATTTTTGACTTGGGAAGCCAAAGGAAGGGGTGCGTAGCCTTGAAAATTCAAGGTGCAGTTCCTGAGTCCTCGTCTGGTGACCAAACCAAGCTGTCGAGCCCTATAGAAAAATGAACCACCTTCTTTCTGCCTTTTTGTTTTTCCTCCTGTCTTTCTATCTTTTTCCTAAATCCCTCTGTCTAGGTTGCACGTGGCTCCAGGTGGGAGTGGGACAGGGCTCTCCCGAGGCTGGAAACTAGCTTTTTTCTGGCTTGATATACTTAAGGAGGTAGGTAGCTCTTCAGATTGGGAGAAATGCAGTTTATATTGTGTTTTCCTGGGTATTTGTCCTGGGACAAATGCAGTGAGTAATGGGGAAAGGAGTAAAATTCTAATGCCTTGCACTTTGTGCTTGGGTTCCTTTAAGTTTGTCCTCTGCCACGTAGGCTTGAAAAGCCAGCAAATTGTTCTCCACCGTCAATACATCCACTTTCCATTCAAGCAAATTACCAGATTGCTCTGTTTGGGTCAAAAAACCTGCTATTGCAGCTTGTTTCCCTTACCCCCCCCAGGCCCCAACCCTTGGGCATCGCAGTAGTATCTTGGATGCGGGCAGATGCCAGCTCTCATATACCCTGGTCCAAATCCTGTCCATCTTCTCAACCATCTCCAAGAGTCATCCTCCTTGAGGATGCTGACTTCCAAAAAAATGCCAGTCAAAAGTAGAACCAGCAGTTTTGAGTTAACGAAGCACTCGTCTTTCCCCCTAATAGGTGCCACATCTAGTTGCAGAGCTGTTGGGTGGAATGGGTGGCCTTGGTGGCAGAGGATGGAAGAGCCATAAGTCACGGTGTCGCGGTGGGTGTGAAGATGAAAACCACATGGCTGTGTACCCCATCGGATTGTGATTATAAAGGGCAGGGATGGTAGTTGAGGCACCTAAATTTAATGTGTAGGCATCCACTAGTTTTCAAACATAATTAGGAGCCTAGAGAACTCACCAAGAGGTGATGGAAACCTACAGGTAATTGGTAGAAACCACCAAATACCAAGTAGCTGCTGCTTTCCTAATTTTCTTTCGAGTGGGAGATTCCTGCAGAAAAGTAACTGAATAAAATATTACTTTTGGGACAGCCAGGAGGCTCTAGCTGCTGCCCTAAAAGTGCATGGCAAATCCCACGGGAAGCCGTGTTGCCGGTGGGAATTTCCAAGCATGGAAAGGGAAGCAGCAATTTTTTGCGGATGACGTGCGCGGGAGGATGGGAAGAAGGTTGCATTGAGGGGCTCTGACTTTGGAAAGAGAAGTTGAAATTTAATGGGGAGTTCCCCAGAAGTGAGAAGAGTTAAAAATAAGTCCAGAAAGGATCCTTGGGGAAGAGGAGAACTACATAGAAATGTATAGTTGGCTTTCCTTTTCATCCTTATGGCTATCTTTGTCTTATTGCTAATTCTTACAGACCATCGGGGAAGGGTTCAGAGAAGAAATCAAAAACCCTTCCTGGATATAAGCAGCTTGATTTTCGCCCAGTAGGAATTTAGCTGAAGTATTTTGCTTAATTCTGAGTGTCAGGAAGCTAAGAGATTAAAGTTGCCACTGGTGAAATCTAGAAATGGGGTTTTATTAGAGACAAAAAAAAAAAAAAAGGAAAAAAGGTAACTAAGTCTGTTTATAGATGTTCTTGCCCTGTTTCCTCTACCAGGGTGCTGCTTTTAAGAGCTCAAGAGCAAAAATATTCTTAAAAATGTTGCTTCTCAAGTTCTGTGGACGCCTTGTGCGTGTCAGCTGTAGTACGGGACGCGTATCTGAGTCTGCTGAAAAGCTTTTTATCAGCCAGCTCAAGGTCCTCCAGAGCGATAGGGGATGAACCTTGAGCACCTTTGTACTGCCGTCGTTGCGTAGGTCCATTGAGAAAGTTGGTGCATCCGTAAAATGACGCCGGCGAAGGGAAAAGGGCAGGGTGTGTTTTGTGCAGAAGGGATTAGCTGGTCCCAGAAGATGCTTTGCTGCCTCTCTTGGTCTGTCCTCAAAACTGCCTTCAAGAAGGATCTGCGAGGCTGCTTACTGAGATATTAAATAAAATCTGGTTGTATTAGAGAAAGGGGAACCCGAACTTCAAATGTTGGCACTTGGATTATGGAAGTGATGCAAAAACAAGGTCTGGACACCAGAGTCTGTTTTACCTGGTGCAGGGCAAAGAAAGCTACTGCTGCTTGTAATTTTGGATAGAAAGGGCCCGTTCTCTTTCCCTAAAGGATTATACCTTGAAGCCCTCTAGAGGTTGAGCTTTCTTCTGGTGAGCTCACGTGGTTGCCTGAAGGTGGACAATTCCCAGGCAATTTTCTTCGCACGTTCTTTTCTTAGCCCAGTTGATATTCCTGGTTTTGCCCAGATTTGAGTGTCCTGCAGCACCTTTGCAGGTGCTGGTGGGTGTCTCAGCCAGCGTTGCCATGGTTGTGTATGGTTGACATCTAACCATGCCATGGTGACCTCCTTCTGATGGTGTCACAGCCATCGGTGCTGTTTCTGAGCAGTTACTGGGTTAATGGATGTCTAACGTGTGACAGGTTCCACCAAGCTGGGACTCAGCAGTAGTGAGGATGGAATTGGTATTTCCCAGAAGCTCTAGGGTGGAGACAGCCTGTTTTAGCTCACATGTCCCATGCTTACACCGTGTAGTAGCCTTTTTGCTCCCAAATGACCCCCTGCCTGGTGCTGTTCCCAGCAGATGCTGGAGCAACACCTCTGTGGAAAGGGTGAGGGAGGAGGAGGCCTGAGGAAACGGAGCCTCCTGCTGTGGGGGCTCTTTTGACCCCTCGTGATGGGCACATGAATTATCCTGTGTATCTCAGGTGCTTCTAGAATAGCTTCTTGTGAGGTTATGACGTGCCGCCTTTGAAGCCCCTTGAAAGGCTTGTGGAGCTGTTCTAGGGATGTGGTTTGGTCCTGATGACCTCAGCTGAGATGATTTCTGTCTCCTTTCATCTGAGGTACCAGTTGGAGCCATACTTGTGAGCTCTTTTCCCCATAAGGCTGTCCCAGTTGCAGATGGATCTTCCAAAGCCCACTTCACTAATTTGATCACAAACACCTTAAAACACTTTCTTTCATGGGTTATTTGAACTCCACATGTTCTGCCGACGCTTTGGAGACCTCATGCCCCGCTGTCTTGGTCCCTGTCCCCCAACTGCATGAGGGAAAGGGTTTCTGGGACCATGGGTTGTTTGGTCTGTGTGTGGGTATTTGGACACTCAACAGGGCCATCCCTTGCTGTTTGATGGGTGTCTTTCCTATGGTGACTTGAGTAGTTAAGATCATCCATGGTGGAGGTGGACTTCCATCCTGGGCAGAAACTGTGTGGTGGGACCAAAAGCAATGCTGCCTCAATACCACCCTTGAGAAAAAAAAACCCTGGCAAGGTGGTATGATGCTCACAAGAGGTTTTGTTTTGTTTTTGTTTTGTTAACATTGCAGTGACAGCTATATTGTGCGAGTCAAAGCTGTGGTTATGACCCGAGATGACTCCAGTGGGGGATGGTTGCCACAAGAAGGAGGCGGTCTCAGTAGAGTTGGCGTCTGCAAGGTCACGTACCCGGAAGGCAATGGAAGAAGTGGATTTCTAATCCATGGTGAAAGGCAGAAAGACAAACTGGTAATAGAACCTAATTCAACTTTTGTCTGTTCTTATAATGAGAATTATCCCAAATCTGTCACTATTGTATTCTTCTGCAAGTTTGTTTTTTAAAAAAAACATAAAAAACCAGGCATGTGCAAATAATACCAGATAGGACAAAACAAACCCATCCTCATCTGGAATTGCCATCTGTTGCTATCTAGGTTATCGTCCTGCCACCTGGAAGGAGCAGGTAAATTTTTGACGTCCATCCATGTGCAAAGACCTCCTTTGATGATTGAAAAAAGGGCCCGGGTGGATGGTTTTTTTTTTTGTTTGGGTTTTTTTGTGGTGTTTTTTTTTTCCTAAGACCTGGCAGAGGTAGGTGAGAAGTGAATTGAAGTGTAAAGAACCCATGAAGCCAGTCACATTGCACTGAGTAACCCGGTGTAAACCTTTAAAACGGCCATGAATTATTCATTCTACGTGCCCTTCAAGGTTTGAAAGGAGCAAGAGCGAGCCCATGAAGACAGGTTGTGTCTTATGAATTGAAGCACCGGGTTTCTTCTCCTAGCTGTTGGTCTGAAAAGGACCTCTCTTCTTTTCCCCACACAAATCAAATGAAGAAAGCCGTCTCCCTATTTCCAGAGTCCGATTTAGATGGTACAGTTTGTTATCTTCGTTTTGTGTATATTTCATTCTTCTGAACTTCGCTCCTCTGAAGCGATGGGCTACCTTAAAAATACATTCCCTGCACAGGCTCTGCCAACTCAGCATTTGGGCAAAACCAAAAAAACCCCCAAAACATTATTTGAGTCAGAAATTCTCGCTGTTTCAAGTACAGTTTGTCTTGCAATCCTGTTTTGCTTAGGATGCTTTTTTTTGTTATTGTTGTTGACACTGTTGTTGACTCCAGTTGACACCGGAGTGGTGTCACTCTGGTTGACACCGGAGTGGACACATGCTTATGGTTTTGGGGGACAAGGTAAGACTTACAAGCTGAGCGTTTCCCTAAGGATGGGTTTTGGCAGAGCTTGAGACAAGTTACAGCACCTCCTAAATCTGCTGGGGAATAAAATCTGTCTTGAGCAAAATTATGGAGGGAAGAGGTTCTCCCTCCAGCTGAGCCTCCGCTGGAGGAACCTGGCTGGAACCTGTGCCACCCTGGTCCAGGTCTAGGTCCAAAATTGATCGCTGGGGTAGTGAGGAGGCACCTACTCAAAGCACAAGGAAAAAGATGGATGTGTGATGGTTATGAGAACAATGGCAGTGTCTGGTGTCATCCTTTGGTAGGGAAGGATGTTCCCCTACGCGAGGCATGACTTGGGTCCGGGCCGAGACGGCGCTGGTCGCGTCCTTTGGGGTGGGAAAAGTGACTTTGCTCCTCTTTTGGGGCTCGTGCCCTCCCAGGTGGTGCTGGAGTGCTTTGTGAAGAAGGACCTGGTGTACACCAAGGCGAACCCCACCTTCCACCACTGGAAAGTCGACAACAGAAAGTTCGGGCTCACTTTCCAAAGCCCCGCTGACGCTCGGGCCTTCGACAGAGGAGTGAGGAAAGCCATCGAGGACCTCATTGAAGGTACCACCGCGCGCAGCAGCCGCCGCTTCCACCTTCTGAAGAGTGGGAAAGGGGGTTTGAAGGATGGAGTTGGGACAAAGGGTGGGTTCCAGATCAGTTCTTGGGCTCAGAGAGGTCTCTTGCGTGGGCGTCCAAGCAGAGCCGGAGTTTTCTCATCCCTTAAAGAGAGAAGGCATTTCAGTCCATATATTTTCCTCTCTCGGCTGGTCTGTCCAGACTTTCCCCCACCCTCCTTTAATTATCACTTTTCTTGATAGGCTTTTTCTTGATAGGCTTGGGTTTCACGCTACCAATGGCAACTCCAACAGCCCAGGGTCTTCTTCAGATGCAGCCCAGTCTCGTTTTACCGAGTCTTTGTTAAATCGTGGTATGAATCGCTGCCTGGAGTTGAATAAAACTGTGTTTCGGTTTTTTTTTTGCAGTAATTAGTTTGGTCTGCATCCTCTTAGTTGAATGGTAGTTCTTGAAGACTTTGTTGTGTTTTGCCTTTTTTTTTTTTAATTCGGTAAAAAATGCGTTTGAATTGCCTGTGCTTTGAAGTTGTCAGAAATTTTTCCTTTTCACATTTCGTTGGAATCAAGCAATCATAATACGACTATAATTCAATAGTCCTTTATTTTAATGAAATTTAATTCTTCACGGGCTTTTTGCTTGATGGTTGTTTTTTTTTTTTTTTTTTTTTGCTTTGTATTGGTTGGTGTGTTTTTTTTAACCACGCCACTTAACGTAGGGAGTTAGTGGTCCAAAATCTTTCTCATTCTCACCCGGTGTGTCTGGGATATTTTTATACACAGATGGTACTATTTTTTTTTTTGAGGATACTAGGTTGAATAATTTATACAGGCTTGTATTCTTTTGGAGTACATTAGCTCCAGAAGACATCTAAACATTCTGGATGCCCTTTCCTTGCTTTAACATGGAAGTGGTAGATACAGGGAGAGAATTAATCCCCCGGAGCTCCTTCCTGGTAAATACCTCGTCCATTAGAGGAAAGATCTTCTCAACTACTTATTAATTTGCTTTTTTAGCATGAAGAAGTTACAGGGAGGCCTCCCGCTTTCTTCTTGCTGCCTTGCTGGAACCGGGAAGCATTTTGAGTCATAAAGGTGATGCTTTGTGTTAAGTGGCACGGGATTGTGCAAAGTTTTTCAAGGAGATGCCAACTCGGCTGTATTGAGTGGCATTTTAGAGGTGCTGGTACGTGGCAATTTCTGCTCCTCCTGCTCCATTTTCCAGTGGAGGTATTTAAAATGAGGTTCCGTATCTCAGATACTTCAAAATCAGCAAATCTATATTTATCCCATTAACGGCGCAGACGGATCCTCATGAATGTGTTCCTCCTCAACTGCCAAATAAGGCTTTCTGAATGAAAACCGATAACTGGCTCGTGCACACAGAGCATCAGGCAGAGGGTTTCCTTTATTGTGCATTCTTTGTTCACGTAGCTGATTAAATTTAGGAGGTAATATGAAGCACAACAAACCCTGTCCATCAGAAGCTCCCCTTGATGAAATCACTGCTTTGTTAGAATCGTTGTTATTAATATTTAACCGATAGCTTGTTCCCTGTAACATCAGAAGCATGGAAGTTTTGTGCAAAAGTACAGGGATCCTGTGCAGCTCTGCAGAAAATTTGGATTTTTATATATTTTTTTAAAAAATTTTATTTTTAAAGCTTAACGTGGCGAATGTTACTTCGTTTTTTTTAAGTGGGCTTTCGCACTTAGCTCTGCACATCTTCGTGATGATGCAACCGAGAGCAGCCAGGGCTGGTGCGGATGGCATTATATAAACCACATGATTTTTAAAAAAAAAATAAATTCCAGAATGAAGGTGGTACAAACAGGCTCAACTATTTTAGTTAGGGAAGTGATGTTGCCCTAATTCAGTGTAGCACTGGGCTTACGTTAAAGAAAAAGCCTTTGATCTGGCATTTCTGCTCCCCCTTAGAGCATCGTGCTGTTCTTGGCAGCCTCATGGGGGGGTGAAGTCAGCCAGGAAGGGGGTCTGGGACCCTCAGCCAGGGATGGGGAGAGGGGTCACCCCCTTTTTAGCCACAGCATAAACATCACTGTGAAGTCCAGTGATGGTGCTGCCCTCGGCCCTGCCCTTCTGCCACGTGGGTGCTGACCAGGCTCCTCAAGGAGCGGGAAGAGGTTGGAGAAAAGTGGATATATTTTTTTTTAATGTGATTTCCCACTTTTCCAGGCGATTGCCATGATGCAGTTAATGAGAACTGCTCCCCAGTACTTTGCTCTTGGCTGTGGCAGTTACACATTTCAGCTCCTTTCAAAGACTTTGCTTACATGGGGCAAGGGGGTTCTCTGAGAAGTAGCTAAGAAGAGGGAAGATCTTTACAATATATAATTGCCAAAATTAGAAGGAGAAATAAAAGTCCGTCTAACTCTTCTTTAGAACCATAGACTGGTTTGGAAGGAACCTTAAAGATCATCGAGTTCCACCCCCCCTGCCCTGGGCAGGGACACCTCCCACCAGACCAGATTGCTCCAAGCCCCCTCCAACCTGGCCTTGAACCCCTCCAGGGATGGGGCAGCCACAGCTTCTCTGGGCAACCTGGGCCAGGCTCTTACCACCCTCACACCAAAGGATTTCTTCCTGAGATCTCATCTCCATCTCCCCTCTTCCAGTTTAAAACTGTTTCCCCTCGTTCTATCACTACATGCCCTTGTAAAAAGTCTGTCCCCAGCTTTCCTGCAGGTCCCCTTCAGATACTGGAAAGCTGCTCTAAGGTCTCCCTAGAGTGTTCTCTTCTCCAGGCTAAACACCTCCAATTCTCTTAGCCTGTCTTCATAGGAGATGTGCTCTAACCCTCCGATCATCTTCATGGCCTCCTCTGGACTCCCTCCAACAGGTCCACGTCCTTCTGCTCTTGGTGGCCACAGAGCTGGAGGCAGCACTGGGGGGGTGTCTCCCCAGAGTGGAGCAGAGAGGCAGAATCCCCCCCTCGCCGCTGGCCACGCTGCTGGGGAAGCAGCCCAGGGTGCACGGTTCTTTCTGGGCTGCCACTTCATGTTGCCAGTTCATGTTGAGCTTCTCATCCACCAACACCCCCAAATCCTTCTCAGGGCTGCTCTCCATCCATTCTCCATCCAGCCTGTATTTGTCTTTGGGATTGCTTGGTAGAACTTCACGTGGTTTGCACAGGTCCACCTCTCTGCCCTGTCTGTGTCCCTCTGGATAGCATCCTTTCCCTTTAGCGTGTCGACCACGCCAGACAAAGATGTCACTGGTCACCACTTGGACATCAATCTGTTGAGGGCAACTCTTTGAGCGTGACTGTCCAGCCAGTTCCTTATCCGAGCAGTCTATCTGTCAAATTCATGTCTCTCCAATTTAGAGATAAGGGTGTCGTGCAGGACAATGTCAAAGGCTTTGCTCAAGTCCAGGTAGATGGTATCTGTTGCTCTCACCTTATCCAGTGACACTGTAGCACCATCGTAGAAGGCCACCAAGTTTGTCAGGCATGATTTCTCCTTTGAAGCCATGTTGGCTGTCACCGATCATCTCTTTATTTTTCATGTGCAGGGTCTCTAGAAGGATCTGCTCCATGATCTTGCTGGGCACAGAGGTGGGACTGACGGGCCTGTAATTCTCTGGGTCTTCTTTTTTTTTTTTTTTTTCCTTTTTAAAAATGGGGGTTATGTTTCCCCTTTTCCAGTCAGTGTGAACTTCACCAGGCTGCCACGACTGCTCAAGTGTGATGGGTAGTGGCTTGGCATCTTTATCCGCCAGTTCCCTCAGGACCGATGGATGAATCCCATCAGGTCCCATGGACTCGTGCACCTTCAGGCTCCTCAGCTGGTCTTGAACCTGGTCTTCTCCTACAGTGGGTGGTACCTCCTTCTCCCACTCCCTACCTTTGCCTTCTATGACTTGGGCGTTATGTTTAGAGCTCTTACCAGTGAAGACTGAGGCAAAAAAATCATTGAATACCTCAGCCTTCTCCTTGTCCCAGGTGACCAGGTCTCCCGTTTCCTTCCTGAGTGGACCCACATTTTCCCTAGTCTTCCTTTTGTCACTGACATAGCTATAGAAGGCTTTCTTGTTGACCTTAGCAACCCTGGCCAGATTTAACTCTATCTGGGCTTTAGCTTTTCTAACCTGATCCCTGGCTGCTCGTACAATTTCTCTGTAATCCTCCCAGGCGTTGTCAAACTGAGGTTTATTTCTTTTAAATAAGAAGTCACTTCCCGCCCCCCCCCCCGACAGATTAAGGGGGTACATGAAGAATAACTCCTCTGTGGTTTCTTGACAGCTGAGGATCTGGTCTTGAGCGCTGATTAGTATGTAGCTTTATCGTTCTTCAGAAGTGAAAGTCTTCTGTAATTGGAAATGTTAGCTGCTATTTTTAACACAGTTAATTAGCATCAGCAGCCATGCAGTTGCGTGTCAAGAAACACTCAGATTTTACCTTTCCAACCCGGCTACCAGTGGATGGGTTTTTCTTCCTTAATTAAACCACTCTTTTAAACATCTACAACCTACAAAGTTGTGAGAATCCAAATGTTCACCAGCCTAACAAAAAAAGATGGTTGCCCAGGGATGCCTTGTGTTTTAAAAGCTGTTGTTTGTGATGTTTTTTTTTTTCCTAGGGTCTACAACTTCCTCCTCAACGCTTCACAACGAGGCCGAGGTTGGCGATGACGATGTCTTCACAGTAAGTACATCTCAGCCCGGGTTGTCCTCCTTTATACCCCAGTTGACGTGGTCAGGGTTGAAAGGGTTTTTCTTTTTTATGCCTCGGGGTTGGCTTCCAGCCGTCGTCCTGCTTGGCCAGCGGGTGTGTTTGATTTTGGTGGAAGTATGTGCTCTACAGAAGGTGAAGCCTTGGCTTCCCATCATCACGTGAAAAGCACAGCAGACCAGATGTTTTCAGGGCTGGAAGGGAGCGAATGATAACTCTCAGGTTTCCCGTGGCTTGGTCTGAGTGGTGTACACACACCTTCATACTTCTCTCTCTCTCTCCTTGAGAAACTCCCCACACGCTCAACTAGGTGGCTGCTGCTCAGGTCCACGCTGATGGGAATAAGATTTTTGACTTGCAGTTGTTAACAAAAGCCAACTTTACAAGCGTTTTTCCCCCGGAGGACGGCACGGCAGCACGCCGTCCGCCTCACCAGTGGTGACTTCAAGAAGAGTGAGTTGTTGGTATTTAATTTGTGGTAAGGTCTAAAATGCCTTCCGGAGCTTTCCTGAAGCAGAAGCAGCTCCTGTCCCCCTTACCCGTACACACTTTAAAAGCCAAAAAAAAATAATAATATTAATGCCAGATCAGATCGTAATCCGATCACAGATACTCCGGGGACTGAAAAGAAGATGCTCACAATTAATACTTTGTCGTATTTAATTTATTTGCGTGGCTCCGTACCCTCGTTAGTGGTGTTATGAATGCTTTCCTCGTCCCGTGGCGCAGGAGGGTGGAAGGTGGGACATCCTCGGCAACAAAACCCACTTAAAATCATTTTTGGGATGCTTCCCTGCATCTTTAGGGTTGGGGAGGGAAAACTGAGGACCCGGCATCACGCCATTTGAAAATGGGCACCAGGGAAGCACCCGAAGAGTTTTTGAGGGCGCTGTTTGACCGGTGTGGGATGAGGGGCATGTTCCCTGCTGCCTTTTGACCAGATCCTCCCCACGATTGGCATGTTGGCCACATCTGTCCTTTTGTCACGGCTCCGGGAGACAAACAACAGCAGGCTGGGGTTAAAAGGTGACTTCCTGCAGCAAAACTATCATTAGCAGCTGCTTCCCAACTACCTGCCAGAAGAGATTTATGGGCGGTGGGATGGGACAGAATTGGGGGGAGGGGAGGAAGGCACCCCGCTGGAGCCGGAGGGGTTTAGGGATTTGTGCTGCTTTGTCCCCAAATTCACCAGCTGGGACCATTGAAACGTCCGTGCCTTGGGCAAGCGTGTGCCAGCTCTTGCCGGGCAAGACCTGGAAGCGTTTGGCATTCAAGCAGTGAAAAGGAGTCTCTGGAAAACAGGAAATTGCTAAAATCCATCTGGCTGGCATTTTAGGGACCTGGGAGGGCTCCTGGGTTTCCCTATGTTCTCGTTTTTGTGACTTTGAGTGTTGATTTTTTTTTTTTACTGGGAGGAGGAAGTTGTTGCCATCAAGTAGGTGTTGCTTTATGTTGGGAAAGTTGAATGAAGGGTGCTCCAGCTGCATCAGAATCACTCAAACTCCTGCATTCAAAGTGAAGAGCCAAAAGTGTGATTTTCCCCCCTGCTTGACCCCAGGGAGGTGACAGATAACCTCCCCCCCCTGCTGTGCAGATATTTAAGGGTAGGATGCTTGGAGGAGGAGAAGAAACCAAGCTACTTGATGGCATCAGCAAGGGGGAAAACCTCAGCCACAGTCGGCACCTTGTTGGGATACAGGGGGACATCCTCACAGGTTGTCCCCTGCCCAGCACTTCTCTCTGCGTGTTGCAGGACCTCCAGAGCAGTGAGAGGGTCTACAGCGATGGTGGAAGCTGGCATGATGCCGTTGGTCAAGCTGTCACATCAGGGCAGGTGTGGTGTCATACTCCAAAAAAAAAAAAAGGCTTTAGGAGCATTATTTTTTTTTTTCCCCTGAATATTTCTTCTTGGCTTTCCTAGGATGGAGTTTCTCATTTTCCTGCAGTCCTTAAGCTCTTTGAAGCTCTCAATTTCCCATTTATCTGGTAGGTGATGGCAGAGTATGAAGTCTGCGTAAGCCTGAAGCATGGAGGGGGTTTTAGACCAGAAGAAATTGATAGGGCTGTGATGTGTTTTATTTTTACCCTTCTGTTCCATTCTTCTCTCTTTGCGCTTCTTTTTTAACTTGTCTATCGTAGTCCATTTGGTCAGCCTTGCGCACAAAAAACTTCTTTGCAATTTCCCTGTAAACTCTTTTCCCCAGCCACAGCAGTGGATTTGTTGAGTTTGGGTTGTTTTGTTGTTTTTGTTGTTTTTTTTTTTTTCCTCTGTTTTAAAGAGAAAGTACATTTGTTCTTTTTTATTTCCTAAGGTAGTTATTAAAATCTTCACAGCCCTCCCCCTCTCCCACACATGCATGAATAGACTTAACTGCGTGCGGCAGAATTTTCAAAAGCATCTGCATGATTGAGTCATTTAAGCAGTCATTTACCCAGCTCTGAAAATCCCAGCCGTCGCTGTTGGCCTCGGCTATTTGGCCGGAGGTCCTTCCCCCTCCTTGGAAGACGTTTCAATCTGTTCAACCACAGTGGTCTGAAGCTTCACATTTCTTAGGCGGCTTTACAGCTCTATCTCGCGTGTCATGGCTTTAAGACAACCACTCTCATCACATGTAAGCACCCACCCTGATATGGCTGGTGGATACTGGTTGACACGAGGCTTTTACGCTGTCCCTGATCCTTTTAGCTTCAGTGCAGCTCCGTGGGATGATGACTTTGTGCATATTTTTGCGTGTGCAGCTCATACATCACCCGTTTTGTTTCTTCATCAGCCAGCACGCAACCCTTCGGGGCATCCAGCAAGTTACTTACACAGGGAAGAGAAGGTTTGCCCCAGAGGCAGAGATCTTCTTCAGGCTGTGGTCTTGTGTGGCTTAATGGAGAATCATTTTTTGTGTACCAGAAAGTGGTTTTTTTTGTTTGTAAGGGGGTGAATTATACGCAGCTGTGGCTGTAGGAGCATTTTGCTTGGGAAGCATCCCTGGTGTCAGTAGCCTGATCTCCTCCCATTAGTGTAATTTGGGGTGCCCAGACAATAACTTGGGCATGTGTACAGAATCACATGGGGTTGGAAGGGACCTCTGGAGATCATCTAGTCCTGCCAAAGCAGGTCCACCCAGAGCAGGTTGCACAGGAATTCATCCAGGTGGGTTTTAAAGGTCTCCAGAGAAGGAGACTACACCACCTCCTGGGCAGCCTGTTCCAGGGTCCTGCCATCCTTGAAGTAAAGAAGTTCCTCCTGACGTTGAGGTGGAACTTCCTATGTTCAAGTTTGTGCCCATTTCCTCTTGTCCTGTCCCTGGGCATCACTGAGAAAAGACCGACCCCAACCTTTTTGACACCCTCCCTTTAAGTATTTATCAGCATTGATCAGATCCCCTCTCAGCCTTCTCTTCTCAAGACTAAAAAGACCAAAGTCCCTCAGCCTCTCCTCATAAGGGAGATGCTCCAGTCTCCTCATCATCTTTGTAGCCCTCTGCTGTACCCTCTCCAGCAGTTCCCTGTCCTTCTGGAACTGGGGAGCCCAGAAC
>JAOTQQ010000023.1:16617127-16671514 GCA_026546715.1 Gallinago undulata | reverse complement strand
TCACTGTAAAGAATTTCTTCCTAATATCTAATCTAAATCTCCCCTCTTCCAATTTAAAACCATTTCCCCTTGTCCTGTTGCTGCACTTCCTCGTAAAGAGTTCCTCTCCAGCTCTTCTGTAGCTCCCTTCAGATATCGATAGGCTGCTATATCAGTGCCAGTTACATTTTAGAGCTGGGGTTAACCATCTTTAAGAGTTGTTCCGCTTCTAGGTAGTTCTGTTAAAAAAAAAAACAACCCCAAAAACTCAACAAAACCCACAACCAAAACACGTGCATTAAAAGTCTGCTCCTCGTGGGGTGGCTCAGCCATTCATTCAAAACTCCTCCTGCCTCTTGTACCTCTCAGGTCACCCAGCCTGGCTTCCCATCAGACTGCAGACAGATCTGTGTATTTTCTTTTCAATAAAGTAAGTCGGTGGCTCAGTCCTTTTGAACCGGTGAAAGAGAGTCAACATCTGTTTTGTGGTGTAATGCTTGAAGGTGTGCTCACCTTTGGACAGAGCCTTGCAGAGCCTTGTTTTCAGAATAAACAAATACCCACAATGAGCCGCCTTGTGTTCTTGGAGTAAGAGACGTGTCTAGCGCGATTCATTGGAAAATAATATTTAGAGAGTGCATTCTTGACAAGGAGAGAAGGTTTTTCAGGTAAAACCAGTCTTCTCCCGCTACTGATACAACTTCTCTCCGCTTTTGAGGTCGTTTGTGTCTTTTAGCTAATTCTAAAGCCTTTCCCTCGGACGCGTCGTAGCTGCAGCACAGCTTGTTAGTTGGAGGGCGATGGGAGATTTTTTTTTCAGTTCAAAGCGCCAAAATTTTAGGCAAGATGCGACGTCACAGCTCTTCTGATCAATTTGCACGGAGGCTCTTTTTTTTTCCTGCTCCTCATCTCTTAGCGCACTTAACAGCTGTCCTCTTGATATTCATGGGAAAAAAAAAGCCCAACTGATCTACGAAAAGAATGAATGGGCAAAATCCTGAATGTAAGGAAGGGCTATGGAGAGAGAATGGCTAAGACTGGTACCCCACTGTGTATTTCTCCAGGAGGAGAAATACGTTTATTAAGAAGCTGCAGGGATTTGGCAACTGTGTTATTGCGTGATATTTCACCCTTTCGTGATCGTTGTGTAATTATATACCTAATTAACCTAAAAAAAGTGCTCGCCGTGAGTCAGGAACGTATAAAAACACAAGTAACATTCATTGCACTTTAGAGATGAGTGACAAAACAAGGGGGGGGTGGTGGTGGAAACAAGCCTGAAGTTTTTAAAGGGAAGCTGATGATTCAAGTAGGCTGTGATGAGCTGGAATTCGGTGAGCGTTTGGAGAAAAACGTGTAAAGGAGTTTTTGGCTTCCTGGGACACCTGCAGGTCATCCAAATCCACCAGTATTTTCGTAGCCTGGGTAACTGGTGGGGTACAGCCCGGGCACACAGATGCTCTGTCTGAGTCTGCCCACGGGACTTAGACAATTCCGTCATTTGACGGAGCTTAACTTTGCTCTTCAGAGGTAGTTTCTGGCATGAAAGCTCATCCTCCCGCAATGCCCAGTCTAACGAATAACACGCCGAGCAAATACGAGCGGCGGCGGTGCAAAATGTCGCAGGGTAGCCTATGGCATATTATTTTTTCCACGTGTGTGGCAGCAGCTTTTATGGCCTGGCAGCAGATCTGCCTCTTTCAAGTATTTTATGTGAAACTTTGTGAAGCTGCCGGCCATCAGGTGTTGCCAGGACTGCAGGTGTGCGCCAAGTCAGCGAGCGGCAAGACGGCTCTTTTCATCCCCCCCCCCCCACCCCCGCAGTAGCAGCTGAATGAACCGATGACGATTTTTCTCCCCCTTTCCATTTAACACAGAACGCTACAGATAGCTCCTCTAACTCCTCTCAGAAAAGGGAACAGCCCGTGCGAACTCTGGCTTCTCCTGCATCCTGCGAACATCGAAGAATTTGCACTCGTGGACACCTTCACGACCATTATAGCTCTGACCACTACCATCTAGAACAAGTAAGGTTTCTTCCCGGTGTTGCCACCTAAAGGGCTTTGTCTGCCACAGCTGAGAGCGGTGCTCGGTTTTTCCCCCTCATCCCTGAAAGACACCCCCCTTCCCTTCTTTCCCCTTTCCCTCTCAGTTAGCTTTACGTGGCTTCCAATTATTTAAAAAAAAAGAGGAGGGAGGGTTTACACTGTGATTTAATATGTTACGGTGCACCACGTGCACATTGTCTGTCTGACAATTCCTGAAACTCCGTGATGGGTCACAGCAAAGGGCGGACAAAGAGGGAGGGAAAGGTGAAACTGTTAACCGTTGGCTTTTCACGAAGCCAGGAGACTGATTGCTGACAGCAAAGTGAGCTTATTTAGCTTTTCTTCTCCATCCCCACTTCCACAGTCAGTACCGCGATCCTACCGGCACGTCAACTTTCCAGACGATGATGAGGAGATCGTGCGCATCAATCCTCGGGAAAAGATTTGGATGACTGGATACGAGGACTATCGCCATGCCCCAGCACGGGGAAAGAACTTCGATCCTGACGACATGGACTCCTACGTACGTTTTGCCAAAAGCGAGGCCTCAAAACACGAATACACTTATCCTTACGTAGACAACTCGGACTTTGACCTGGGTGAAGATATCAAGGGTGCTGTGATAAAGACTCAACCTGTCAAATTCAAGCCCAGGCGGAAGGAAGATGGTGAGAGGTCGCGGTGCGTGTACTGCAGGGACATGTTCAACCACGAGGAGAACAAACGGGGTCAATGCCAGGATGCTCCAGACCGCGTCAAGACTTGCATCCATCGAGTGAGCTGTATGTGGTGCGCAGACACTATGCTCTATCACTGTATGTCCGACCCAGAAGGAGACTACACAGATCCTTGCTCGTGCGACACCAGTGATGAAATGTTTTGCCTCCGGTGGATGGCCCTTATCGCCTTGTCTTTCATTGCTCCATGTATGTGCTGTTACTTGCCGCTTCGGGCTTGTTACCACTGTGGGGTCATGTGCAGGTGCTGTGGTGGAAAACACAAAGCTGCTGGATGACTACAGATGCGTTCGAGGTGTTACGTTTCTCCTGTAGTTCAAGGAACACGTTGGTTTTGGAGCATTGAGATCACCCATTTTGATGCAGCCACTGTGCCCAACAGCATCCAGAAACCACCAGTTTGGATCACTTTACATACGGTCGTCTGGGGGCTCACACTGCATTGATTTGCTCATCAAGTGTTCTAACTAACTAACCTACAGCATAGACTTTTGTATTATTAATCTGTAATCAAAACAGACTGTCTTGTACATGTTCTTTTTTTTTTTTTCTTTTTTTTTTTTATCTCCAGTCAAAATGAGTTTGAGGAAAAAAAAAAAAAACTGCTTTAAATGGTGGTGGATTGTAGAACATCTCCAGGTTGTGTCCGTCTTGCCTCCCGCGGTACCATCAGCATGTTAGCAAGCTTTGGCATTTCTAGAAACGGGGTGGTGTAGTGAATGACATCTCACTCAGAAGATATTTTAACTCGCCGTCAAGTTATTGTGTGTGTATAGAAGGTGTGCTAGTAACAAACTTGTACCACAACACAGTATTTCTGTCACTGGTTTTCTTAGGGTTTTTTTTTTGTTGTTGTTCTGTTTTCCAAAGCCAAAATAGCCATCTAAGCTGCAGTTCTCTTCTAGAGTCCATCGTCATTTCCTTCAGCAAACATCTTAAATTATTTCTCTGTTCGTGAAGCTCTGTGAACAGGGAGCAAGGCTCAGTTACCGTAGTCCCATAGCCATTGAGAATCTGGTAGTTCTCCTTACCTGTCATCATTTCAGACCACTACTTGAAAGGGAAGCTTAAATTTTAGGGGTTTCTTTTTTCCCTAAATACCATTGGAAAAAATAAAACTGTGTTTTCCGAGCTCTGCCCAAAAGAAAGGGAACTTCTTCGTTAGCCAGCCGTGTAATGATCTGTGAATAAAACACTAATGTTCCGGATGAGGAAAATTGTTGTTATGCAAAGAATTACTAACAATGCAATGTCAAAAGCACTATTATGGCAATTCTGGGGAAATGCTGCATTAAGTGGTGGATTATATGGAAATTTGTATCTGTTTGTTTGTTTTCTGTACAATACATGAGCATGAGAACATACGCATCCACGGTAGGAACTACATTTAGCGATCTAAACAGGTATTTTAAAATCAAAAAGCCAGGGTGTTGACCACCGCTTCCATCTCCTGCCCTGCGGTCCAAATCCTCCGGATTCTTACCCAAATCTCAGCGTAAAAAGCCTGCAGCCAGCATCTCTGTGACTCTGCGTGGAGGATTAAGCGTGGTGAGTCTTTGCAGGAGCCGGACCGAAGCGTCTCCCTGGCTTTCCCTTCCCCAGTTCACCACCCAGATTTATCGAGTGGATGCATAAGGTGCATACAGCAGGATAAGATTACTTTAATATTTTTTTTTCCTTAATTTTTTTTTTCTAAATGTCATGTTGTCTTGTGTACAAGGCTTGTAATTAGCTTGGAAAAAGAGTATTTTTCTAATATATTACAAGGAATAGCCAAATAATTTTTATTAAAAAAAAAAAAATAATGATTTAGCGCAGTGAGCTCTAACTAGCATAGTACAATCTGAATACTTTGAGGCAGCTAGGGATTGGCTTGTCAAAGCTGGCACTGCTGTTCCTGCCATAATTTCTTTCTGCAGTAAATTGCCAGTGGGCGCATGTCCTTTCCCTCCCTCTATTGCACATTGACATCAGTCTTAAAAAGAGAGGAAATTTTTTTTTAATTTTTTTTTTTTATTATTTTAAATTAATTTGCCAAATAAATATAAAAGGAACGCTTGCCATTCTTTCTTGGTGGAATGTCCCAATGGTTCCTCTGAGAGTTAATCACAGCTTTTTAGTCGACCATGAATTAAGTATGCAATGTGCTTAATACACTATAGAGTCTGGTAGGCTTAATTCATAGCAGTTGCTGGGGATTTTTTCAGTTGGGAAAAAAAAAAAAACAAAACAAAAAGAATGATAGTGGAAAAGGGGTGGAGTGTTACACTCTGGGTGATGTGTCTGGGTTTGCTGAATGAAATATAAATATTTTGTGCCTAATAGCAGTTGACAAATCTCTCAATGGTGTCTAGTAAACATCAAGCCAGCCTCGAAAAAAAAAAAAAATTAATGGAACAACTTTTTCCTTTTATTTCTGTTCTCAACGTTGTTTCATGCAAACAAACATCTGTAAGATCTTCTCTCTATAAAGCACAACACTACAAAAAGATCTTACAGCTTTTTGTCCGGTCTTGAAGTGCCCCTATTTATTTAAGTAAAGTAGACATACTCTAAGCCTTTCTGTATGTCTGGACATAAAAGGGTTTTTTTAAAAAAAAAATTCCCTCTTTTTTATTTTTTTATTTTTATTTTTTTTCTTCCCCTCTTCCTTTCTCCCTCTTCTCTTGGGTTTTTGTAATACTTGTAGATTTTGCTGCGTGTGTTATTTGGTTTGTGAAGGCAGTGGTGTAAGGGCACAATGATAGAGATGGGTGTTTTTTTGTAAATATTTCTCCTTAATTTCCACACTGCTGCTGAACAGTGTGTAGCGTTCTCCCAGTCAGCTTTGCAATACTGACATCAATCATTTGAGAGAAATTATTCAGATTTTATTTTTGTATCTGTGGTAACAAAACATTAACCAAAATTTTTTTTTTCTGTTGTGGAAAGTTTTTTGGGTTTTTTTTCCAAGCTATTGCTCACGTTAACAAATTAAAGTGCCTGAAGCCTCATCATTATTGTATCTATATACTAAAAGTTAAAACCCTGTTGTATTGATTTTTATAAGCCTTTTTACCTCTGTGTAAAAAAAAAATATATATACAAGTGTATGATGTACATTTTAGTTCTTAACTTCTTTTTTTATTGTTTCTAATATGTATGATCAGTGTAGCTATTGCTTTAAAATGTACCATGTAAATATAAATACATCATATCAAAAAATGACACTGTTTATTGTTACTGGGCTGATTGGAAAAGGAGGGGAGAACAAAAGCGGTGCCAGTCACCTCCCCAAGACCCCGGGGTTTCTGAGGGAAAAAAAAAAAAAAAAGGACTTATTTTTAAAATAAAAGGATTTTTTTTATTAGTGGTGAATGGGGATGAGCCAGTGGGGAGCGTGGGGGCAGGCATTCTTTAGGTGACTTTCAGGCTTTTTGGACGGTTTTGAGGGAGGGCAGCCCAGGCCTGGTAGGCCCCACAGGCCCCGGCAGCCATGACAGGGCCTCAGATTCCCCTCCTGCTCTCCCTTCTTTCACGCACAGCTTTCGCCTGGAATATAAATACTTTGCGGGAACGTCTTCTCTTTTTTTATTTTATTTTGTTTCACCCAAGCACAGTGGCCCCAAAGAACAAGGGGAAAGCAGAAGAGAAAGGCTGACAGAGGTGGCTGCTGTGTGAGGGCCACCTTGCTTTTTGAGGGCGGGCTGGACCAGGACGGCGCTGAGGAAAGATGGGGCACTGCCGTCCCCACCCAGAGGGGTTTAACATGGAAGATGGAAGAGGAGTAACACAGTTAAAATGGATACCGATCGACGGAGGGATCCGGAGGGAAACCGGTGAGTATATCTGAATTTTTACAGTTAGTTCCAATGGGAGCTAGTCTGGCCTGAAATGCCCAGTTTTATTTTCCTGTGGGTGAGAACCCAACTAAGCCATTGCTCTTTTTTCATACAAACAGAATGGTTTGGGTTGGAAGGGACCTTAAAGATCATCTCATTCCAACCCCCCTGCCCTGGGTAGGGACACCTCCCACCAGACCAGGTTGCTTAAAGCCCCCTCCAACCTGGCCTTGAACCCCTCCAGAGATGGGGCAGCCACAGCTTTTCTGTGTGCTGCTGCTTGTTGCTCTGCTGAATAACAAAGCTGCCTCAAGAGGCGTGTAAAAGGGAAGGCAAAGAGCACACACCCCAAAGTGTACATATCCTTCTGGGATGAAAGGTTTGCTCCCTGAAACGGTGGTGTTTTTGTGTCACCCGCGCCTGCGGTGATGGGCCAGTTGCATAAAAAAACCTCAGTGGCTTAATTTGTCACATCTTTGCTGAGATCCTGAGTCCGCGTTCACTTTTTATTGGGTTATATTTGTATTCGTGTATTTCTAGAAATATCATATGCTTGTATAAACATAGATTTCTGTTTACATTTATGATACAAGTGTGTATTGGTTATAAATTTTTCTTAAAGAGGACTTTGCAGGCCTCATGAGGAGCACATGCGCTGTGGGTCAGGCATTGTGTTCAGGAGGGTTCTCGTGGCACACAAAAGCCCTTGGTCTGTGTTGGTGTTTGCTCTCTCCACGGCCAAGCCAAAGGCCAAGGGACTCCGATGCCCTGTTGCTTCTAGTTCATCACGCTCTCTTGACTAATTACAGCAGGAAGACCAGCTCTGTTCCCTGGTCATTTGCATTCAGTTTGTCCCACAGATGGCTTGGCTAAGCCCTGGCATCTTCCTCCAGGCTGCAATGTCCTCTTGCTTTCATCTGTGAATCAAAGGGGGTTGCTTATGCCTAGAAATTTCTAAACTGAACCAGTAAGTGGTTCATTTGGACCCTGGCTACATGGAAAGTGCAAACATCACCAAGATACAAGGCACCATGAACAGCAAGCAACCCTCTGCAACCTAATCAATGCGGAGGTCTTGGGCTTTCTCCTGCTGATGGCTACTGTCAAGATGCAATCGAGGAGACTGAGCTTGGAGAGATATTGTAAATGACAATAGATATTGTAAGCTTGCAACCATATGAAGCAAGGTTGAATATTTTATGGCTTTAAAAAAAAGCATTATTTCACTAGTTAATGTAATAAAAACTGCACTTTAGAATAATATTCTTTCACTCAGGCTGAGTTTTAGCCGCTGACAAATGCAGCTTGGCATTTTATGGCAAAGAGAGTTGACACCAAATGTGCCTGGGTCAGAATGGCTCTTCCTGGCCTCTCCTTTTCCCGCTTTGGCAGCAGGAGCAGTGGTGACCCACTCCACCCCCAGGCCTATCTCCTGGGGAGGCATCCTCGGGTTCAGGCAAACGGTATCACCTCTGTGAACTTTCCTCCTTGTAGCTTGTGAAACTGGAGGCAGGCAGCCAGGAGAGAATGTGCTTGGCTGTGCTCACACAGAAAACCTGCAAATACTTCCAACAAGCCTCTCTTCATAAAGGCAGCACAGGTCAGGAATTGCAGGAGGAACAGAGGGCAACTGTGAGGGATAACCAGTGAGTGTGGGTCTCTCCCGCTGCAGCAGCTCTGTTTTCCTGCAAGGCAGCTCTGCAACCGCGTCAGGCATTTCTTCTTCAGGGGCAGAATTTTTGCACGAGGAGGGTTTACCCATCCTCCTTTGTGGCTCAGTAATAAAAAGTTTCGCTCTGCTCAGAGAGTTGTAATTTTAACAGGCAAAATGGACTTACCCCTGTTGGGAAAATGAGGAAGTCCGACAGAGTTTGAATGATTTGTGTGTATAACATAGGGAAATTGTGGCACAGGAATCCTAAGCACAGGTTCACTACTATCTTCACCCAAAGGTCATCATCTCTCCTGTCACTCTGTCTAAAGATTAACTGGGAGGTTTGGGCTTCTGAAGGAGCCTCGCTGCTCAGAGCACCAACCAAAACCCTCGGCCCAGTCAGCAAGGAATGTGTAAATCTCCTTTCTCTGCTAATTCCACTTAGAAATGCAAAGTGGAAGTAGCTGTCAGGATGCCTGGAAACAAGAGGCATCATGGCATGTGTTCCCAATGCTTGTGGCAGGCAGAGCTTGGCTTCTCATGCAGCCTTTTCACACAAACCGTTTGAGAGCAAGCTTGAAGCACTAGCAACCGGAAACGCTTTCCTTTCTTCAGCACATGATGCTAGATGAGTTAACATCCTCCTAACACCTTGTCCTTTTCCAGGATGTTCAGCCTTCTGCTATTTTCTTAACATTTTGAATTAGGCAATTAAATTCCCTAGTATCTCGGTGGCATATGTGGAAATAAATAGAAAAATGTTTGGCTTCCGCCCAGAGACAAGATATTTACATGGTGGAAAGTATGTGTGTATTTTTGGGGTGGCGTACTTAGATCTCTACAAATATTTTTAGTTCCTTCCCTGCACTCATGCGCAACCATCCCGTGCCATTCATCTCATTCCCCCATTCCCCACTTGTAAATTCATTTAGGAAGAGTTGCAAGACTCCGGTTTGGCTTCTGCTGGATTTCAAGCCTGCTGCCTAATGTCGTGTGAGACGGGATCTCCCAGCAGCCCTCCAGGTGGTTGTAAAGGGAAAGGTTTCTGAGGGCTGTAATACACCCCCCCCAGCTCTCTGCATGCCCAATCCCAGCTCTGTGTCAGATGTTTCCTCTGAGGTGGCAAGGAAAGCACAAAAAAGTCATTTCCAGGCTTAATGCAATTCATGTAATGACCTAAGGAGTCTACATATCATTGCAAGGGGGAGATAGAATGAACGCGTACTTTGGGATGGCTAAAACATTACAAAGTCATACACAGCCTTAATTCTTATCTAGAATTCTTAATTATTCTTAATTATATAGAGAGTGTAATATGAATTGACATTTCTTTTTCTGCATTTTCTGAGGTTATGTCACAATGAGCTGCAGAGTTGGCCAATATCTGTTTTAAGGGAACTGACAGGACTAGTATCAGGCTTACCACTTTAAGCAAGCATTTTTCTGATTTTCACACTCAATTTTCAGTTTCAGTGTTGTGCCAATGTTAATTTATTAACTGTTTAAGCGCTTGATGTTGTGAGATTTCAATCTATCTATCTCACTAAAAAAGAACAGGGATAGGGAAACAGTGAGAGCCTTGAAGTATCAAGTCTGAGAAGTTCCCAAATGTACCCTATCTTCTAATCTGAGATGAAGAAACTAAAAGCTCAGACACTTCTAAAAGCTGAAGCATTAACGTCCTTGTGCCCTGGAGGGCCATTTCCAACCTTAAAAGCCCAATTCCAGAGCTACTGAACTCAAGTGATTTCACTTTAAAAGTGCTTACTCTTTACAACTTCCTGAGAGTGGTGATAAAAGCCAGGTTAGAAAGTATAACTTTCAACCACATTTTGCAAAAGTGCTGGCCACAACTTAAAACAGAGCATTTTGATGCGCACAGCCAAAAGAAGCAGCACTCTGCTGGTTTTGTTCATGAGTGTGAACATTGCAAAATTCAAACCCTGATAAATTTGCTTCAGAAAACTCTGAGCAGCTAAAAAAAAAAAAAAAAGACAGAGTAGAAGGTAGGACTGAACGCAGATGCAGGATATATGGTTCATCCCAGATATGAAATATAAGTAGGAATACAGTCCTTTTTATTTTATTTTTTTTTTGAGGGATGCCTAAAAAGTGCTCCCAGTGTCACTGCAATGTCTTGGTATGGGGCCTGATGTTCATGCTAAAGTATCCCCAGCAGTTCCCACATGTTTCTGCTGGGAAGGGGAGATGATCTCTGCCTCCGAGGAGTGTTCAGACCAACACAGTGGCTCAGGCTGCCAAGCAGGAAATGTATATACACATATATATCAGTGTGTGTGTGTGTGTGCAAGTGTATCCTTTTGGAGCAGAAGTCTGAAATTACCAACATGAGCTAAAAACCCAAGCGATGGTTACCCTTGAAACAAACAAATAAACAGGTAAGACTCCTGCTGTGTGGCTGACCCTGGTGGCTTGGCAACAACGAATGGGGTTTTCTGAGCGGTGGCCCCAAGTGTTGGGTGTCGCTGCAGGATTTCTCGGTTTGCCTGGTGAATAGACCTCAGTGCACGTCCTCATCTCGGGGAAAGCCCCAGAACCCCGTTGGGTGGTTGGGCCAGCCTCAGAAATGGGAAGGCTTCCAAAGGAGCGAGCGAAAGAGCAATAGGATGAAGTGGAGAGACGCATTCTGCTCGGAGGAGCGCTCCGCTTTGCTGTGCCTTGAGGGTCATGTGCTGAACGGTCGGTGGCTCTGTTTCATAGAATCATAGAATCGTTTGAGTTGGAAGGGACCTTAAAGATCATCTCATTCCAATCCCCCTGCCCTGGGCAGGGACACCTCCCACCAGAGCAGGTTGCTCAAAGCCCCCCCCCCAACCTGGCCTTGAACCCCTCCAGGGATGGGGCATCCATGACTTCTCTAGGCAACCTCACCACTCTCACTGTAAAGAATTTCTTCTGGGGCTGGGCTGTGGGGAAACCAAAGGCACTTTGGGGAGCAGAAAAGCCTGTGCATTCATCTGCCTGAAATGGAGGGGTTTGGTGCAAACCATTTGGCCAGAGCAAGCAAGGCAGCCTTTGCAATGCTGCCAGTACCCCAGTTTAGGCATGGTTTCTGCCGTCTGCCACAGGGCTGAGACATACAGTTTTACTTCCACGCATGGTCAGGAGTGCCACAGCCCCACAGGAGGCTGCTGGGTGAGCAAAGAGCACTCACCTCTGTCTTTGGGGAGGGATCTGAAGGGCTGTAATGTGCCAGTCAGGTAGCACATGCCTTTAATTTCAAAGCTCAGCACCCATCACAGATGCAATGCTATTTGCTGCCTTTGTGCTTCCCTAGATTTTCAACAACTGGACTCCTTCCAGCAGCAGGCAGGAGAAGACAGGAGGAGAACAGACCATTCAGTGGCAGAAGATTGCGTTCCCCAGTTCCCTGGGGTAAAATCCTGACGCCGCTTAAATCAGTGGCAAAAATCCCATACACTTAAGTGAAGCCAGGATTTGCCTCCTGGGATCTGCAGGACTTAGATGCCAATATCTCAAGGTTTGACACCCAGAGCACCCTTCCATTGGCAACTTCCAGAGGTGAACTTTCCACAGTCATCTTCCTCCCCCATTTTCCTAAGCACATGAGGTACAATGACAGCCATAAAAAGGGATTTCTTATCCTACACAGGGCACCAGCTCCTGAATTCTGTCTTTAAAGGACTGTGTTTGAAATGGGAGACATTTTCTGCTCCTGCAAAGTTCCAAGTGGGCGAGTGAGGAGTGACAGCATCCTGCCGACAGCTGAGGAAGGGCTTTGTGAGACCCCAGGATCACTGGTTTTAACCTTGGCACCTTAGCTCATCACCCTTTTTCCCTGTGCCCAATTGCCAGGTCATTTCATTCACTTGGATCTTCCCAAGCCACCTTGGAAAAGAAAAAAAATGTATCTAGGAGGAGCGAGCAGTTTTTGATTTAAAAAGTGACAAATTGGCAGGGACATTCCATCAGCCACCTTTCCTCATTTTTGAACAGCTTGCAGGGTTTCAATCTCTCAGCAATTCTTTCTGATATTAGGCTGAATTTCCAATCAAACATTAAAAGGCTGAAAGGCCACCTGTCTACTAACATACATGAGAAAAAGGTCCTGTAACAAAGCAGCACCCCTGAAAGGACTGTGTTTTCAAACCCACTCACATGCATAACTTTTTAAGAGCTGTCACCATCAGAGCACATTTTACGGCCAGTTCCTGAAGGAAGTGGTTGTAAAGATGTGGCATGAAGAGCAGAAAATCCAGGTGCTGAGCAGAGAGCTTTTGAACTTACAGCAAATGCGTGATACTTTTTTCTAACCAGAACAACTGCTGTTTGTGACCATCTGAACTTTGAGCTACAAGAAAATGTCTTTGGGGTTCCGCAGGCTGATATCCTGTCTCTAACCACAGCCTATACCAGATACTTCAAAGGGAGAGAATACAAGAAACTCTGTATTGGAATCATCTGCTAGCAGAGGAAATTTCTTCCCAACATCAGACAATTTGTCATGGATTTATCCCCTCAAACAGGAAAGTTTATGTGCCTCTTAAAAAAAAGAAATTCCAATTGGATGTAACAGCGATGTGAGTTTATTCATTAAACCTAACAAATTTTTATTTGAAATATGTTTGATTTTTCTGAAATACTGTAACAACCCTTCTGCCATTTTCTCTGGAGATTTTTCTAGTGCTGAAGTTTGAGGCTTTTTCCCAGCCATTTTTTTTTTTTAACAGGTAGCCCTGCAAGTGTGATGAACTCCAGGAGCTGTGGCCCTATAGCGACCATTTTGCAAATGCCAGTGTCTCCTCCCCTGAATCCTTCTCCTGGCAAGTGGTTTTAATCCCCTTTTATGGATCTTTTAACCTGAATTTTCTTATTGTTGAGATGATATTGTGTTATTGTTTCTGAAGCCTCCTATGTGTCAAAGGACACAAAATAGATTGAGGCTATGAAGCAGGTAGCGAAAAGACAGCAAATTTATTGTTTTATTTATTTGTCAGATGGCTGACACGAGCTGGATTTATAATATTTGTTTTCTGGGACTCAGATGCTTTCAAAGATGGCTGTGCTGTAGCTGTGAATATAAACTAGGACAAACTGGGTGTCTGAGATAAAGGTGTAAAGTCCGTATTTAGGCTCCTAAGTACAAGTGGCTTTGCTCTGAGAGGTGTTGAATGTCTTAATTTCTTCCTGAAACCTGTAAGATTTCCTAGATGGGTAGGTGTAAAACATTTGGCCCACTGAAGTCGATGGCAAACTTCCCACTGGTTTCAGTCATATATAGTCACCCCCAAAATACAGCGTTAGGAGACTAATTATCAGCAGCTATTTTTTTAAAAGCCTGGCTAATACATAGAACAATACCAAAACGCCTCTTTCTGCTTATTTATTTGTGCAAAGCTCTTCTATGCATTTTCGCGTTCCCTATAAAGAAATACAGAAAAATTCTGCAGCCTGAGTTGCCGTCACGATCTATTTAAGGGTCATCTCTTTGGTCTTAGCCACAAGAAACATAAACGAAAGACCTGCTTCGCTTAAAATGAGGCCTGGGCAGCCAAATAGTAGAAACTTCGTGGTTCTGATGCAGAAACTCCTTGGGTGACGTTGGGATCCTAAATTGAGACTTCTAATTTGATTGTTTAGCAATTGCTGATCGCTTCAACATGAGCTACAGATAATCAGCATCTCTGGAAATCAGGCCACAGGCTAAAAATAGTAGGTATGGGTTGGTTTTTTTTGAGATGTGGGTCCTAAGGCTCTGCGCCTCATTGAATTTAATCACAGCTTGGAGGAAAAAGACACACACAAATTCGACTTTGGCTTGGTTTCTCACAGGCTTGAATTTGTACCATTAATCTTCTGCCTGTCCTACTCCTGTAACGGCTCTTGAACCGCATGGCCAGTGAAAACCAAACTGAGGTCTTGAAGAAGCTGATTGCCTATGGGCTTCATAAAAGTAGGCAGCTGTTAGTACTCCTGCCGAGGCAAAGCAACGTGTGAGCTCACCCCTGATTAGACACCAGGAAAACCATGTGGGAAAAGCCTTGTTATGAATGCCCTGACTGTGGATAAACTCTCAGCTGGACACTCAACATCCACCTCACAAGAGCAACTTGGCTTTCACACCATACTTCTCTCGCAAACAGCTAGTCATGCTCAGACACATCCTCTGGAAACCAAGCGCTGTTGTTTTCATCGCTTGTGGAATACTTGTTTTAACATATACCAGTGATATCTAGGAGGGAAGTGACATGTTTTCCCAATCAGGGCAAAGAAATGTGTCGAGTGATGCCCTGGGTTTTCTTTTCAGTCTGGCTCTAGCTGCTGAAGGGTCTGCCTCACAACTTGTTAATTCAGCTGAGAGTGTTGGCTCTGTCTCCGAAGGGCTGTAGGTGGATGATTTACTTTTTTTTGTTGTTGTTGCCAGATTGAAGTCTGCTTTTGCCTTTTTTCCCCACTTGCTTGTGCATCAGAACGAGTATCTTTCCATCTACAAAATTGAATTATTGTTAGCTGTAAAGTCAATGATTCCAAGAGATTTCCTTGGGCACGATGACTTGCATGATGACAGAGATTCCTGGGCTCCAAAAGGCTTAAAAAGTCTAGGTCTTGCTAATAATAAAGACCCAAAGGGAATAGTCCAGCTGACTGTATGTAGGCCAGACTTAATCAATTAACACACTGAGATAATGACATACCAGTTTATGGAGCCTCCTAAATACGATCACATGTGTAGACAGCCACTGGCTACAGGAGGTCTGATGGTTTCCCAAATTAAATAGCACAGGACTGCCAATATTTAGGTCTGGGATTTTCCAGAAAGCCACACTGAGATAGAGAGCGACAGCGATTTGTGAAGAAACGCGCATCTTTCCGTGCTAACATCTAAACCGGAACCATGGCTCAGGGGACAGCCATACCAGAAATAAATGTCTTTCAGCTGCAGTCCTTTGTGGCTGCTGGCTCCAAACCGATACGTGCCGGAGTGGTTCAGCCGAAGTCGATGGGACCGTTCCCCCATCCCTCTTCACAGCGTAGGGAAATGTCTCCCGCTTCGGAAGTTTCGGTCGTACGTTGTACTCCTTATTGTTCAAGCTCATGCCAGCCGACGTTTGCATTAACAGCTCTTTAAAAAAGCGGGCCTCCAAATGTCAAAGGGAGCCCCCTTTCATGTAGAAGATGAAAGCCACGTTGTCTTGGCTGAATTCCAGCATCTATCCTTGTGTGTTCAAGCGGATGATGGAGGTTTTCTTGTGATGGCTCCTGAACCGGCTGCCCTTTTACAGCCGATAAAGCTGAGTCCATTTGCCTTGATTTTTGCTGTGGGCTAAATTGGGTACAAAGGGGTTACAGTAAACTCTTAATTGGTGGTGGGGCTTCCATGTGTGTGTGTGAACCCTTCGTTCACCCATCTGTACAATGAGGGGTCCCTTCCTTTTCGACCCTTTCGTCTAATCTGGTTTGACTGTAAGATCTTCCAGGCAGAGATTGTTACCACATGGTTGCACGTTGTCTCCTGGGATGGGGACCCTGGTCCCAATGGTAAATAACTGCCTTCAACAGTTACTCTCACGTGAATAAATTACGACCGGCAGAGCGATCCGAGTCATCTATCAAATAACCCACAGCTCCACCCGCGTACAGCTCCTTCCATATGAATCCTGAGGTTAATTAAAAGAATCTAAAGAATGACGGGGTGATTTTGGTTGAGCACTGAAGATTGATGTATCCTCACAAGCTTCTTCCTCCAGGCTGGGAGTTTTGCACGGTTGCCGGCCACTCCCCAAAAGTCCAGCACTAGGTTTCTAGCGACTCTGCGCAGGCTATGCCAAACTACAGGTTTAAATATTCATTGCATTCCTCACATGCCAAATCATCCAAGTTGGAAAGCAGGAGCCTAAGATTTTGCAAAGCTGCTTTTGCACATAAAGACCATTAAAAATTCATCGTGACAGGGAAAAAACAACAACATCGCCAGTAGTAGGGAACTTTATGTTGACTTGGCTAATGCTGTGTGGGGCTAAGTTAGAGCTAACTCACATTAATCCACTTAAATGGAAGGGTGAGCCTGATCCAGTAAAAGCAATAAATCCTCTTTAGAGCTGACCAGACTCTGGTTGCACTAGAGGAGAACAGCGCTGAATGGCAAGCAGTTGGCAGGAGGTAACTGGATGGGGCCCGAATTTCCAATGCGCCAGGTAATTTAACCCACAGCATCCCCTTTCACCCCACATGCGCAGATCGGTTGTGGGTAGGACCACATCCCAAAGCTCTTGGTGCCAGAGGTGGAATGGTAGACTGCTGGGTAGGGAAACTCCTTGCCAATACAGAGCTAGAAAGGTTAAAGCAGCTCTTCGACATGTCAGGGAGTGGGTACTCCAGATGCCTGTGTTGGCAGAGCTGTTATCCCAGGCAGCACGAGCGGAAGGCATAAGATGCAGGGAGCAGAGATGGACAGACAAATGCCTAACCTATCATAGAATCATAGATTGGTTTAGGTTGGGAAGGACCTTAAAGATCATTGAGTTCCATCCCCCTGCCCTGGGCAGGGACACCTCCCACCAGACCACGTTGCTCAAAGTTCTGTCCCACCTGGCCTTGAACCCCTCCAGGGATGGGGCAGCCACAGCTTCTCTGGGCAACCTGGGCCAGGCTCTCACCACCCTCGCACCAAATTTCTTCCTGAGATCTCATCTCAGTCTCCTCTCTTTCAGTTTAAAACCATTACCCCTAGTCCTTGTTGCTCCATTCCCCGATCAAGTCCCTCCCCAGCTTTCCTGGAGCCCCTTAAGGGACTGGAAGGCTCCCTGTAGCCTTCTCTTCTCCAGGCTGAACACCCCCAACTCTCTCAGCCTGTCCTCACAGCAGAGGTTCTCCAGCCCTCACAGCATTGTTGTGGCCTCCTCTGGACCTGCTCCATCAGCTCCATGTCCTTCCTGTGCTGAGGCCCCAGAGCTGGAGGCAGTACTGGGGCAGGGGGGTCTCCCCAGAGCGGATCAGAGGGGCAGAATCCCCCCCTCACCCTGCTGGCCACTCTGATGGGAATGCAGCCCAAGATGCTGGGGGCTTTCTGGGCCACCAGCACACCTTCATGTTGAGCTTCTCATCCACCAATACCCTCAAGTCCTCCTCAGGGCTGCTCTAGACCTGGAGTTGGTGAGGCTCTGCCTTGCCTGCAGATGTCAGGAGAGATGGGCTAGCTGCCACCGCCTTGCTGTGGGTGAGGGGCTAACTGGCTTGCTCTTAAACTCCACAGAATTACATCTGACACTGGACTGGTTTTGGAGTAAGTGGCCCTCCGTGCCTGGGAAGTGGCCCTTACTATCAGAGAGCAATTTTCTCAATTCTGACCCAAGACATGGAACTAAATCCAGACCGGGTTAATATCTCCCTTTCCTTATTCCTCTGAGAAACGGGGCCTGCATTTGAAAGGCTGTTTAACACTTTGAAGCCACCCACAAGTTCTGTCTTTTCCTCCCACACAAGCTCCAAGGAACTGACTCATTCCCACCGTATTTTCAGCTGCGCATAGATCCTGCTCGCAGCCCGGGAAGATCCCCGCTCAGCCAAGGGAATCAAGTGCACATTGTGACTGGAGTTAGCTGGGTCTTGAAAGGGTTTCGCCACGCCGACCAACAGTCGGCTCTATCTGAAGACATCTGGCCTGCCTTTTGAAAGTGGAGCAGGAACCATATTCTTTACTTTGCTGGATAATTTATGCCTTGTCTGCTGTTCTCTGTTCATGATGCTTCCTTATGTTGACTGTTAAATTGCCGTCTGTGAAAATAAGCGACGCTGTCATCTGCTGTGAAATGAAAAGAGGTCTGCTCCGTGAGCAGGCATTCGGCTCTCCTTCCCCCTTCTCCGTGGCAAACTCCTGTCGCTTCTCTCCCCCGTGGGGATGCTGCTGTGGGTTTTGCAGCCCTTCAAAAGAGCGTGTACAGCTCTCCGTGGTTCGTAACTCAGGAAAATCAACAAGGGGAGACACAGATTTGTCCCTCTGTCCCCTGCCAGTCTCCTGAGATCAAACGCTCTTTCCAGTCTGGACTTAAGTCCTGACGTCCCAGGATTTCTAGCCCGCTAATTCTTCCACTGCTGAGGAAAACAACTCGCTTCTTGCTGACATCATGCTGTCCTCCCGCTACGCCGTATCCACTGTGAGTCTTCAAAGCTTCATGCTATGCCTGAACAATTACACCCACGTTTTGGCTGGGAAACAGAGACAAATGGAGGCAGTTAGAAGGAAGACATGGAAGCCCTGCCTTCCATTCTCCTGTTCTTCACACTGGGCTCATGACTGCTGGCTTTCCCCCTGCCTGGTAGCAAATCTCCAGCAAATACCCCTTGGGGTCACCGCTCTGTGCCTTTTCCCTGCTTTTCCATAGAAATACCCCATCTATTTGGGCTCTGGACCACTTCTGCATGCCGTGACACCACAGCACAGTCTTTACAGATAAACGTTCGCAGGTTTTTTGAGTGCAATCCTGCTCACAATATCGCTACAGAGGAGAGGGGGAGTAAACATCCTTTGCAGTACAAAGGAATTGTCAACAAACTCAGAGAAGAAGGGGAGAAATGTCCAGAGGCATGCTCCGTTTTTGGCTTGTTCCATTTGGCTTCCTTCGTGCAATTCCCTGAATGTCGGTCGTCCGTCCGTCCGTCTTTCCCCCGGGCCCCTCCCCCGGCAAAAATCTGGTGCAAAGGCCTGGCTCTTGCCTGCACTGTTAGCTAACAAAGTCAGGAATTTACCTCTGTCACCACCTGGGAATTGAATAATGTAAAACCCAGCTCCCTCCGTCCTACTGGTTACTGGGCTGAGTTCCATTAGCTTCTGAGGAGCTTTTTGGAGTGCGGAGTCCTGACCTGCTCACAGCGAGCTAGTATTAGCTGAGACATGAATAAACAATAAAGGAGATAAAGGAAGGCTGGGTTAAAAGCAACAGCTGTTTCCTACAGACTCCTGAATAAATTCAGGCTGCTCTTGCCGAGGGACTGGGCTTTTGTCCTTGTGCAAAGGTATGAACTGCTCCGGGAACCTTGTTCTGACACAACAGCAGAGTGCTATTCGTTTAGCATTAAACATAAAGGCTCAGCTCGAAAAGTTTAAAGAAGGAAAAAAAAAATGTCCATTTTGAAATGCGATTATTTCAGGTAGTTCCATTATTATTTCTTCTTTCAGCTCTGTTATCTCACTTCAGCTGTGACTCAAGGAGCAGAACTACACCCCAGATGATGTACATGTGCAGAGCAAAGTCCTTGGCCTGAGATAGTCTTTTGCTGACTCCAGATGTGCTCTGCCATAAACCACTTCGGAGGCCCGATAGGACGTTACTTAAGCCACTCGGTGGTTTTAACACTGATTTCAACAGAAGGAGCGGTCCCTTCTCCGTGTAACTAAGCAAAAGGTTTGGCTTGAGCCTGTTGCTATAATGAATTTCTAAAGCTGGGCTTGTGGGAAAGACTCACTCTGTCAGCAAAGTGGGGGCCTCTGTTCTATTCTACCCCCAGGAGGGCACAGCAAGTCTCGAGGCTCCAGGCATCCACTCCTGATTTCCACCAGCCGAGTGGAGAGAAGACCTTGGCCAGGAGAGGTGGATTTTCCTGGTACTTCTCTTGTGGAAGCTTGTGTGGAAACCCAGTGTTTTTACTTTTATAGGGGGATAGAGCCTTTGGTTATCTTAATGGTAGAGCAAGGGGAAATTCGAACATCGTGATCCAGGAACACGATAAATGCAATCTCTCTTAATGCAACAATCTGCTTTTCAGTTACTTCTACCAAGTTACCATATCTGAAAATCCTTTGCAAACTCTACTTGCTCGGGTAATTTGCTGACGGAGAGGGTTGAGGTTTTTGTTGTTTTTTTGTTTTTTCAGGGGGGAGTATTTTTTTGTGTTATGCTTAACAAATCTTCCTTGAGCTGATGAAACAAGGCCCCGGATGGTCTGCATGGCCTGGCCGCTTTTGTTTACATGTGTGAAACCTGCAACAAATTTGGCTTCCAGATTAGCTGGTCCCTGTCCTCCCCCTCCACCTCCCAGCTGCAAACTGCAGCACTTTGCTCTGGGCAACACGGGCACTGGCACTGCAGAGACCTTCTCCGCCAAAAAAATAAAGAGTTTGGAGATTTTGTAGGGAGGCAGAGTTTCAACTAGCCCCATTTTTATTTTCCCCTCTTTTTTTTTTTTTTTTTTTTTTAAGCAGGAGATATAATCTGTTTTAACATATGGATTAGCATCCCTGGTGTATCTACATTTCCAATACGAGGTGCTTGGCTTGAGTTTGTGGCTCTCAGGGGTGGCTGTGGAGTACCTGGGCTGGGGGCAAACTGGCCACCTTGGGAGAACAGATCACACCAGCCCCATCTCCTCAGGGAATCTAGTAGTGAATGGTAAATTTGAGCTGTGGTTGCATCTGCTACATCCAGATTTCCTCTATCTTCTTGTTTTGTTTTGTTGGGGTTTTTTTTTTAGGGGGAGGAGGAGTAAAATGCCTGGAAAAGTAAAATCTAAGGGTAACCGAGCCTTAAAAATTTTGCTATTTGGATATTTGAAATGAGTAATGCCTTGCCTTAGAACCTAAATGTATAGAAATACGAACCTGCTAAATTTCTAATGCTGTTTTAGGAGAGGACCTCTTTGTTTTAAAGTTTAATATTAGCTAGAACACAAATAGAAACCTTCAGCATTTCCCTTTTAGTTTCTCTTTGCGGTTTTTCACCAAGTCTTGCCCATCCCGACTGCTTTCCTGAGGCTCTTTTTTGTTTATCCTACACCATTTCCTTCCTTCCTTCAAGTCCAGACCTCCTTGCTCCCCTGGGGCTTCCTATGATAGCTAGGCACTAATCATGTACTTCTGCCCCAGAAGCACAGATAGAAGCTTCCTCCCCCTGCTTCCAGTCAAAGGAGGATGTAAGGCATAATGGTAATCTTAAACAACACTGCTATTCATTGTTTGGGAGATCTGGGAAATATCCTTGAATTCAGCTTGCTAAATTAGCTGCTTCTTGAGTAACCCACAGCTGCTGCGTATCTGTCCCGTTCCATTTTACAAAAATGCAGCAGTTCTCATTACACACGATATTCTCTCGACATATGGACCTTCCATTAGTTTATGTCTCTGTGTAGCTCTGTTGCCATGAACGTATACACAGAAACATTTTCTTTTGTGCTTAAAACCAAACCAAAACAAAAAAACCAAACAACACCAAAAACCACCAACCCAACAATTCTCGAAAATAGATTAAAGACAGCCATTCGCAATTATTCAGATGGAGCAAAGATGTTGGAGCGCCTCAGACTCCAGCCTGTGTCAGGAGCCAATAGTTAGATGAAAATGTTGCTTCTGGCAGTAAAAGTGTAACTACTAGTGGTTTTAAGGCTTCGTCCTGCCTGTTGTGCACATGAATATCTCCCCTTAAAGCTGGCAGGCGCTGTCTCGTGCAGGACCTGGAAGTCAGTTGGGCCCTCGGTGTAAGGTGATGCTTAACCATCTCTCCCAGCCTCCTGAGGAGGCAGCGACATGGGGTGGTTTTGGGGTTTGGTCTCGTGTGTTTGCTTCTTCACGGCGGAATTTGGTTTGAAAGAAAATAGGTTCCTGGTGTTAGTGGATTTACACTTCCTGCCCTTTTAATAACTTCTCCGAGCGGGGAACTTGAGCAAACCTTGGGGAGAAAATGGTTTTATCCCTTCTCCCACTTGTGCGCTTTCCTAGGCTTTACTCCTCAAAGTGGAGCTGTCTCTTTGAGGTAAACCCAGACCTCCATCTTTGCTGGGCTCCCCGTGAAATAGCTGGTTCCAGTAGGGTGTCATCTTGGCATCCTAAAGCAAATACTTTAAATAAAAATTCAATGTTAGAACAAGTAAGAATTTTCCTTAGACCTCTTAGAGCACAGTCCAACACCCCTCTTATCCCATCCAGAGCTTATTTCATTGACTGTGGAAGGAGTCTGGCCAAGGGGGAGCACTGGCTCTGCTCTGAACCATTGAAAAGGGACACATTTGCACAATGACTGCTGTCACTTTGCACAAACCAAGGGGTGGAGGATGGGGGAGCAGGGGGGGCAAACCATGTCCTCTAAAGGGCATCCTCAAGCTATCCTTCACTGCATGGTCACCTGCAAGGGCACACAAATGTGTCTGCGACCGTGGTTTTGACTGTGTAACCATGGAGAGTAAGCCACTGGTATCCATCTCATTGCCTTCCTTCCTTCTTCCCACCTACCCTGGTGCTCTCTCTTGTCCTTCTTTCCCTCTCTCTGTCTCTCTCCCATCCTGCTTGTTTTTCTTTTCTTGAGTTGCATTCTCCTTATTCCGTTTTTGTCTTGCCCCGAGCTGAGGACTTGACTCGCTACTCTTAAGTTTGGGGTTCTAGCTCTCTGTCATTCTTGGGGATGTTGCCGTGCTTAATCCTGCCTTCTTCAGGGATGTACCTCGTTCCTCCTTTCATGACTGAACTGCAAATATGCAACCTCAAAAATATCCACCCAACTAGAGCTACAACATGCTTTGCTCCTCTCCCTGAGTCTTCTGCAAGGTGTATTCATGCCCGATGATACCTTCTTAGTGCTTCTGTGCCAAACGAAGGGAGGATCATTTCTCTGCTGCAGGAGCTACAGAGCCCTTGGAGACCCGAATCTCCACAAGGACGTGTCTCCTGCAGCCTGGGGGAGCTACAAGTGCTTGGGACTGTCAGGTACCCTGTTTCACGCTGGTGCATGTGTGAGGGTGTGCGGAGGATCCCCAGGAGCTGGTCAGCTGTGTGCAAGGAGCTGCCAAAACCTGGCAAATGCCAGAGGCTGAGGACACTGCTGCAGCCCCTTGACGCCATACAGGTGCTCAATCCTGTGCTATAAGGAGATGCCTCCTCCCCACCAGGATGCACAGGCAGGACCTCTTTGCAGGAGAGGCCCTTCCCATAAAATAGAAGAAGAAGGTTTGGGTTTCCTTTCAGTGGCCTCTAAATCATTTGTCCAGAGCACCAAAGCGTCTCTTCCTTTAGAAGTCATCTATGATTGTGTTAGTATTTATGCATAAATGAATATTAATGGTGAATGTGGTCTGACTACTGGGCCCATTTCCTCCCACAGCTGCTTTTGTGTGCGAGACCTGATCCAAAAACATCTTGCGCCCACATCTTCCAGCCCGGCCAGCCTGACGGAGAACGCTTTGCTGGTGAGGGCCTGTTGTGGTTTCGGCATGGAGGCAGCACATAGCTGCTCGGTGCCGTCAGGGTCTCAGCAGACCTGCACTTGCCTGGCAGCAGAAAATACCCGGGGAACGTGTATTTTAACCAGGGAAAAAAAAAGCTGATGTGCCAGAGGCCTCGTATTGTAAGGGAGGTTGCAGCTGAGCAGAGGTTTGGAGGGGCTGAACGCCGGGGTTGGCTGTTCCAGCTGGCAATGGAGGCCCACCCACAGCTTGGGTGGCGTTTAGGGCTCCAGATTTCAACCTGAGCACCTGAAATCAACTATTGGGAACACCTGCATTATAGCCCTTTTATTTGATTTGGATAGGGTTCTGCGCATTTCTGCATTTATCTTTTTGTGGCTTTATCCCAAAGAGATTGCTGGGACTGAGCCAGGGATTCCTGCAGGAAAAGACGGTCCCAGAGACAACAGGTTCTGAGAACAAATACTCCCAACACCCCATTTTTTAATCATTAAATCAGCATATCCTTACAGGTTTGGATTTATTTAAGTAGGGAAAGGGATTTGGGGTGTGACTTGCACATCCACACTAATTGCTACTCATATTTTTTGGTGCAAAACCCTCACAACTTCTTGTGACCGACCTGCGAAAGGGATTTGCGCGCTCAGAAACTCCTGAGTGAGTAATTTTGGACGCACACACCCAAAAACGTTGCAGACAATACACGTGCATCACACACGGGGCACTTCTGCTGAGAAGGGGCCTAATTCAGAGCGTACAGCAGGCAGCAAAATGTTCCCGTTGCCCCAGATGAGTCACAAATAATTGTTTTAATCACGCGGTCCAATTACAACTTAATCCCATCGATAGGAAATAAATGCTCCCACCTTTGGTGGGCAAAGCCTCACGCCTGGCAGCTGGGCTGTGTTCCTGGTGCTGAAGGGAAAGGGGGTTGGAGGAAGGATGGGTGGTGGAACGCTTGAAAACCCTTCTTTTGGCCCAAAGTGGGAACAGAGCAGCCCGCAGAGATACTGTCACAGATCCAAGCAGGCTGGGGTTAAACGGTTTCCTCAGCTTTTCTCCCTAAATCAATTTGAATATTCTTGGCAAGCTCTGTTACTGTGCATGGTGGGCAGCTGTGATTCAAGCAGGGATTTTTTTTTTTTCCCCTCCTTTCTACTGTCCCAGTCTTCCTGTCTTGTGCAGATGTGATCCTTTCCCTCTGTCTGCCTAACAGCTAATTATTTTACCAGACGAGCCAACAGTCTGAAGAAAACAGACCACGCATATTCTTGAAAGCAACAACTGTGTTACAATATCAGGGGGGGATGGGAAATTAAAAAAAAAAAAAAGGAAAAAAAAAAAAGAAAAAAAAGAATGAGTCGCTTCCTTCTGACCCACTTTGCTCCTTAAGAAAAACCTCCAAAAATAGCAAGTGTTCTGATTTATAAAGGACCAACCTACCTCCCAAGTTAGTGCTTGCACTGTGGATTTGGGGAAAGAGGGGGAAAAGCCAGCTTGGATGTAAAAGGCATCCAGCCCCCCAAAAACCTGCTCACCCCTTTTACTGCAAAAACGTGGACAAGGGCACATCAGCAGCTCACTGGAAACTGCCCGGGTGGCACCAAGCTTGCTGAAGTTTCATTCCCAGTGGCAATTACGCCTTTCTGATTAAAATCATTAGTGCATGGGTCTGGGAAGAGCACAAATTCCACGTTCTGTGTTTGGTGGTTATGTCTGAGGGGGCTTTTCTGGTAGGGGTAGATACCTGAGATATCTGGGCTTTGCAGCCCGTGCCAAAGCTTACAGCTGGAAACCACTGTCTGCCGCATCCCAGGTGTGAGCTGCGAGCTACCAGGGAGCACTACAAGCGGGAGGTTTTGTTTTGTAGGTATGGGCTGCATTTGGAGAATGCCTACAGCTCTGAGTGTCACAGGCAGGACAGGCAGAGGAATGTATCGTTTCCAAATCCCCCCAGCAGCCCAGCACCAGCTGCCCACTGGTGACACACGGAAAGGTGTGTTGTCCTGCTGATCTTAGAATCACAGACTGGCTTAGGATGGAAGGGACCTTAAAGGTCATTGAGTTCCATCTCCCTCCCACCTCCCACCACACCAGGTTGCTCAAAGTTCTGTCCAACCTGGCCTTGAACCCCTCCAGGGATGGGGCAGCCACAGCTTCTCTGGGCAACTTGGGCCAGGGTCTCACCACCCTCACACCAAAGAAGTTCTTCCCCACATCTCACCTGAATCTCTCTGCTCTGGAAAGGTTGGCACGTCCCTCCGTTTGGGGGGCCCTAGCTCAAACCCTGTTTGGAGGGTCTTGGTATTTTTGCCAGTGGGGCAATAGTGTACAGATGCTGAGAGGCAGGAATGAGGGCTTTGAAGGAAGGCATGTGCCTCGAGATGAGGTAGAAGCTGGCCGGTACTTTTTGGAAAGTGAAATTAGAGCCTAGGGTGCTAATTGTTGGTGGGTTTCAGCACTCCTGGTAAGAGTTCTACAGAGGTCCTGCTGCCGCTGGCAGAAAAGCTGCAGGGTCTTTAATCATAGAGAAATGCTGCTGTATTTTTGGCAGGCAGTTCTTTTCCTAGGGGATAACAGCACGTCCCAAGGTGGGGTAAAACCAGGGCCTGTCCCCAGCACATTCCATCCACACCAAGGGTCCAAGCGCCCCGGGTATATTCTCTTTGAAATTCCACAAAAACAAATCCTTGCGTGCAAAAGGTGACCCATACTGCTGCCTTCCTGAACCTGGGTCAGCAACTCCTCCTTCAGTTTGACTCGCAGCTCAAACGTTGGAGTTGCTTTTGAGGAAGCCCTCTGTTCTCCTGAAGGCAAGTTTCCTGCCTCGGAAACCCCCCTGAGCATCGGGATGGGGACAGCCCTGTCCATCCCCGGCTGCCTCACTCGCCCTTCGAGGACAAGAGCCAAAAGAATGACTATTCCTCGTTCCTTTGTTGCCATTTTAAAAGCGGATAACCATTTAATTAGTTGCTCGCCCTCCGGGGCTGTTAAGTTCTTGTGTAATTACGTAATGAGCAATTATCGTGACCTCGTTTTGTTCTCACCTGGTGCTCCGTGGATTCCAGCACTGACCACGTTTCTAAGCTCTACGGGCCAACAAGAAGGGTTTTCTTCGTGGGGACAATCCACCAGCCCGACGGGTGCTGATATTAAACCCCACCTGCTCTTGCTGGAGTTTGAAGTAGGGCTGGAACCTGCTACTGTGGGAAAACCCTAAAATATTCCAAAGGGATTCTGTGGTTTGGGTGCTTCCCGAAATCCTGCCTTTCATGTCCTTAACGCCACCCTTGCCTTTTCCTGCTTTGGCAGGGAAAAGACACGGCGGGGTTGAGAAGGGGAAGTTATTGGACCAAGGCAAAGGTTTAGATTCGGAGGAGCCCCCCCGAAGGGCTGCTGCGCTCAGAAAAGGGCCCGATGCAAGTCAGGACTTTACAGGATGCACTTGTGTTGAGGTCAGCAACTGGCAATTAATTAATTCGTTAAAATACCTGGAGAGATTTAAAATGGGCACGGGGTGCGTGCATGCGTGCAAGAGGAGGATCTTGAAACCACTGAAGCTGTAGAGCAAACAAAAACCAGATGGGAGATGGGCGCGGTGATGAAAAGGTGTAGGCAACGGGCCCGTATCTGTCATTATTCCTCCAGCTACAATTTAATTACCGTTCCTAGGCTTTGGGGAACAGAGATGTTTTGGTTTGGGTTTGGTTTTTTTTTTTTTTAAAAAAAAGAAAGAGGTAGGGGAAGGAACACAAGTTCTGCACTTGGAAGATGCCCCTTAGCACCATCCCAAGTCTCTGCTACTATTCTTAATGTGCTTTAGTCATCACTCAGAATAGAAACCGTTTCCCTCATCTTTAACATTAAGGAATTGCTTTTAAAGGGGAAAAAAAAAATTAGAGAAGGAAATCCCCACACTTCTTTTCCTCTCTGAATTCCTCCTCCTTGTTTCAGCAGCACCACAACAGAACTGGGCAAGAGGAAGCCCTTCCCCAGCCATCTTGGGTGAGAAGCAGATGTGCCACCATCCATTGATGCAGGTGTTGGCTGTGAGACCAGGGCACAGAAAGGTAAGCTATTTCCCTGGAGGACATCACTTAAAGCTGATCTTAATGTCATAACGCAGTGAAGGCAAGAGGCAAAATTAGCAGCTAACTCCAAACGAAGATTGTGGGTTTGTTTTTTTTTTCCCCCTTTAAGTCCTATAATGGCAAAGTTAGAGTGACTTGAACCACCACCAGGACAACAAACCAACCTGTTAGAAAGCAACGCCGTTCTCCTGGTTGCTGGAACACGGGAAGAAATATATTTGGATTTAAAAAAAAAAAAAGAAAAAAACAAACACTGAAACCAAACAACAAAAAACACCCCTGATTTTTCACAGTATTGAAAGAGCTAATGAAGTTTTTTGTGGAAAATAGATGAAGTGCCCGCAGGGAGGAATTTGCTATTGAAAAAGTTGACTAGCAAATGTCGACTGAGCTGTATTTAGCCCTTTCCACACAAAAGCCATGTCAGATGAAGCAAGCCAAAGGGGAGGAGTGGGGAACATGAATTATGACTGAGCCTGACTTTAAGTTTTATTTTTTTTTCCCCTAAGAATGCACAGCAATGGAATAAAGATTTGGGGCTTAGGGGCTTTTTTTTTTTTTTTGCTATTAAAATCCTGTCTACCTATACCTAAGATGACACGTGCTTGACCCAGCCACCCAGACAGATGCACCCAGAACCAAACTGCACATCCTGGTTCATGGAACACACACACACACACCCCACCTACAATATTCTGGGGTGAAGATGCTGGTTGGGCTCGTTTTGAAAGCCAGATAAATGGACTGTGATTAGCAGGTTGGCCACTAATCACAGAATCCACACAGCCAAGTGAGAAGGACAAAAATTCAGGTGGCAAGAACTGCTTCAAACAAGTGCATCTTTCAAAATGCTACCCCATTAACTGCTCCTACGGTTCTTCTAGCAGTTGAAATGCAGGTGATGAAGCACACGAGGTCACGACGCCAAGGAGATTTTTCCTAAACGCAGCGTTATTAGGTGGCTTCTGGGCTTAGACAGGGATGTTGAAGTCAACAGAAGGTGAGGGGTCTTCCCATTGTAGAGTTCTAAGCACAGAGCTTGAACTAGAAAAGATTCCCAGTCCAAGGATAAGAATTTGATTTGATTTTCAGAGAAACTAAGATGGAGGGAGGGGAAGTCTTGGCTAGAGAATGGAGTAGGGCTGCTTTTCTCACTCCGTGACAGCGATCGATAGGGAAGGTGTTATTTTGCCGTGTCAGATTTCCTCAACGTAAGCAGCTCATGATAGCTTGGTGGTGGAAGTTAAGTTAGAGAAAAAAAAAAAAAACAACTGACAAAACTGTGATTTCCCAAAGGAAACAAAGCAAACATGATCTACTTCGAAAAAAATCTGATTTTATTTTTGTATTGAAAAGACCTGTCAATTTAAATAGATGTTTATTTCCATTCACGGTCTCAACCAGTGTTGTGTGTTAACATTATTCAGAACTGTATAAAAAGCCATTTGTGTTACATCGGTTAACATCCTAGAACACTCGGAGGCGGGGTGGGGGGGAAAGAGAGGAGGGAGGGGTTTGAAGCAGCTTAACATCAAAAATAGGATGTTCCCAAAAAACTTAACAACTGATGCGGCATCTTCTATTCTAATTTTATAGGAGCTGAAGCATATTGCAAATACAAACTCAAGTTATTTGGTCTTCTAAAAAAAACAAAAAAAAACCCAAAACCCAACAAAACCCACTTTAAAACCAGATTGCTTTCTTGGCAATATCGAAGCTGTCAGCTGAGAGAACACACACACACACACACACACTGTGGTGTGTGCAAACACACACGGTGAGCCACACCGAGCACAACTGGAACACCCCATTCAGTGTTTGGATTACGCATGCGTTCTTCTGCATCCACGATTGCTGGGATTTAAAATGCTAGTTACCTTTCCTTTTTTTCTTTTTTTAAAATATATACACGGTTTCCATGGAAACCCCAGATTCTGCACAATCAACTGACATTTGTTACTCATGGTGCTGTGAAGTTCTCCAGTGAAAGGGCCAAATTCCAAAACCTTTGCTCGAACGTGCACATACCTGACCAAGGCCAACGAACAAGGGAGAAGGCAGTTTAGAAAAGGGGTTGCAGGGTCAAGGCCTAGATTTGAAAAAAATAAAATAAAATACAAATCACATGACAGATTGTCATTTTAAAAAAAAATAATTAAAATTTAAAAATCATTCTTTGGTTTATTTCCATGAGTCTCAACGCTGTCTGAAAAGCCCAGAGACAGTCACGTGAGAAACCATAGCCCTAAAAGCAAGCTCACAGCATTTTTAAAATCTTGTGTATTAAATGCTCCAAAGACTACAGGAATTCAGAGTACCCCTTACATTCACGTCCCCCAAAAAATGTAGTAACTGCTTAAGTGCATGCACTGAGGCATGACCGGCATGCCTGTAAATTCATATTGTTCAAGTTAAGAGTAAATATAGCTGCAAAAAACCCCACCCACCTATAATTAAACGGTCATTACTAGCAATACTATAGTGACTGTCTTGTTATTAAAGAAATGCAGACGTGGTTTCTGCCCGTTTGGCGCTCCCAGCCAAAAGGAAGCTGTCCTCTCCGTTTAGAAAGAAAGCAAATTTTCAGAGTCCAAGGGAGTTTAATATTTCCGTGTTCCTGGGGTCAATTGTTACTGTAAAGATGTAGACAAATGGCAAGTGTACGAAAGCATCTCTCATACATTCCAGGGTTCGCAAGTCAAAAAGCAGAACTTCACTTCCTTACGCTTACAATGTTACGGTAGGCTTGGAAAACAAGTAAGAAGTGATATTATAATATTTCCACGAAAAGCAAAGTAGAACTAAGTCTAACTGCCATTCGTACGCAAGGAGGTGTTTTGTTTTTGTTTTTGTTTTTTTTTTTTTTTTCTTTTGCTATGCTTTATGTAAGGCAGATTTTATTGCAAAGATAGTTACCGAGTCCGCTAGTAGGAAGAAAAATACAGGCAACTATACTCGGAGAAGATGGCTGATAATTACTAGTGACAACTTCCATTTTTCAGAATAACTCAGCTTTAATGTACTTTCTGGAAACAGCATTTTAAATCACTGGTTTTTTTCACTTCCTTCCCCATCACACGTTAAGCATCAAAAAAAAAAATCAAGACTGGACAAAATGAATTGTGGATATTTACCAACCAACAACATCTCATATTCCAATGTTATTTTTAACTGGAACAAATATAGGTCATTCTTTATAATCTACTGCCAGTGGTTGTTTATAAATATCTGCTTTCTGCAATAAAAACTGGTCACCGAAATATTCATTTGCAATAACTACTTGGCACTAGGTTAATATACTTGTAAAGTTTAATGGAAGTGCTTCTGATGTACATATAAGCACTTAAAACATCAGACTTTTAAAACTTGGTTTGGGGGGGTTTTAGTATCTATAGTTACAGTTTTCACAAGCATTTCTGAAAGTATTCAATCTCTTCAGAAGTTTAGAGGCTCCTGTCTCAGCACACCTAAGTTTCTCAACAATTACAGAACAGCTAATTTAACATTCTTGCCCTCTATGCTGAGACAACGCGGTACCAAAAATTTAGCTATAAAAAAAAAAAAAAAAAGAGGCATTTTTGGTCAGACTGACCCCCAGCTGTCCCTTAACAAAAAAGCAACACAGCTCCAACCTGTCTCCTCCCTCCAGAAAAAAAAAAAAAAAAAGACACCTAAGGCCACAGTTTTACATTTGCCAGAGTATCAGGTGTTTCTCCCTTTGTGGCAACTGCCTACGTGCCCACGTCCAGAAGTACGCTAGGAAAGCCCCACCACCACCACCTTTAAAGGATAAACCACCTCAGAAGCCAGTTCAGGCAGCAGCGCGGACGGAACCACGTTACATCGAAACAGCGTGTTAAAGCCATTCCAGCTAGTTAAACTAGTTTCTAAAAACGTTTAATCGAAATTCCTAATTGCAGGAAATTAAAAAAAAAAAAAAATAAATCTTAATGTAGAGAGAGGCAAAAAGATGCAAAGGTAACCACCACGATGATCCAATAGCAAAAGCTTCTGTTTAAAAGCTTTTTTTTTTCTTATGCTAAAAAAAAAGGCACACAACCCCTCGTGAACTAGAGACAAAAGCTAGCAGGACTATAGCAATAAACCCAGAAGAAAAAGCCTACCAGAATTACCCAATTGCCTACTGGGAAGGAACAATGAAGTAGACAGGCTGCTCTCGCTCTGTTTTGTTTGCAGGGAAGTGGTCAAATTTAATAGTCAAATTTAGCCACATTAAGAAACATTTAACAAAAGCTACCCCAAGAAACCAAGAACAAAACCTGACCTTTGGGTCAAAAGGCCACAGACAGGCCCATCCATAGCATGTAGCTGAGTGAGTTCAGAGATTGGCAATGAAAGGAAAAAAAAAAAAAACAAAAAACAAAAAACCACAACAAAAACCCAAAACAAAAAGCTTTAGACATGTGATGGGAACAAGCTTTGGGATTTATCGAACAGTCACACCAAGCTTCTCCAGCACACGCACTCCCTTTTCTTGGTATTCTTGTCGGGTCATCCAGAAGTTGTCTTTGTCTTTCATGATGTCTGCTAGAACCGCGCCGCCCAAAAACACCATGTGCTTTCGACGAGGCGGATCTTCAATCCGGATCTTAAATTTCTAAGGAAAAGAAAAGAAACCCTCACTAGGATTCTTGAAATTAAGCCTTTCAAAATAAAACTGTGTTTTCCCATCAGAACAATGAAATGAAAACCCTTTAGTGGGAAAAATGCAACCAAAATAACAAGATGCTGGCACAGGGCACTCTGCGTGAGCTTCCGCTTGCACCAACTCAAGTGAAATAACTACTTTGCGCAGTAAATTAGAGACAGCTATTGACACTTTTCCCAAAATTATACATTCGGTGTATCCACAAAAAGCCCTGGAGTCAGAATGCAAATATATGGTCTTAAATTTTGTATTTCATGAACATTCCATGAGTGCAATACTTCCTAAGCTTCAACAGCTAAAATTATAAGAAGTTATCGGATCATCGAATCACAAAATATTTTAGAATTATACAAAGTTTTAGAAGGGCAGACAGAACAGATTTTAAATTTACACAATCTAACCCAGCTTAACTAATTAATATTCCCTTAAATTCTTCAATGCTAAAATCCTAACTTCAAGAGCAAAAATGAGTACAGCCAAAGCTATGCACAAAATACTGTTTTTAACTTAAAACATTCTGTACAACTGAGTCATTCCACAGAGCTGCAAAAGATCTTTAGACAACGCTGTATTAAGACCCAGGGAAGTTACAAGGGAAATTTAATCCATTTGAAAGTGTGCTAGAACTCCAGCCTCTTACTTTGGAGTATTTAACTTAAAGCATGAACCAAAACTTTCGAAAATAAAAATAAGATTAAAACTAAATAAATAATTTTTGCTCAAGGGTGACTTTCTCTAAGGCACAAAAACTTACTAGCTTCCTTAAACCTACATTACAAGTTGTGCCCTAGTGTTTAACAGCCCATTTTACGTTCAAAATAACCGAAAACTTCAGGAATCACTTGCTGATAGCAGGGACTAGAAGGTGGCTTTATTGCAGATATAGTCACAAGAAGCCACCCTACTCCAAAGGAACTGAGAAGCAGCGATTTTCCAAGTTTCTCCTGGCATTTCTGACTACTTGGTTCCCTCTAGTGGGGATTCAGGATAAATCTCGGCCCACACACAAATAAAGCCACCACTCGCTACCCACCGAGAGTTTTTCCACGTCTCCTTTCAGAACTCGTTCCAGGTAGAGCTGTTTAAGTTCCCGCTCCAGTCGCGAAGGCAGCCCAGGGTACATGGTGGAGCCTCCAGACAGCACGATGTGCTTATAGAATTCAGACCTGACCAACAACAAAAAAAAAAGAATAAACTTTCCAGGTTGGGGGCTGAGCTGTTGGAGAAAAGCTCTGAGAAGAAAGACCTAGGAGTTCCGGTGGACAATAGGATGCCCATGAGCCAGCAATGTGACCTTGTGGCCAAGAAGGCCAATGGCATCCTGAGGGGCATCAAGAAGAGTGTGACCAGCAGGTCGAGAGAGGTCATTCTGCCCCTCTGCTCTGCTCTGGGGAGGCCCTATCTGGAGCATCGGGTCCAGTTCTGGGCTCCCAAGTTCCAGAAGGACAGGGAACTGCTGGAGAGGGTACAGCAGAGGGCTACGAAGATGATGAGGGGCCTGGAGGATCCCTCCTATGAGGAGAGGCTGAGGGACTTGGGTCTGTTTAGTCTGGAGAAGAGAAGGCTGAGGGGGGATCTGATCAACACTTACAAATACTTCAAGGGAGGGTGCCAGGAGGATGGGGCCAGTCTTTTTTCAGTGGTGCCCAGGGACAGGACAAGAGGAAATGGGCACAAACTTGAGTATAAGAAGTTCCACCTAAACATGAGGAGGAACTTGTTTCCTTTGAGGGTGGCAGAGCCCTGGAAGAGGCTGCCCAGGGAGGTGGTGGAGTCTCCTTCTCTGCAGACGTTGAGAACCCGCCTGGACATATTCCTGTGGGACCTGCTCTGGGTGGACCTGCTTCAGCAGGGGGGTTGGACTAGATGATCTCCAGAGGTCCCTTTCAACCCCGTATCCTTCTGTGATAGTGTTGTATAGTATACTCTGTAGTACAAGTAGGCACAGGAGACTAAATACTACTGCATGGCAGACTTGCTCATGCTTTTCCAGGTGTCCTTCATGGAAGCGTTAAAAAAAACACCCCAAAATCCAACAAAACTAGATTTTAAGCGTTCTGCTCTTACCTGGTATCAATGTCAGCAGCCTGGATGGTGTTAAACAGCAACTCAGCCACACCAACCCCCTCTACGTTGATTAAGTGAGGCTGGAAGAGAGCCTCTGGTGCCTCAAACCGTTCTCCACCGACTTTGATAATCCTGCCATCTGGGAGCTAGTGAAGAAAAAAACCCAGCATTTAGAAGACTACCTTTAGCCACTTGGATACTAAACAAACCAAGAGGAAATGACCTACATTGTTCCCTAATGTTTTAAAACCGGAAATTGTTGGTAATTGTCACCGCTGCAAGAAGCCATTCAGCATTACTGAAGGAAGAAATAAATTCTTTGACCGTTACGCAATTTACTTAGAGACATCAGGGACCAGGTACATCAATATGGAGGTACCGAGCACATTTCCTCACAATACAGCTCCTATCAGTGATCAAACAGATGATCTTACAGCAAGAGTAACGCTTTCCTGCAAGATCTTTTCTTCCATGTGTCATCAAAGGAAGTTTCCACTAAGAGCAAGTTTGCCATTCTTATCACCAGGTATCAATCACATGTCAATGCTAGAGGGACACAGCCGAAACAGCCACACGCTGGAGTAAGTCTTTCTCTCTATGTTCTCGTAATTTAATATTCATATTCTACTATTCAACGATCTACATTGACAAAAATGATCACAGCCTGATGGTAAATCAAGAGCGAAGGCGGCGGGGGGGGAATGGGGGAGCGAGCTACTGCCAAAAGAAACGTAAAAGGAATCAGAGGGAAATCCTACCTGAATTTAAACTTACGAAGTTTAGAACAAGAAAAGCTCTTGAGCCACCCACCGTGTAGGATTCAACCAGTACTGTGGTCTCTAGTGCCAGCTTCTGCTCCTGTTCGATGTTGTATCCCACGTAACACAGTTTTTCCTTGATCATGCGAACCGTCTCGAAGTCAGCAGAATGGTTGAAAGCATACCCTCGCAGCAGGAGGAGCTGGAGACAACACACGGCGTCAGCAGGACACGAGAGAACGCTCAGGATCTCTTTATCAGTAGAGGTGGACACTCAAACACGTATCTTGGAAAGTTTATTTCCCTTTTTTCTAACTGCAAATTTAGTGTTAAGTCAAAGCTGTCCCCTGTGTATCCGTTATTACCGGGGAAGCAGAAGAGCAGCAGAATTGCTTCACGTTGGAAATTTTCTTCTTCTTCAACACAACTTTCAGTATAATCATTACAAAGACAAGTGAAAGATAACCAAAAAAATTCTTATATATAAGACTTCACTTCAGAGCACTCTGCCATTCCAGTTTAACCACCAGATTTGTCAAACGAGACTGTTGCTTCTATTGTTTTAAAAAGCAAATGTTCTATAAAGCATACTGTCTTATTTAATAACCATTAAAGAATTACTACGCTATTTTCCACGCTGTAAGAAAAAGTCTGAAAACAGATGAGTAGAACTGACAGAATACCATTTTGTTCTCATTTTATATATCAAGAAAGCCAACTTTATAGTTTTTCCTCCCCAAATATGGAATAAAATCCCTTCCTACAAGATTGCCACTAAGAAAATGTGATGTCTCTAAATAATATCAATAATATTACATGTGATTTAGATGAGGAAACATAGTAAGGATGGACTTAAGCAATACAGAGAATACAATAGTGTTCTTTGTGTAATTACCATATAAATAATAAAGGAAAAACATATAGTGGTTTCTTGCTATTGAGGGATTTTAAACTTGAAGCAACGTACCACAGATTTCAGCCTCAACCTTAAAGATTCTTCCCAGCTTACCTTAATGAGGTACCTAGTGATATCCCTCCCTGCGATATCTAACCGTCTGGTGAGATGAGGGAGAGAGAAACCTTCATAAACTGGGCAAATGTGAGTTACACCATCTCCAGAGTCCACAACAACACCAGTCAACAGACCTAAAAGAACGAGGAGGGGAGGGGAGGAGGAAATAAAGTACAACTTTTATTAGCACCTTCATAAATAGAGCAGAATAGTAGAGCGTTTAAGATAGGGTTTTTTTCATTGTAATCTTATCACAACCTCTGTTCCCCCAGTCACCACTTTGGGAAGTCACAATTTAAAATTCATTTGTTTCAATTCGGTTGGACTTTAAACTTAAGGTTTTCATAGTAACATATGCATTCATATACTTTTGTTTTTAAAGTATTACCTCTACTTTTTCCTAGATGCTTATAAATCTACCGTTCGTCATTTTATCTGGTGCTTTGACATATTAAATTGCACTCTAATTAATGAGAATATCTAACGCCATTAAATGCTTGCTGGGGCACAAGCTCCTCCTCACATTCAGCTGCTTATGTGCAACCTTATATTAATTTCTCAAATACGAAGAAACCTAGACGTACTCAGGCCACAAATTCACCTTGTTTCAATTGTTAGGACTTGTTGATTTTGGCTAGGATTCAAAGAACAAAACAATGCTTTCATAAGGTAGAGAATATTTGGACTATACAGCAGACATCTGATTTTTTTCCCCACAGAAATAGCATTAGGCTGAACCAGATCCACTTTCATGGACTGAAGAAATGAACTCAGGTGACTAAGGTTTACCACAGAACCATTACATTCTAAGGTATGCAAAACTGAGATATCATAAGCACATAAAAGAAGCTTCTCTACTTCCTTAACAAAACAACTAAGAAGCAGAATCAATGGTGAAAGCTGATTAGAAAACAGTTTTATAGTTTCAGAACCCCCCTTTGCCTTTAAAAGGCACACAAGCACAGCGAATTCCACGTAAAAGCAACAATTGGGCTTAAGGTAGTTTCAACAGTGGCAACAAAATGTGGTGCACTGAAGCGAGGCGCGTCCCCGTATGTAATTCTAGCCACTATTTAATCTTTAATGTCATGTAAATAAGTAGCAAGTTTTAAAAGGCATTTTTTCTATTATTGTTTTCAAAAGCAAATATTATATTTATGTGCCACTTGGTTTTTGTATCTTAGAAAGTCTTCAACTTTGTTTTAGGTAGTACATAGAAATGCTGTGGACTGCTCTAAGTTGTTCCCCATTTTGTTAGTCAAAGTAATTGAACACTATATGGTAAAATATATGTAAAATTACAGCAGAGATTAAGACTATATATGCAGTATTTAATTGACTACCATGGGGAACCAAACCAAAGAAAAAATAAGGGAGGGGAAGTAATAGCACAGAATGCAGCAAATAAAATTAATATTCAGGTCTGCAAATATAATGTTGATTCAACTCGTTTTAATGCCTTTCATGATGGGACCAGCTCACCAGCACCCCATCACTTCTGCTCTTGGACACAGAAATGGTGGTGACACGTTAATGGACAAGGATATTTGTGTCCTTCCATGTGACAGCTAAATACATCGAGCCACTGGTAAACAGATGTAAGGAGTCGTGTTATTAGAACTGATGTGCTGGAATAACTTCTTAAAATCCTAGATGGATTGCAGCTAATGGTAGAATTTCTGTCAAATTCAGTGAATCCATAATTTTCTCCTCAGGCTGAGGATTCTAGTTTAACTACAGTGAAAGAATCAACTACTTTTTTTTTTTTAAATAGTTCAAAGGTCACCTAGTCATCTTCTTGAAATTCACTTATAGTAATAAATTTTTGCCTTATCAGGAAATCAAAAGCACGTCGTTAAGACTTGAGGCCAAAGACTAAATGACCACACCCTGAAACAATGACAGTTTTGATAAACCAGGTCTTTGAGTTTACGCAAACCAGAGTCGGTTCAGGAAAATAACACCGACTGTGGTACGTATCAGTCGCTCCTCAAAACAAAAAGCAAGCCCCTAAGTCAGAGCTGAGCTCACGACAGCCTTGGATTAAGACCCATTAATACCAGATGAGGACTTTGGCTTGGCAACACCTTTATGAACCAAACAGATGTTATCTTTGCCTACCTTGAGCATACAAAGTAAGAACGGCCTGAATGGCTACATACACCCCAGAAAACTGGTACGTCTCAAACATAACCTGTAGGAGGAAGGCAAAAATTAACATCCAAAACAGGCTAAATACTTCAAAGAAATTTCAGAGATCTTTGAAAACTGGATTTCTAGAATACTTTCCAACAAATTCTACACAAACATTAGAATCCTACTTGCTCGATGGCAGTTCAGTAGAACATTCAGTTCCACACCTTACCTGTTCACACAAGATGAGCCAGAGGAAACATTCCACATCCTTTAAGCAACGAGAGCAAATTCTTTTTTCCAAGAAACACCCCGCACCAATTTCTGCAGCTTCACTAAACCCTTTTCCAAAGCGCTTAAGGAGTGGGAGGCAGGACTTGTAGACCAGCCAAGTACTTCATTACTGAAGCGTGACTTGGGAATGAGGCATTTGTTAAAGGTGTATGCTCTAACTCTAATGAGGTTCAGAGTGGTTTGTTTTGTTTTGGGTTTTTTTATTTTTTTTAAATTTTTTTTATATTGTTTTTCATATCAACCCCTACAGGCTTTGTCCAACCACAGACAAGCAAAGACCAAACAGGCTCCTACGCGAATGGGTCTAGAATCAGGCCAGTGTCACAGGTTGTCCTCTGCCTCTGGGCCACCTTCTTTACAGCACAACCGATGACAAACTTGTAGAACTTGTGCAAAAACCCACTTCGATTGAAGCAGCCCAGGTAGGGCTAACTCTGTTACTACGTACAGAAACCCACAGGTTTGCAAAAATCTCATGGAAAAATAACTGCCCGTCTTGTAGATTAGATTCCCCTAACACTAAACTACTTTTGGTGAAGAAACAGTCTCAAAGATGAAAGGATGTGGAGCTTATAAGGTGTTGGCATCTTTATAAACACAAAAGAAGGCCAAATAAACAAATCCCACTGTACAGCAGTTTTCCCCTCAAAATGCTTTACCAGGAAAAACAGATGAACTCTGATTATTCCAGCACATAACAAAAGTTTGGCTGTTGCTATCCTGCAGCCTCCTGAGCGCTTCTGCAACTTTTAGGATTAGAAACCGATGAAATCCTAAGCACTACCACAGCTCAAGTAAAATATCTAAATATTTTTATCTAAATATTTTTAAAGAAAAAGAAAAAGCTGACACCTGACAATTTTAGAATTCTGAACTATTTAGAGACCTTCCTCTATTATAACAGTGTGATTTTAAACGGCTGGCCCATATCAGAAACCCTGATCCATGGGCTAAGAGTGAGTGAGACGTTACAAGGCTCTGTACGTGCAGAATTGTGGCCAGTATGGAAGTTACTGGCCAGCCTTGTCTTCACACGCTGCACTAAACCCTAAAAGCTACAGCAAAACTCTTGTATAACCTATTTGCAGACTTCTGGGGGCTGTTATTCTTTCTTTCAAGACTTCTAGGTCTGTCTTATTTGACGTGAGAAATGTCTTGACTTGGGACCTACGCGTTAACAAATATCAAGATGCAAACACTGAGCAGGATGTGCTCCTGAAAAAGATTCTTCTTCTTGTGACAGCAGCTTCTGAATTGCCTACAGAGTGATGTTCCAATTGGGCGCAGAAAAGAACTAAAAATCAGGGGGAAAAAAAATAAAAAAGATGAAGAATACTGGGTTGGGATTAAGAGAAGTGACTGTCCCAGAGTATGTTCACAGCTACATGATGTGCCATCATGGTCCTGCTGCTCCCGGGGGTATTACAGAATGAGAATGCAGCAGGTGACTACAGACAAACAAACAGCACTCACTCAAGCCGAGGAGCAACCAGTGTCTTGTACGTGCTAGGAAAGAAACAGCACTTTTTAAATATACATATATATTTAATAATATAGCTGTGGTGTAAACACTTGCTGCTGTCACTGTGTAGCTGAGTTTGGTGGCGTGATGGGGTGAAGAGAGAGAATTACTCCCAGTAGAATGAAGTACAGCGTATATAATTATCAATCATCTTGATATGGTCCAGATGACTAAGCTTTTCTTTTCAAATGCTGCTGCGCTGTATCACAAAACGCACAGATATTATTATATTTACTGTGGGCTTTAGGAAAACTCTTAGTTTAGTGCTTCATACTGGGCTAGCCTGCCTGAAAAGGAGGAGCCCGTGGCAAAAATGGAAAGAGTATAAATACGTTGTAGCTAAAAACTAAATATTGGTACTCTTCATAACACTGTGCTCCCTTCAAAAAGTTAATAGAAACGATGACCTTCTCTTTAACTCAAATTTGAATTTACAAAAACAGATTCTAGTTCTCCCTAATCCTCTGGATTATAATTCAGTATCCACAATCTCTGGAGTGGTTTTATAAAAAAAAAAAACCCACCACAAATGGAGCAATACAAATATTTTATCAGACTTCAGAAGCTGTGCAAGACCTCTCAATTTATGGTATAAAATTACTCAGTCCCAGAATAACTAAAACCCAGCCTTTTGTGTTTAGCAGGAAGACAGAAACAAGAGCGCTATTGTAGACAGCTGAAAAGCGAAGGAGCCTGAAGAGGAACCTCAACCATTCCTGCTTCACGGAGGCCACCCGGAATAATCCGCTGTGCCTGTCACACTGCAGCCCACTGACACACCACAGACGGTATCGCTAATCTTGCATTACACAATACTTTGGTAATAGGTCCCTAATGCCCTCAATTGCTAAGAAATGCTGAATTTAGATTGTACAGTTTGATAATTATTTTTTTTTCCCACTTTTTTCCAACTTCGCTATACTTCGCTTGCTCCCAAGTTACTGAAAGAAAAGATTAGTGCAAATGTATTCACTGCCACGCTGCAGAAAGCACTCCTGTGGCTGTGACAACAAAAGGATTTTAAAGGGCAGATAATTTAAAGGTAAATTCTTATTAGACTAAGCAACAGATTTGGGAAAAAATATATATACAAAGCTTTCATATTCAAAGTTCTGATAAATGGGTCAGGCTTCAGACTTAGAACCCATTTTTCCTGCCCTATCAGCTACTCTAACAACACTTTTTTAATTACATTTTGGTTACGCTGAACACTTAAATTAATTGAAAATACCTATGATGCTTGAGAAAAAAATAAAACAACACACACAAGAAAACAGAAAAGTATTCTTGTCAAACATAACTGCTCTTCAAAATCAAGTCTTTGTCCCATGGTACTAGAGCTAAACACTATACATCTGACAACCTGCCTTACTGCAAAGTTCAGATGGAGTTTAGGTTGCCGAGGGCAGAGATTGGGGGCCCCAAGAACCAGGCTTTCCTTCTTAGAAGGCTTTAATTGATAATTCCTAGGATTAATCAAAGATTAACGAATTGGTTGTCATCACACCTTTGTCTCGGCTCCCTCCAACACCACTGCTCCACCTGGTAAGCATCATCTTGCTCAAGCCTCAATCTCCTCTGAAGCATTACTGGCTTACAGAAGTACAAGTCATTTAAAGTAATTAACACTCATCCAATAGCTAGTCATCAATATATCTTGGATACATGAAGTATTTCCAATTGCGTGTCTCACTGGTGATAGGGCTTGAGACAAGAAGCCTGCTCATAACTTTTGAATAAAGTCTCAACTTGTTTAAATTTAACCCCAGCTGCCGTCATGACTACGGCTGAGGATGAGTTTTGGTTAGAAAACAGGAGAACTGCTTTGCCTCAGACAGTTACCAGGTGTTCCAGGAAGTTAAAATCTCTTAGCGATGCTTCAATGACAGTATATATCAGTTTCTACTAGACAGACATACCTCCACGATCTTCTCCCTGTTTTTAGTTGGATTCATGGGAGGTTCTGTGAGCAGTATTTTACAATTTTTTGTGTCAATATTAAGTTTTTCTGGTCCGAACGTGTAATCCCAGAGGTGCTTCATATCATCCCAGTTCCGAACTATGCCATTCTCCATTGGGTAATTCACTTCCAGCATCGAGCGGAGTTCACTTGCTTCATCGCCAACCATGAGATCCTGTCAAATTTTCATACAGAAACATGTCAGTGCTTGCAACGTCTTCCAAACACCAAAATCCTCAAGAATGACAGTGAGCTGCTCCAGCCTGTGTCCAACTGTGCTCTTAAACAACGCCCACATTTTAGAATAATTTTCAGGTACTTAGGAGAAAAGTAGAATATATTTTCGTGGAGTATTTAAATGTGGTTGTTACCCATCCTAAACCTTCTCCAAAATAAACTTTGTTAATTCCATTCTCCAGTTAACCTTCAACAAACCGATAAACCCAGCTGCAGCCAGATTAAGACCTTTACAAGTACGGACGTTTCTCCACTGACGCCTCCAAAAGTCTTTTAATCAAATACTAATTTCAAAAGGCCAAGATGCAAAATAGTACATAAGGGTAGTGGGTGAGATTGGCAGAATATTTTTCCATGCATGTTGCAAATTTCTGTGCACAATACCAAAAAAGGAGTAACGAGTGGTGAATAAGCATCCCAAACAGTAGCAAAAGCAAGTAAGAGATTAGAAGTTCCACTCTAGACATTAAAAGAAACAACGGGTTACATATTGCCTGCGTCAATAGGGTGTGAAGAGACATATCTACATATAAAATATACCCTCGGCTGTTCCATGCCAAAAAGTCCCAAGCCAAAACCCCCAGTAATGCATTCTGACACAAATACGACCAACTAATGCATAGGCTGTCTAGTCATTTCACGCTCATTAAGCAATCTGTTTCTTAAAGTTAGTTATGCAAACATCGCGCATTCAAATTAGCAGCATCGTTATGTTCTCCTTTCCCACGTATTTCCCAGAGGAAGCGTGCACAGTAACATCTTCTTTTTCTCTCACTATTCTAGCCCATACTTTTCTAAAGAAACCTTAACTGACTTCCTCATATTTAGCCTGTAAAGAGCATATTCCTAGGCACCAGTAGCACCGTTTCCATACTAGCATTATTTCATTGCAAAAAAATGTTACCGTGGCACAGAAAATTTGGAGGCGAGGGTTACTCAACCTATTGATTCAATGCCAGGGAGAGAAGGTGCACAATGAAAACATCCAGCATCGTAAGAACCCTTTTTCTAGAAGTAACCTGAACAGTTACCGTTGACCATAAAAAAAAAAACAAAGTTAGAGGAAAAACAGGACACAGCCCAGGGAAAGCCGCTATCTGAACGTGCAATGAAAGTTGCACAAAACTTTCACATCCATTTTTAAACCCTTCTCAAGAACGTGCTAACAAATGTGTGCACTTGCCAGGTGAAGAGGAAGGAGGACAGCACAACTGAATTTGCAGAGGGGAACCCGTACCGTGACACATTCAATGTTTCCACCACACTGGAACTCAGTAATAGTTCTCTAATTGAAAGTTGAAAGCTTTTCAAGCTCTTGGTTTGTAACATTAAATTAAGCAATTTCTACTGTTAAAAACGCTGAGCTCACGTTGATCTCTAAGAGTTATTCTTACATCTTGCAAACCTACAGGTTATGTAGCATTTAGAAGGGACACATAAAAATATTCTCATGAATTAGTTGCTAGTAAACCAAAGCAATGAACAACGCCCAAAATAAGTACGTATTCAAACGTAAAACGTAGAACAAGACAAAACTATGAGTAGCATCAAAAATAACATGACAGCTACTAGGTCCCATCAGGCAAAAGTGGAAAACAAACAGCACAGGGGCACCTCACTTACCATCTTTTTGTTATTCTACTTCAACAGGTCAAGAAAGGTGAAGAAAGAAGGTAGAAGCAAGAAAGTCAGAAAAGGCCTAAATGAAATGCTCAAATTATTTTAAGTACACAGTAGAAATAGGCTGAAAAGAGACGCACGTACGGCAGGAAAGGCTCGGAGCTAGATTAGTCAGGGCCAAACTAACATTCCCAGCATCTCAGATTAAAATGCCTCTTTAAAGAAAGCTATTGCTACATGTCAGCGGCGTGTCATGTTTAAGCACCTTACGTTGCAAACAAGATCAGTGTATCTGCCTATTGCTCATAAATAGGATTCTGTGCGTAAATATTCTATAACACTGGAGTTTTGGTCTGAGCAAGGCGTTTATCTGACCTAAACAAGACTGCACGAGGTATCTCACCACATCTAACTCTGATAAAGAAAAATTTAGATTTAGCGTTTAAGAATTCCGCTTTAAATACACAAGAACTGAAAACTATAACAGCACTCACCTATAAGCAGGCTAATCTGTTCATATATCATGGAACAAATACCCAAAAAAGACTCAAATAAGAGATATTTAATTAAATTATGGCATCTACTCTCAGAATGAAAATAAGCAATCATGAAGTGCAGTAGTAAAAGCAGTGTCTCAAAGCTCTTTCCCTGTAGCAAGCTACAGAGGTAGAAGGATACGATAATTAAAGCACTATGAGAAATTTGAAGTGTGTGTGTCCAAACATTGACCAAAATTATACTAAAGCCATTTTCATGATTACTGAGATTTTTTTCCTCCTTTGATTAAATTTACTTTGAGTCACCTCAGCTGTCAAAACCCAGCAGATTAACTATCAGCGCCGTTAAAGCAAATCTACTTATTCTGCAAATTGCATCAGAGGAGAAGCACGTAGGGTTTCTGGCAGCTGCCTTTGCCCAGGCAGCACCCAAAAGGCTGACCAGAGCGTGTCCCTCTCCCTCCTTTCAAAACCAGGGAACCACCTTCTCCAGGCTGTCTTGGGCAGAAACCGGGCAGAACTGTAGGACACAGACTACGGCTCAGCGGGTCACCGGGTCTCATCTGCCTTAAAATTCCTAATTGGTTTAACTACTCATCAGCCCTGCCTCCTAAGAAGGAAACCTGCTTCTCCAAACCTGCCTCAAAGTTTGGTAATTTAGTAAAAGATAAGGGCAGCGCCTTCCAATTTTAGAGTTTTACAGTTGCAATTTTAAGCAAAATAATCCCAATAATAACTGAATTTTTGTGTTTATGGCCTGAACTGGGGACTCTTGAGTAGGAGAAAAAGCTATATCCCTGCTGCTGGCTGAAATGAGAATCCAGAAGGAAAACATGGACAAATCACCTTGGAATTGGTAACTCAATAGATGGACGATAACTAGTTTTCAACAGCTTCCACATTCTTTTCACAGAGTTTCTGAACTTCACAGAAATAACAGCTTCTTTGAATAGTTTTGAAAAAAAGTTAAACTGATAATCTTCTTGTCAGCTACCTTCACTCAGTTTTAAGCTTATCCTGTAAGAACTTGCAGTGAATGGCCAGAATTAAATTTTGGCATAGAACTCCCTAAGAACGTTTCCGTAAGAAAGAGCTATTATAGGCAGATGTTCTAAAACTTATAGAAAGAATCTAGATGCAGCTTATCCTCTGTAAAACACAGCAGGCTCAAGCAGAAGATGGGCAATGCACGCAAAATTATAGTTTACTTTTCTTTTCGCACTGATCTCATGGCAACTACTCACTCCCACCTCCTATCTTTCCAATTCAACGCTGTCATCTGCAATGATATTAACCCAAGATATATCAGATAATCAAAGGATACCCAAACTGGCAGGACAGGCTGGATCAGATCAGCTGGAGACAAAACGTGACTTCAACAATGAGCTTTCATGCAAGAGAGATGGTGGGGTTGTTGTTTTGTTTGTTTGTTTTTACTAAAAACTTGTAAATAACAGAGTAACTTTCATAAAACTCTACCAGGATGTCTTTAAAGAAATTGTCACATTAAGTTCAAGCAGGTATCTGAAGAAAAAGTTCTCTCCACGTCTTACAAGAAAAAGGAAGATGTTTCCCCTCTCCTTCCAAAAACTCCTATCTACTGTGAAAGGGAAAGATCTCCATCCTCGCAACCAAATTGTGCCAGCTGACACCAGGTAAGCAGTATTGTAATATTAATAAAAAAAACCAAAAAAACAGCCAAGCAAACCAGAAACAAACAGCATTTTGGATAGGCCTGATGTCTTTCATCCTCTTGACTTCCTACTACAGCCTCTGCTGATAATACTAACTTTTTACCGGCAGCAGCAGAAAGCAGATAACTGAAGTTCTCCTTTTCACCCACAGGGTTCTGAAAACGAGGAACAAGACTGGGCACACCATTATATTTTTTTTTTCTTTTTACTAAGCTGCTGCCCAGAAGGAAAGCAAAACTGAAAGCCTGTACATATGTAGTTCTAACTTGATCTCCACTGGCCAAAGCAAGGGCTTCTGTAGTTCCATGTCGCCTCCTGCTTCTCCCTCAAGTTCCTCCTTCTGCCTTGCTCTCAAATCGGAGCTCACAGTTGTCTAGTGAGGCAGTCAAAAACTTTACCTGACAATGAAATCTCTTTTTCAGCTGGATGGGCTCACTAAAGTGGCTGACCACCTGACTGCACAAGCAGTACGAGCAGCGTAAGGTGACAATGTGTGGCTTGAAGCAAGAAAGTAGAATGGGACCACAGCAGGGCCAGGACATTGACTGAAGACTGTTCTGCAGAGGCAACTGCTAACACTTGAAGCGTTACTCTGTAATTACAAAATCAAAGTGAGAAATGATAGCTCCCCAGACTTCAGAAAAAGATTCTCAAACAGTGATGGTGTCCCCCCACACCGCCCTTCTAAGCTTGGAACAACGTCCCAAGATGAAGTAGCCTGAACGCAGCCTCTCCATCTCAAACTGGTGTGATTCTGAGTACCTACCCCTATCAACAGCAAAAAGAAAAGAAATCAAAACCAATAGAAACAATGAAATGCAAACACAACCAGGGTTACACATCTCACACAAGATCACAGATGATCAACCGTGAGCAGAAAGCAAACAGTTATAGAAAGACCTGGAAGGTCCAGCCGTTCTTCAGCATTGTCTCAGAATCCCACAGTACAGCTCGGGGACAAACATCAACCACCTCCATCTGATTTCTGCTCTCTAAGCACAACATTATTGACATATTGGCATTTGAAACCTCTTTTTGCCCAGAACCACTTGAGCCCTACCTGCTGCCTCCTCAGTTGTACTATCTGAAGGCCTCCAGGGCTTCAGATTACCCTTTGTGGTTTGTGACAGGCTAAAATGCAATACAGAAATTAATCAAGAGATACTGAAACAGCATAAAGGGGAATTAAGGAAAAAGCGTTTCCAAACATTACGTAAGTCAAAAGCTGTCCTAAATATTTTGATCTGTCAGAAAGGAACAATAATAATGAAAAAATTTACCTTGATTTCAATGTTCCCCACTTTAGCAGTTGATCTTATGATGGGTCTTCCAACCAAAGCTGGAAAAATGTGCTCTGGAAAATTTGAGCCCGCATAGCCGCATTTCACAAACTGAAAGGAAAGAAATAATTTTATTAGAATATGCATTAGTTTTGATTACCAATAGAAACCTGGTTTGGGGTAAAAACTTAAAATCCCAAATTTAAGAGCCTGTGTCCCACTAAAAAGCAATTGAAGTTATACTTTTGTATCAATTCTACACATTTCAGATAACGTGTACATCTGTAAAACTGAATTAAAGTATCATCCCATTTTTTTTCTGAATCAGATTGTCAGATTTTTGAGAAACAGTATTAAAATAACTAAGTACTTTGAGAGTCCAGTGCTTGAATTTGAATTCCTGCCACTCTATAAATCTGAAGCCCATCATTTTGAAACAGGCCACCTTATAATGAGTACGCAGTGCAACCAAATTAAATTGCCTCTCCAATTAAGAGCACACAGTAGCATAACAAATCACACATCAGAAAAAAAAAACCCAAAACCTTGTGTGTTCAGGTGTTATGCCGGAATAAAAAGCGTTTAACAGTGAACTAGCAGATTGTCTGCACAATTCAGATGGATTTCTCAGAGTTTCATAATTTTCAGGGTTTCTTTTAAGGAGAAAGATACGAGTTTGTAGGAGGCACTTCTAAAACCAACAGCACAACCAAAACCTCAGCTGGTGGTAGTTCACACCAAACAGGATACTTTGAAAGAGTATTTGTTACCAAAATATCAAAATATGTGTGAAGGGAAGCTTTGTATCACTGGGTCCCAAGACAGTTTATACACTAAGAAAACAGCGAGGATTAACTGAGTTGTAAAAAAAAAAAAAAAAAAAAAGTGACTAGAGGAAGCAGAGTTGTAAAACAAGTAACTTCTTGCTGGCACATTTAAAGTTCAATTTTAGCTCATGGTGATCTGCAAATTATGTTCTTTGGCTACTGCTACCCTACTCAATGTTCATATATCTTTTTTTTTTTCTTTTTGGATGCATACCCTAGAGTACACACCAGAACAACATCCTGCAGTCCCAAACTAAACATTGCCCATTTCCATCTGCGAAAGCACTCAACCGTCTTGGTGTGCAACAGCAGCATCATTTCGGCTGGTGGGAACCTCAGGAGCTCCCTCGGCCAACGCCGGGCTCAAAGTAGTCAACACTGAATTCAGGTTGCTCAGAGCTTTCACCAGCTGAGTGATGGAAGCCTCCAAGGGCAGACAATTCACAGCCTCCTCTGGACCCTGTTCCAAAGCTTAATTCTCCATTTCAGGGCGTATTAAAAGCCACCTGCTAAGATTTCCAAAACATTCCCCGAGTCTTTTTTTGAAGCGAGGTCTGAAGACTGCCAGTGAAACAATTATCACAGCACAGAGTACAGCTAATTGCAGCTGAGGGGAATTCTGCCATTACATTAATGGGAACATGAAAAGTCACCTTCTGTTGCTCTAAATTCTTTGCCTTACTGCAGTAAAAAGGGCATGTTTTGGAAAGAAATTTATAAAGCCAGTTACGGAAAGAGCCAAGAGATATTTTAAAGTAGGGCTAGTAGAGAGGGTAAGGGTTTTTTGGGAGATTTTTTTTTTGCTTTTTGTGGTCTTAATTTCTTTCATCCCATTCAGTGTTCCCTGTCTCCAAAGGCAGAGGTTGGAATACCTGAGGAATGACACTGTGTATACAACTCATTTTATTCAGTCCAGGGTTCTCCGAGAAGGCAAGTACTTACCAAGTCCTTTGCTTATATTAAGGCCAGAAGTATCTAGGAGTTACATTGATCTTATTTGTGCATTCAAGAATGCAGTGCTGCTATGAGAAAGCAAAAAGTAGCCACAAACATGTTTTGAATCACACCATCTCCATAAACCAGAAGACTTTACGGTAAGTTTTCTACCAGAGGAAACATATGAGCTGTTTTGAAGGACTGAGCTGAGTCCAAACAACGGTGTTCAATTTAAAAAAAAAAAAATATGCTTTCAGACTCAACAAATTACCACACTCAGGGCAAATCACTACAATATTTGGGTTTGCTTGTTATAAATTTCATTGTGCAGGTCCTAGAAGGAAGTTCTATAAAGCAGCCCATACAATCCCATCCTCCAGCTTAAGGTTTTATAAATTGTTCTCAGTAGGACCATAAGCACCTCCAGGGAGCCCATGCACCTTTAAACTCTTATTTTTGCTTACGTCTTTTCCTCCTTTTCTTTCCCCCAGTCATCACCAACTGTGTTGGTCAACAGAAGTGACAGGACCAGTAACATCTCCATGATGAATCTTTACAACTCAAGCTACTGGAGCACCCCTCAGGAAGCTCTGCTACCCACCCACCAGCTACTGCTCAAAATTAGTAAGTGCCTCTTGGCCAACCTTAAAAATACCTCTCAAAATCACACACAACTATGCTGACCTCAAAAACCCCACATCTACAAAAATACTCTTCTATGTTCTTCCTATTTGAACTGCAACAGTAACTTCCAGCCCCTTTCCTTTTCTGCCTTAAAGCCTTGACACACGTTCCCAGGCAGTTAACGATGTTGGCAATTAATAAATCCTAGATTTTAAAAGCAGACTGTCATTTCTCCAACCAGCCTACAACAAAATGAAAACCAGATTTTTTATCCATGTGAACTACAATAGGCAAGACTGATCTCAGGCATTCACAGTCTTCTCTGGCTCTTTCAGGCCAGAACAGAGCACCTTAAAAATGACATCTTAACAAAGTTTGGTAAACTCAACGGGAGGTAGATGGGGCAACATTTTAACTCTCTCTCTTCCATCTCAAATTTGAAATTTACCCCCTACAGGCTACATGAAAATTTGGTGAAGAGCAGAAAAAGTCAGCCTTGTACACCAGCTTTCCCAGCAATGAAAGCAGCCCCACTGAAGTATTCTCCCTGATGCTACTGAATATTCTGCTGGTTCAGTAGGTTCATGACAACGTAGAGTTGGAAATTATGGCTGAAGAACCAGGTTTGGTAAAACTACCAACAGATAAAGGTACCTAAGAAACACAAGTGTATCCGTAGAATAGTTCTTTAACAGTTTTGGGGTTTTGAAGGGGTACAAGAAACATAAGATACTTCTTTCCTCCTGGAAGATCCTCCAAGATCTTCAGTTAAACGTTATGAACTGCAGTAGCTTGGAATACAATCAGCTTCTCTTTTCCGGTGCCAGACATTAAATATTCACTGTTCTTTCCACTCTCAACTTGAAACCTTCGAACAACGTTTAAGTATAGCATCCTTGTTTCTCTTCTGTCCCTTATGGGGCACACCCCTTGGACCAATTCTCAAATAATTTCAGTCCAGTGCTTAGTAGACACCGTGTCTTGAACAGTAACACCAACATTCAATGAATTCACTCGTCTTTGGAAGGAAGCCAAGAGTTGATCATCACTCATTTTTGCGAGCACTTGATATACGTTCGGAATGTTTTAAGAATAGCTGCTCAGCTTGCCTGTGTGCAAGACCACGCGTGGAAGAAGTTTGACCATATATAGTTTCTTCTCCATTTCACTGTGGTTGAGACCGACTCTTTCACTTCCTACTGAGTCATCGAACAGTAAGACCTTGTATGTTTAAGTATTCTTTCAAACGAGAAGAATGAGGAAGCTCGCAAACAGGTCACGTGACCAGTCTTAAAACAAATACTTCTTACCAGGTCTCTGTGCCCGATTCTTTCCCTTGATCCAACTCCCAAACAAAACCCTTAAACACAATTAGAGCAATTTTACCGGCCAAGTAACTCACCATTTGTCCTAGGCCAATAAGAACATCCATCTCTAACGCTTCAGACCTTTAAGATGCCATTTCCTCTCTCTGCTACACTACAGTGGTGCAAGAACTTCCCTTCTAGTCACCTCTTCCTCACAGACTCGTTGCAGCCACATACAACAGAAGTCCTAGTGCAGCATATAAAGGACCACAAATTTCAAAGACGAGGCTAAAGTTAAAATCGCACCTGATTTTTCTAAAGATATTCTCCATTTTCGTGTAGTGTTTCTGGCACCTGGCAAGGGATTTCTCTTCAATCCAGGTTTTAAGTACGACATACTACAGTGTATCAGACATCATTCTGACATAAAGCAGCTCTTCTTTGTCATACAGAAAAAATAAGATTATAAAAATACTGGTTTGACAATATAGGACTACTCAATCTCAATACAGAGATGAGGCTCAAAAGCTTTACTGAATGGCATTTTCTTCAAGTTCTATGATCCCAATTCTAGTTCAATTACCCCAATTCAACCTAAATATTTCAAGTTTACAGATTTTTAACTAAGAATTCTCCATATTTCAGCCCTCTCACACAATGAACTCTGTGGCCAGGGCACTTCCACTTGCACGTTGTTCTGCTCGGAGGCTGAACACAACCCAAAGCAGAAGTGACACAGGCCCCTCCTCTCGGCACCGCGATGGCACTAGAAAGACACCTTCCACTGTTATAGTTATTTATATCCTCCTGGTACAATTCCCAGAGGGGAAGAAAAAAAAAAAAAAAAAAAGCATCATTCCAAGATGTCTCTTGATTAAAAGCACACACAGATATGTTACGCTGTACAAAATCCGTGTCGCAAACACAGGAAATTGGGTAAAAATGACAGCTTTTACCCCATGCCTCATACCTTACGGAGCCCAGGCACAGCACAACACTGCTGTCACTACTGATATATTAAACATTTTACAACCCCATGATTTATAGCCACTTAAAGGACCATACTAAAAGATGAAGTTCTAAAATTTCTTTGGAATACGGGCCTGACAATAAGAGCGTTAAACAATGAAACAACAAAAAACCAACAAGAAAGCTCCCACGCCGCTTTGTGAGAAGAAAATGGTAAATGCTTTCATTTTATCTTTCCTTTTTCTAAATGACAGTGTAAGAAGTGCCCAAAGGCTTCAGGCTCCAGTCCCATTAATGATTTTTTTTTTTTGCTATAGGAGAAAAAAAGGAAAAGACATCAGAACTGTCAAACCCCAGAACTGTCAAATATGACGTTCTTCCTGAACCGTTCTAATCATTTCACATGCTAATTGGAAAACCTTCTAATTCAGGATGCTGAATCTCTAACAATGACCTTTGTCTCAACTATTCCTTCTTGGGCTTTAAAAAAAAAATCTTTTTTATTGCAAGTACTTATATAGAAAGAAAAATAATCACTTCCTTTTTTTTTCTGCCATTCAAGAGATCTTTATATATTGTTAGCTGTGTTAACTCTCCACATAAGATATCTTTGCTGGGGGAAACCCTAGATTTCTGAACAAAATTCCTGATGGGAAATACCCACCTACAGCATCTTATCTTTTTTTTTTTTTTTTTTGCTTTAAAATGGTATCTTTCTAACTTCCTGTCGAGGTGCCTTGAAGCCTGCGCACCGCTGACAAAAGGGTGAACGTCTAGGGGGTGCCTAGGGTGGAAAAATGGGAAAGGATGGGGAGAAAACCTTTGGGGCTCTCTTAATTTTAAGCAGTAACACTAATTTTGAGCATGTTGCGGGTCGGGAACGTATTAATGAATGGATGAATGATGCTCCGTTTTGACCAGTAGGTGCAAAATAAATAATAATAACCCCAAAAGTAATAAGCCTGCATAGGGAGACACATCCCTGATGGCTCAAAGCGTAAGGGGTTCATTCAGGAGTTTTTAAAAAACGGTATTTTTGGGTCAAGTCGCTGCAGAGATACCTGCTCAGATATTCACGGGAAAGCAGGAAAACGCCGGGGAAGGAAGGGGGTGGGACGCACCACCGAAGACCCCACCCCGAGGGTAGATTTCGCTCAGAAATGAGGGAAGAACCGGCCAAAAAAACCCGCCGAGATCGGGCTTTTTTTTCTGCCCGGAGCTCGTCCCCCCCCCTCCCGCACCTCGGGCTCCATTCATTCCGCAGGCCCCGCACACCTCGCCACGGCGGGGCCGGGGCTGGCGGAGGGTGGCGAGGCCCCTCGGGAGGCGGTGAAGGGGTGGTTCGAGAAGAGGGGGGGGAAGATAGGAAAGGCGGCCGGGCCCGGTAACGGCGGCAGGCCGGGCGCGGCCCGCGGGCGTGCCGGCAGGAAGCCGGGCCTTGTGTGTGTGTGTGAGGGGAGGGGAGGGGGGGGTAGTGGCCCTGCTTCCCCTTCCCTGTCGGCAGGGCGGTTCCCGGTACCGGCGCGAACTCACCCCGGTGCCGTTGTCGCACACCACCACCTTCCTGCCCAGCGTGTCCATCCCGCCTCTCGACCACCGACACACACCCGGCCGCCGCCGCCGCCGCCGCCGCCTCAACCTCCGCCGGACCGACCGACAAGCCCCCCCCCCCGCCCCGGCCCCGCTCCGCGCGCGCCCGCCGGAAGCCGTCAACCGCCCGCCGCCGCCCAATCAGCGCGGCGACACCCACCCCCGCCGCCCGCCCGCCTCTGCCCGCCCCCCGTTGCCATGGCAGCGGCCCCGCGGCCTGCCCCTGACAGGAGGGCGGCCCGAAAAACCAGCCCCACCACCGGATTCGATGTTTAATTTTATTTTTATTCTGAATTTTTCGCGTTTCGCCGCGGTCCAGACGGTGCCGATGCCTCTGCCGCCGCAAGAGGTGACCGGGGGCAGCCGCGGCAGGGAGCCGGGTGGGAACACCGCTCCCTCGCCTCATGAGGAAAGCAAGGCCGCAGGCCTCGGGGGCTGCCCGCCTTCCGCCGGGCTGAGGGGACACCGAACTGCCCGCCCTTCCGCCAGGCTGAGGGGACGCCGACCTGCCCGCCTTTCCTCCGGGCTGAGGGGCCGCCTTCTCTCCCACCTTCCCCACCTCAGCAGCCAGCGCCGGCATGGGTCTGTCTACCAGCTCTCCTCGCACAGAGCAAAATTAGGCAGCTGATAAAGAACTATCTGTCATTTCAGCCTGGTTCTCCAGGGGAAGAAGGCTCGCTCTCTTTGCAGAAGGCTCTGGGAAGACCTTCGAGCCCCTTCCAGTCCCTCAAAGGGGCTTGTAGGAAAGCTGGGGAGGGACTGTTGATCAGGGAGGGGAACCATAGGATGAGGTGGAAAGGTTTTAAACTGGGAGAGATTCAGATTAGATATTAAGATGAAATTCTTTGCTGTGAGGGTGGTGAGAGCCTGGCCCAGGTTGCCCAGAGAAGCTGTGGCTGCCCCATCTCTGGAGG
>JAOTQQ010000023.1:16593657-16617027 GCA_026546715.1 Gallinago undulata | reverse complement strand
GGTGTCCCTGCCCAGGGCAGGGGGTTGGAACTGGATGATCTTTAAGGTCCCTTCCAACCCAAACCATTCTGTGATTCCAATTGTGTTATTTCATAGCTCAGCATCCCAGGAGAGCTTTCACTTTCCCTGAGAGTTTTTGGCCAGGCCTTCCTGGCAAACAGTTTGCATTTATCTGGTGGACTTTGAATAAAGGAAAGAATAAGCGTGAACCTTATATAATAAGGGCTTACCTCTGACAGCCCAGTATGTTTTTCTTGTGTTGCCCAAAATTCCACTGACTTCAACAAGACTCAGGAAGTCAGGAACAGCTCCCACCCCTGCCATTTACTTCAGTTCCATGAGCTGTCAATCTGCAATGAACAAAGACCTGTTACAATTAGGCAGAGCAGAAATTACATAAACGCAAGTGGGTTTGTGTAGTTATATTTATATGAGTTACTTATAAATAATGGTGGTTGTAATGTTGTTTTCTGCCCTGAATTTTACAGATTAGTGAGAAAAACCAGAAATTTCAAAAATACCACAATAGAGGCCATAATATTTGACTTTTTTTTTTTTTACTTTAATTACATCTAGATATTGAGCATGAGGAGAGGACAGGGCATTACCTACTAGGATGAAGAGGCTATGCAATCAAATATGGACTAATCCAGTGCCATGCAGCTATAATGGAAGGAAGGATATCCTGGTTGCTCTGGACCAGTAGCAGCTTTACCTGGGTATGAATTGCTTTCTAATTTAGATATGTTTAACAATCGTATTTTAATCTATTTTTCAGGGCATGACGTTTTGATATTTATACAATAAAGGGTTTACGTTGCTGGTTAAAGCCAGGTGCAATTGCCTTAAAAGCGTATTCTTTGTTCAGAAAAATTAGTTAATTTATATATCTGAAATAGCTTGGCTTGTTGAACCCAAAATGTAGGACTCAGGAAACTACACCCTGCTGTTAAACTTGCTGGGTAATTCTGGACACATGACTTAACCTGCCTATGTCTTAGTTTCAATAAACTGGATATGGTACCGTGCTAATGCTCATGAATAAAGCATCTGCAATGTCTGAATGAGAAATGTTTCATTTTTGGTCCAAATCATCTATTATTGATTTGTCAGACAGAATGCTTCATGCTTCCTCATATACAGTGATGGCAAAATGTACTCTGCTTTGAGGCAAACTGTGTTTTAAATTGGCAGAGCTGAAATAAAAAAAAGGAAAATAAAGAGCAACCTGCCTTCACTAACTTTTCTAAGATTAAATATATCCTTTTATATGTTTAAGATTTTTATTTTATTACATTAATATATATCCTCTGTAACTTTTATTACACGAGCCTTTTCCTATCAGGGATTAAGACTATTAGTTAGAGAAAGCACTGTAAGACAAAGGGTTAGTTTGAGAAATTGCAGTCAGAAATTACAGTGTAAATAAAGTCACTTGAGAAATAGTGATATTGAAGTCTCCCAATCACTGCAAAATAAATAAATTTGCTGCTTCTAGCGTAGCATGTAAGATTATGTATCAAAGGGATGCAATTTCTGTACCGGAAATAGGCCTATTAAGGAGGAACTTGCATACTCTGTGGTAGTCAGTAAATCCATCGCTGTTGTAGCTACCAACTCCTGCTGTCAGTTGTTAGATAGCCTTAAAAGATTTTGGTGTTTTCTTAAAAGGTCATGTACAACGCAAGATAGGAAATAACAATGTGCTTTGAACAGAAATCTATATTAAAACTTATTTTACTAGTTTAGTTGAACTGAGATGTTGCTTCTTGTTCTAAAGGAAAAAAAAAACCAAAAACAACTGTTTGAGGGCTGGGCTCAAAAATAGCAAATGTCCAGAGATTGGTCCCTCTCCTAAGGTGCCAGCAGGAAAAACTGTTGCTTGTTCTCAAGCTCTTTGGGAACCATTTGCGATGCCCCGCAGATGTTGGGGCTCTAGGCTTTCCTGGCAACTTCATCCTCGAAACCACCTTGTGAAAGGAATGTTATTGACATGTCCCCAACAGTAAAAACCTGTCCCCATCATGTTGAGGTTCAGCAAGGCCAAGTGCCGGGTCCTGCCCTTGGGTCACACCAACCCCATGCAGGGATACAAGCTTGGGGCAGAGTGGCTGGAGCTTCCTGGCAGAAAAGGACCTGGGGGTGTTGGTTGACTGTTGGCTGAACATGAGCCAGCAGTGTGCCCAGGTGGCCAAGAAGGCCAACAGCATCCTGGCCTGGATCAGAGACAGAGTGGTGAGTAGGAGTCAGGAGGTGATCATCCATCCCCCTGGTGAGGCCCCACCTCCAGTGCTGTGTCCAGTTTTGGGCCCCCTACCACAAAAAAGAGGTTGAGGGGCTGGAGTGGGTCCAGAGAAGGGCAATGAAGGTGATGAGGGGTCTGGAGAGTAAGTCTTATGAGGAGAGGCTGAGGGAGCTGGGGGTGTTCAGCCTGCAGGAGGCTGAGGGGAGACCTTCTCACTCTCTCCAACTCCCTGAAAGGAGGGTGTAGCTGGGGGGGTCGGTCTCTTCTCCCAAGTCCCAGGCGATGGGACAAGAAGAAATGGCCTCAACTTGCACCAGGGGAGGTTCAGATTGGATATTAGGAAAAATGTTTCCACTGAAAGGGTTATTAAGCCTTGGAATGGGCTCCCCAGGGACGTGGTTGAGGCACCATCCCTGGAGGTATTTAAAAGACAGGTAGACATAGTGATGTGATTTAGCAATGGTTTTTATCAGAGTTAGGTTGATGGTTGGACTAGATGATCTTAAAGGTCCCTTCCAACCTGGACGATTCTATGATTCTATGATCATATTTTGATTAAACAGCCAAATATCTCACTCAAGACCCCTGGTGTAACCTACGCTGGCTCATGCCATCTGTGTGAAGATGTTTTGCGATTATGCCGGTACTTCCAGCTGAGATGACTCAGAATGGGTGGTGCTTATAGGGAGGAGAATCCTGACCCTTTTGTCCTTCACAGAAATCCTGTGAGCACTGCTGAGCACTCTTGTCCGATGCGGTTAGACGCTGGACGTGTCTTAGCAGGAAAATTATCCTGCATAGGCTGTCATGACAACACTGCTTCTGGCACCCGACCGAAGTTGGTTTTCCTAATCGGGAAAGTTAGATATTCAAGATTTGGAACAGGTCAGAGTCCCCTCATGGTAATGAGGTAGTCATACAATGTTGGAGGTGTGTCTGTTGAGGGCTTATCTGCCCCATAAACCATGATCTATTTAGAAGTATTCAGACTTCCTGAATGTTTTTAACTTCCTATATCCACTGTTTCATAAATCCAGCAAATGTTACCCAGTGTTTAGTTATTTCCAATCTATTTTTGGTAATGAAATTATTCTGAGACAAAGGTAAAATGCCTCAATAGAAAACAAAACAGTTTAAGGAAAAGATTAGTGCTAATACTTAGGTAGAATGTCATTTCCCCTGCTCTGACCAAACAACATTGGAACTGTCAACGTAGGAACTGGGCTGTTTCCCCAGGCAGCACAGAGTTCACATGTGCAAATCCTACACACCCCCACTGCGAGAGAGGGGGCTCCCCAGGAAGGGGGAGTGGGACTCAGAAACACCCCGTTTGCCGTGCTGCGTGAGAGGTGTCATCTGTTCTTCCTAGACCCTCCTTCCTCTGCTACGCTGAGCAGAGCCGTGGGACAGCTGTCCCAATAACCCATTTTCCCTTTCTCTTCTGAGTATTTCCTCTGTTCCTATGGTTTCTCTCTGCTTGCACATTAGGATAAGCACAGAGCATTTAATCGGCCAGGTCATAAAAATCTGTTGGAAGTCGGTATAAGACAGTTGTAGTCCTTTATCTGATAAGCTTCAGCACTCTGCTGGGTCATCATACTTTTATTATCTTCCGTCACGAAGACTTTCTCTCCCGCAGAAGTCGCAGCAAGTCACCACACCTTCTCCTGCTAGGAAATTGTGGGGAGTTCTCTCCATGGCTCTGCAAGCAGCAGCGAGCAGGTGCTACCTTTTTGGAAGAGAGATCTCCTACTTACACAAAATTATACAAAGATTACTTTTCAACTTACTGCAAGTTTGCTCTTTTTGAGCCTTGCCCTGGGGAAATTTAAAAGAAGATGGTTTTGGGAATGAAGTCACCAGGCAAGCCCAGAGCCCCAGGGTGGACAAAATGTTTTTCCTCTTTGGTGTCACAGGATTACAGAGTATGAACCTTTATTTTTGTCGATTCGTTTCCAGATAAACGTAAGAACACATTGTAAAGGTCACTTTGTTTTTTAAATTCAACCCAAATTCAGTTCCATGGAGCATCTATACTGTGTGTCGCTTCAGCCATTCAGAATTTTTAAAACATAACTTCAGAGTTATTTTATAGAGTTCATTGCAAATCATAATGAATTTTGATCACTGTACATGTGATCATGCTTTGTCACAAAGGTCCAGGTCCCTGCAGGGCATATGCTTATGTTGATTTCACTGGAAGCTAGGGGCCACAAATAGTTTGATGGTAAAGAAAATCTGCCTTTTCAGCTCTGGCTTCTTATTTGAAACACTTTAATTTCTGATGACCTAAGCTGAATCACTGAAATGTGGAGATGAGTGAGGGATGCTGGACTTTGGACACCTCACTCATGGTGAGCCTCTGAATGCTCTGGATCCTGCTCTCCATTGCCCTAAATTTTTTGTAGTGTTTTAGGTGTGTGCAGCAAAGTATTAATAAATCTGAATTCTGCACTTATGTCACTGGTAACATTTTAGGGATACTTTGCAGAGATATAAATGATGATCAATCGAAATTCGGAGTTTGAGGAATCTGATTTGCAGAGATTTTTAGTTCTTTTTATACTAACTGAAGTCAATGAAATGATTTTCTGAAAAATTAGGTTCCAGATATTAAAATCTGGCAGGCAAAGCTGGATTATCCAAAATTAGATGCCACCTCTGAAAAGATAATTGTGATTATCTCACAGTCCAAGACAGAGCCAAGACTAGAATCTAAATCATCTGATACCCAGCTCTGTGCATTATCTACAACAGTGATTTTTTAATACTGTGAGCTTGAATAGTGACTTGTTAAAAAATAACAGCAGTTTTCAAAACTCATTCACAGCATGTGCATAAAAGTGTTTTAGTGTAATTTGCTGATGGTAGAATTCTGATAACTGAAGTATATTCTTACCTCCCATTTTCAAAGAACGTGGTTTCAAATCAATTCATTCTTCGTTGCTGTGAAGTTACACCCCATACAAATGAATGTTACTTTTAACAAATTGATTAATGGCTTTTTTTTTTTACCATTCTTTATCTGTTTTCTGCATTTTCAAATTAGGTTTTTACAGAATATTTTTACATGGGCACACGCTTTGTTGCTATAAAAACAGAATGATGGAAACTGTTGCTTAGAAAGAAAATATTGTTACACACTATTGGATTTTAAGAATAGCCCTTATATTCTTTTTAATAGGAATACTTAGAAAAGAAAAAAAAGCTCCAGAGAACACGACACCTGAGGTAACAGTAATTTATGTGTATTATTTAACTAGTCTGTATTTACTTGCAGTAATGCCTTTGTGATAAAGTATGACCTGAACAAAATGAAGCCACTGGTAATCGAGCGAGCTTGCATTTATGTACACATATATGTGACAATAAGGATATTGAATTTGTGATCAAAAGCACACTATTGTCAGCACCCTATTGTGATAGATTGATCTGTAACAATTATGTACTTAATAGTTCATGTATAGTTTTCATGGAGATCCAGTGTGTATTTCAGGACGTGTGCAGGACTCTGTGGAGTCTAATTCCACATGAGGATGAGTTATGGGGAGAGTAAATGAAAGGTACCATTGAAGTGTGTTATAAGACTGTGTAATTTTAATTTGAGGGGGAAAAAACCACGTTATGTGCACATTAGAAACTAGAAAATAGAGAGTTTTTCCATTTCTCCTATGAAGAAAGGCTGAGAGAGTTGTGGTTGTTCAGCCTGAAGAAAAGAAGTCACTCAGGGAGACCTTATTGCGGCCTTTGAATATATAAAGGAGGCTTCTAAGAAAGGTGGAGAAAGACTTTTTACCAAGGCTTGTAGTGATAGGACAACCAGCAATGGTTTTAATCTGAAGAGGGGAGATTTTGAGGAGATCTCAGGAAAAAATTCTTTGCTGCAAGGGTGGTGAGAGCCTGGTCCAGGTTGCCCAGAGAAGCTGTGGCTGCCCCATCCCTGGAAGGGTTCAAGGCCAGGTTGGAGGGGACTTGGAGCCACCTGGTCTGGTGGGAGGTGTCCCTGCCCAGGGCAGGAGGGTGGAACTCAGTGATCTTTAAGATCCCTTTCCAACCCAAACCATTCTATGATTTGATTTTATGAGTTGCAGTGACCAAAGCAAGATGAGGTGTGATCAGAAATTTCAGAGCAGAGCGCGCCATGGAAGTAGAACCGTGTGGGCTTAGTAAAAGGCCATGTGCAAGGACAGTGTAGAGATTTGATCCTGATTGATTGATTCAATCCTGCAAGCATACAGCATGCAAGAGTTTAGAACATGGAAATATCTGCACCTTGGTTGCCTGGTCTCTGGGATGCAGCAAAGCCTGCTATGCTGCTGCGTTGCAGGGTTTTCCAAGCTCTCTTGCCTGACAATGCTGGTCCTGTGACGCTTGGAGAGGTCTCTGGAATACTTTGAAGACCTTGGAGGTTTGAGTAAATGAGAGACATTTCAGAATGAAGTGCAATATGTTTCATTAAGTAGCTTTCCCAGAAGGCATAAGAATTGTCAATATATGATGCTGCTGCGTGGTGTGAATTGCACCTCTCGCTTTTTTTCACAAGACTTGGGTTTTTTTAAGCCTTCTGTTTTTAATAAAGACCAAATGGATTTCTCAGAAATGCTGAACATTTGCAAAATCAAACTATTTGTGTGCAGTGCAGATGCTCAGCACGATTGTTTTCTTCCCATACTCCATTTAGTGGTAAGAACTTTATCATATGAAAGCAACCAGAGACCTGCTTCAAAAATGATGTGCTTTCTTGGTTTTGCCTTTTTTTTTTTTCTTTTCCTCTTCCCACTGCCATGGTGCAAGAGAAATAATACATTCAGTGTTGAAGTGAGAATTAGTGAATACCACCCTTGAGATTCCTAACTGCAGGCCTCTGGAAGAAACACTGGTTTAACAAAAGCCAAAAATTTACTAAAATTGAGAACAAGAATGGGGAAATAGCTCAAAGAAGTAGATGCATCACTAGTTTAAAATAAGAAAAACCTCTCTTGTTACGCTGAAAAATATCTGAAGCTTTCAATTTGCAATTTTGTAGAGTTTATTTGCCCTGTATTTCAAATGAAATGAGGCAAAACAGAAGGAAAATGAAAGGAAATAGAGGTATTTTAATTTGTAAATTGCAGGCAAAGATTGGATGTAGTCAAAATTTTATATGAGAATTTTTATGCTTCCTTACAAGGAGGATATTGAGGTCTCAAACTAGATAATAACACAGGAATGTGCATTGGTTTACTTGGATGTCTCAGATGTGAAGAAAAAGACTGTGAGGTTGTCACCTAATTGATTAGAAGCAAAGGGCTGTCAGACATCTGAAGTGTGCAAAGCACAAGACTGTCCTCTAATTTCTAAATCTTGGCAGTTTTGATGCCACTTTTACTTAAATTTAGTATTAATCGTTGGGAAAAAAACGGCAACCTTTCTCCCTTTAATCTTTCTCCCCTAAATCAATAGTTTATAAATGCAGTAGCACATTTCAGATGTCAGTAATGTATTTTTATCTGGCGATTGGTTACTGTGCATAATAAAATGGATAGTCCTGTCTGTTGAAAAACAGAACGGTGAGACACAGCACAGTGCTGCCTGAGAACGAAATAATCTCTTTTTTTTTGGATTTTCATTAGGTCTAATAGCTTTGGATATCCATGGAAATATAACTGTTTGTAAGACTAATACAACGTATCGTGTAGTTGCTCTACTTGCTGTATTTTAGGTAAATATTTTTGTCTGGTTTGTTGTTTGGGGTTTTTTTTTTAGGAATCATCCTTTCTACATAGAATTAGCTTTACCAGCAAAGGGAGGACTGGGAGAAGAAGCATCCTGAGCCAGTGGGTGAGGAGGGATTTGAGACAGGAGGTGGCACTCTTGAGTAGCAACTCACTGCTGGCTCTGCTTAATTGAGCTCAGATCCCAACTGGAGTCAGAGCTGGCCACAAATAACTCAGGATCAGAGCCCTTTTTCTTAAACATCGCAATGACAAGCAGCTTGGATATTGAAGATGGCAACAACTAGCTTTGTCTTTTCTGCCCGATAATTTAAAATGCAGCTAATTTAGTTAATAATTTGGAGTGGTTTGAGTTTTCCTAGATTTTTTTAATATTTGCATCAATAGTTTTAGAAGGAGAGACTGCGCACAGCGGAGAGGCAGAATTGAAGCTGTCTCGTTCTCATCTAGGTTTTTTTATTCTAACTAGGAAAATCATGTTGCAAACAAGAATAACTCCAAATAAAATACTGTATTGTTTTTTTTCAAATAAGAGGTGTGTCTAATTCTGGTCCTCCTTTTAAGTATCTTTAAATGCTGGGTGATCCCCTGGCTGTGGTCTGCAAGCAGGTCATGAGGTACTTCTATCTCCCTCATGAACTATCACAAAGTAATGGCAAGAGAACCTACTTTTATTAATAATATCACTGATTGAAATTTTTTAATCAACAAATCTGCACAAAACCTTGCAATTGCCCAGTCTCAGCTGAGAGGGGAACTTGATAACGTCATTGTTTTTCCCCTATGAAAATGCTTAGTTGGAAAAAGACAAAAAAAGATAAAATGAATCACAGCAGCTACATCGACATCCTACTTCTCGTCTTTTTGAATGGGAACAGTTCCTTTCACTGGGACGAGCAAGATGTAACCAAGACAGTTCTGCAGTGTTGCTTATTTCCACTGGGTATTCATTGTAGGGATTTTACTTGCAATTTTTATTGTAAATTTTGTATATCAACTGGTTGGTTTTCCCTACATCCCCACATTTTAAAATACGTATTTTGGACCAAATCTCAACTTACTTTTTTTTTCACTTGGACGCACATGGAAAGTCTTCCGTTAAAGGTTTTCAAAGCAACAAAGCCTTCAAATAAGTTCCAACTCTGCTTGGCCTAGAAAGTATACCTGCATATAAGCTTTTATCCAGAACAGAACTTATTTTCTCTGCTTGTGAACAAAAAATACAGTGCTTTTCTTTTTTTCCCTGTGGCTTGAACCCTTCAGTTAGACTGTGCATGCCCAAATCTGCCTGCTCCACACAGACACAATAGTCTACCTGGATGGACCAGAATGCAAGATCAGGATTTCTGTAACAGTCCAGTCCTGTTACAAACAGCAGACATCGTCATGAAACCCAAGTGTTTAATCTTTTTATTAAACAAACATTTTCTTACGTTTGCATAAGAAGTTGCCCAGCCATGGCTTCCACACAGTCCTTTAATAACCAGCAGGGTGTGGTGATTAAATTTCCTCAGAGGCTTTTCTTCCATCTGACTTCCAAAGAGTAATTTATTCCTCAGTTAACATCACCGCTTACTTGCTTTGTTTCTTCACCTCCTTCGTCTGCCGGAGACAGATCAGTGAGTTAAAAGCTGTCTTTTTAGTGCAAGGAGGGGGTGGGGAATGATTCTTTGAGCCTGATTCCCTAAAGAAATACGACGCACGTGATCGTGCTCCGTCTGTCCCAACATTCAGCACTAATAACATGGAACCCCGTTGGCCATTTCACTTCAGATGGAAGACAGACAGAGGACTCCGGTCTTCCAGCTTCCTAGCAATTTTATGGAAATAGGTGGCTGGGAAGAGGAAAGAGATCCTACTACCACCTGCTGCTATGGGGAAGCTTGCAGTGCGAACGCTTTTCTTATTAGACAACTGAAAAGTCATTCCAGCTCTCACAGGGTTGGAATGACCTCACAACCACCTAGTGAGACACCAGCCTTCAGTAGGTGGTTGCGTGGCTGAGAATTTCTCCAGGTGGGGACAGCTCTCGCTGCAGTGGACGAGGCACAGGCAGCATCTGTACTTTGGGTAGGTGGCAGTTCCGCCGTGAGATGAGCTATCGCAACGGGAACGCTCGCCTCCCCTTTGTACTGAACATGAGGCTCTGCCTCTTCTGTGCAGATGGGGTACCTGCGTATGGTTGGCGTGGCTCTCCTTCAGATAACGCTGTCTTTAAGCATTCCTTTATCCTTCTGAAGGTGGAATGAACTGTAATTGCTGCTGAAGAAGTGTGGAACGCACACAGTTTTTGAGTGTCTGCATCAGAACAAGGTATTTGTTCACTTAGAAGACACACGCTAAGTTTCGAATAACAAAATGATACAATTTCAGATTTATTTGGGGTCAAGATGAGCACTTGTCTCCTTGTGTGTATTTGTTTTTTAAATAAGGCCACGGAAACTGTAAAAGAAAGTGCAAAAGTTGCTTTGTACAGCTAATCAGTACTGATCAGTACTCTTAGGTTGAAGGCTGAGTCTTAATAGTTGTTCTGTGTATTCATTTAATTTTCATCTCTTTACGGTCATGTTTCTGGGATTGGAGAATGGGCCAAAAGGTTATTTTGCTGTATGAAAAAGTGCAATAAACTTGGGCTTTACAATGCCTGTGTTGCTGGAGAAGATATAGTTTCCTTTTTTTTTATGTAGGTGTTTTTGGAGCCCTAAGGACTCCGTTTCTGTTTCCTAGTTTTCTTAGGACAACAATAGCTGCAACCTGGGCTAGTTTAGAACATCGACAGATGTTTTCTTCCAGCTCCAGGTGTGCAGAGGAAAGAGATTTTCCATCCACAGCTACATGGGTCCTTCTTGCTGCTACAGACTGACCTGTGGGAAAGCAGGTTTTATGAGTTCTCCCTAATTCATATGAGGCCCAATTAGATTGTTTTAAGTATTTTCAAGTCCTGGTGAGAGATGCAGCAGCTGGCTTGGCCTCACCTGTGTTAGCAGTACTCCCATAAACTCTTGGTAGCACATCTGAAAAGTGGTGAGGAACTTGGGAGGTTATTAATCCTATCCACAGGCATTGCTAGATATAGAAGAAATCATTTGTAGCCCTGAAAATAGCCTGAAGTTATATAGCCCTGTTGATAATGCATAAGAAAATATGGCATTGCAGGCAAGGCTTCTGCCTGCACCAAAGGCATTTTGGCACTTGAATATTCAAGTGCATCAAACAAAATGAGAAAGACTGACCTTGTATACTTTTACAAAATAATGCCAGTGAGCAGACTCGCATTTTAAACAAGGCCACCTATGAAAATGGATTCTCACACTGAGAAAAAATGTAGGTAGGTGGAAGTAGGGTATTTGAAGAACTGTTTAGTGGCTTGGGGCACTAAGGAGATCTATCCTGATACCTGAAAAAAAAAGTCCTCGTTAAATATCCATTGGAATTTTTAAGAAGAAGACGTAGTTGGAATATAAGGGATAATCTTGGACTGTGAATGGCATGAATAGATATTTAGGGAACCCCTAGCTCTCTGTGTGGTAGGAAAGTCTATGAGAAATGAGCAAATAAGTCCATGAGCAATGGAATGAGTGAAGCCTGGTTTCCAATGGATTTGTGTCTCATACAAATTTTTCCCCTGGCCTGGATGGTCTTTGTGTGTGTCCTAGATGGATCATTTGATGTCTGTTAAGAATGGGGCTTCTGCTACATCCTTATCCATGGCTGGAGGCACCATTTGGATCTCCTTTTCTTAGCTGGCTGCCTGCTTCCATTAAATGTGACAAATTTGTATCTTGAAACCTGTGATTCACTTTGAAACATAGTTGAAAAGCAGACACTGGATTCAAAAATTAGTCAAAGGGGAAGTGAAGACAGCTCAATAGGCACTCGTATATGAAATATGATGACAAAGGCCTTTTTTCCTCAGGAAATCGGAGCAGTTGGAGAATGCATTTCCTCCAGATTTGGTGGTTTCCAGCACTGGCAAAATCATCTCAAATTGGGGCATAGAGAGGGTAAATGGAAGCAGTACATTGCAGGCCTTGAAACTCTTTCATAGAGAGCTAGGGTACAGGTTTATAACATCATACTCTTGTGGTGGGTTTCTTGGCATTCATTTGGAACTTGGTAACTTACCAGGTGAAAATATGTATAATTAGAATTCCAGTAATATTTTTTTTTTCCTAGGTGGGAGCTGCAGCGCGTATGGATGAGAAAACAAAATCCAGTAACAGGTGCATAAAACAATCTACCTGAACATGTCTCTAGATCAATTGTAATAGGCACATTTTGTGAAGCAGAACAATTTTCTGTAGTTCTTATCATCATTTTTATCAAATTTTCATCCCAGTAGGTCAGAACTCCATTGTTTTGCTAACGCTTTGGTTGCCTTGAAAAATAGCCCTCCTTTGACTATTTGAGAACCTGTAGCTGAAATATGTGGCAGGGGCAAGCTATGCTTTTGTCCTAGGGAAATAAAATGCTTAAATGGAAAATGAAAGAGGAAACTATCAGAAGAATTGTTCAGAATAAACAACCCTGTGTTTTCCCCCTCTGTCTCTGAAAACTTCATTTAGCTCCAGGCATGGGTTTGAATAAGCTACCTCACGTTTGCTAACACCAGCTAAAAATTCATTCTATACAGAGTAATATATACCTTGTATCAGACTTAGTAAGGAAAAAAAGTAAGTTTCATGTAGATTATGTCATTGCATGTTAAAAAAAACAAACAACATGCCTTGCCTGCACAAAACAAAATGCTTTATCTAAGTGCTTATCCAAGGGCAAAAGTTTTTGCATCAAATAAAAAATTGGTAGTTTAAGATAACTAGGACTGTGGATAGGTGTGCTAAAAAGACTTCTGTGCCTCAATGAAATTCTCAGCATGAATGTACTGGCCACTAGGGCTTGTAACAGAATAATATTTCAGTTAAACAAACCATAACTTACGCAGCTAGAAAATAGTAATGCTTCTACAAGAATTATATGGAGACTAGACCCTAGGACGCGTTGTCCAACAACACAGCTCTAACAAGGGAAAAGTTCTTCTTAAAGCTGAGGAGGTTAATTTCTGTTCTCTCCTTTCTCCATGAGATAGTAGAACTATTCAGTTCTTCCAAGCCTTGCTTTTTCAATTCTACCAGGCAGTCAGCTTGCAGGGCATGAGCCCTGCTCTCAGCAGTTGTGGTTTATAATATTGATCAATACTGAAGTAGTTCCGATTAGGATTCCCCTCTTCAAGGAATCCAGGGTGGTGTCAAACCTGCCAAATGGCTCTTTCGCAACCCGCTGATAAAGGTGGTGTGACTGGTGTGTTTGAATTACTCCTGCCTGGGCAGTGCTGGGGTTGTTTGTAAACTAGCACAGGTATCTTGACTGTTCAGATCTGTGCCTGCACGAGCTTAGCCAACATCTGAATCAACTCCAGGGCCAAGAAAGGTAGTAGTGGTGGGGGGTTAGGCTCCTTAGACCATTTTCCTGCATTGAGGATAATGTTTGCCAGCCTTGGGTATCATCTGTGGGTATGGATGGTAAACAAGAGTTGTTTTCCCATTTGAGGCCTCCTTCAGATATCAGGAAGGTTAAGTGTCCTCTTTCTGTTTATATCAACACTTCATGTACTATGTGAATCTTAAAGGAGTAGTTTGGGGTGTTCTTTGTACTTGGTGCAGTATGCAAACAAAATGGTTCTCACGATTCCGTGAGTAGAAGAAGTGTTTTTGTGTGACCTTGTGTGATTATGGAAGCTGGAGATTGGGAGAGTACTTATGAGAAGTATCTCTACATGTTTACTTTAGCCTGAAATAGTTTTCCTTTGATTTCCTTTAGCAGTGTCTGGGTTGTGAAAAACAAATTTTAATCATAGAGGCTATGTAGAGTGTGACCCTGGAGCCTGAGAACACAGGCCATACCTACAGCACCCATGATCTTCCTCTTACCATGCCCAGTGTAAGTCGCAGCATCTCAGATCACCTTTTCCAGGACCACTTTCAGTGTTCCTTGGATAGTATGTTGCATATTGCCATCTTAAAAAGTAACTGTTGCTTAAGAATAATCCACTGATTTCATTGGTGGATATCTAAGAAAACCTGAAAGCTACTGCTCATGAACAGGACAGTCTTTCATTTAGTTTCTTTTTCTTTCCTCCTGCTCTTCTTCTTTTTCTTTTTTATTTTTTCTTTTCTCCTTGAAGCTGCCAAAGCCTTGTGTATAGGGATTTTTACTCTCTGGTCTCATGCCCTTAAATAGGACCTCATCATTCCAGACCAATTTGTGGTAGTCATTTAGCAGTACCTCTGCTGGATATGGGGATATTAAAGTTAACAAAAAGCATGACGTTTAACTTCTAGAACCCAGGCTAAAAATTTAGTCCAGAGAATGGAAAGTCTGTCTTTTTCCCAATGAAAATGAATAGACTGAATTATTGAGACAATAAAGATGGAGTCCCATGATGGTATTGTACACAGCTCTGCTTTTCTTATTGAAGAGAGCTCAGAAGTAACTGACAAAGTAAAATGAATCATCCTCTAAATTTCAGCCAGCTTGTCTCAGCGAATGGTCAATAGTCAATAAAGAAAAACAGGCAATTCAGAAAATTATTCGTTCCATCTATCTTCAATACCTATTTCAGGACAGAGAAGCTTGATCTTCAGGAAGAGGAAGGGATGCTGTATTTTATGTGCGAATATCATTGCTTTAGCTTACAAATTAATGCCACTCTAACTAGCCTAGCCAGCTGGTTTTTGTTACTGGGAACAAATGAAAATGCAGTCACTATTTGAAAATGCAAAACTCTGCTGAAATAGAAGTCATTCTGCTATATTTCACCCTGCCCCACGGAGCAGCAGAGAAGACTTTTTAATTTACCCACTAAGAACAGAGTGCTGATTTGGCTCTGTGGTTCTTGGAAACCATCTTTGCTCTGCTATTTCCTGTTGTTTTCTCAAGCTGTGTATTTCAGATGTGAACGGGGACGGACCTACCTAAAACTAAAATCCCTTTATGCTTGCAGTGCTACGACGTGATTCCGTGGACAGATGTAGATGGGCGTTATTTGCCGGAAAAAAAAAAAAAAAAAAGGAATGGAAAGCAAAAGCGTGGGCATTTTAGTTTTGAGGATTTGACCCTTACTGTGGTTAACAGCCTTCCCCAACGCCCACCTGGCTTGACAGGTCGAGGGGAGGCTGCCTGATAAATCGCGTTTCCTAAGACTTCCAACCCTTTGCACGATCGTTGCTCCTTTCATCCCGTGTTTTCGTGGCCACGGAGCGAGCTGGTTTGCTTCCGCAGCCTCAGCAGCGGCTCCTGCCCCACGGCTCGGCTGCAGCCCGACGTGGGGAAGCTGTCTGCAGGCCAGACGGTGCTGCAGGAGGCGCAGAGGCTTTGGAACACCCTTTCTGGCTGCATTAACACAATTCAAAGACGAGGCGCTGCAGTGATTTGACACCTCACCTACGTCGGTGGCCTTATTTCAAAGCGTTTGGGATGCCGAAGTGAGTAAAGCGCTTTCAGAATCTGCAGGTGACCTGGTGGGAACTGAATGCTTGTCCTTAAAACCGTTTGTACTTTCTGTTTTGCCACCACTTTGGCAGATCAGTGGTTGGGAAAGTTGTTGACGTGCCATCTGCACCTGCTAGCTCTGCCACGCAGCAATGGGTCGTTTTCTTCCCAAACTTCTGATACCGGTGGGAAATTGGCAGCTCTTATATGAAAGCAGTAGATTCCAGTTTCCTCTTTTGGCTTATTTGCTGAGATAGGAAAGGAGTTGTTATTGTTATGGTCCCGGTGCTCCGTGTCAGAGCTCTCTTCCCCACATAGCTGCTTTTGCAGTTATTCAAAAACAGTTTGTCAGTAGTATACGGCATCATATCTCGTATTGTTTATTGGATTGCCCCGAGATCATTTTTTTCCCAGTATCACAGGCTTAATTCCAAACAAAACTGCACAATCTATGGTGAAAATATTTCCCTCTTGGTCCTTCTTCCTCATTTCTGTTAAAGACTAAGAGAGTGCAGAATAAAGTGGCTATCTGGTGGCGGGGCCTAAGAAACAGCGTAGTGGGATCAAAGTGTACTTTTCATCCTATTTCTTTGTTGTATCAAAAAAGAGGAGGTGCAGTGGCATCCATTGCTCTTTCAGTTCTCTTCTCCAGAAACGATGGAAAGCTGTTGCATCTTCTTCTTCCTAAGGGGTGTTTAAATCAGTGAGGTTGGGCAGGACACAGGCAATTGCCTCATCTCCAGCCCAAGGTATCACCTTTGCAGAGGACTGCAGAGGAGCTGTGTTGCTGACAGCCAGGTGGTGAATTTTGTTTCCACTCTTAATAGCATAAAGCAGCTGCGCTGCCTTTACAAGTGATTCAAAGATTTGCTCTTCCTAAATGTGGGGTAAATTGTTTGCTGCATCCAAAGCATGTCTTTATAAACGTGCACTGTCTCTTTTCTCCCTGTCAGTTCCTGGAAATGGAGATACAGAATCATGTGTTTTCGTCCGTGCTTTCATGTAGCGTTATTAGTGAAACAGGTAATCCTATTTGTCTTAAAATCAAGGCAAATATCTTTTGTGTTCTGCCCATCTGTTCCAGACACCAACAGCACGCTCATCACCATGGTATTGGAACAGTCTGGTACACAAATAGCAATCAGCAGTTATTAACATAATATTATTACTTGGTCCATAAAGCTAATATTGGCAGAGATACTAGACATCATGCAGTGTGATGAACATACTTTGTTCTGCCAGAATATGACAGTATTCTGTATAAAAATTAGTAAAAGGATGCATTTTTATTATTTCATGCAAGCAGCATAAATTGCCAGTATAACATATGCCAAAATTTTCTCTTTACATCCAGTAATTTACAATCCATTGCTATCTTGTTGCAGAACAGCATTCTTTAGAAAACAAAGGAGGGGTGGGTTTTTTTGCATGTATTAGATGAAATCAAACTACTAAAAGTCCCATTTTCCCCTCCTTTCTCCCCTGGCTGTTGATACAGATGGATATAAGAGTGGCTTTTAACGTGCAGAAGGCCATTGATCTCAACCTAGATGAATTATGGTTTATTCAAGCGTGTGATCTCCTTCTGTAGCGTTGGAGGGGTGGCCCATCACTGCAGCCTGCCGGAAAACCCGAGGTCACTCCGTTCCTGCACACACTAAACTCACTCCCTGCTTTTCCAGCCCATGGAAGGACCTTCCAGACCAACTTTTTTCAGGACTTTCAGCTTACAAGGGAAAAAAACTGCAGTCCCCACAAGAGATCCTGAACACCTTACAAAATTTGGAAGTTCCTCACCAGTCCTTACTCCCCTTCACACAACTCATTTACACACATTCAAAAGTCCAGCTTCAGATGTCCCCTTCTTTGTTTGATCACTTTTCCTACGATATAATGTATAGATTTGTTTCGGGGTTGGACAGCCACACTTTTTAAAATATTTAGTATTTAAATTGCTAGTTTAAACGAGTAGATTCCTCTCAGGTGGCATATTTGGGCCAGCCTGCTTAAGTGAATATCCCATCTCTAAATGATTTTTCTTCCCTTCTTAATCAGAATATATTCCTGGGAGACCCATTTTGCGAGCTCCCCTACCGAGACGTCTTCGCTGAAGCGAGTTGGAGCCCTCTCAGATCACAGCTCCACCGTGGCAGCGTTACAACTATGAAACAAAAGCGAAAGCAAGGCATCACCAGTTCCTCCTTTTTAGATGCAACAACCTTTGCTTGCTTCAGGTGGCAAATTGCTGCTCAGTTAACATTTCTGTAAGCATTACAGCGTCCGTACAAGTGCTGCTGTTATGAAAAGGGACATCTTTATCTGGGCTGGTTGTGATTATGTCGGTAGGCACGAGCAGATTACTCTTTCGGTGAACGTGAAACTTACTGGTCGTGATATTGGTTAAGTCTCCATTTTTGTTATATCTTTTTATAAAAGCGGGGGCTCATTCCCTACGGTTCAGCTCTGCCTTGAGCCCTTCGCTGTTGGCTCGCCTGTGGGAAGGAGTCTAAAGTACTGGGGGACTTTCATGCATGTCTAGGTACAACAAAGGGCAAAGTGCAGCATTTTTATCCTGTCATTCCCTTTTATCAATCTATCTCAGTTATGAAGCAAGTGGTGGATATTAAGATCAACCTTGACTTCAACATTTAATAGACGTGCATCCCATTCTATTTCTTTCAGGGCCTGTCTTTCACTGGTTGAGTGCCAGACTGTCCTCCAGGATATAGTCCAGCGAGTAGAAGAAATGTCTTTGAAGTTGGCATAATTGCAATGAACATAAAGGTATAGTTGGAACTTTCTTGGAACACTCTCTTCTGTCTTGCTATCATAGGCCAGCATCTTGGTTCTCTGCAGTCAATTGCTTTGGAGCAATGATATTGAGAAGAATGAGTCACTTCTGGCTCAGTTTAATGGGTTTATCAGGACTGAAAAAGCTGTAGCTGGACTAAGTGCCATATTTGCAGTTCATTTTATGTAGCTCTTTTTATCAGGTACAGTGACTGCCCACCAAAAGGAAATGAAGATGCATCGCTTTCAGCTTTTATAAGAAAGATCTCTAATGGTTTTTGTCATCTCCATGAATAGAAAGTAATTATGGAGGTCTTTAGCTTTCTCTTCTCCCCTGGTTGCAATGTACATCACAACATTACACGTTACCATTGCACAGTTTTCCCTTGTCTCCTTAATTTTAGATAGGCTGCATCCTCCTCAGTAATCCTTCGGTTTATGACACATAAAAATGTCACCAAGAAAATAGGAAGGATGATTATTTTGCACAGTTTTGAATGACTACTCAAAGTAGGAGTTGGGGGAGACTGTGGCCTTGCAGTTTTGTAGAACTGGATGCCTCCCAAAAGAGCTGCTCTGAGTGAGGTGGTCATTCAGTTTACCCAGTGTTAAAGTGGTACATGGGCATACCCTGGAAAAGATCAGGCAGATTGCTTTGAATTAATGAGGGAGGCTGGACTTCTCTGATAATGCTAATTACGAGTTGATGGAAAACACAGTAGTCCATTGCCCTTTCTGAACCATAGTTTTAGGATGAAAAGCAATGAAAAATCATCAGAGCAGAAGCTGTCACCCTTGCTCCCTTGAGTGTCTTATCTCTTCTACGAGCATCTCCTGTGGATAACAGATAGGGAAGCAAATACAGTTGTCCTGATTTTTCCTTCGAGTGCTGTCTCACATAATAAGCTTCCTGCCCCACCCCACTTTTTGACGCTCTTGATTTAGATATGATATTACCATGTCTTCTAAACCATGTATTTTAGCAGATTTTGTATTTGGACCTGAAACCCCAACATGGAATGAATATCACATGGGGCAATGTTGTGTTAGATAACAGTCGAATTTGAATACTTAATCTCATGTATTCAAAATGTGACCTTTTTTTTTTCCCACAGTACAAAAAGAATCTCATTAGTTAATGAGCATAGGCAATGCATACAGTGTATAGGGAGTGACTGCATTTAAGTATGAATTACTTAAATAGTTTTTTTTTTTTCTTAAAGTAAAAGGAGCAAATAATTTCAGAACCCTATCTTGTATAACATTCTTTTTAATTATTTTTCACCACCATAGCCAGTGGAATGTAAATAGTCGGTGGTTTTTGTTTTTTGGGTTTTATTTTTAATTTCTTTGTGGTGAATTTATAGCTCCTGAAATTATATATCTGTTCTCTCTCCTTTTGTTTGCTTTTAGGGAGAAACCGGAGCTGCTTCATCAGTGCCACTTCCATACTGTGGCTGGTCTCAGGAAAAGGATTGCATTGATGAATTAGGGCTGCAACCCTCCCAGCCATGGAAGGATATATCTTGCAAGAAAATCCATAGGTGGCTAACAGGCCAGATCGGTCATCCCTCACCCACAGTGGTAAGCAGTCTTTTGAGAGCTAAGAGAAACTTTCTGGCATACCTGGAAATCAGTCTAGATCTAAATGAAATTAAATTAAGCCTCTGAATACAGAATTTGCAATTTAACATGATGTGCCTTGTGAACAAAAGCGAAAAAGCACGATGAGTTTCCACTGTGGGTATTTTAGTCTTGAATCACACTTTTCCACTACATTTCAGCACTGTGTCTTGTATTCTAGTACCTTTGCTTTCATGTTTGTTTTTTAAGTTTGTCGGTTATTACACAATGTCATTTAGAATCAACCCTTCTGTTGTGTTGAGTGGTTCCAGTGAATAATGATTGCAGGATTAGCCTGCCAGTAATTAAATGTTGCTGCCTCTTAGATTGAAAATGAAACACCTCTGTGGAATTTCAGAGTTTCTAGCTCCATTTAGGTTGTGTGTCTAAATAGTACGGAAAAGTGTATCAGGTCAATGCAGACAGAGTGCATTCTTAAAAAAAAATATTAAAAAAAAGCAAAAGAGAGAGGGAGAAAGAAGAGAGAAAGAAAGTGAGAGAATGAAAACAAATTCACCCAGTCATTAAAATGTCGAATTGCATGGGAAATTTTCCACACTTAGCTGAATCCTGAGTGTAATTTCCTAATTTTGCCTTTGTACAATCCGATAAAAGGGCTTACGTCTGTGCTCTATTTTCACTCACAGATGGGTCTTCAAAATTTGCAAGTGATAACTTGTGTAAAAAAGAATGTATTGCCTACTTCTGAAGCCTGTAGATGTACATATTTCAGGAAAGCCAAAGCTAGGTTCTTTACTGCTTGTGGACTGAAGAACCCATTGAGCACTTGCTTCTCATATTGGGTTTACTGCTATGCAGAGTTTTACCACTTGAATTCACTAATTAATGTCTTAAGCAAAATGAAATCTTTATTAATTTTATTTTTTCCAAATCTGTTACCAAAAATCATAGTATTTCACTGTTCAAATACAGTTCTTTGCTTTTTGAAAGACTTTATTAAATGGTTCTGTGCCATCCTCCTCACAGCACTGTAGCTGTGTCCCCTCGTGTGACAAAAATGATGAGCTTCTGTGAGAAATATTGGGTATGATACCTAATCCTGAACTGACACCTGAAGGATTTTAAATAAAGGTTATCAATGGTGGGTCTGTCAGCTACCCTCAGTTAGTTCTGTCTGTCTGTTCCTGTGTTTTGTGAAAATGAAAGTATTTATTTGACTCTCTTAACAGATCCCAAGCCTAAACTTTTTTTTTAACTTGAGCTTTTGTTACATTGAAGGGTTCATGCTGAATAACAATAACAAAAGATGAATCCCATCTGGTTTTCTGTTGATTGTTGGTTTAATTTAGTGTATGACTACTCAAAGTTTAGTCTGCCAGCCAAGGAAGGTACGCAGTTATCAACACTACTGATAGGATAAACCAATTATGTAAGCTTATTTTCAAGTCTCCCCAAATCCCGTAACACTTAACAAAGTAGAACTTTTGAGCTGAAATGCACCTGTTTGCAGAAAGATACAGCATCAAATAGAGGTCTCAAAGAGAGGTTTGGGTAGACAAAGTGGCCTTGTTGACCGATTCTTTGCCTGTTGCCATTTTTAGGCATGAAATATAGCAGGAAACTGAGCAGAAAGTACGGACAAGAAAAACTCAGAGTTGGAAAAAAAGGCTTTTGTGCTTCGATGGCTGTTGGGGGCCCAAGCACTGAAAAGATCAGCATGTGCTGTGTTTTGGGGGTCTAGTTAGTGCTGCATCTTTGAGCTGTAACAGGATTTGAGCTGTCAAACCGTGTGGCCAGCCTTGGCAGGGCTCCAGATCAATCCTGCGGGGGGAGTGGAAAGCGCCCGTGGGGCTTGGCAAAAAAAATGGCTTGTCCTTTCCTCGGGAAGATAGGTATTTGTTCCTGGGTAGTGTGGCAGGAGGCTACTGCTTTCTCTCTGCCTTTGTAGCCACCGTGGAAACAGATAATTCCAGGAGACAGCCTAATATGCAACTGCAGACCCGAATGTCACTGTAGAGGTCTGAGACTCTCTCCCCTGACACACAGCTGAATTGTACGTGCACCTGCAAAGGGTTTCACAAACCTGCTAATAAATGCCCCAAACCAAGTTAGATGGAGCCTGCAAGGGATGAGCAGGGAGAGAATGAAATGCCAAAGGGCAAGACAGACGAAAAAGCACAAGAGAACGGTGAGAGAGAAAGTCAAAAGGTAGATTGTGGAAAGCGCCAAATGGTATCATCGATGTCAGGCCGTGAAACAAGGGGGGTGTTGTGTTGTTGAATCACTTGTTGCAGGCCCCCGTGAGCATTCAACCCACCCAGGGTGGAAGATGCTGTGCAAGGCAGGTGTGGATAAAGGATGCGCAGAGGAGGATCGGGAACAAAGAAAAATTGAGAAGGCGGGTTTTGAAAAAGGAAGAGGTCAGAAGAGAGAACAATGGCAAAAAAGCTGGTCGTGAAGGAAAGGGGTGAGACAGCAGAAGGAAAAATGAAAGAAAGTACAGCCACTGATTTGAATTGCTGTTTTTCATTAGAAATGTGTCCTTTTGCCACTTCTGGATGCCATAAGGGTATATAAGAAAATACAAACTTTTCAGCTTAGAGCGCTGAGTCTCCCTTCCAGAACCCTGGCATCAAAACCACCTGTAAAACCCAATGAAACAACCTTCGGTACTAAATCGATGGTGGGTGTGAAATTCCATCCTGTGCCGAGCAGGGAGATGCCAGCCCAGCTGGATGAACACATGCCAGAGCATTCAGATGATAACCGGTACGCTGAATCGAAGCCTTAAGCAAACAGATACCTAGGCAAAGAGCAGAGCGACCAAATTCCATGGTGCGTTACCCTGCTATCTCCACTGGGTTGCAAAATGCATGAGTCAGAGGCAGCAGATAGCCCTTGGCAGTATCTGTGGTGAGTACTCTGATCCCCACTTCAGCAAACCTGAGTCTTCTTACTTCCTGACGGTCCTGGGCCCTTTTCAAGAGTGCTTTCTGGAAGTGCTCGTCCCCAATGTCCACGTGGCAGCCAACCAAGGTCTGCATCAATAAGAAAGTGTTTGTTTACTAGAAGGGAACGGGTGCTGCAGGCAGGACCCAGAAAGCCCAGGAAGCCAACCCCATCCTGGGCTGCATCAAAAGAAGCGTGGCCAACAGGCCCTCTCCCCCTCTACTCTGCTCTCATGAGACCCCACCTGGAGTACTGCGTCCAGCTTTGGAGTCCTCAGCACAAGATGGAGATGGACCTGTTGGAATAAGTCCAGCGGAGGGCCACAAAGATGATCCAAGGGATGGAGCCCCTCTGCTGTGAGGACAGGCTGAGAGAGTTGGGAGTGCCCAACCTGGAGAAGAGAAGGCTCTAGGGAGAGCTTATAGTGGCCTTCCAATACCTAAAGGAGGCTCCAGGAAAGCTGGGGAGGAACTCTTGATCAGGGAGTGGAGTGATAGGATGAGGGGGAATGGCTTCAAGCTGGAAGAGGGGAGACTGAGATGAGATCTGGGGAAGAACTTCTTTGGTGTGAGGGTGGTGAGAGCCTGGCCCAGGTTGCCC